>CM059805.1:19696622-20425372 GCA_030435695.1 Brachymystax lenok tsinlingensis
TAAAGACTGCAGGCTCCTTCTCTGTATCTTTCCTGGTGACCATATCCAGCCACTGTGTTTGTTCAGTAGTTATGTCCCTGTGCTACCGAGGGCGTTACTGCTGCCTCTAAGAATACATTCAGTCACACACCGCCACAGAGACCAATTGATAGGGATATGCACACGTTGACACAGAGCCATTGAGATGTGGATATACACACAGACATAGATGCAAGGATAAGCACACGGTCATAGAAAAAGTCAGAGATGAGGATACCCACACAGAGCCAGAAAGACAAGTCTATACTGTACAGTCGTGGCCAAAGGTTTTGAGAATGACACACATATTAATTTTCACAAAGTTTGCTGCTTCAGTGTCTTTAGATATTTTTGTCAGATGTTACTATGGAATACTGAAGTATAATTATAAGCATTTCATAAGTGTCAAAGGCTTTTATTGACAATTACATGAAGTTGATGCAAAGAGTCAATATTTGCAGTGTTGACCCTTCTTTTTCAAGACCTCTGCATTCCGCCCTGGCATGCTGTCAATTAACTTCTGGGCCACATCCTGACTGATGGCAGCCCATTCTTGCATAATCAATGCTTGGAGTTTGTCAGAATTTGTTGGTTTTTGTTTGTCCACCCGCCTCTTGACCACAAGTTCTCAATGGGATTAAGGTCTGGGGAGTTTCCTGGCCATGGACCCAAAATATTGATGTTTTGTTCCCCGAGCCACTTAGTTATGGCAAGGTGCTCCATCATGCTGGAAAAGGCATTGTTCATCACCAAACTGTTCCTGGATGGCTGGGAGAAGTTGCTCTCGGAGGATGTGTTGGTACCATTCTTTATTCATGGCTGTGTTCTTAGGCAAAATTGTGAGTGAGACCACACCCCACACATGAATGGTCTCAGGATGCTTTACTGTTGGCATGACACAGGACTGATGGTGGAGCTCACCTTGTCTTCTCCAGACAAGCTTTTTTCCGGATGTCCCAAACAATTAGAAAAGGGATTCATCAGAGCAAATGACTTTACCCCAGTCCTCAGCAGTCCAATCCCTGTACCTTTTGCAGAATGTCAGTCTGTCTCTGTTGTTTTTCCTGGAAAGAAGTGACTTCTTTGCTGCCTTTCTTGACACCAGGCCATCTTCCAAAAGGCTTCACTTCACTGTGCATGCAGATGCACTCACACCTGCCTGCTGCCATTCCTGAGCAAGCTCTGTACTGGTGGTGCCCCGATCCCGCAGCTGAATCAACTTTAGGAGACGGTCCTGGCGCTTGCTGGACTTTCTTGGGCGCCCTGAAGCCTTCTTCACAACAATTGAACCGCTCTCCTTTAAGTTCTTGATGATCCGATAAGTGGTTGATGTAGGTGCAATCTTACTGGCAGCAATATCCTTGCCTGTGAAGCCCTTTTTGTGCTTCATTCGAACTCAATCAGCATGACCGAGTGATCTCCAGCCTTGTCCTCACTCACACCTGTGTTAACGAGAGAATCACTGACATAATGTCAACTGGTCCTTTTGTGGCAGGGCTGAAATGCAGTGGAAATGTTTTTTGGGGATTCAGTTCATTTGCATGGCAAAGAGGGACTTTGCAATTAATTGCAATTCATCTGATCACTCTTCATATTCTGGAGTATATGCAAATTGCCATCATACAAACTGAGGCAGCAGACTTTGTGAAAATTTATATTTGTGTCATTCTCAAAACTTTTGGCCACAACTGTAGATACACATGGAGAGACCACCAAAGAGAGACCCTGATACAAGTGGACAGAGACGTTTGGAAGTCGCATACCTTATACATGCCTTATACAGGTGACGTGTGTGAATAGGCTTGTGGTCCATTTTGAAGTCCTTTGAGAACAAGCAGCGTACACGGAGGTCTGCTTTCGGATCAACCACATTTCACAAAAACACTATTGCAGGTGTTTGCGCTTGCAGAAATAATTTCTCCTGGGAAATAATGCAGAAAAGCAAATGTTTTTTCTGTAGTCCTCATTCAAGCCACCCGTTCTTTGCTTAAGCTAAACAGAGCACAAATAAGGTCGGTGGTTGGGGAGTAGTTGGAAAAAGAGGTTACCGTTTGGCTTATTAAGGATACAGGTAAATACACCTTACTGTTGGTTCAACACACACACACACACACACACACTGAAATGTGTGGTGACGGTAGCGAGGTACGCTAACTGTTTTCTAAGGAAACTCTGGTACAGTGTATGTGTATCAAAGTTAACCCTGCTCCTGGCTCTCACACGTCACACGCATAGAGCAACACTAACACAGTTTGACAGTCAGTAAATTTTCTGTTTAGACTCAAAGATACACAAAAACCCGGCCAAAATCAAATGTGGAAAAAATTGCACGTGGTTCTAAATATGCTGTTTTTCCTGTGCTATTTTTTTTACGGTTCTCTATGGTTTTCAAGCGATACAAATATCCAGATGAACTCACAAATGCCCAATTTCCTGTTTGTCTCTCACCCTCACACATTAGATACAACAGTCAAGACAAGTCATGGGATCAGCTGGCTTTTGAACACTAGTCTGTCCATTGTTCACCATGCTCTCACTCTATGCGTATAACAGTGAATGAACCCTGAGGCATGCATGGACAGGTTGATTGCCTCATGATTTAAGTGTGTGATGCTGTGTGTTTTGTTTTGTGATGAGGTTATTGGACATTCACTGTGTGTGTGGCGATGGGGGGGTGGTCTTGCGTGTGTGTGTTTGACAGAGACCGAGACAGACAGACAGACAGACATGCCCCTGCTGTGTGTACTAGGCAGGCTCATGCCAGCTCTGCTTGTCAGTGACGTCATGGAAAGCAGTATCAGACTCTGTACTCCCAGGGCTACTGGTCAAGAACAGCACCAGCGACTGCTAAAGCTCACAGTCATGAGCCTCGCTAGACTTTGCTATGTTAGCCTGGCACTACTCTCCCCGCTCACATGGCTCTCTAACCTGCTTATAAATCAGCTTAGCACACATACTGTAGTCTCTCTCAATCACTCTCACTATGAACACATTAATAAAGACCTCTGTCTGTTGTGAAGAAATGTTAAGTTGTAAGGAATAGTAATTTTAATTGCATCATCGCTAAGGTATTTTGGTCCCGTTGTTAAACATTCTTTAAAACAATTACACGTTTAGACAGTGGATGAAAAATCGTTTTTATATTGAAAAATAGTCCTATGTCTCACTAGTCTTGATAGTGTTGGAAAGTAACTCGCATTGCTGCAAACCACGTTTTGAGTAATTATTTTGTTGAAATTGTTCTTTTGTGGAAGGTAGTTTGAAGTTCAGTGTTAAACCAGGCCATCAGATTCAGTAAGGTGGTACCTGTGCAATATCCTGGGAAAAAAGCTATTTGAATGCCTTTTTGGTGGTTATAACCAAAAGGACATCCTGCATACTTGCCCTGCTTGTGTCTCTGTGTGTGTGTGTGTGTTTACCTCCCATTTGAGTTACTCTTAAGGAACTAGCCTACTGTTGATGCAAGCCCTTAATTCAGGGTTTCCCTCG
Organism: Brachymystax lenok tsinlingensis; assembly: GCA_030435695.1. Taxonomy (NCBI): domain Eukaryota; kingdom Metazoa; phylum Chordata; class Actinopteri; order Salmoniformes; family Salmonidae; genus Brachymystax; species Brachymystax lenok. The sequence continues at coordinate 19,700,130 of CM059805.1, forward strand.
AAATGCAGCTTCAGGAAATAAAATTAGTTATTTGGACACTTTTCTTGATTAGAATTGGAGACATACAGTACGTACTGTACAAACACTCACATCGAAGGCACGAAGTCACACTCCATTCCTGCAGGTGATGCCAGAGTATACAATGGACAAGTGTAAACTGACAAGACTAGGCATTTACTAACCCCACTGCAATGTGCCTATAAGTGATCTGATAGACTGTCTACTGTATAGAAGGATTTAAATGTGTTTTACTGTTTGTTCAATAAGCACAGCAACTGACCCACTGTCATTACAGTCCTTTGGAAGCCCCTGGCCCTGGCCCTGGGTCATATGGTTATTTATGTTTCCTCCATGGATCTGATGGGCATCCAGGCAGCTTTCAATAATCCACTGGGCATACACTCAACACGTGGCAGAGTAGCACAGACTGAAGTGAGCTTCACTTAAGCAAAGCAGGGCATTTTTTTAGCTCTTTAGAACCCATAGCGGCCGTCAACAGCCTTTCTTTAAATTACTATAACGGCCACTACGGCTGTCCCCAATCTAAAAAAAATATTGGTCGACCAATAGTTTTTTTCTTCATATGTTTGAATAAAATGTGCTGTATGTACATAGGCTACTGAGCTTGTCTGATGCTTTAGGCCCTGCCAATAAAATTGAAGACACACACATTTCTGAAGAGGGAGCCAGAGATCAATATAGCCCGACCCCGTGGAACAGCTTCATTTCGGTTATAATAAAGTCTTCATATCTCAAAATCAAAGTCATGTGGTTAAAATTCTATGTAAACGAAAATGTATATTAATCTAAAAGTAACTATTGCCATTGCCAGTATGTAAAAATTGCCTACATAAAGCCCAAAAAATAATAATAATTAAAAAAAAAAAAAAAAAATCTGTCAACCAACAGCCTATTGAACAAACAATCGACCAGTCGACTAAATGGGGTCAGCCCTAGAAGACCAAACTGCTTTTTTTTCCCAAACAATAATATCGGTGTCAATATCGCAAAATGTACTTGCAGTTTCTTTGGGGTCGTTTTCACCTGGCTATTGTCAACAACCAGAAACTGGAAACAGGGTATGCTTTCGTTTGACTTTTCACGTCATTACTCAGAATGACGGCACCAAAGCAGAAACGACTTTTGCCTGTGAAAGAGGCTGGTTGGAGATACAGATTCGGACACATCCTTGCACTTTGAAAAGTGTTGAGGTGAGTGAAATACAGTGCATTCGGAAAATATTCAGACCCCTGACTTTTTCCACATTTTGTTAAATTACATCCTTATTCTGGATAAAAAAAATATTTTGCCCCTCATCAATCTACACACAATACCCCTTAATGACAAAACATCAGGTTTTTAGACACATCCTTGCACTTTTTGCAAATGTATTACAAATAAAGAAAACTGATCACATTTACGTAAGTATTCAGGCCCTATACTGAGTACTTTCTTGAAGCACTTTTGGCGGCGATTACAACAGTCTTCTTTGGTATAATGCTACAAGCTTGGCACACCTGTATTTGGGGAGTTTCTCCCATTCTTCTCTGCAGATCCTCTCAAGCTCTGTCAGGTTGGATGGGGAAGGTCGCTGCACAGCTATTTTCAGGTCTCTCCAGAGATGTTTAATCAAGTTCAAGTCCCGGTTCTGGCTGAGCCACTCAAGGACATTCCGAGACTTGTCCCAAAGCCACTCCTGTGTTGTCTTTGCTGTGTGCTTAAGGTCATTGTCCTGTTCAAAGGTAAACCTTTGCCCCATTCTGAGGTCCTGAGCACTCTGGAGCAGGTTTTCTTCCAGGATCTCTCTGTTCACCTTTCCCTCGATCCTGACTAGTCTCCCAGTACCTGCAACTGAAAACATCCCCATGCTTCACCGTAGGGATGCTGTCAGGTTTCCCCCAGATGTGACACTTGGCATTCAGGCCAAAAAGTTCAGTCTTGGTTTCATCAGACCAGAGTATCTTGTTTCTCAGGTCCAAGAGGGCTGTCATGTGCATTTTACTGAGGAGTGGCTTCTGTTTGCCCACTCTACCATAAAGGCCTGATTGGTGAAGTGCTGGAAGGTTCTTCCTTCTCATTCTGGAAGGTTCTTCCTTCTCCACAGAGGAACTCTGGAGCTCTGTCAGAGTGACCTCCCTGACCAAGGCCCTCCTCCCCCGACTGCTCAGTTTGGCCGGGCTGCCAGCTCTAAGGTCAAAGTCACCATTATTAGTCAGTTGTACAACCTAATGCCTTCAACTGAAATGTGTCTTCCGCATTTAACCCAACCCCTCTGAATCAGAGAGGTGCGGGGGGCTGCCTTAATCGACATCCACGTCTTCGGCGCCCGGGGAACAGTGGATTAACTGCCTTGTTCAGGGGCAGAACGACAGATTTTTACCTTGTCAGCTCGGGGATTCGAACTTGCAACCCTCCGGTTACAAGTCCAACGCTCTAACCACTAGACTACCTGCCGCCACCTTGACCTCCTCCCCTGACTGCTCAGTTTGGCCGGGCTGCCAGCTCTAGGAAGAGTCTTGGTGGTTAAAACATCTTACATTTAAGAATGATGGAAGCCACTGTGTTCTTGTGGACCTTCAATGCAGCAAACATTTTTTGGTACCCTTCCCCAGATCTGTGCCTCGACACAATCCTGTCTCGGAGCTCCCTGGACAATTCCTTCTACCGTCATGGCTTGGTTTTTGCTCTGACATTAACTGTCAACTGTGGGACCTTAAACAGACAGGTGTGTGCCTTTCCAAATCATATCCATTCAATTGAATTTACCACAGGTGGACTCCAAACAAGTTGTAGAAACATCTCAAGGATGATCAATGGATACAGGATGCACCTGAGCTCAATTTCGAGTCTTAAATCAACTCAAATTTTATTGTTTACATACATATGGTTAGCAGATGTTAATGCTAGCGTAGCGAAATGCTTGTGCTTCTAGTTCCGACTATGCAGTTATATCTAAGAAGTAATCTAACATATTCACAACTACCTTATACCCACAAATGTAAAGGGATGAATAAGAATATGTACATAAATATATGGATGAGCGATGGCGTGCGGAATAGGCAAGATGCAGTAGATGGTGTAGAATACAGTATATAGAGTTGAAGTCAGAAATGTACATACACCTTAGCCAAATACATTTAAACTAAGTTTTTCACAATTCCTGACATTTAATCCTAGTAAAAATGTCCTGTCTTAGGTCAGTTAGAATCACCACTTTATTTTAAGAATGTCAGAATAATAGTAGAGAGACTGATTTATTTCAGCTTTAATTTATTTCATCACATTCCCAGTGGGTCAGATGTTTACATACACTCAATTAGCATTTGGTAGCATTGCCTTTAAATTGTTTAACTTGGGTCAAACGTTTCGGGTAGCCTTCCACAAGCTTCCCACAATAAGTTGGATGAATTTTGGCCCATTCCTCCTGACAGAGCTGGTGTAACTGAGTCAGGTTTGTAGGCCTCCTTGCTCGCACAAGCTTTTTCAGTTCTGCCCACAAATTTTCTATGGGATTGAGGTCAGGGCTTTGTGATGGCCACTCCAATACCTTAACTTTGTTGTTCTTAAACCATTTCCCACAACTTTAGAAGTATTCTTGGGGTCATTTTCCAGACCCATTTGCAACCTAGCTTTAACTTCCTGACTGATGTCTTGAGATGTTGCTTCAATATATCCACATAATTTCCCTCCCTCATGATGCCATCTATTTTGTGAAGTGCACCAGTCCCTCCTGCAGCAAAGCACCCCCACAACATGATGCTGCCACCCCCGTGATTCACAATTGGGATGCTATTCTTCAGCTTGCAAGCCTCTCCCCTTTTCCTCCATGATGCTGCCACCCCCGTGCTTCACAATTGGGATGGTGTTCTTCGGCTTGCAAGCCTCTCCCTTTTTCCTCCAAACATAACCGATGGTCATTATGGCCTAACAGTTCTATTTTTGTTTCATCAGACCAGAGGACATTTGTCAAAAAAGTACCATCTTTGTCCCCATGTGCAGTTGCAAACCGTAGTCTAGCTTTTTCATGGCGGTTTTGGAGCAGTAGCTTCTTCCTTGCTGAGAGGCCTTTTAGGTTATGTCCATATAGGACTCGTTTTACTGTGGATATAGATACTTTTGTACCTGTTTACTCCAGCTTCTTCACAAGGTCCTTTACTGTTGTTCTGGGATTGATTTGCACTTTTCTTACCAAAGTACGTTCATCTCTAGAAGACTGAACGCGTCTCTGTACTATTGTTTGTACAGATAAACGTGGTACCTTCAGGTGTTTGGAAATTGTTCCCAAGGATGAACCAGACTTGTGGAGGTCTACCATTTTTTTCGGAGGTCTTGGCCGATTTCTTTTGATTTTCCCATGATGTCAAGCAAAGAGCACTGAGTTTGAAGGTATCCCTTGAAATACATCCACAGGTACACCTCCAATTGAATCAAATTATGTCAATTAGCCTATGAGAAGCTTCTAAAGCCATGACATAATTTTCTGGAATTTTCCAAGCTGTTTAAAGGCGCAGTCAATTTAGTGTATGTAAACATCTGACCCACTGGGATTATGATACAGTGACTTATACAGTGAGGGAAAAAAGTATTTGATCCCCTGCTGATTTTGGACGTTTGCCCACTGACAAAGAAATGTTCAGTCTATAATTTTAATGGTAGGTTTATTTGAACAGTGAGAGACAGAATAACAACAAAAAAATCCAGAAAAACGCATGTGAAATTTTTTATAAATGGAATTGCATTTTAATGAGGGAAATAAGTATTTGACCCCCTCTCAATCAGAAATATTTCTGGCTCCCAGGTGTATTTTATACAGGTAACGAGCTGAGATTAGTAGCACACTCTTAACCTCTTAGCGCGCCGATCCCTTTAGCGGGATCGTTTTCAGAGCAAACATAACGCGCCAAATTCAAAATACATATTAAGTAATACATATTCGTAATATTTAACTTCGATATACAAGTGTTGCATAGTGTTGCATAGCCATCAAAAGCTCTGCTTCTTGGCAATATCACTGCGTTGTCAGATTTTAAAAAGGCTTTACGTAAAGCACTACATTTGATTGTTTGAGGCTAGTACCTCACATATTTTCCACATTAGCATAAATTCATATCCAGCTCGGTTCTCAAAATATCCATATCACAGCTAATATAAATCGCTTACCTTTCAAATAACTTCTTCTGAGGTCTTCCCAAGTGTCCAAACAAGATAATCCATGGTTCTTTTGTTAGAAAAAGTAAATAATTATATCCATAAATATCCGTTGTTTTTGGCACGTTACGTTCAGCTACTCCACCAAGCATTGTCAGTCTACTCGCCCGTTTTACAGTGAAGGGATCGCGTTCAAATTATACCTCTCATCTTTTCACAAACAAATCAAATATCATTAATAATGCATCCTTATGTATTCTTTTATGAATAATAGCGATCATATTTTACAAGAACGGTAAGTGAAAGCGTTAAAGACTAAAAGAAAGTTGGTCGCTGCTGGTAGCGTTCACGTTCGTGAAGCGATGCACGCCTGTTTACCTTTTTCCCTACCCGTAGTAATTCTCTCTCTCTAAGGATCTGGTCAGAGCTTTTCCTCCATACCCTTTCCAGAGACTGTTGACATCTAGTGGAAGCCATAAGTACTGCAACCTCGGTCCTATTCCCCATAGAAAAATATTACATGGGCTTCAAAATGAGAGGAGAGCAACAAAAAATAAATTCCGGACAGAAATCTCTCTGGTTTTTGCCTGCTAAATCTGTTCTGGAATAGCCACAGACTATATCTTAATGGTTTTATAAACTTCAGAGTGTTTCCTATCCAATAGTACTAAATATGTAAATATCCTAGTTTCTGGCCATGAGTGGTAGGCATTTAACTTTGGGCACGTCAGACAGGCGAAAATTTGGAAAATGGGACCCTAGCTGGAAGAGGTTAAAGGGAGTGCTCCTAATCTCAGTTTGTTACCTGTATAAAAGACACCTGTCCACAGAAGCAATCAATCAGATTCCAAACTCTCCATCATGGCCAAGACCAAAGAGCTCTCCAAGGATGCCAGGGACAAGATTGTAGACCTACACAAGGCTGGAATGGGCTACAAGACCATCGCCAAGCAGCTTGGTGAGAAGGTGACAACAGTTGGAGTGATTATTCGCAAATGGAAGAAACACAAAAGAACTGTCAATCTCCCTCGGCCTGGGGCTCCATGCAAGATCTCACCTCGTGGAGTTGCAATGATCATGAGAACGGTGAGGAATCAGCCCAGAACTACACGGGAGGATCTTGTCAATGATCTCAAGGCAGCTGGGACCATAGTCACTAAGAAAACAATTGGTAACACACTACGCCGTGAAGAACTGAAATCCTGCAGCGCCCGCAAGGTCCCCCTGCTCAAGAAAGCACATATACATGCCCGTCTGAAGTTTGCCAATGAACATCTGAATGATTCAGAGGACAACTGGGTGAAAGTGTTGTGGTCAGATGAGACCAAAATTGAGCTCTTTGGCATCAACTCAACTCGCCGTGTTTGGAGGAGAAGGAATGCTGCCTATGACCCCAAGAACACCATCCCCACCGTCAAACATGGAGGTGGAAACATTATGCTTTGGGGGTGTTTTTCTGCTAAGGGGACAGGACAACTTCACCGCATCAAAGGGACGATGGACGGGGCCATGTACTGTCAAATCTTGGGCGAGAACCTCCTTCCCTCAGCCAGGGCATTGAAAATGGGTCGTGGATGGGTATTGTAGCTTCATATCCAAGAAGAATCTATGCTGTAATCGCTGCCAAAGGTCCTTCAACAAAGTACTGAGTAAAGGGTCTTAATACTTATGTAAATGTGATATTTCAGTTTTTAATTTTAATAAATTAACAACGTTATGGGGTATTTTGTGTGTGTGTAGATTGCTGAGGGGAAAAAAACAATTTAATCCATTTTAGAATAAGGCTGTAACGTAACAAAATGTGGAAAAAGTCAAAGGGTCTGAATACTTTCCGAAGGCACTGTATTTGGCTGTGTGACTCCAAATTGAATGAAAGGCTGTGTCTGTGCGTGACTGTGCGTATGCATGATTATAGATGAATAGATTCAGTGTTGTAAAGCCTGGAGTGAATTAACGGCAACAGATGGACCGACTTTAGTGTTTAGAAAAGACTTCTCGTCACATCACATGCCCATTTGATCCCCCCCTCCTCACACTGTTCTCTCCAGCCACATTATTTTCCAGCTCCCAATCAAGACCCTGAAATAGGAGTTATCCTCCCTAAATTACATCCCATCAAAGGCCCTCTGTGAGAAAATTCAGAGAATCATGGGCCTTTTTTCCATATGCATCATCAGTCTTTATTAATCTGGCACTGGAATTCACTTCTAAGAACATTCAATGGTGTGCGCGTCAGTGCGTCCTGTCATTGATGGGATTTATTTATAGATGCTAGGATGTATATTATTTGATAGGATGCGTATATTTTTCCAGACGCTCAAAGCACTTCAGTCTTCAATGAGTGTATGAGAATGATGAAGAGATGGTGATAACGACCATTACATAATGCATTTGAGTAGTGCAGATTTTGTCCATTCAGCTGCATTACAAGGAGAAACATACTGTATTTAAAGAGCTGTTAAATAGTTTAACACCACACTCTGTCTGAGAGTGAGTCGGCTTCACCATGTAGGTGTGCTGACTACTGTTGATACAGTAGTTACAGGAACAGTAACAGTGACTCATTCCAGCCAGCTGCCCTCCTACATCCATATCCAGGCATCAGGCAGGCATCCCCAGGGACTGAAGGCTCGTAACACAAACATAGCATATCTCACCTCACTGCAGTCTGCAACTCAGAACCCAGGCTGCTGTGACGACACACAACTAAACAAGTCAGTCTGATAGTAGCCGTGGAAGTGGTGCGCTTGATGTGAGCCAGTGGTCACAAAAGCAGTGGGGATCTGATACCATTTTTACACTACTGAGCCAAACTGTCCCAAGCTGTACTGGGCTGGCCTGGTTATGCATCCAACATAGTTGCTGAAGAAAATATCACACCCAGCACATTACGGTTTGCTTCAGCCCTATAGTGTGAATCAGGCATGAGTTTTGATGTAGGCTGCTATACATGGATTTGTACTGGTGGAGATCAGTGATGTGTGTTTTTTAGTTAGGTATTGATTTAAATGAAAAATGGAAAATGTTTCCAAACTGAGAGCTAGACTTACGAGCTAGACTTACGAGCTAGGCCTTATGGTTCTTATTTGCCACATAATTAGCCTACCTTGTTTGGCCATCAAATAAATCAAGCTCTTTTATATATTACAGGGTAGTGTGTAAGTAAATAATATTAAATGATGAGAATGTCATTGCAATAATTAAGGGAATTTCCTAGGAATCCAAACCGATACAGGATTGAGGGAGAGAGAGGATGCACCCCTTTGACAAACATGTCGCCGTCTCACACCAGTTCAGAGGTGGAGAGATTTCCGCTGTGTGGTACCTGTGTCGTCACAAGTGCGGTGTGGTCTAATGGCATCAACCGTATAGCAACTTCTACGCTACCAAGAGAGTTCCCTGCGTCTGATATAACTTTACTGCTCTTAAGGCTGGCACCACTTTGACCACTGTACAAATGTGTTTATTTGCTTTCGATTGAGAGTCAATCTGTGAACTATAACTCTTAGTCTGAAATGAAAACGAACAGATCGATCAAACGGTGCCTCTGAGGGTAGATAGAATGGGACAATTCTTTGGCATTCAGAAAGATGGAGGACACTTGGGATAGTTGTTCTTGTTTGGCCTTGTAACAATACCATTTCTGATTTATAGTAATAAGATTAAATTAGGCTTGAGGATAATGAGTCTGTAGGGCTATGAGAAACTAGAGTTAGAGTTACACTGCCTAAAAAACAGAAAATGCACACACAAAGTCCAGCATTTTCCCTCTCGCATGTCCACAGGTTCACACACAGTGTAACTTGGCTAGCTAAAGCTCCTTGAGAGTCAAAGCTTTCCAGTGGATGTTGATAGGTCCACTAATCCGTCTAAGTTTGAGAACCCTGGTTCTTAGGGGCCCAGTGACAAGCCAAAGGTTGATTGAAAATCCATAGTGTTATTGCCTTACATTACTTTTATTTGATTTTGCCTTCTACTAATAATAATGCAGGCGGGTGGAGTGGAGTAGGAGCAGAGTAGGCCTCCAGGCCTGGACCAGACTTAACACCCCCCTTGGGGGCCACATTTCCTGGGTGACCATGATCTACGGCCTGCCCACCATCCATAGCCCGACCCTTTGAGTGCTTATGAGTGCTATAATTCACTCAGCTATGGATTTTCCGTTATGGGTTGGCACCTCTAAACACTCTGGGCTCGCTGGCAGTGCACTCCAGAAACACCTCTTAGTGTTAGGGGACAGAGGAGAGGTCATGTGACTGGAGTGGAAATGACTCTGTAACAACTCTCTCTGCTCTGACCAGGTATTTGTTAGCCTGATCCCAGATCTGTTTGTGCTGTCAACATCAGTATGTATTATTGCCAACAACCATAGATATTGGCAAGACAGCCCAAACAGATCTGGGACCAGGGCAGGTGTTTATCAGTGTAGATCACCAACATCAGTATGTATTATTTTCTGACAGTAGGCCTATGATCAGTCACCTTTCTGGTGTTTCCCATATTCTGACATAATAATGTTGACATTTCCTGATAGTGAGAGACTCGTTATTGATCTAGTGAGACGTTTCTAACTCCCGGCATTGTCCGTCATACCCTGCACACAGTGCCCGATACACATCCGTGATGACTCATGGAACAAGCAAGCTACATGCCTTCTATCTGACACTGTACTGTACCGTACCTGGGACAGTTCGGCCTGTTGACTATAATGTATCTTGGCCTCTGATAGTCAGTTTTCCACCAGTCTTGGGTGTTACCCAGCTTCTTTCCACCCTCAAAATCACCAGACCTTATTAGGGTTTCACTGTGGAGTAAATGGGTGCTTGTTGGTAAGGCTTGCGTGGTATCACTTCTTTTATCGAATCTAAGTTCAGAATGATATGTAATTTGGGTGAGAAGTTCCTTGTGTTGTGAATGATTATGACCTGGATGAAATGACATCGAGCAAGTAGTTGTCTAGACAGTCGTTAATGCTATGCCTTGTTCTCTTCTCCTCTGCAGACTGTCCAATCACACAAGCCCCACTTCATCGCAGTGCACTGTCAAGAGGTGGGCGGGAAGAACTATGAAGCATCCATGTCACACGTAGATTGTTTTGTCAAGTAAGTTACCTCACACTTGATGGTCCCCCTTCAAATTTCCCTTCACTGAAGAATTGCAGCCAACTCTAGTGTTGATTATGGGTTCTTTTTCTGTCAAGACAACAACCACTGCCTTGGTCCACAGGAAAATTACCAAAACGATGTGAAAATGAGTGAACAACTCCACCTTCTGGTGACAGCTTATTTGGCTTCATGTTTGGTGTTTCTTAAATCACAAGGCTTTGATTCTTAAAGAATTAAAAGAATGTACTAGACTACCGTCATTATTGAATAAACTGTTTTGCAGGGCTTATTTGTGTAGCTAGTCTTTCCTGTTTAGTCATAGGATCGACAAACTGAATGTTTTAGGTCAATGTGGGTTTAAGATATTTGTTAACAAGATTCTATCAAGTGCTCTCTTATGTAACCTCTTTCAACCAATTTAGGGTGTCCTGGTGTGCACTTTATTAGCAGGGGGATATAGATAAGCAGAATAGACTGTGAGGCCTCAACAGATTTAACAGTATCCTAATACACTCACAATCTCCTGTTCCTAATCCCGTCCACTTTAAAGGGCAATTAAGGAAGTTATTTGCAGTTTTCAGGAAGTTGAAGGTAGTTTGGCTAGCCATTGCTAACTGGCGTTAGCGCAATGACTGGAAGTCTACCGGAACAGCTAGCATGAAAGAACTACATTTCCACCATGTTCATATTTATCCTACTTATCATCATGTCGTTGATCAAAGGAAGATAAATAAATGAACCCATGTATCTGAAGACTGATGGGGCCATATTGTGATGTGTCCTCTCTTCTAGAGAGCTGCTGTCCAGTGATGCCATGAAGGAGTACAACAGAGCCCGTGTCTACCTCGACGAGAACTACAAATCCCAGGAACATTTTACAGTAAGTGCGGGTGGTCCATTTGCCCCTGCTAAGTGGTTCTCTTCTTGTAGATCTCAGGAGATTTGCTTACCGCATTCACCCGGGTGTTGCACAGCAGCCATTTTCATCAGAATGCTCTAGACCAGGGTTGCCCAACTGGGGTGAATTTTGCAGGTAGTTTTATTTGCAACCTCCCCCATAAGACTGTAACTACACCAGGAAATCAGCTCCAGGTTGTTTTAATTTGGAAATCTGTTCCTAAGTATTCCCACGCATAATAGACACGTGATCGTATACAAATGTAAGCAAGATTTGAAATTATGTTTTAGTCAAATATTATATCTGTTTTGGCTTCTTGCGGTCAATTTGCAGTCGTAATTATGTTTCGGCCCACTGACCAGCCGCTCGAGAAAAAATTGGCCTGCGGCTCAATCTAGTTGATGATCCCTGCTCTAGACACATCCGTTGTGACATTAGATAAGATGGCTGAGGAAAGTTTTAAGTTGAAGCTGGGGGCCCTCATGCTAGAAGGAAGAGAATTAAGAAAATCAATCAAGTAATACTTTTCCACAGCTGTGTGGACCCCAGCATTTTATTAGAATGTGCAATAATGGTAGACCACCACAAGGTGGTGCTAGATGGTCTGGAATGTTTTGTGGATTTAGAAACCAGCTGCAACTTTAAGTGTTATCAGCTAATAGTGGGTTGTGGCTTTTGTTATTTTACAGGATATGTTGGTCTTTTTTGCCCTCATTAGTCTGCTTATGTAATAACCTTAACATGTTAGTTGGCAATTTATATTACAGCAAGTCTGATGGATCATGCGTATTAGTTATTTTGCACATTATGTCATAATTATCACAAAGATGTGCACCGCTTGGTCCAAATTATTGCTCAGTTAATTTTGTGGCCTTTTCCCTCAAAATCATGCACAACTACACGTCAGTTGCATTGCATGACCTCTTGGTGGCGCCAGATACTCAGTGTTGATGATAATCTCAATATTAGTCTTCAACATCCAGACACCAGGGCCCTTTGAGCACACACATACACTGTTTTTTTCCCTCACATGATTACCACTAAAGCAATTTGTTTTATAATGCTATCCATTTAATTCGGATAGCATGTTACTCCCAACAGTACATTTGGAAGTCAACAATAATGGTTGTCCTAGTTAATTTCCTCTCTTGACCACATAAAGAGAGGGGAATAGATGTTGTTTAAGGACCCCCCCCACTAACAATCAGTGTAGCTGTGACTGCCGAGCCGTGCCTGTCGTGATTCTCCTCTCTATTCTTCTAGAAGGTACTGTATTACTACCGTGGTACACTTACTACCGTGGTACGCCGCTCTGCCTTCCCTTTACGGCAAACACTCGCAAATCACACCCACTGCTACCACCAGTCCAACATGTTATTTTCATGAACATATTATGAACATATCGCAAACGTGTGCCCCCATTGCAAAAAATAATGAGCTGATGTTTCGCTTAAGCAATGACGATGATATCCTCTTGTTTTGATGATTTCTCCCAAGTTTATTTAGACTCTCACGTCTTGGATAAGCATCGATGTATACCAATTACTGTTCTAGTTCTAGACTGTTTCTTTGTTGGAGAAGTAACTTTCTTCTAAATCAATTTGTGCAAAGAGAACCACAAAATAAATATGTTTATAGATATTCAAATCGGGGCCCCGCGGTAAATATGGATACAGACTGTCCGGTGCGCCTCACACAGGGCTTGCCATTTAGACCAGATGACATCATCAGTCATATTTGTTTTCTCAACCTTCGATTTCTGCTCGCGGGTAATTGTTTGTTGTCTGCTCTGCCTGTCAATTTCCAGATAATGTAAAGTGGCAATCCCCGTGTGGCTCTCGGAGCCTACCAGTAACGGCAGCCGAGCGGATGTGCTATAATGTAGTGTAAGTGTATGGTAACGACCTGAGGGAGTGTTTAGTTTACCTGTCCTGTCTCTATGTTGAATACGGTGGCTGGGTGGCGGTCGCCATATGCTTCACTCGCACCACAGCAGGAGCAGCGTCACCGTGCCACGGCTGAGTGTGTGCGGGCTGTGTCAGTGAGCTGTGTTTGGGTAATACCAAGGAAGCACTGGCGGATTCTTCTGATTTGTAAAGAGAAGAATATGTCAACAGGTTAAAAGGGTCAAAGAGGAGGCTGATTTTGAAGGTATGTTTTTTGTTGGTAGAGTAGGCTATTGGACCTACTGGTACACTGTAAAATATAACATTTCGATCCCCCGTGTGATAACCTGGACTAAGTTTTATGTCCAACATGAGTACACTGGTGGGTTACCAGTGTATCCTAGCACACGCGGGTCCTAACTCCATGCCAGTCTGTCAGTCGGGCATCCAGGCCAGTGTTGGATGTAGGCAGACATTGAGGGATGCTGGCCAGCCTTCACATCTCTCCCAGAGGGAGGGTGTGTGTGCTGTGTAGTGATGGGGGGAGTCTTGAGTGACACATCCTCCTCTGGGGGGCCTGGTGTTTTACGGCGCTGTTAAGGTATACAGCAGGTAAAATGTCAATTAGGAAAGCCCGCCCTGATAACCTTAACTCCCAATCCACTTGTTCCAGGCCATTAATATTTATCACAGGCCCAGCCCTTTGGGCTGCTGGGGCGTCATGTGGAATGATGTTCACTAATGCCTTGCCTTTATTACCTAGGAAAGCGTTCCTCACACGTGTCTAGGAAAACACACACCACCCTCACAGTTATTGTCACAGCACTCACTCTGTTCCTATGCTTCATAGCCGAAGTATAACAGTATTTATTACAAACACACACACACACCTTCAGCATCGAGTGACATGCAAATTAACACACATACACACACCCCTTACACGGCTCTGTTGTTCCAGAGAGTTTGAATGGGAAATTAAAGGTGTCCTCCCTTGCTCCACAGGACAGGAGTGAGAGGCCAGAGAAATAAATCAGGCTCTGTGCTCTGACAGGATTCTCACTCCGCTTCCGCATCCGTGGCCGTTCTCATCCCTGCAGCTGCGGCCCAGGGTCACATTGGCTTAATCTGTTTAGCTGCTATTTGTGCTGGGTGCTGTCTTTGACGACTCCACTGGATGTTTTGATTGGATTTCCCTGGTGGTGTGGCGACTAGGGAGTGTTGTCACCCTGAGAGACACTTGGAGCACTCCCATCATCTTCCCGTCCCGTCTATCCAGTTAGCTCTGCATGTAGTGTGTACGCACCTACATGCCTGCACCTACATGCCTGCACCTACGTTCTGTGTACACACACTGACACCCACATATAGACTCAAAGGAAGGTATGCATTCCCAAACTCAAATTAGGACGAAAAACATTTTGATAGAACTTTCTATCAAGATTTACTTTAAAACTTCTTTAGTTTTACATAATATTTCCCAGCTGTTTTCTCATCACACCTAATGGTAGCTCTGTTTCTTTATTTCTTTATTTAACCTTTATTTAACTAGTCAAGTCAGTTAAGAACATATTCTTATTTACAATGACTGCCTACCCCGGATGACGCTGGGCCAATTGTGCACCGCCCTATGGGACTCCCAATCACGGCTGGCTGTGATACAGTCTGGAATCGAACCAAGGATCTGTAGCGACGCCTCTAGCACTGAGATGCAGTGCATTAAACCGCTCCTCGGGAGTCCCTATCTCCTGTGGTTCGGATGAGGGAAGTGGTGCTGATGGCTGAACTCATCCACAGTCATCCCCAGGCAGGTGTCATCGTCATGTTGTCCCTTCAGCCCTGGGCCGCTTTAGAGGCATGTCAGGAACTGCCAGCAGCACCCCAGCCTGCTCCAGAGGTGAAGCCTTAATTCCTGCTGCCTCCAGCAGGCCACAGTAATACAATCATCCAAACTGCACCCAGCACATCACCAAGGAATTTATGAACACTTAGTGGCCCTCTGCGGTGACAGGGCAAGTGTGTTTGCTGTGTTCGATTGCGTCATGCTCATCACCTATTTTCACGGTGCACCACCATCTCCCCTCCCCCCTTTAAGTCCAGATGATTGGGGCTCGTTTCATCTCCTACCCCTTAAGCAACTCCTCCTCTGCTTTATCATACACAGGGAATGAACGAGAGGGAGTGTGTGGGGTCACAGCAGGGGGGGTTGCTACACTGGTTTACACACACAGGTTAAAGAGGAGGACCAACCAACCCCCCCTCCCGCCCAACGCACACACACTCCTCCCTCATGGTCTGGGAGTAGGCGTCAAGTGGCGTAAAGCAGGTTAAGATATTGCAAACTAAATCTCTAGGCTCTTATTTCAATATGGTCAGAAGGACTGAGCAGACCGAGGCAATTTGAATGGAGTAGATGTCAGCAGGGTAATATTGTTGGGAAATAACTCACCATCAGTCATGCACTCAGGGCATGCAAGTAAGTGCATACATACACCCTCACTCACTCACTCACTCACGTACACACACTCACACTCACTCACGTACACACACTCAGGACATGTGTTGAGCGACAATCAATGAAACTGCCATCAGAAGTGAATTATGAGGGACAGAGAGCGGGCTGTGCCTCCTAGGTAACATTTTACTTGAAACTGTATATATAATTAATGGATTGAGAACAGAGGCAGAAAAATGTATGTATTTATTACAAGGAGCCTAATCTACGGAACTCAGCCTATGCCCTCCTCTGGACCATCACTAAAATAAGCGTCTGGCACATATACACATGCAAGCACACGCACTCACGCTCACACAAACTGTCCGTCCCAATCACCCTCATAAACAGAGCTCTGATAAAGTGTTTGTGTGTGGTGGGATTGGTTTAGTGGGGGCAGCAGGCAGAACCTGGGTGGGGAGTAAATCAGATCTGTCTGGAAGGTGGAGGGTGGAGGGGCGCCAGGCACAGATAATGATGTGATTCCAGCATGCGATGTCCAGGCGCACCCCGCCACCGTACATTATGATGTGCTTCCCCCAGCCGGCGAGGGGCAGAGTGAAGGTGAGCCTGTCATATTGATCTATTTAGAGCTAAAATATGAGCCACTTTACTCTGCTTCCCAGCGCAGTGATGTGAAAAATAATAACTCGGACCAAAATTAAAAATATTGATCGCTTAGGAGCTGTTGAGAGCGAATAAACACCCACTGAAGGATTTTTCTGAAGGAGGGCTGGGTGAAGGATGTTGGTGTGCCGGACTGTAAATATATCTGCCCATCTATACTCCTCTACCCGCAAATTATAGTACTATACGGCACTGCCAGGTTGTGTTCTGTATATTTTACTGACCCAAATGAACAGGGCTAGGAAGTAGCTCTCTCGTCATCCACTTTGTCATTGATTGATCTGGTTTTGGCTCCATAATCTGGCATTAGCCCTGCTTTATTCAGGGCCCTCAGTAACGGATGAGTTGACACCCTGCCATCAAACGTCTGGGAAAACAATTGCCACAAGGTACATTTTATTTCCTGCTCCATGCATTTGTGAGCAGGCAAGAGGTATCCTCTGCCCGGCTCCTGATGAATGGTTGCGCTGAGCAGGTGGGAATGAAAATGAGAGGGGAGAGGCCGTGCTTGGGGGAACAGAGTTAGACAGCCTGCCGCAAATCCCCCCAAAAAAGTAAGTGATTATAAGTGAGATGATGTTCCGTTGCTTTCGTGATGAGGTTTATCAAGTGTCCTTATCAATTGTGTACCTTGTCCCGCCTCATCTCATTTAGAATCAGGGTTAAGTTATCCGTAACTCGACTTATGCAATATGCCGCAAGTCAAAAAAAAATGGAAACCACTTAAAACATCCAAAACCTCATACTTAACTTTCCTATTCACAACTGACTACAAGGACGTTTGTTTTCTGTATCCTACGAGCGAGTGATTAAGATTTGATGAGCAGGCAGGCAGAGAGAGATAGTTAGTCTGTGTTTAGTGGAGACTAGAGGCATTGGGATCACATGCTGAGCGTTGACATCAGTGAAGGCACTATCTGGCGACGTCTCCTCCGGTCCATGGCTCTCCTCTGCTCTCCTCTCCTGGTGAAAGCTGCTCTCTGTGCCTGGCGTCAGGCCCTGCCCATAGCGTCTAGCTGATCTGATCCCCATATGTATTGATTCCCCCATGCAGCAGCACTTGATTTGCATGACCCAGCTGACCAGGCAGATACTGCCAGTTATTTCCCCATTAGCTAATCTCTCTGGTTTGATTTCCATAATCCTCCCAGCTCTCTGAAGAACATAGACACAGCCCCCTAAAATAAGTAACAATAACATGCACTAATACATTCTCAAACCACACCAACTAATTCTCATTAGAACCAAAAATAAATAAAATACACAGTGGTTTAACGTCAATTTCTGTGAGAGATTTCTCCCATAATAAACGTCACAAATCATAGCAAGTGTCCACACCCTTGTCTAAACTGCGATTATCCTCATCATAACCATCTTGTGAATACAGTCGGCTGGTTCCCCTGACATCCCTGTGAGAGGCACTTTCCGCTGAGAGTGTGTGCTTTTATGATTTGTGATTGTGTTGTGTGTGTTGGAGTGTCAGGGGAGGCGTTGTTAAATTGCTCCCGGCGTCTCTTTAAGCCCTCAGGAACATGATCATATTTCAGCTACCCCAGTCCCTCTCAAGGGCTCCCCTCTAGCTCTCAGAGAGGCCTTCACAATACAACAGGCTGCTGGTGTTATTATCACTGACAAAATGGTGGTATATGGGGAGATGTTTACTTGTATAACTCTGTTTATTATTAGCATTTGGATTCAAATGTACTGTAGGTTTTTGATCAATCAGATGGTGAACATCATAAAATAAGGGTTTCCTCAATGTGCTGTAGTGACTCTATTTTAGTGATTTAAAATAGTCACTAAGTCAGTGTACTTCTATCCAGATCCTATACATATCACTCAAGCAGCGTTTCCCCTATATGCATTGAGCAGAGGCGAACCGCCGCTGCTAAATAGTGGCCAGCCCAATTTGTTTTAAAATAATAATGTACTGTATGTAAAAACGATAATGGAGCAATATATAAGATCCCCCCCCCTCATTTTGCCACCGCTGCTGAAAATAATCCTAGGGGAATAACCACCCAAGGCATAATTTAAATAATACATAAAACAATGCTTCAAATCCTGCCATGTACTCCTGTATGGTATATTCTGTACAGAAAGTATGCATTCCCTGTGTATGGATGGTATAGACCGACGGAGCTCTCTAAGAGGTTTGCTTCAATGACATGAAACTGACTTTGGTTCCTCTTGATTTGGAGTCTTGTCTGTGTGTGGGTGCCCGTGTCTATGGCTCCCCTACCCCCTGAAGACATCAGCATTGTTAATGGAGCTAAGAGTGCTTTAATGCTGAGAATGAGGCATGACCTACCTATGCCTGTGTGTCTATTTTATAATTATTTTTTATTTCACCTTTATTTAACCAGGTAGGCAAGTTGAGAACAAGTTCTCATTTACAACTGCGACCTGGCCAAGATAAAACAAAGCAGTTCGACACAAACAACAACACAGAGTTACACATGGAGTAAAACAAACATACAGTCAATAATACAGTAGGAAAAAAACGAATCTATATACAATGTGTGCAAATGAGGTAGGATAAGGAACATAAGGCAATAAATAGGCCATGGTGGCAAAGTAACTACAGTATAGCAATTTAACACTGGAATGGTAAATGTGCAGTAGATGAATGTGCAAAGTAAAAATACTGGGGTGCAAAGGAGCAAGATAAATAAATGACTATGGTAGGGGATGAGGTAGTTGGTTGGGCTATGTGCAGGTGCAGTGATCTGTGAGCTGCTCTGACAGCTGGTGCTTAAAGCTGGTGAGGGAGATAAGTGTCTCCAGTTTCAGAGATTTTTGTAGTTCGTTCCAGTCATTTGCAGCAGAGAACTGGAAGGAAAGGCCGCCAAAAGAGGAATTGGCTTTGGGGGTGACCAGTGAGATGCTGGAGCGAGTGCTACGGGTGGGTGCTGCTATGGATTACCAGCGAGCTGAGATAAGGCGGGGCTTTACCTAGCAGGGACTTGTAGATGACCTGGAGCCAGTGGGTCTGGCGACGAGTATGTAGCGAGGGCCAGTCGACTAGAGCATACAGGTCGCAGTGGTGGGTAGTATATGGGGCTTTGGTGACAAAGCGGATGGCACTGTGATAGACTGCATCCAGTTTGCTGAGTAGAGTATTGGAAGCTGTTTTGTAGATGACATCGCCGAAGTCGAGGATCGGTAGGATAGTCAGTTTTACTAGTGCAAGTTTGGCAGCATGAGTGAAGGAGGCTTTGTTGCGAAATAGAAAGCTGATTCTAGATCTAATTTTGGATTGGAGATGTTTAATGTGAGTCTGGAAGGAGAGTTTACAGTCTAGCCAGACACCTAGGTATTTGTAGTTGTCCACGTATTCTAGGTCAGAGCCGTCCAGGGTAGTGATGCTAGTCGGGCGGGCGGGTGCAGGCAGCGAACGGTTGAAAAGCATGCATTTGGTTTTACTAGCGTTTAAGAGCAGTTGGAGGCCACGGAAGGAGTGCTGTATGGCATTGAAGCTCGTTTGGAGGTTAGTTAACACAGTGTCCAAAGAAGGGCCAGAAGTATACAGAATGGTGTCGTCTGCATAGAGGTGGATCAGAGAATCACCAGCAGCAAGGGCGACATCATTGATGTATACAGAGAAGAGAGTCAGCCCAAGAATTGAACCCTGTGGCACCCCCATAGAGACTGCCAGAGGCCCGGACAACAGGCCCTCCGATTTAACACACTGAACTCTGTCGGCAAAGTAGTTGGTGAACCAGGCGAGGCAATCATTAGAGAAACCAAGGCTGTTGAGTCTGCCGATAAGAATGTGGTGATTGACAGTCGAAAGCCTTGGCCAGATCAATGAATACGGCTGCACAGTAATGTCTCTTATCGATGGCGGTTATGATATCGTTTAGTACCTTGAGCGTGGCTGAGGTGCACCCGTGACCAGCTCGGAAACCGGATTGCACAGCGGAGAAGGTACGGTGGGATTCGAAGTGGTCAATGATCTGTTTATTAACTAGGCTTTCAAAGACTTTAGAGAGGCAGGGTAGCCAGGAGGTAAGCATGGCCAGCCGTAGAGAAATGCTTGTTGAAATTTTCGATTATCATGGATTTGTCGGTGGTGACCGTGTCGGAGGTGCTATTGTTCTCCATGGACTTGACAGTGTCCCAAAACTTTTTGAAATTAGAACTACAGGATGCAAATTTCTGTTTGAAAAAGCTAGCCTTTGCTTTCCTGACTGATTGCGTGTATTGGTTCCTGACTTCCCTGAACAGTTGCAAATCGCGGGGACTATTCAATGCAATAGCAGTCCGCCACAGGATTTTCTTGTGCTGGTCAAGGGCAGTCAGGTCTGGAGTGAAGCAAGGGCTGTATCTGTTCTTAGTCCTACATCTTTTGAAAGGGGCATGCTTATTTAAGATGGTGAGGAAGTTGCTTTTAAAGAACGAGGTCAATATCCTGCCAGGATACCCGGGCCAGTTCGATTAGAAAGGCCTGCTCGCAGAAGTGTTTTAGGGAGCGTTTGACAGTGATAAGGGGTGGTCGTTTGACCGCGGGCCCATAGCGGATGCAGGCAATGAGGCAGTGGTCGCTGAGATCCTGATTGAAAACAGCAGAGGTGTATTTGGAGGGCAAGTTGGTCAGGATAATGTCTATGAGGGTGCCCATGTTTACAGATTTAGGATTGTACCTGGTGGGTTCCTTGATGATTTGTGTGAGATTGAGGGCATCTAGCTTAGATTGTAGAACTGCCGGGGTGTTAAGCATATCCCAGTTTAGGTCACCTAACAGAACGAACTCTGAAGATAGATGGGGGGGCAATCAATTCACATATGGTGTCCAGGGCACAGCTGGGAGCTGAGGGGGGTCTATAGCAGGTGGCAACAGTGAGAGACTTATTTCTGGAGAGATTCATTTTTAGAATTAGAAGTTCGAACTGTTTGGGCATAGATCTGGAAAGTATGACAGAACTATGCAGGCTATCTCTGCAATAGATTGCAACTCCTCCCCCTTTGGCAGTTCTATCTTGGCGGAAAATGTTGTAGTTGGGTCCTAAGCCAGGATTCAGACACGGCCAGGACATCAGGGTTGGCGGAGTGTGCTAAAGCAGTGAGTAAAACAAACTTAGGGAGGAGGCTTCTGATGTTAACATGCATGAAACCGAGGCTTTTACGGTTGCAGAAGTCAACAAATGAGAGTGCCTGGGGCCTGGGAATAGGTGTGGTGCTGGGGGCTACAGGGCCTGGGTTTACCTCCACATCACCCGAGGAACAGAGGAGGAGCAGGATGAGGGTACGGCTAAAGGCTATCAGAACAGGACGTCTAGTGCGTTGGGAGCAGAGAATAAAAGGAGCAGATTTCTGGGCGTGGTAGAATAGATTCAGGGTATAATGTGCAGACTGGGGTATGGTGGAGTGAGAGTACAGTGGAGGTAAGCCCAGGCACCGAGTGATGATAAGAGTGGTTGCATCTCTGGAGGTGCTGGTAATACTGGGTGAGGTCACCGCATGTGTGGGAGGTGGGACAAAGGAGGAATCTGAGGCATGTATAGTGGGCCTAGGGCTCCACTGTAAACTAAAACAATGATAACTACCTAAACAACAGTAAACAGGGCATATTGACACTTGAGAGAGACATAAAGCAAGGCATAAAGCAAACACAGGTGTTGGTTGGGAGAGCTAGCTAGGACAACAACGGGTAAGACCGCAAGGCTAGTCAGCTAAGACAACAACAACAGGTAAAACTGGCGATGAATGGGCAGAGGGTTGGTTAGCAACATACAGGGCCTGAGTACACGGCTGGGGCCGACAGATAAATAAATAAAAATAAACAGAATGGAGTACCGTGATTAATGAATAGTCCTGCAGACATCAGCTATGTAGACGAGTGATCATAGGGTCCAGTGAACAGCAGTAGATGGGGCAGGGAAGCCGCGGGGTAGTCGTTACTACGCCGGCACGCAGGAGACACGGCGTTTAAAGTTGAGTTAGCAGGCCGGGGTTGGTAGAACCGTCTGCTCCGACATCCGACGGAGGCCGGTTGCAGGCAGAGCGGATGGAGTAATCGTCCGCAGACCAGTCGAGGTGGTACGACGGGGCGTCGTGACGAGAGAGGGATTCAAGCCAGATGGCGAGAGAGGTATTATTGTTGCTAGCCGGGAGAGGCGCCTGGGTCGCGGCTAGCTGGAGCTGGCTTCGGGGCAGGGGCGTTAGCCACTCGGTGGCAGCTAGCTAGCTGTGGAGATCAGGTGTAGTTGTCCAGGGTTTACGGCAGGGATCCGGCGTTGTGGTGGAGAAACAGTCCGATGGTGGTAGGCTGGCAAGTATTATCCGGGCTAAAAAAGGCTGGTGTCTGTGCAGTAGGTAAAGGCCGCTAGCGGTGGCTAACAGTGACTGAATAGCTAGTAGCTGATTAGCTCGCTAGCTCCCTATGGAATTCAGTCTAAAAATGACAAAAAAAATAGCGGTTAGGTAACACAATGGGTGAGGCAGGTTACCGGAAGGTATATTTAATATAAAAATGGAAAAGAGATTGAAAATAATATTGAAATATATACAAAAAAGACGAAAAAATACAAAGTACACGAGGGGACGAACAAAAACACGTCTGCACTGCTACGCCATCTTGGATGCAGCAATGGCCTATGGCCTGCATCTGTGTGCGTTTCTATGTGTATCTATGTGTTTTGCTGATGTCTACTACTTAGTCTTACTAATATTTTGGTGATACTCTTCCCGGGTGGGACAACTTATACTGTAGATCTGTTAATGGGTAAGGGGAGGTGTGCCCCTTTCTGTCGAATGAGGTCATTTCTTGACAATATTTCTGTCTGTTTAAGGGACCCCTTTTGGCTTAAGAGCAACCCCACAGGTGAAAGTTATTTTTTTGCCTCCTTAACTGTAATACACCAGTGGAAATTGTGATATGGATTATCTATCTATAAAGACAAGATCCACCACCTCCCACAACTCTATCCCAGGAGCTTTCCCACTTGTCCTGTCGTGTTTGTTTGCTGGGGGGGCTCATCATGTCGGCCCAGTCCGATTGATCTTATTCGCCTTCCACTGGAATTCTCGTTGAGCGACAGTTTGCATTGATTGCGGAGGAGAACTTGCCACCCCCACCTCTCCAAATGAGCGGATAATTAAAAGGCCAGCTTCCACAAACAGCCAGTCAACAGGCGACATGATGGATCGTATTGCCCTGGAGGCTGACCAACACAACGCCCCCTTTGGAAGAGCAGGTCCTCAGCCAGGTGCCCAGGTGTCTATTACCATGGCATGATCAGAAATGCAGAGCAACACCCACTGCTAATCAAACACCCAGAGGTCGCCTTTGTTTTTCTGCCCACTGTTGTCTCTCTTCATTATTGGATTTCATTTAATATTTCATGAAGCCGTGGCTGGTGGCCATTGAGGGTTTTTTGGGGGACAGCCCTCAACAGTCGACACAGATGACTTCTAGGCTGGAACAGAGAGACACAGGTCACTATAATAGTCGGTCTCTTTTGAGTTACTTTTTTGAGTAACTCAATGATCCATGGGCCTTCAGGATCAAATGGCCTCTTTTAATCAGGACATCCCTTCCCTGTCTGTCAACGCGTGCCTCGTTAGCAGGTAATTGTGAGAGATGGGCATGTACAGAGCAGCAGGGAAATGATCCACACGACTCTGTACAGAGTGGTACTGTATGGGTATTTAGAGAGTGGAGACCTCAGTGTGTGTTGGTTGCAGCACCACCAGCGGGAATAAAGATGACTGCGTGTCATATTGAAGGAAAAAATCATTGTTCTAATGGCATTATGGTCCGTCAGGGCGATACAGCCGTAGGAGGAGTGTGTTTGGCGGTCCCTGAATGGCCCCTAACCGGTCTGATTGGGGTAATTGCTAGATCCGCTGGTCTCCACGGCTGTCAGCTTTGACGGTTAATAAGACCAAACAATGTGATCATCTCATTTCCGTCCTCACTTACACAGCACCTCACATGGGATAGGATGGTGGCTTCAGACAGTCACACGCACACACAAACACACAGAGGGAAAGGAAGGTTAACGGAAGAACCCATTTATTTCACTCTAACCATCACAATGACTCTAAATGGCCTTTCAAAACCAAAGAGAGGGGGGACAAAAATAATCTAATAACCCAATTACTGCTGGGCTTCATTCTGGAGTTAAGTGCATTTTTATTGTGTAACTTTTCTCTTTTTTCTTCTACTCTCTTAGCCTACCACCCCTTTTATTTTCCTCCTTCTTCAGCAAGCGCTCCCTCCATGCCACTTCTCATCTAATATCGCCATAATTGGGTTTGGTTCTACAAATCAAATTTCTCCAATTGGGTTATCCTCCGAAATTGGAGAGGTCCCTTGGCCGGCATGGGCAGGGAGTTAATCTGCTTTTGTTAAGCCCTCTCAGTGGCAGTGCCGGCAACAGGGGCCACCGCGCCAGTTAAAGTATTCGCCTGTCACTGTGGACACACTCGTAATTTAGGCCCCCACACCACCCACCCTGCATCCCACGCACATGGCACACACCGCCATACCCTCATTCCCCTTGTGCAAATAATGACATTCGAATCGAGCATTAACAAGCTTAATTACTTTAAAATTGTCATTTTAATTTACACTGATATAGTATTGATCACACAAGCAGAGATTAAGGCCCTCACTGGAGCGGATGATGTGGAATTAAACAGGGCTGGGTCCTCCTGGGGCCCGCCTGGCCTGTCCCGCCGCAGCCAGAAGAGGAATGATATTTCTCCGTAATGAACTGGCAGCATGCGCAGACATGAATCTCTGGCCCGCTGGAAAAGGATGGAATTAATGGGGTTTGGGGAGCCATGGAGGGTTATTCATTCACTGCCATGCACCAATTCTCCTGTGATTCATCCGCGGGGTCCCGGTGCTGCGTGTTTGCCTGCGACATTCCGTCTGGCTGACCTTTCCGGGCTAAGTGTATATATATTCCCCTCCGTAGGGAGATGCCCAGGCCGGGCAGGTGAGGAGGGGGAGGGAGCATTTTCAGGGAGCCATCAGCCTCTAATCCAAACATTGCCAACAGGGAAAGTGTCTGTCAGTGATCCCTTGTCTCATCCTCGATCATGAGCCCTGTCGGAAAACAGGACACTTCCCTGGTGGAATTGATCTGGGCGGTCCAGCCGTGTGTCACGTACAGCTGGTTAATATCAGAGAAATCGTTACATTAAATCCAAGCAATTTCTTTCTTGTTTACCGGCCTGTTTTGGAGTAATTATAGCTGTGAAACTAACCCCCTTGACACATGTCTCTGAAGATAACTCAAACAATCTCTCTCCACACACAAAGTGCATTTTAAGTCTAGGTAGCACTTAAACCTATAGATCTGATAGGAATTAGACCACAACTGTCTATAAATGTATAAAGAAGGGATAATATATTTCAACAGCTATCTTTAAAGCTACCTCCCTTTTGACAGAAGTGTATTCTTGCTCTAATGAAGTTGTAGAATGTTTGTAGAAACAAAGTTAGATTATTTTAGAATGTTGATCGTCACAGTCCTGAACTGAATAATATTCTTGTGAGGCCGCGCGCCAACATTCTCGCTGTGTTTTACCTTGACTTGCAATTGTTTGAATTGGGGGGGGGCCAAAGTCAAAACATGATGACCAAAGACTTCCTAGTCCACGTTCGTCCTTGAGCTAGCGTAGGTTCTTAAGAGTCCAAAAGCACCAAAGCAGATTGGAAAAATGTTGCGAATATGCATGAAGGTCTCAGGCTCTCTGCTCATTGCATTACCACACCTGGATGTCGTGGGGTGGAAGCCATTCCAACGATGAGGAAGAACAAAACACCTTCCCATGCTGGATCCCCAGGATGTCTCCAATACATATAATGGACTTGGCAAGGCCTGGGGTGGCCCGGCTTAGGCCTTCTACTCCACTCATCCAATCACCTTCTTCTTATGCTCTTGCATTATTTAGTCAACCAGCCGTCCCATTTACATCAACCCCTAACCAAACCGCTACACTGCCTCACACACCGCATGCACCACAGAGGCACTTAATAGAATTAGCAGGTATTGTGCAGCACATTTTAAACATACAGTACCAACTGCACTCTCCCTCACTCCCTGACTCCCTTTCTGCATATAGCAGTCCAGTCCTCTTACTTCCGTAGTCCCTCTTACTGCGGTGCAGTCTCTTTCTAGTGGTTGTCTTTCTTTCTTCTATCCTCTACTGTTTATATGCTGTAGTTGTGTACCTCTCCTATCTGACATTGCTTCTTTTTTATTAATACATTTTTTTAAATTACACATTTTTCACCCCAATTTCGCGGTATCCAATTGGTAGTTAGTCTTGTCTCATCGCTGCAATTCCCATATAGACTCAGGAGAGGCGAAGGGTCGAGAGCTGTGCATCCTCTGAAACACAACCCAACCAAGCCACACTGCTTCCTGACACAAATGTCCACTTAACCCGGAAGCCAGCCGCACCAATGTGTCGGAGGAAACACTGTACACCTGGCGACCGTGTCAGCGTACACTGCGCCCGGCCCGCCGCAGGAGTCGCTAGTGCGCGATGCCGGCCAAACCCTCCCCTAACCCGGATGACGCTGAGCCAATTGTGCGCCGCCCCATGGGTCTCCCAGTCATGGCCAGCTGCGACAGAGCCTGGACTCGAACCCAGAATCTCTAGCGGCACAGCCTTAGACCACTGCGCCACTCGGCAGGCAACATTGCTTCTTATCATATAATGGTTCAGTCTTTCTGTCTTGGTTGTCACACAGACGTGTGTTTATGGTTGATAAAATCACATCTGGCATTTGTGCTGCTATTTTACCGGTATTCATTCTATTTTGTAGGCCCAATGTCTGTTACTCTCCACTGAAATAGAATCTGTTTATTCTTATTGCACACACAGTTTCCTAATCTGATTTTGGGAAATGTTTTGCGTCTCTGTTTTTGTAGCAGTAGCACATAAATAGACCAACTGATACAAACATTCACATGATTGGAACTTGCAGTCATGTGTCCCCATCTGAATGATACACCCCCTTTCCCATCTCAACACTTCAATGCTGTCATTTTTTATATATATTTTTTTAATCGGTCTCATATGCTTTGCCCCTTGTGATTTACCCGGAAGATGCTCATTGAATCACACAAAAAAAAATTTGCACTGCATCTTCTAACCATATTTAAACATGCACAGGGCAATCGATTTGTAATGGCTCTTAGTGGGGGTTCAAGGAAATTAACAATCCCTTTGTCCCCTACCTCTCCTACCCAGCCACCCCCTGTCCCTCTATGGGCCATAAAAGAGCTGTACGCTCCCAATGAGGGGATGGCTTCCTTCCCATTCTGCAGGTCCAATAACAAGCCCTTTCTTCCCATCCCGGACCTTCTCCAATTGATTTGTGTCAGGAAAATTAATGCAGTCTCTCCAAGGTCCTGGGGGTCAGAGGCAGAGCGTGTTCCTGCAGATGAGGGGCGGCGCTGGGTAGAAATGAACAGCAGTAGCCCTACCTTGGGACTTCTGGAGTTCCCTGATGAAAGCTGCTATTGGGTTCCGAGGAGGGCAAAAGGCACTGCTTTATGATGTATTGTCAGTGGGATGTTGTCAAACACCAAATGCATCTGGGAAGATATTTGATGTTCACAATGCCAGACCATGTGATTCACATCAAGTAGGTCTGCCTGGAATTAATGGGGTGAAGTATAACTTTTACATGCGGTCGGTAACTGGTTGAAAGGAATCATTTGCAGCTGGATTGGCTACAACTATCTAAACTAAGCTAGTTTGAGCCACATAAACCTTTATTTGAACCCCTCGAGGACACAGAATTGGTCTCTTTATAACGGCATAAAGTAAGCATAACCATATTTCTGTAAGTAATTCTCTCCAAGTGGAGTTTAATCTCACACAAAGTTCAAGCCCACAATGGCTCCCTTTGTGTGAGGCACTCCTCGGCTAAATACTAACTCATTAAAGAGCTGGCTAATTAGATTGGATGCTATGGTCTTTCAAATAGATTCAACCTCCTTAATTTGAACGGCCTAATTGCATTCCTGCACTTTTTGTGGGGGAACATCTTTCAAAGCCATCCCGGTTGGCCTGAGATGAAGGGCTTCCACAGTGGCCACGGAGCATGGAGGTATTGTGTCCTGGAACCCTCCACTGTATGTCTCACTTGTTCCTCTATGGAAGATACAGTGCCTTCAGAAGTATTCACATTTTGTAGTGTTACAGACTGCATTCAAATTTGTTACATTTACATTTTTTGTCACTGGTCTACAGACAATAGCTCATAATGTAATTTAAAAAAAAACCTGGTTCAGTCTACTAAGGCCAAATCTACGCTGGAGTTGCTTACCAAAAAATGTTCCTGGCCGAGTTACAGTTTTGACTTAAATCTACCTGAAAATCTTTGGCAAGGCCTGAAAATGGTTGTCTAGCAATAGTCAAGAACCAGCATGAGCTTGAAGAATTTTAAAAAGAATAATAGGAACATGTTCCATAATCCAGGTGTGGAAAGCTCTTAGAGACTTACCCAGAAAGACTTACAGGTCTAATCACTTATTGACTCAGAATACTTATGTGAATGAGATATTTCTGTATTTCAATAAATGTGCAAAGAAAACATGTTTTCACTTCGTCATTATGGGGTATTGTGTGTAGATAGGTAAGATAAATATGTGTTTAACTCTATGTAAACCTGTATTTGACGAATATATCATGCACACAATTAGAAGGGAACTTTTGTATATTATGTTTGACTGGGATGAACTGAGGGCCCATGAGGATGAAATAGGGTAACCTTAGAACACGGATGACAGAGTCCAATCACACACATTACAGTGTTTTCCACAAGCACATGGAGTAGCTAGCCAAATAGTAGTCACCAGGCTCCCCTAGGCTGGGGAGGGTATTAAGATTTGTTTTGCGGACATTTTCTCTTTTGGTGGCCTCTGGTACATTCGAATGCTAAATTGAAATTTCAACCAGCAACTATCAGGAAATAACACAGATCACAAAAATGATTTTTTTTTTTATATAACTTCTTAAGGCTAGGCATCCCGCTAACTGGACACCAGTCGACAACATCCGGTGAAATTGGAGGGCGCGCAATTCAAATGAATAATCGTAATATTAAACATTTATGAACATACAAGTATCTTATATCTTTTAAAAGCTTAAATACTTGTTAATCTAACTGGGCTGTCTGATTTACAATAGGCTTTACAGCGAAAGCACACCATGCGATTGTCTGAGGATGGCGCCTCACATCAACTTATTTTTCAACCAGCACAGGCTTCATAAAATCACAAATAGCGATTAAATAAATCACTTACTTTTGAAAATCTTCCTCTGTTTGCAATCCAAAGGGTCCCAGCTACAACATGAATGGTCGTTTTGTTAGATAAAATCCTTCTTTATATCCCAGAAAGTCAGTTTAGTTGGTGCCATCGATTTCAGTAATCCACTCGTTCAACATGCAGACAAAGGAATCCAAAAAGCTACTGCTAAACTTTGTTCAAACAAGTCAAACTACGTTTCTATTTAGGTACCCTAAAATGTAAATAAACTATAATATTTCATACGGAAAGTAGTATGTTCAATAGAAAAGTAAAATTAGTAAGCGCGCGTCCTCTTCGTCACGCGCCGACAGACTGATATTGTACCGGGACTCTTTGTGCCAAAACTCCAAATTCTTCCTCGTTTCGGAAGAAACCAGCCTGAACCAATGAACAAAAACTGTTGACATCTTGTGGAAGCCATAGGAATTGCAATCTGGGAGCTATAATAGCTTTCCATTATAAGAGCCTGGGACCTAAAAAAAATATATATTCCGGTTGGTTTTTCTTATAGTCTCATACATTATTTTAACATTTATACAAACTTCAAAGTGTTTTCTATCCAATGCTACCAATTATATGCATATCTTGGCTTCTGGGCCTGAGTAACATGCAGTTTACTTTGGGCACTGTAAATCTGCTGACTTTCACAGTCTTCACACTTCCTTCTAGGAGGTATTTACTCAGCTATCTGCAATACAGGTATGATTGAAGAATGAAGCCGGTGTTATCATGGCCTTTGCTACACAGAGAGCAGCAGTTGACTACTCCATTGTCAACACTTTGATTAAATCAGTAGACCTATGTCAATATCTTTGAAAATACCGTATAAGTATCATTAGCTTTTAAAACAATTTAATCTGTTTACTTTTATCATATTTTGGACCAGAGTAAGGGTATGTCTCCACTAACCTACCTATTGTTTGCAAGTTATGGAGCCAAATAAACTCTTACAGAGACAATTCAGTAGGCTGTTGACGAGTCACTCACTTTAGCATCACTGTCTGTCAAGTCCTAATCAAATCAAATCACATATTTAGCAGATGTTATTGCAGGTGTAGCGAAATGCTTGTCTTCCTAGCTCCAGCAGTGCAGTAATATCTAACAATTCACAACAATACACACAAATCTAAAAGTCAAATTTTGGAATATATAAAAATTAGGACGAGGAGTGGCATTGACTAAAATACAGTAGAATGGAATACATTATATACATATGAAATGAGTAAAGCAGTATGTAAATATTATTAAAGTGACTAGTGTTCCATTATTAAAGTGACCAGTGATTCCATGTCTATGTATATAGGGCAGCAGCCTCTAAGGTGCAGGGTTGAGTAACCGGGTAGTAGCCGGCTAGTGATGGCCTTGAGATAGAAGCAGTTTTTCTGTCTCTCAGTCCCAGCTTTGATGCACCTGTGCTGACCTCGCCTTCTGGATGATGCGTTGGGAAGACCACTCCACCCTCTGGAGAGCCCGAGATTGCGGGCGGTGCAGTTGCCGTACCAGGCGGTGATTTCAGCCCAACAGGATGCTCTCAATTGTGCATCTGTAAAAGTTTGTGAGGGTCTTAGGGGCCAAGCCAAATTTCTTCAGCCTCCTGAGGTTGAAGCGGCGCTGTTGCGCCTTCACCACACTGTTTGTGTGAGTGTACCATTTCAGATCGTCAGTGATGTGTATGCAGAGGAACTCTTTCCTGAAGTCCATGAACAGCTCCTTCGTTTTGTTTTCGTTGAGGAAGAGGTTATTCTCCTGGCACCACTCCGCCATGGCCCTCACCACCTCCGTGTAGCCTGTCTCGTCATTGTTGGAAATCAGGCCTACTGTGGTTGTATCGTTTGCAAACTTGATGAATTCAGTTGGAGGCGTATGTGGCCACAGGGAGTACAGGAGGGGGCTGAGTATGCACCTTTGTGGAGCCCCTGTGTTGAGGATCAGTGAAGTGGATGTGTTGTTTCCTACTTTCACCACCTGGGGGCCGCCCGTCAAGAAGTCCAGGACCCAGTTGCACAGGGCGGGATTCAGACCCAGGGCCCTGAGCTTGATGATGAACTTCGAGGTTACTATGGTGTTGAAGGCTGAGCAGTAGTCAATGAACAGCATTCTTACATAGGTATTCCTCTTGTCCAGGTGTGCAGTGCAATGGCGATTGCATCGTCTGTGGATCTATTGGGGCGGTAAGCAAATTGAAGTGGGTCTAGGGTGTCAGGTAAGGTAGAGGTGATATGGTCCTTAACTAGCCTCTCCAAGCACTTCATGATGACAGAAGTAAGTGCTACGAGGCGAAAGTCATTTAGTTCAGTTACCTTTGCTTTCTTGGGTACAGGAACAATGGTGGACATCTTGAAGCAAGTGGGGACAGCAGACTAAGAACATGTCCGTAAACACTCCAGCCAGCTGGTCTGCGCATGCTCTGAGGATGCGGCTAGGGATGTCGTCTGGTACGGCAGCCTTGCGAGGTTTAACACTCTTAAATGTCTTACTCACGTCGGCCACAGAGAACAAGAGCCCACAGTCCTTGGGAGTGTGCCGCATCGATGGCACTGTGTTATCTTCAAAGCGGTCTAAGAAGGTGTTTAGCGTGTCTGGAGCAAGACGTTGGTGTCCGCGACGTGGCTGGTTTTCCCTTTTGTAATCCGTGATTGTCTGTAGACCCTGCCACATACGCCTTGTCTCTGAGCCGTTGAATTGCGACTCCACTTTGTCTCTGTACTGACTTTTGATTGCCTTATGGAGGGAATAACTACACTGTTTGTATTCCACCATATTCCCAGTCCCCTTTCCATGGTTAAATGCGGGTGGTTCGCACTTTCAGTTTATCACGAAAGCTGCTATCTATCCACGGTTTCTGGTTTGGGTAGGTTTTAATAGTCAGTGGGAACAACATCCCCTATACATTTCTTGATGCACTCAGTCACGGTCTAGTTTTTTCAGAATGAGTACTACAGGTAATGTGTTTGTAGAACTTCGGTAGCATTTTCCTCAAATTTGCTTTGTTATATCGAAAGTACAAACAATCTTTCGTTTACTTGTCCCGATGTGATACCATGGACATACAGTATAACTGCGTATGATTTATGAATGGCAAGGATATATGAAATTGACTTATAAACTACTCAAGCTTGCTGTTCATCAATTAAAGCACAGTGAATACCCTTTGCGCCACAACTCCCATACGGGCCAGTTGGCCAAACATCTACTGGCCCGAACAGAATTTCTACTGGTCCAGACATGGTATAGTTGTTAATGCATTGGGGTCATGACCTATTGGCTGGCACCCTTTCTCTCTATATTCAGCTATTAATAGGCTACATTTGGTTATTATGATATGTATTAAAAAGGTGTGTAATATAATTTAGCAATGCAAGTCCTATTCCTTAGAATAGCATTGTATTTATTGCTTTTATGCGTGTAGCCTTCAATGGCTTTCAATGGTAAACTGTGACAGAGCAGGTGAATGATGAACTGGAATGCAAAAATGCACTGAAAAGTTGTTGGGCCAGTGATTGACATGTTTTTACTGGCCCCAGCGGGCCATCATTAATGTCGGACCCTGCACGCGAAAGAAAATAAATGAATGTGCCAAAAAACAATAGGCTTAGTGGATTTTGACTTATTGTTACAACATTATATGGGACGTGCAAATTCATGCACTCTCCCTCTGTGTAGAAATTTGACTGCACAGACCGAGCACACAACACACAGGCACTAAGAGACGGGATAGACAGCAGACTGTCAAGCCAGCAGTGTTTCCTTGTCGTCACTCACTTTGTGACTGTCAGGCACCTGTCCTATCAAAAGGTCGCTAGAAGATTCAATCGTTCATTCTAGCGGGTGAGGGCTCGGCATACTTTCTTCTGACTAGCGAATTGAAAAGTAGCCTAGTAAATTTAAGTGGAAAGAGTACCCGGCTGAAAATCACTCAGTAATCGTCTGTATGGCCAACAACGGGGCTTGTGGAAAACACTGACATTATCCAGATTTGAAATTTGGCTCATTGATTTGAGTAGTTGCCTTTATTTCACCCCTACTCTCCTCACATGACTTAATGATATACAGTGCTTCACTGTCATCTGTAGAGTGTTGAAAGGAGCACACAGAGGGCACTTGAGACCGCATATATTCTCCCTTTTCGGGCTGTTGTATTTAAGGAGAGCAGACTGCTGCCGCTCTCACCCCTGGTTCAGGTCCTTAGCTCACTTACATCTTAATGCTGTCTTAAGGGGGCCAGGAATGGGTCCGATTGATGCTGCGATTTGTACCCATAAGAAAGAACATCTGCTTAAGAAAAGTCCCCCTCGCTCTGTTGTTCCGGTTTTATATTTATTATTATTATAATACAAAAAAAGCATGACATAATTTCTGTTATCTAAGGGACTGGGGCTGCCATTTACATTTGGCTTTTCATGCTGCAGCCATGTGGCTCTTGGGTCGATGCACTGGAGTATAACTAAGCTAGCATGGAGGATATCCAACCATTTAAATTAAGCCACGGGAATTTTACATAACACATCATCGGCGAGCGTTTTTACATAAAGACAAAGAGGCCACAAAAAGGGACCAGACCGGGTCTTAGCCGAGCCGACCGACTGCGTGTGTTTTGCTGGCTCCGCTAAAGCTTCACGGTCCTGTGGTCACTGTTTGTGCTCCGAGAACGCCTCTTCCAGTATCAAGGGGAAAGCTGCTTATTTTTTTGCCCTGTGAAATAATTTTTGTCTTTTCCCTCATAACTGAAACCAGTCCTCCAACGGTTGAGTCCCTCTGCTGTCCTGGCTCATAGAACGACAAGTCCTCAGGTCCAAGGAGAGACACACTGCCGCCATATACTGTACAAGCCCATTAATTGTCCCTTTGACGTGTCACCCTCATCCACCATATAAATTGTTTATGAAATGGTGTATGAGTGGGGCGACGTTGCCTTCGTTGTGGAAGAGTTGTGTCCATATGGAGGGAGTAGGAAGGGTTGTTGATGCAGAGATATGGGGTACATTCTGATAAATCCCTCTCGTAACTGATTGACGGATTCTGCAAAGATGCCCCAAACTAATAAATATTTTATTGGGGTCCCTTGCAATAGAGCTGTATCTCATTGGACAGCCAAGCAGGCCACCAGCAGCATGGGAAAGGGACTGATGACCTGTCCAACTGACGTCACGCCACTGATTGCTATCCCAGCATCCTTAAAGGGATGGGACGTTGCTCAATGCACTGTATTGACATAGAAAGCGTACACTTAGCGTACACTGTCAGTGGTGGCTCTTGCATGGTGAGCTGGACATGTCATAAGCCATGAATTAACTTACGGCGTTAAGTGCAAGTGCAATATAGCTAAGTCAATGCAAACTATTTAACTAGTTTCACGCGTTTAAATTAAGTTTTGTTACCTTCTCACCCTGTATGATTCTAATCCAATAAGGAATATCACAAATGTACCTACAGGAATAGGCCAGATTTTAAATCCGATAACAATCTAGATTGATGAACAGTCCATGACAACATTAGCAGCCTTCCCCCAAAGCCAAGGAAAAATCTATCGGCTCAAAGACCTGTCATTTGCATGACCATCTAGTTCCCCTAATGGGAATAATTTCTGAAGAGAAAAAAATTACAAGTTGTCCAATAATTCTTGTTGATTATTGGACATCCATAGATAAATATGATTTACATTAATGAGCATAAGTATATTAAAGGCATTTTATCTCCAGCATCCGAAACAATTGAATAATGGCCTTGGCAGTCATGCATGGGGTCGAACAAAAGAGAGGGGAGGTAATGTCATTTTAATTACTAATGGATGCCTCAATGGTTCAGCCTTTAGATTTTTTTCATTTTTAGGCCATTTTTCATTTTAATAATGCAGATAATATTCATCATCTGCTTATCCTTTTAAAAAGATAATCTCGTTAGCCCCATAACCGCATATTTACTTAAAGAAAGTGGTTATCACCGCTTTATTTGAAGATTGGTTTCAAAGGAAGATTACATTTCGGATGAAGAAGGGACTTCCTTTCATGTCACCTTACGGATGTCTGTCTGCTGTAATTAGGAACTAGGACTTTGACCTTGTCTGGGCTACAGATATCATGCAATTCCCTCGAAGCCATGCTATGTTGTCTGAGTTACTATGCTATCCTGTTTGTCACCATATAGTCATATATAGTTGTATAGGTAGTGCCATCTTATTAATTAGTATATAGGTACAGTTGAAGTCGAAGTTTACATACACCTTAGCCAAATACATTTAAACTCAGTTTTTCCTATTTAATCCTAGTAAAAATTCCCTGTCTTAGGTCAGTTAGAATTACCACTTTATTTTAAGAATAATAATGTGAAATGTCAGAATAATTGTAGAGAGAATGATTTATTTCAGCTTTTATTTATTTCATCACATTCCCAGTGGGTCAGAAGTTTACATACACTCAATTAGTATTTGGTAGCATTGCCTTTTAAATTGTTTAACTTGGGTCAAACGTTTCGTGTAGCCCTCCAGAAGCTTCCCACAATAAGTTGGGTGAATTTTGGCCCATTCCTCCTGACAGAGCTGGTGTAACGGAGTCAGGTTTGTAGGCCTCCTTGCTCGCACACGCTAGCGAGTGATACAACTGCTGAGGAGTTGTCTGACCTTAGCAAACCTTCTTTGTACTCTGAGAATCTTCATGGCCGGTTAAAACTCCTACAAAATCCTGCTTATCCTCAACATCAAGTTAAGGGACTACATATTCTCAGTCAGCGCTTTTATGTGAATAACTGTTTCCAATTTAAATCAAATGTGATTGGTCGTGGACATTTTTTCTCCAGCAGTGCAGCATACTGTAACTAACAATACAAAACAAACACACAAATCCCAAAAATGTACATAAAGATATTACGAAATAACAGTACGAACAATGTCAGAGTCCGAGAATATAAATATACAGTGACTTTTTCCACATTTTCGGAAATTATTCAGACTCCTTGCCCTTTTCCACATTTTTTAAAAGTTACAGCCTTATTCTAAATTTGCTATAAAAAATGTACCCTCATCATTCTGCACCGAATACCCCATAATGACAAAGCAAAAACGGGTATTTAGATTTTTTTGCAAAAAAACATGACATTTACATAAGTATTCAGACCCTTTACTCAGTACTTTGTTGAAGCACCATTGGCAGCGATTACAGACTCGAGTCTTCTTGGGTATGATGCTACAAGCTTGGCACACTTATATTTAGGGTTTTTCTCCCATTCTTCTCTGCAGATCCTCTCAAGCTTTGTCAGGTTGGATGGGGAGCGTCAATTTTAGAATAACAAAATGTGGAAAGGGGGTCTGAATACTTCCCGAATGCACTGTATAATATCATGTCTTTTGGGTATGATATTTGTGCGTCAAACTTTCTCAGTCATCATTATTGATTAACTTCCTTTGTAGAGTCACAAGTTTGATGTAATCATTGTGTGCTAGGAATATGGGAGCAAATACTTAACATTTGGTTACTTTAATACACATACTGTAAGGGAATTTGTCCCAATACTTTTGGTCCTCTAAAATGAGGGGGACTATGTACAAAAAGTGATGTAATTTCTAATGGATTCACCCGATATGGATGAAAATACCATCAAATTAAAGCGGACTTTAACCTCACAGTCATTGTATCATTTTCAAATTGCTGGAGTACAGAGCCAAAACAACAACACAATTGTCACTGTCCCAATACTTTTTGAGCTCACTCTATGTACTGTACGGTGCATTCGGAAAGTATTTAGACCCCTTGACTTTTTCCACATTTTGTTACGTTACAGCCTTATTAAAAAATTGATTAAGTAAAACATTTTCCTCGTCAATCTACATAGAATACCCCATAACGACAAAGCGAAAACAGGTTTTTAGACATTTTTGCAAATGTATTAAAAATAAAAAATATACCTTATTTCAATAAGTGTTCAGACCCTTTGCTATGAGACTTGAAATTGGGCTCCGGTGCATCCTGTTTCCATTGATCATCCTTGATATTTATACAACTTGATTTGAGTACACTTGTGGTAAATTTCAATTGATTGGACATGATTTGGAAAGGCACACACCAGTCTATATAAGGTCCCACAGTTGACACTGCATGTCAGAGCAAAAACCAAGCCATGAGGCACAGATCTGGGGAATGGTACCAAAACATTTCTGCAGGTCCCCAAGAAGGCCACTAATTTTGGAACCACCAAGACTCTTCCTAGTGCTGGCCGCGCAGCCAAACTGAGCAATCGGCAGAGAAGGGCCTTTGTCAGGGAGGTGACCAAGAACCTGATTGTCACTCTGACAGAGCTCTATAGTTCCTCTGTGGAGATGGGAGAACCTTCCAGAAGGACAACCATCTCTGCAGGACTCCACCAATCAGGCCTTTATGGTAGAGTGGCCAGAGAAGACTGTGAATAACTCCCTAAATACAGGTGTACCAAGCTTGTATCGTCATACCCAAGAAGACTCAAGGCTGTAATCGCTGGAGGTTAAAGAGATGCTGTTGTGCCTTCTTCACCACACTGTCTGTGTGGATGGACCATTTCAGATTGTCAGTGATGTGAACACCAAGGAACTTGTAGCTTTTCACCCTCTCCACTGCGACCCTGTCAAAGTGGATATGGGCGTGCTCTGTCTGCTGTCTTCTGAAGTCCATGATCAGCTCCTTTGTTTTGTTGTAAGAGAGGTTATTTTCCTGGCACCACTCCAGCAGGGCCCTCACCTCCTCCCTGTAGACTGTCTCGTTGTTGTTAATTAGGCCTACCACTATTGTGTCGTCAGGAAACTTGATGATTGAGTTGGAGACGTGCGTGGCCACGCAGTCATGGGTGAAACGTGAGTACAGGAGGAGGCTAAGCACGCACCCTTGTGGGGCCCCAGTGTTGAGGATCAGCATGGTGGAGGTGTTGTTGCCTACTATCACCACTTGGGTGTGCCCGTCAGGAAGTCCAGGAGCCAGTTGCAAAGGGCGGGGTTCTGACCCAGAGTCCCAAGCTTAGTGATGAGCTTGGAGGACGCTATGGTGTTGAAGGCTGAGCTGTAGTTGATGAACAGCATTCTTAGAGGTATTCCTTATGTGCAGATGGGATAAGGCAATGCGATGGCGATTGCGTCATCTGTGGATCTGTTGGGGCAGTATGCAAATTGTATTTGGGTGTCGGGAAAGGTGGAGGTGATATGATCCTTAACTAGCCTCTCAAAGCACTTCATGATGACAGAAGTGAGTGCTATGGGGCGATAGTCATTTAGTTCAGTTACTTTATCTTTCCTGGGTACAGGAACAATGGTGGACATCTTGGAACAAGTGGAGACAACAGACTGGGATAGGGAGAGGTTGAATAATTCCTTAAACACTCCAGCCAGCTAGTCTGTGCATGCTCTGGGTTGGGATGCCATCTGGGCCGGCAACCTTGTGAGGGTTAACATGCTTAAATGTCTTATTCACGTCAGCCACAGAGAACGAAAGCTAGCGGTCCTCGTGAGCGGTGGTGGCCCACGTCGGCTGCTCTGTGTTATCCTAAAAGCTGGCCTCGAAGGTTCTTAGCTTGTCCGGGAGCGAGGCGTCGGTGTCCTCAACGTGGCTGGCTTTCTCTTTATAATCCATGATTGTCTGGAGTCCCTGCCACATACGTCTTGTGTATGAACCATTGAATTGCGACTACACCTTGTCCCTGTACTGTCATTTTGCCTCTGATTGCATAGCTGGTATGTTTGTACATGTCCAACTTGCCATGGTTAAATGTGGTGATTCGCGCTTTCAGTCATGCGAGAATGCTGCCATCTATCCATGTTTTTTTGTTTGGATAAGTTCTTATTTTCACAGTGGGAACAACATTCTTACTTCCTGTTGAACTCAGTCACCAAGTCAGTGAAATACGTCAATACTGTTTTCAGAGGCAACCCGGAAAATGTCCCAGTCCGCATGATCAAAACAATCTTGAAGCATAGATTCCGATCGTCAGACCAACGTTGAACAGTCCTTACCACGGGCACTTCCTGTATGTTTCTGCCTACAGGAGGGGAAGGAGCTAAATGGAGGCGTGATTTGCTGAAGGTAGGGCGGCTGAGGGCCTTGTAGCCGTCCCAGAAGGGGGAGTAGCAGTGGTCAAAAATTCTCGATGCACGAGTAGCACAGGAGATGAGTTGATAGTTCTTCGGTATCGTTTTCCTCAGATTTCAAGATATCCTTCCACCTAGATCACCTACACATGCTTTGTGTATGAGATGCTACAATAAAAACAAGAAGTGCAATTGTAGGAATTAAGTGATGAACGCCTTCCACCTTCCACCTAGCGCCGCAGTTTAACTTGATTGTGTCGTATTTTAACTTTTTAATAATTAGCTTACGCAAATGTGTCCGTCTGCCATTGAGCTGGGCTTGCACACTCCCCAACCATTAGGCAGGTCAGCGGTATAACAGGCACTACAGGTGTAATTTAATTTGCTTTGATGTCCTGATTTTATACCCTCGTTAAAATATGCTGAAGTTGCAGTACACTATTAGTAAATATGGAGTTGGAATATACAAACATGAATCTTGCCTTTTTAACGGGCTTCTGCTCTGAAATCGGGCCACTTGTAAAACTCATTCAATGAGTGCAATTTAGAGAACTAATATTCTAATTGATATTTGTGTTATGTTAAAGTAAGCTACCTTTACTACCTTGAGTTCAAGGATGCAGCAAGGATTTTCAGAAAAAGTAAATCTACAATCATAAAATTACTTTTACCACTGTGTATTCTTATTTTTCATTTCACCAAATTACTATGTATTAAAGCAACCTCCTTTGAAAATGGACACAAGGTGTGCTATTATGTACTGCATCAAACCTTTTTAATGAATTATTATTCTCTTCAGTCTATATCACTAAGAAACCAATGATATTATACAGAGCAAAAACACACGTAATTAGAAGGCCTATTTAAAAGTCTGAGTCATATTATGCATATTCTTTATTTGATTTGTTCTGTTGAATGTCATTGCCGTGATGGTTTTACTGCTTTAGACCCCTCCAGCGGGCAGGTTAGGGGAGCGACTGCTACGACTGATGAGCATGGCTGGAAATTGGCAGATGGAAGCATCCATTTCAGCGCTAATTAGAGGGTCCATCAGCCCAAGGACTGACAGGGTTCAACTGGGCAATGTAGTGCCTGCCAGCTCCCATCCCGCACGCTTTATAAAACGGTCTTTAATTCCTAGGCACAATATCATTAACTTTGTAAGTGGATGAACACAATGGACAAGCAATTTAATTAACTTCTACCATTGGATGTTAGAGGGGAGACTAAATTAAATGAATGCACAATATTTCCCAGGGAGGCAGCCAAACTTGGGAGAGGGGCTCGATTGTTGGCAGGTCAGGCCGCTGCCGTGGGTTTGGCCAATTACGTCCTTGTTTAGACCCATCCATAATATTTTCTCCAAAATAAAATCTATGGTTTTGGAGATCAATCACGTGCGTAATTCTCTGGGATTTTAGAATAATATGCAGGAGCTGCTTTCTGCTTTCTAGAAGTTGACCAGCTCTCTTCCCTGCGTGCATAGGGGCCTAAACTCTCTGAGACAGACCATTTCTGCCAGAATCAGTGTTATGATTTAAAGGGAATTAAAGTAGTTATAGGATCTACCACTCAACACATTTCCCGGTTTTGGGATGCTCATCCAGGATCTGGTCACTTTTTAACGTTTTATCCCTGTATTGTTTGAAGATTGCGCAACACTTTATGTTATCTTGATGTTATTTCAGAGTAACTAAAAGGGGTAACTTGTGCAATAAGTGTGCTAGCACTTGTAGTTACATACCTCTTACCATTGATTGCAATTATATTTTCCCAAAAAATACTTAAGAGGAAGCTTAAGTACTAAATAACTGCATGTATATACAGTTGTGGCCAAAGCATCAAAATGCGCCCAGGAATGGTTCAAGAAGAAATGCTGGACTGTCCAGATCTGGCCAGCGATAAGTTCAGCTCTGAATCCCATCAAAAACCTATGGCGAGATCTGAAAACAGTAGTTGGTCGAAGGCACCCCTTAAACATTGAAGAATTGGAGCTGTTTGTGGCTGAAGAATGGGCCAAGTAGAAAGGTGCAGCAAACTCATTGATGGCTACAAGAAGCATTTGTCACACAGTTATCTTGGCCGAATGCTGTTGAACCAAGTACTAGCTCCAGGGAGCCAATCATTTTGTCAATGCCATTTGTTTTTATTTTTTTAATTAAAATTGTAATTCAATTATAATTAAACTTGTTTCCCCAAAAACACAATGGTTGTGCAATGTTGGAAATCCAATAAGTTGTGGAGACTTATTATTATTATTATTATTATTATTATTATATATTTCTTTTAAGAAATAGGGAATTATTTAAGAAAAGTGCAAGGGAAACAATATATTTGGCCACTATTGTAGTTTAAGGTTGCTTAACTGGTAGTTGCTTTGGTTGCTACTTTGACAGAAGATGACCCTATGGAATGTGAAGTGTGAACAAAGAGAATCAATTGTGGGCATTTCTAGAAAGATAATCTATTCTCAATGACTTAGCATTTATCCATCTTTATTCATCCAGCTAAGAACAGAACAATACATTACCTCATAAGAATACACCCTTGTATTTCTTTAGAAGATCCATTTCCCCCTGTGAGTTTGCGCGTGTGCGCACACACACACACACACACACACACACACACACACACACAATGAGCACCGTGTCCCAATACTTATGTCACCAATGTCTTCTAAATGCTCTCCCCCCATAGACAAGGGCTCCTTCAGGAAATGATCGATGGCTAAACATCCAGCCTGTTTTCAAATAAGAGGAAGTGACAGAATAACTTTTAATGAGAGTTTTGTCTGTGTATCCAGTCAGGCCTTCCACCAGACGATGAATAATAGACACTGTGGCTCAATACTCTGAATACTCAATCAATTGGACTGTGAGTGGTGCTTGGCAAACACATATGGTGGCGCTGGGGGGGGGAGGGAGTACTAAAGCGGTCTCGATCTGTATTTCTCTGCTGAAAAGCAAGCCTTCTATTGACGCTTTCTCCTGCCCGGGTGTTTTCATTGCAGAGGATGACAAACAGCCTGTTTGTGCAGTATTGGAGATTTGTGCAGAGCTCTCCTCACAGAAGGCGTATAGTAAGCCCTGAATATCAAGTGGTCTAGCGCTCTCATTGCGCCCTGTCTGGTTAAGATAACCATTGAAATAATGCCATAGAATGTATTGCTTGTTCAAAGTAGGGCTTACGTGTAAAATACAATGCCGAGTGTTCATTATAGACATGAGGCATTGAGTAAATATCATTGTGAGGCGATCTTGTTTAATTTACAGTATTTTAGGGATGTTTGATAATATTGTAGTGTGAGGTTGGTTGAAGATTATCTGCACAGCAACCAAGGAGTGAATTGTGTACCCATTAGGTTAGTCAGTTTCAATGTTCAGGCACCAAGCGTATGAGCGACTGTGGCTTGCCTGTGTTTTTGATGCACGGCAACACAGTTCCATCATGACGGTATATCTCACTAACCTTTTGCATCTGAAAACTGTGTTGCCGTTGTGTGTTTTCATGTATGTGCGTGAACTTCATGATGTGTCTGAGCCTACAAGCGTGTGTGCATGTGCATATACAGTGGGGCAAAAAAGTATTTAGTCAGCCACCAATTGTGCAAGTTCTCCAACTTAAAAAGATGAGAGAGGCCTGTAATTTTCATCATAGGTACACTTCAACTATGACAGACGAAATGAGAAAAAGAAATCCAGAAAATCACATTGTAGGATTTTTAATTTATTTATTTGCAAATTATGGTGGAAAATAAGTATTTGGTCAATAACAAAAGTTTCTCTCAATACTTTGTTATATACCCTTTGTTGGCAATGACAGAGGTCAAACGTTTTCACAAGGTTTTCACACACTGTTGCTGGTATTTTGGCCCATTCCTCCATGCAGATCTCCTCTAGAGCAGTGATGTTTTGGGGCTGTCGCTGGGCAACACGGACTTTCAACTCCCTCCAAAGATTTTCTATGGGGTTGAGATCTGGAGACTGGCTAGGCCACTCCAGGACCTTGAAATGCTTCTTCGAAGCCACTCCTTAGATTGCCCGGGCGGTGTGTTTGGGATCATTGTCATGCTGAAAGACCCAGCCACGTTTCATCTTCAATGCCCTTGCTGATGGAAGGAGGTTTTCACTCAAAATCTCACGATACATGGCCCCATTCATTATTTCCTTTACACTGATCAGTCGTCCTGGTCCCTTTGCAGAAAAACAGCCCCAAAGCATGATGTTTCCACCCCCATGCTTCACAGTAGGTATGGTGTTCTTTGGATGAAACTCAGCATTCTTTGTCCTCCAAACAGGACAAGTTGAGTTTTTACCAAAAAGTTCTATTTTGGTTTCATCTGACCATATGACATTCTCCCAATCCTCATCTGGATCATCCAAATGCTCTCTAGCAAACTTCAGACGGGCCTGAACATGTACTGGCTTAAGCAGGGGGACACGTCTGGCACTGCAGGATTTGAGTCCCTGGCGGCGTAGTGTGTTACTAATGGTAGGCTTTGTTACTTTGGTCCCAGCTCTCTGCAGGTCATTCACTAGGTCCCCGTGTGGTTCTGGGATTTTTGCTCACCGTTCTTGTGATCATTTTGACCCCACGGGTGAGATCTTGCGTGGAGCCCCAGATCGAGGAAGATTATCAGTGGTCTTGTATGTCTTCCATTTCCTAATAATTGCTCC
Organism: Brachymystax lenok tsinlingensis; assembly: GCA_030435695.1. Lineage (NCBI taxonomy): Eukaryota > Metazoa > Chordata > Actinopteri > Salmoniformes > Salmonidae > Brachymystax > Brachymystax lenok. Next base: position 19,744,289 of record CM059805.1, read on the forward strand.
CACAGTTGATTTCTTCAAACCAAGCTGCTTACCTATTGCAGATTCAGTCTTCCCAACCTGGTGCAGGTCTACAATTTGGTTTCTGGTGTCCTTTGACAGCTCTTTGGTCTTGGCCATAGTGGAGTTTGGAGTGTGACTGTTTGAGGTTGTGGACAGGTGTCTTTTATACTGATAACAAGTTCAAACAGGTGCCATTAATACAGGTAATGAGTGGAGGACAGAGGAGCCTCTTAAAGAAGAAGTTACAGGTCTGTGAGAGCCAGAAATCTTGCTTGTTTGTATGTGACCAAATACTTATTTTCCACCATAATTTGCAAATAAATTCATTAAAAATCCTACAATGTGATTTTCTGGATTTTTTTTTCCTCCTTTTGTCAGTCATAGTTGAAGTGTACCTATGATGAAAATTACAGGCCTCTCATCTTTTTAAGTGAGAGAACTTGCACAATTGGTGGCTGACTAAATACTTTTTTCCCCCACTGTACGTGCGTGTGTGTATTCACATGTGACTTGACATATGAGGGGACTTTGCAAGGACACTGAGAGAGCTGCTGTTGGTAAAGTTGAACAGCCCATTTCCACCTTTCATTTGGCCTGCCTGGATCGGCAGGGCACACATTTTAGACAGGGAAATAAAATGAAAACCTAGGGAGATACGCTATCCTTAGCTCCCAGAGCAGGTACACTACAGCCGTCCACTACCATAGATAATGCTGGTCCCATTTGAACTGTCCCTTCTGACAGTAGTGTGTACTATCCATTCTGTCCCTGTTTGGAAATTACCTTATCCATCTTACTTGATAAAGGGCTCCTCAAATGGTTGTGTGTGTCACTCTGTCTCTCTGTCACTTTGTCTCACAATGCTCCTCAGGACATTTGGTGCATTGCACCGCTGGTGGCTTGAGGACAGTATGGCATTTGCCCCCCAGAAGTGCACTGTGACACAGGACTGAGGCTACTCTTGGGACAGACCGTGCTCCCTCAGGGCAGAATGGAGAAAAATTATTACTTTTATGTTTGCTTTATGGCTCATTTTTCACATTAAATGCAGAAAATCCATTAAAGGTCATGATTCCGTACTTATTTTCCACTACTATAACTAATTCCTGAAGCAGAGTATCGATAAAGCACTCAGTGGAACAGACTATGCAGGCTTCTGGACCTCTCAACTCTCTATTTTCCACTAGGACAGCCCCTATCTACTAGGGTTATTGGAAATGTCAACTGCCTGTGTGCTCTCTCTCTGTCTCACTCTCTCTTTCTCTCCCTCTCTCTCCCTCTCTTTGTAACACACACACCGATATAGCTTCCATTGTGTTAGAGTGGTTATCTCGTCTGAGCGGTGTGGCCGATACAACTCCCGATAAGAGATACCATTGCCAGCGTGGGCAATAAAACCTGGATTTTATGGCTTGGTTATTGTCTTTCTGTCTACAATTATGGTAATTACTCATTTCCCCTAGCTCCTCTTGGCCCTTGCCAGTTGCACTTAATAGAGTGCATTTTACTAATGGAAAATTAAGTAGCCGTCGTGACAGTGGGCTTTATAAATATGTAAAATATACTTTTAATTATTTCAAGGGAATCTGGCAGCTAATCAATAAAGTGGTACGGGACAAACATACGCTTGACACAGGCCATTGTATTGCCACCTGTAAAAGATAAGCATATCCTGTCCGCGCAGTCAGGCTCTAATTCATATTTTGAGCCTGTCATGTTCAGAGACAAATGGATTAATTGCAGCCTGCTAATATAATCGGTTCTTCATGAGGAGGGAGCAAGAATAAGACCAGCCGGTCCATTTTGAACCCTGATGCCAAATAAATATCTATTAGGCTAGAGGTTAAGTAGATTTTTCGTGATTACACATACAGTGCATTCTGAAATAATTCAGACTCCTTCACTTTTTCCACATTTTGTTACGTTACAGCCTTATTCTAAAATGGATTAAATACATTTTTCCCTCAGTCTACACACAGTACCACATAATGATGAAGCGAAAACCAGTTTTCAGAAATGTTTGCAAATGTATCAAAAACATAAATACCATATTTACATAAGCATTCAGACCTTGTGCTATGAGACTCGAAGTTGAGCTCAGGTGCATCCTGTTTCCATTGATCATCCTTGAGATGTTTTTTGAGTCCACCTGTGGTAAATTCAATTGATTGGACATGATTTGGAAAGACACACACCTGTCTATATAAGGTTTCACAGTTGACAGTGCGTGTCAGAGCAAAAACCAAGCCATGAGATCGATGGAATTGTCCAAAGAGCTCCAAGACAGGATTGTGTCGAGGCACAGATCTGGAGAAGGGTACCAAAACATTTCTGCAGCACTGAAGGTCCCCAAGAACACAGTGGCCTCATCATTCTTAAATGGAAGATGTTTGGAACCACCAAAACTCTTCCTAGAGCTGACCGCTCAGCAAACTGAGCAATTGGGGGACAAGGGCCTTGGTCAGGGAGGTGACCAAGAACCCGATGGTCACTCTGACAGAGTTCCTTAGTGAAGAGGAGAGAACCTCCCAGAAGGACAACCATCTCTGGAGCACTCCACCAATCAGGCCTTTATGGTAGATTGGCCAGGAGGAAGCCACTCTTCAGTAAAATGCACATGACAGCCCGCTTGGAGTTTGTTAAAAGGCACCAGAGCCCGGACTTGAACCCGATCGAACATCTCTGGAGAGACCTGAAAATAGCTGTGCAGCGATCTTCCCCATCCAACCTGACAGAGCTTGAGAGGATCTGCAGAGAAGAATGGGAGAAATTCCCCAAATACAGGTGTGCCAAGCTTTTAGCATCATACCCGAGAAGTATCAAGGCTGTAATCGCTGCCAAAGGTGCTTCAACAAAGTACTGAGTAAAGGGTCTGAATATTTATGCAAATGTCATATCTATTTTTAATATATTTACTAAACCTGTTTTTGCTTTGTTATTATGGGCTATTATGTGTCGATTGATGGGGGGGAATTTTAACAAAATGTGGAAAAAGTCAAAGGGTTTGAATACTTTCCAAATGCACTGTGTAGCCACTTAGGTGCAACTTTTTATCATTTATTTGAAGGTTGATTCATTAAGATTTGTTTAGTCATCATATCAATTATATTTTGGGGCAATCACATTCGCTGGTTTTTGGGGAGTAATCGATGTCCATGCGCCGTTTATGAGCATGCAGCATCCCATGGCTGCAACTAGTTGGTTTTTGGGTGATGCTGTGGCTTAGGCCTACCTGTGAACTAAACAAGCAAACCCAGGCCTTTTTTGTTTGTAAATAATATTTGTAATTGTACTGAGTTTTAATGGTGATTTGAAATTCATATTTCGACTCATATTTTTTAATTTTAGCTTAATTACGATTAATTCTGGATTCATTCCGAATAGACAAACTGCAGCAACAAAAACAACAGTGGTGTCATTTTGACATCTAGCACAGTTTCTCTCCCTCACCCCCCTAATGTCCCCCTCTCTTTCTCTCACTCTGTCAATGGCAGGTTGAGGTGAAAAAGAACATAAAGAAAACCTACGAGAAATAATAAGGGGGCCCTTCCTGGAAGCCGTCCTCCTGCTGAGGGGAAAGTTGACCTCGAGTACTGCTTTCAATCCATCCCTCGCTTTTTTGTCCTCCTTCAGAAAAAGGAGGGAGGAAGATGGAATGAAAGAGCGGTGCATGGCGGCGGGTTTGGGTCACCAGCCGCTGTTCTCATCAATTAAATGTGCGACAGTGTTTTCCGTTGGATGAACTTCTATGTCAAGGAGATGGGCAGGACCTCATGTTTGTGCTTTTGACAAATCTGCAAATGTTTAATCTCAAGATGTGCCGGCGCTCATAAATAATGCAGGGGTGGCTGCCGAGCCCCCAAACTCTCCCACTGCCAGAGAGGGTGTCTGCTCCGCCCCTAAAAGGAAAACAGCACAAAATCAGACTAAATCCTCTCTCTCTCTCCCTCTGTCCTTTTCTCCCTCTGCTGTCTGTCTCCTCCCCTCTAAGGAGACTTACGCCCCTCTCTCTCTCTCTCTCTCTCTCTCTCTCTCTCTCTCTCTCTCTCTGTGTGTCACTCTTTCTCTCTGCCGCTCTCTCTCTCTCGGTGTCTCTCTTTCTCTCTGCCGCGCTCTCTCTCTTTCTGTCCCTCTCTTTGAAGCTCATATGCCCTTCCTTGTCCATTCCACGACCTGCACAAATCTGAACTGGGCTCACTTTCGTGTTGTCATCCAGTGTATTTTTTTATTCTCTCCCTATTATCTATTTCCTCCTCCTTTGCTCTCTATTCTCTACATGCTGCAGTGTAGGAGGAGAAAGGAGGGTTGCAAGCAGCAGGACCAATGACAGAATTATCCTCAAGCAAGGGCTGAGGGCTCGCTATCTCAAAGACCCAGCGGATTGAGAGCAGGCTTTTCCACTATTGCCTAGATGTAAAAAGCACAGAGAAAGCGTGTAGTGGACTGTGAACCGCATCAAATCCCCTGCATTATTTTTTTTTCCCACAGTTTGTTTGGTTGTCTACAGACTGGGGAAACTTTGTGATTGTTCTTTCAGAAATTAAGATTTTAATCCTATTGAAGTAGTTCTTTGGTTGTTCCAAAGTCCATCTGAATGTGTCCTTTGAAAAGCTGGAATTATTTATTCTTCAGGAAGCCTTGTACCAAGTATAGGGTCTGAGGACTCTGTATTGAATGCACTGTATATTCGATTGACCGCTTTAATTCAATATCTGCTGTGGGAAAATACTGTACATAAACTAAACAGTGGTGTGATCTGTTGCCTGGAATGATTAGTGTGTGTACCTTAGTTGCCCTCTACACAGCAAAGCTCTACAAATGAATGGTGCTTTGTACTACTTGGAACCAATCTTTGCTTCTATTGCTCAGTAATATTTTGTGGTTAGTTAATTCCAGGTTATTTCCAAGAATCTCTGACTAAATGGTTTGTTAACAATTCTCCTAAATCTCATGCACTCTCTATCTTCCAGGCACTAGGAAGTTGCTACTTTCTTCACGAATCCTTGAAAACATCCACCAGTTTGATTTCAAAGGTGAGTCCTCCCCCCAAATGAAATCTCTACCCCTGCCTTCTCACAAACCCCCTCCATATAACACCCTGCATTCCACGGCCCATCACCGCTTCCATCAAAACCAGTAAGGTTGAGATTGGCTGGGGGAAGATAATGTTAAGGAGCGATAGATAGAATGGTAATGCTTATTAATATTAGGATTTAATTCATGGGTTTTCGGGCTCCACAGTAATTGTGTACGGAGGTTATTGGACAGTTACGGCCCTCTCATCAGCTTGGGGTGTCAGAGGGCCAGGGGCCTGGCGGCCAGGCTAATTAAAGAGGGGATATAGATATGGAGCCGCAACGTTGTTCCCATTACACCAGAGTCAGCATTAGCACCATCCTCTCACCACCAGTGAAGGACAGGGCGAGGGGGAATGTGAGAGGACACACACGCATGCGTTCAGACATGGATACACACGCGCACACAAGCATACAGACACACCCTCACCCGTCAAACCCCCTGGAAAACAGCATGGTCCTCTTACATGGGATTAGGATATATCCAGAATGAGCTCATTTATACTTTACAAGATGCTACTGGACTGAATAAATACTTTAATTATGTGGAATATGTCAATTGTTACACCTGCTACTTTGGTAAAGAACTATGCCACGTTTTCCATGGCCCATATTCATTAAGCGTCTCAGAGTAGGATTGCTGATCAGCTCCCTCCTGTCCATTCATAATAATCCAAAAGTCTAAACTAATCCTAGATCAGCACTGCTACTCTGAGACGGTTTATGGAAACGGGTCCAGATGTCAGGTGAATGTGGGAGACGTTTTCAGGCTCTGACTCCAGTTCAGGTTATGTGTTGTAGTTACATGATACATCCAGGCTGTATCACAACTGGCCGTGATTGGGAGTCCCATAGGGCAGCGCACAATTGGCCCAGCATCATCCAGGTTTGGCCGGTGTAGGCCGGCACTATAAGAATTTGTTCTTAACTGACTTGCCTAGTTAAATAAAGGTTAAATAAAAATAAATGAAAACATGGATGCCTTAGATGATCCAATGTTGAGGTGAACCGAATAGCGACGCCGTGACCTATACTCATAGGATCAGGTTCAGAGATCTTGACATGCCAAACTGTTTTTTAACTCTAAGATATTTTCAGCCTTTTACATGCTGTGTAAAACATGCTCACCCTTTAGTTCTACACATTTAGGAGCGTTTGAAATGCAAAAAATATCTGAGAGGTCAAAATGGTTTGGCATGTCAAGCTCTCTGACACTGATCCTTTGAGTATGGGTCACGGTGTCACGCTGTTTGGTTCACCTTAGATCATCTAAGGCCTCCGTGTAAGTACAACACACAACCTGACTGGGTAGATTCTGGAGAATCTGTTGCTTCACCTAGGCAGGAGTTCCCCTATACTTCCACTAACAACCAGCAGGTGGAGTAGTAGGCTGATGAAGCCCTTGCTTTATGCGTGCGTGACTACATCTAGAATCTAGATCTACACAACACTGTTATGTGACGTTAGTAGGTTTGAACTGTGAATCATGGTCTCTTAAGACTAGCTAGTATTGTATTAATACGGCCTCTTTGGCTTTCTATCTGTGTTTTTCCCCACAGCCAAGAAATTCAAGAAAGTGGTTGGGAAAGAGATCTACTCAGACACTCTAGAGAGCACACCCATGTTGGAGAAGGAGAAGTTTCCTCAGGACTACTTCCCTGAGGTGCGTACCCTTCTGCTGTTGTTGTAGTGACTGAGAGGGACTATCTCTCAGCCTCTGTACTGCTTTCTGTAGCTCTGGGACTTTGATTGACAGAGTGCTGTCATTAATGAACACTACACAGCAATGTGACATTATGACAACACTATCTTAATAAAAAACAGCTTATCAACATGATTTTAGCCACGATTCAGCTGTCCCAGACATGTTTATGACATCCGAGACAAAATCCCCATGTCATTGCCTACTCGGGGCATGCGGCCGTCACCGACGCTCGTTTAATGTGAGCGGCCCCAGACATCCCAATATTTTCAAACATGTTTGATTTTATTGGCACAAAATCTGCAATGCTCTTGTAGTGTGAGAATGTTTTCAGAATGGTGATCAGCAATAGCCAATGAGAGCTCGCCAGAGAACAAGCCAGTGATATGACAACGTTGTTTCGCATCACTCAGAATGTGTAGACACTCAAGCAGGAGCGATGACTACTAGTATGCATTTGTACTTGCCTTTAACTGAAGCCTAAGTGTTAAATTGTTACAGTGCTGAAGTTCACAAGAAATGTTATTTAATTCAAAACGTTGACTGGAAATTTCAACTCTGTATGGCAAGCGTGAATGTCTGACTGGAAACTTTTATGAGGCTGCTTTGAGCCACAGCTCGTTCTAGCTACGTTTAACGCCTCCATCACACGATAGCGTCATTACGCAAAATGGTACGCAGCATCATCTTGATATGTGTGCAACAAAAGTTCAACAATCACCTTCTGCTGCCATATCTGTCAAGCCGTCTACGCATACAGTTTGACGCGTACGTTCGATAGATCCAACATATGCACTGCAAGGCAAGCTGCAGGGCAAAAGCAGCGTTCCATTGGAAATGAATGTACTTCTGGTGTACCAAAATGCAATGACGTGATCTAATAACATCATCACAACATTGTTTTCGCGAGACAGCATGGTGGTATGGAGAATCCTTACGAACAAGTGAGGAATCTTGTAGTGTGTGACTGTGCCAGATAGTTTAGAGTGCGCACCACTAAGTTGTCAAGACAAAAAAACGACATGAAAGACTGTCGTTAGGATTTTGAAAGTTGTGTAGTGTACACCCTGCATAAGGCATGGACCTTGTTAATACATTTTGGATGGTTGCATTTAGTCCCCATAATACAGTAGGTATTGCAAGTGCTGCAAAAGTTTTGGTTATATCTCAGATTCTTTTTTGTTTTACCTGCAAGACTTTTGAGGCACTTCGTTTTTGACATATTTTTTTTATATATATCGAAATGGTTTATGTTGCATAATACACTTTGAATATTTTCAAAAGTAGGCATATGTTTTTACCAAATAAACCACAGAATGAAGTTTAAAAACATAACTATTGGTACTATTACACATGTATTACTTCATACTATTACTTCATCAATGGAGTATTTCCCTTTACTATTTTGCATTTTCACGAAAGATACGTTAAGAAGTGAAAACAGGGTTATTTCTGTGGCTGCATTTTTTTCTTTCTTTACTTAATTTCCCTCAAAAAGCAAATGAATACAAGGATCAGTTGAACAGTGGAAGATTGAGATGGCACTGTTGCAAAAGCTTTAATTCGGTGGCTTGCTGGGCTTCGTAGTGCAGCCTGTGTGCGTTGTATGTCTGTTCGTTCTGTGGGTTCTTCTGCTGGGTCCACATCATAAGGGAATGTCGCGCTGTGCTGATAAAGTAATAAAGAGCATGAGTGCCCGCGTGTCAGCCCCATGCTCCTCGCTCATCTGTCAACCGCGCTCCGCCGGCCACCTCCTCAAATATATGCAAAGGAGATGGATACATCCTTTCACAGACGTAGTCTCCCAATTTCCGTCTCGTTCACACACACTCATGTACACATTCTCTCTCTCTGTCCCCCCCCCACCTTGGAGTTCCCCAGTTTGCCATTTTCAAAGATGATCTAAAACCAATTACATCGATTGAGGCGTGAAGTCGTTTAAAATTATTACAAGAAACGGGTGTTTGGTGCGTTACGAGGACATGCGGAAAACAAAACAAAACTGGTGCAAAAAGCAAGCAGATGCATGAGAAAGTTTACTCCCTGATTTATGCCTCTTTCCCGGCAGGGTTATGAATCCGGGATGATGCTCCCGAGAGCAGCACTCCAGATAATGTTAGACATTTAAAAATAGCAGATTTGTGTAGTCTATCAGGGCAGAGTATTTTTTTCTTCTCCCCGCCCAGCTCCGTAGTGAGAAATTGGTTATCATAGATCACAGATACTGTTCAATCCTCTTATGAAAGATGAATTAATTTCACTAATGCTTTAATGCAGAGCTCTCATGAGGAAGTCAGGCGCGCGATAACCCTGCCTTGTCCCCGCTTCCTCCATGGTGATTTATGCTGTCTTTTAGTAGATGAAACCGCCTGGATTTGCCATCCATCTGCAGCCTTAAGGAATTCTATTAACAGGGGATCTGGGACAAGACGGACCGCAATGGGTTCTGCAGGGTACCGCTCTGGGTCTCAGAGTGTTGTGGAAACTGGATAGTCATCCTAAGACATGATATACTAGGAAAGAGACCTCGCCAAGAGCTTAGAATATGTGAGCTACAGAGAGCATGGGTTAATACATGTTATCTTCCATTAGAATCTACTGTATTAAGGTATAATTTTCTGTCACTTTCTAATGTTTTGATACCCCGTATAGAGAGGTGAAGCTGTAGAATGTAGCAGGAGACAGTTTAGGCAGCTCGTTGGAGACTAATACCTCTCTTTCCCCACTTCCGCGTTACCTTTACAGTCCACCATTAATAAACTGTCACTCAGAGAGGGCCTGATGACATCATGGTGGGAGGGGTTGGTCTGTACTGCCCCTGTTTGAGTGACAGCGCTGGTTAAAGACTAGCAATGTAACAGAGACAAAATTACATTTCCTGGCATCTCTTAGATTTGAGTGCCCTTGGGTTGGTTGTGTGTGTGGGTGTATACTAGTGTATGGGTGTGTATACTAGTGTAGTTTACATACACTTAGGTTGGAGTCATTAAAACTCGTTTTTCAACCACTCCACAAATTTCTTGTTAACAAACTAGTTTTGGCAAGTTGGTTAGGACATTTACTTTGTGCATGACACAAGTCATTTTTCCAACAATTGTTTACAGACAGATTATTTCACTTATAATTCACTGTATCACAATTCCAGTGGGTCAGAAGTATACATACACTAAGTTGATTGTGCCTTTAAACAGCTTAGAAAATTCCAGAAAATGGCTTTACAAGCTTCTGATAGGCTAATTGACATAATTTGAGTCAATTGGAGGTATACCTGTGGATGTATTTCAAGGCCTACCTTCAAACTCAGTGCCTCTTTGCAAGAGCTACCCTTGATTACAGTGACCTTATTATAATTATTTGGCCTATATCGTTACTATTCTCTTTTTTGCATCCTCTGAATTTAAGAAAAAGAAAGCCTTTTGAAAATAATCTTTATGGAATATTTCTTCATATTGCCTGTAGACATCATGGGAAAATAAAAAAAAATCAGCCAAGACCTCAGAAAAATAATTATAGACCTCCACAAGTCTGGTTCATCCTTGGGAGCAATTTCCAAACGTCTGAAGGTACCACATTCATCTGTACAAACAATAGTACTCAAGTATAAACACCATGGGACCACGCAGCCGCCATACCGCTCAGGAAGGAGACGCGTTCTGTCTCCTAGAGATGAACGTACTTTGGTGCAAAAAGTGCAAATCAATCCCAGAACAACAGAAAAAGACCTTGTGAAGATGCTGGAGGAAACGGGTACAAAATTATCTATATCCACAGTAAAAAGAATCCTTATTGCTCACACACACACACATCCTATATCGACATTGGAGTGGCCATCACAAAGCACTGACCTCAATCCCATAGAAAATGTGTGGGCAGAACTGATAAAGCGTGTGCGAGCAAAGGAGGCCTACAAACCTAACTCAGTTACACCAGCTCTGTCGGGAAGAATGGGCCAAAATTAACCCAAATTATTGTGGGATGCTTGTGGAAGGCTACCCGAAACATTTGACCCAAGTTAAACAATTTAAAACTAATGCTACCAAAAGCTAATTGAGTGTATGTAAACTTCTGACACACTGGGAATATGATGAAAGAAATAAAAACTGAAATAAATCCTTCTCTCTACTATTATTCTGACATTTCACATTCTTAAAATAAAGTGGTGATCCTAACTGACCTAAGACAGGGAATTTTTACTAGGATTAAATTGTGAAAAGCTGAGTTTAAATATATTTGGCTAAGGAGTATGTAAACTTCTGACTTCAACTGTATTACTGTTGTGTGTTGGCTTTGACCCCTACTCATACCCCTGTCACACACACCCTTGCTGTCTCATGTAGACCTCTCATGTCCACAATGGGGGTGAACAGGATCCTACTGTGACCCCAAGTCCCCTGGGTTGAGTCTGCTGAAATGACAACCCCTCCCTCCATGTATGCAAAACACACTGCCTTCATACTCCACAGACTGTGAGTTATGGCTTTAAGTGGAGGAGAAAGGAGGGAGGGACGTTAATTGAAAAGCTGAATAAGAAGGAACTGGACAAAATAGCGGGCACATTTCTTTTGAAAGGTCGATGTAATGGATTTGGTGACCTGTCATTTCTTGTTGTTCCGTCAATCCTTTCAACTCGCCCGGGTATTTATAAATATATTTGTTGGTGCAGTAATACATGCTTCCAAAAAACATTGCATCATAAGGATTTCTCATTGGCTTATATAAATACAGTGGGGCAAAAAAGTATTTAGTCAGCCACCAATTGTGCAAGTTCTCCAACTTAAAAAGATGAGAGAGGCCTGTAATTTTCATCATAGGTACACTTCAACTATGACAGACGAAATGAGAAAAAGAAATCCAGAAAATCACATTGTAGGATTTTTTATTTATTTATTTGCAAATTATGGTGGAAAATAAGTATTTGGTCAATAACAAAAGTTTATCTCAATACTTTGTTATATACCCTTTGCTGGCAATGACAGAGGTCAAACGTTTTCTGTAAGTCTTCACAAGGTTTTCACACACTGTTGCTGGTATTTTGGCCCATTCCTCCATGCAGATCTCCTCTAGAGCAGTGATGTTTTGGGGCTGTCGCTGGGCAACACGGACTTTCAACTCCGTCCAAAGATTTTCTATGGGGTTGAGATCTGGAGACTGGCTAGGCCACTCCAGGACCTTGAAATGCTTCTTCTGAAGCCACTCCTTAGATTGCCAGGCGGTGTGTTTGGGATCATTGTCATGCTGAAAGACCCAGCCACGTTTCATCTTCAATGCCCTTGCTGATGGAAGGAGGTTTTCACTCAAAATCTCACGATACATGGCCCCATTCATTCTTTCCTTTACACGGATCAGTCGTCCTGGTCCCTTCGCAGAAAAACAGCCCCAAAGCATGATGTTTCCACCCCCATGCTTCACAGTAGGTATGGTGTTCTTTGGATGCAACTCAGCATTCTTTGTCCTCCAAACACGACGAGTTGAGTTTTTACCAAAAAGTTCTATTTTGGTTTCATCTGACATTCTCCCAATCCTCATCTGGATCATCCAAATGCTCTCTAGCAAACCTCAGACGGGCCTGAACATGTACTGGCTTAAGCAGGGGGACACTTCTGGCACTGCAGGATTTGAGTCCCTGGCGGCGTAGTGTGTTACTGATGGTAGGCTTTGTTACTTTGGTCCCAGCTCTCTGCAGGTCATTCACTAGGTCCCCGTGTGGTTCTGGGATTTTTGCTCACCGTTCTTGTGATCATTTTGACCCCACGGGTGAGATCTTGCGTGGAGCCCCAGATCGAGGAAGATTATCAGTGGTCTTGTATGTCTTCCATTTCCTAATAATTGCTCCCACAGTTGATTTCTTCAAACCAAGCTGCTTACCTATTGCAGATTCAGTCTTCCCAACCTGGTGCAGGTCTACAATTTGGTTTCTGGTGTCCTTTGACAGCTCTTTGGTCTTGGCCATAGTGGAGTTTGGAGTGTGACTGTTTGAGGTTGTGGACAGGTGTCTTTTATACTGATAACAAGTTCAAACAGGTGCCATTAATACAGGTAACGAGTGGAGGACAGAGGAGCCTCTTAAAGAAGAAGTTACAGGTCTGTGAGAGCCAGAAATCTTGCTTGTTTGTATGTGACCAAATACTTATTTTCCACCATAATTTGCAAATAAATTCATTAAAAATCCTAAAATGTGATTTTCTGGATTTGTTTTCCTCCATTTGTCTGTCATAGTTGAAGTGTACCTATGATGAAAATTACAGGCCTCTCATCTTTTTAAGTGAGAGAACTTGCACAATTGGTGGCTGACTAAATACTTTTTTGCCCCACTGTAAAGTGTACGACCTAGACCTCAATGTCCCCTTTCCATTGATTGTGCACGGAAATGGAAAAATCATTGTCCAAACAAGTTTGTATTTCTTGGTTGCTACCACACGCTTGCTCATAAAAGCATTGGTTGTGGACTACACTCAGACACCCTTTTAGTACCCTCTGCTGTAAACTCTGATATTAAGATTATGCGGCAGCCATAGTTTTCAATGCAAGTCAACATCCCTTTAAATGGGAAAGTGGTATTGTTTCTACCCATGGTCCGGAGACCGTCCAGCTAGATCTGTCCTATAGGCTTCCTGCCCCATTCCCCAGCCCTGTATGTACTGTACTGTATGTCCTCCCCTCAGTCCCCACTGTCTCTATAAAGGGCTTGTCCTTCCCTCAAACCTCTACACAACACTGGATTTGGGACATGTTAATCAGCAGCACCTTCCCTCCCATCCCACACACTCTGTCTGGTCCAGTTCCTATTAAGCACACCCCAGTCAGACCCCCTCTCTTATTTGATGGGGGTGATGGAATAAATATACATGGGGGGGTTCTGCATGAGGCCAAAGCAGTCAGGGTTTGTGTGTATTACTTATTACTCACAGTGCATATCTGTTACGGGGACCTGTACTCCCTTATGGGCCTGCCCCACCGCACACTGTTATTTATAGGGGTATGGTCTCTCAGCTGAGATATAAGAAAGGTCAACAACAACAAAAACGGAGTGTGTTGTGGTGGGGTACCGGGGGGTGGGATTGGTGTTCCGCAATCTTGCACCACCATGACACGCGTGACATTTGATAGTGGAAGTGAAAACTTCTGATGGACATAACTGGGGAGTTTATGGTGTCTCTTCATGTAATAGGGAATCCATTTTATAGCCCCATAGCTCGCTCTCTACTACTCCCCTCTCCGTCCCTTATCTGTATTGGCTGGGAGCCTCACTGTCATGGCTGACCCACTCTGTATAGCCGTTCATCACTGTCACAGCCTGGGGACCCATCACTGGCCACAGAAGGTCAGCCTGTGTCACCCTCAGCCTCACAACCTTTTACTGCCTCACTCCACCACCCGCCCCCATGGTGACCCCTCACTGGCCAGGCCAGACCTGACCCCTCCCAGACGATGGGGTGTTGGGGGGCTGGACAGCACCTGGGCCTACGCTACTCTGTCAGATGAAGTGTAGACGTTGGATCTGTCTGTCTCACTCACTGATGATACTGTGGCTGTGGTACCAGCCTGAGTGGCAGCTTTTCAGCTGTCTTGCCTAGAGCAGGGTTTGGGAAACCCTGGCCTAGAGCAATAGGAAATGTACATTTTTATCACTCAGGCCAAGGTTTTTCCCTGGCCCTATAACACATTCTGTAGGCATTAAGGTGAGGTCGACGTTTCACTCTAGCGTTTGATTGGGTGCATGACAGTTGGTTGTCACTCCCAGTCTGAATTTCCCAGTCCCCTTGTGAATGACAGCTCTGTGTGTTGATGAATGGAAGGGAATGTGTGCAGCATGTGTGCGTGTCACATTAACCAAATGATAAGACAAGGGTCAATCAGTCATAGGAGGAGGAAATGGGGCAATCTGAGGTTGCACGTCAGGGACGTGATGGATTTTCATGTTGTGATTGTAGTTAATGGCTCTTTAAATTACATTTAGATTACATTTATATCGTGCTGCATTAAGAGAGCAGGTTTGGATCACCACCCTCTTCTTTCCTCCTCACTCCCCTCCCTGTCATCCTCTTCCTCCTCTTCTTCATTTCCCTCCTCTCTTTATTCAAGTCCTTACAATGTTGTTACGTACTGTATATCACGTCATATATATACAGTACATGTATAAATCTCTCTCAGGAAGTCAGGTAAAATAAAGATGAAATTGATATATGATGCATACAAATTTCTGCTAACCACCTAAATGTAAATGTGGTTACTGAATGAATTTTCTTGAAACATCTGTGTTTTGTTGAATTTGTTTAAGTACTTTCTCATTTATTTTCAACGACTACATCATGTAAGGTATTAGTTCTATTATTTGTGTTTTAAAATTATCACATATTTATTGAGTGCCTTATGTTCATGAAAAGCTATTTTGGTTTACCTTAAACCAAGCCGCCTACCGCAGCTGTACAAAGGACCCGGAGCACATTCCTCTCACTGCTCTCGCTCGCTCGCTCGCTTGCTGCTCACACACACACTTATTGCTCACACACACACACTTATTGCTCACACACACACACTTATTGCTCACACACACACACTTAATGCTCACACACACACACTCATCTCTCTCGCTCACACACACACTCAGTCACAATGTTGGACAGTGTGATATAATTGGGCATATACATTCTGCCAGGTGGTATAGATTAATTCAAATATGCTAATGTAATTCAATTTGATACAGTTCATCTTGTACTAATGCAGATTGAAGGATGTGAGACGCAATCAAATTGCTTTTAGGCCTACACATTTGCATCTAAGTTTTTAAATAAAATTAGTCAATTTGTAATTATGTGACCTGGGCCATAATTAGTTTATTCATTGCCATGGTTAACTCCCCATTAGGACGCTTCGAGAGCTCCTGGGTTATTTATTTATTTATGCATTCAAAATTAGGACGGTTGAGGCATCAATTTGTCTCTCATTTAATAATGAGCTTCATGGTAAATCATGTGCTGTGTGAGAGCGGGGACTCCTGACTGGGTAATTCACTCAGTAGCACTATGGGGTGAGGCTATAGGAGGTTGACCAGGTGGCTTTTGGTCAGGCCTTAGACCATTTTGGAGGTGATACTGTTTTTTCCCGTTGTTGTGCAGTGTCATTGGGCTCAGGTTGGACAAATGTAAATACAGGGGAAATGGATCATACTGAAACAAAATAAGCTCTTAGAGGGTTGTCTTTGCATTGTTATAGCTCTCGTATGAATGGGATGACTGTGTGTGCCATTTGAGATTGTATTTTTTTATTTATTGATTATTTAAAACATACAATATACTAGTAGGAAAGTCGCTCAACAACTACATTACATTAGTCATCTAACAGACTCCCATCCAGAGCGACTCACATAAGAAACCAGGGTCAACACACTGCTCAAGGGCACGTCGACAGATCTCCCACAAGGTAAAAAACGGGCACCCGAACCAGCCAGCCATCCACCAGCCCAAGCTCCCAACCGCCAGGCCTCCAGCCCTCCAAGATCCCCCTAACTGGCATTAGCTGTAACAACACTGCCCCTCAGTGTCATTCAAGCTTAATTTTGTTTTATTTTGACTTTATTCCACATCCCAACCCTCAGCTTCCCTCAGCCCATCCCACCTATCTCTGCTGGCCACCATCTTCTGATTTCTACGCACCATATATCTTTCAACTATGCTGTGATGTTTAAGTTTAACATTCAATTTCAATCTATCTAATGGAATAGAATCCACAGATTGAAAGTTGAATATAAAAACTTTTACTAAGAGTATTAGTAATTGACTGAGCCGGTCTTTCCAGATCTCCCAACAATACTATTTCTAGGGTCAATTTTAGATCAATGTTATGCATTTTCAGACATTCCTGAATCTGAGACCAGAAACAGGCTACCTAATGGCAATACCAAAAGAAATGGTCTATTGATTCTGTATCCTCACAACACAATCTGCAGAGCTGTGATGATTGTATGCCCCCAAATATCCAACATTTTGTTGGTGGCAAGAATTCAATATAATAATTTTAGCTGAAAAGCACGAAGTCTTGAATCTTGCGTCGTTTTATTTATCAACTCATACCATGGAATCGGTGCATCAAAAATCTCTTCCCAACTGTTTTGTAATCTGTATGGCACAGCTGTCAACATCCTGGTCTACATATGAAACTGTCCTGTTTATGCTATTTTTATTCCTCTGCCAGTTTTGATCTTTTATATTGGACAGACCAGTTCCCTACCTCCTCCCGCTGCCACCTGCCTCCTCTATTTTCGGGGTAATGCTGTAATCAATTGGTTGTAATCTTGGATTGAGCAGACCTTCCCGTACAATTCTGATAACTCCATGAAAGACATTTTAATTCAGCCATAATATTTGTTCTATCTTTTCAGGGGGATTAAATTGAAATTGTAGCCAGCTCTGCATTGCTTGTTTAAAAAAAAAAAAAGAGAGATACTTTGAAAAAAGTATAATTTTCAGTTAATCGAAAATGAGACATGGCAATCTGCACAAAGGCAAAAAGGCCATTTTTAAACAGTGGATGAGCTTTTCTTAGTAATCTACTTGAGAACCATTTAGGGTGCACTGCAGTAAGTTCCAATTCCATGCGATCCATGCTCACATTCAGTCGGCATGATGTCTCCCTCTGTTACAGTGCAAGTGGTCCAGAAAAGGCTTCATCAGGACTAGATGGGCTCTGGCTGACTGGTGAGTTTCTAAGACATCTCATTACACCTCAAACTACACCTATGATCAAACTGAATTTCTCAGCTTTTCATTGAGGTGCATTTTAGGGTCACATCCGACTGTGACTACCCATGAAGCCTAGCAGTGTCATCCGCAGTACCTGTCACTTTGGCTTTACCCCACTATCCATAGGTTATATTCCAGGGGGCTTTGCAGGTCCCAGTCCAGTCTTCATAGAGAGGCAAGGTAGAGTCAGTCTTCCCTAGAGAGAGAGAGGCTTTACTTCTCTCCCCATCCCGGGATTACATTAGACGTAATCTCGTTAGCCAAGCAGTTGCATATGACAGATGACAGAAAACATTACATGCAATTGAACCTGTGTGAGATGAATACAAACGTTTTGAGAGGGAGGGATGGAGGAGGGAGGGGGTTGTAATCGAATAGAAGGATGACATGAGAACAAAAGGGCTGATATGGTAACACACTAATAGAGACAGGCATGACGCGAGACAGAAACCTGGAGGGAGAGACAGAGAGAGGGACGGAGATGAGAGGGAGGGAGGGAGATTGACAGGGATGGGAGAGAGGGACACGGATGAGAGGGACATTTTATTTATATATTTAGAAGTTTGTCAGCAGGAGAAGCGTCTTGAGGTGAGACATCCACTCTCATTTACAGAGATCGATATATAGTCAATAGTGGATCAATGAGACATGCTTAGCAGCATTAGCACCACTAGGAGTAAAGTGGACATGTCACTCAGCCTGTAGTGAAACCAGGCAAATTAATCTAACTGCTCCATTCACAGAACCGTATGTATAGCAGTGGTCCACAGGCCACGAGTTAAATCATGTGATAAAGGTGTCTCAAACTCAAATAACTTGGTCTCTCGGTCTCCCCCACAGTGCCTTTGACCTGGTCAACATCCACCTGTTCCACGATGCCTCCAACATACTGGCCCGGGAGAAGAGCCCCTCTGTCTACTCCGGGATGAGACAGAAGGCCCTTGGCTTTGTTTTAGACAGGTGACTGGCACTCTCATCTCACCATTCTCTCATCGCTCATCTCACCATTATCTCCAACCTTCCTCTGAGCACCCTCTTCATCTCTCCTTTACCAATCTCACCATCTCTCCTCTCACCATCCTCTCCATTACTGTTTTCCACTTGACCCTGAGCAACACACTCACCTCTCTACCAGCAGAGAATCCTTCACCCGAGACCCCACTAAGCAAACAGGGGAGCCGTTCCTGCTAACATGCTAATGTGATTTATGTGATCTCCATTTAGGGTGGAGCAGGATGATGGAGTGTGTTAAAGCAGCCCCTGCTCACTACCTGGTCATGCTAACACTGAATAGAAGCTATGTAGCAGCCAAGCATTATGTGACCCCCACCAATAAAATCAAATCTGAATGCACAGCGTCTTTCACCTCCTTCCACTTTGAATCACTGCATACATATGGCCGGCATATATTATGAAGGGTTTTGACACCTCGTGAATTACGAGCTGTGTTTTATGCATTTCAAAGGTCATATTTTCCCTCTCCTTGATTCTTTCATTTGATGAAAGAATGCTCTGCGTTTAATGGACAGGGAAGTGGGAGTGTTTGAGGAATATGACAGCTTTTACAATTTTTATGAAGCCATAATTTACCTGGATTTATCGGTATAATGAAGTTTCAAAAGGACCTTTCTTGTTGCTTACGTTGAGGGTTTTGGCCGTATATTCTCAGCTTTGGTCATGCTCTTGAAGTTGATTTTTTTTTAAAGTCATCTCGTAAATACGGCTAAATGGCAAATTTTCTGATAGAGGTTGAATAGCACTGGGCTGGTGAGTGGCAGTTTCCACGCTCCCCTCCTCTAAATCCCCTTGTGCTCAGAAGGTATCCTTTGCTGGTAATTCCTGGGACATATCATTAAAAGGTGACAATGGCAGGGTATTTTTTTCCTTTTTCCGGGAGGTGGGAGGGGTAACCTAGGGGGATGGGTTGTGGGATTGGTGGGAGGTGTAGGCCTATGTTCCGGCTAGGCTGGCATCCCATGCAGGGGGTGAAGGAGGAGGGGCATCGCGCCTCAACCACTCACTTTGGGGAAACACTCGGGCGCAGATCCGGACTGCCAGAGAGAGTGAAAGAAGCTGGCTGGGGCGGGGGGAGGCATACAAAAGGCCCTGGGCTCTGTTAGGGGCAGTGAATAATGTGCTGCTCCTTTCACAGGAGCTGCTAACCTTTTGGCAGCCACCAGTGAACTCCATTCTCCTCCGCCGATCGGGAAAGACAATGTGCCCAGGCCGGCTTTGAATGAAGTGCTACCACCAACAGTGTTCCCATTCAGAGGCCGGTTGGGAACCATCTTTTTGGCCATTGTCCTAACTCTGACTCCTACCCCAGAAAGAGAGAAGGGAAAGGGTGAATATCTATAGCCAAGGCCCCCTCTCTTTCCCTCCTTCCCTCCCTCTCTCTGAGCTCTAATCTCTCATTGTGAGGAGGGGGTAAGGAGGGGGAGTGGACAACACCAGCTGAGATCCAGAGGGGCTGCTGGTGCAGGAGCCTGGTCAGTGATCTAGCCTAGGGAGCAAGCTCCATGGCTGGGCCCAACCTTAGCCCCTTCCCTTATCTTGGGCCCAGGCTAATAATGCAGCTTACGGCCCATTGAAAACACATCTGATAAGCCCTTTCCTCTGTGGCCCTTTTAACTGCTAAACAGTGTTTATCTCCAAAGCCCTTCAAGGCCTCCTGGGAACAATGACAAAGAAGGAACAGCGTTTAGCCAGCCAAACCTCTCCATTGAGTCACATCAAATAGGCACTCCTCTGGTCTTCGGCTGATGTGGGGCCAGCAACTTCATGAGAGCCTGTTTTAAATGTAAACCCTGCGTGATTGTTTTTATTACTCAACACCATTCCCTTTGAAGACTGAAATATGAGCACCAAATGGCACCTAACATTATTTACTCTGTATATTCATATGCGTATTGCTAGACAACCATTTTGAGGTCTTGCCATAGATTTAAGTCAAAACTGTAACTTTGCCGTCCAGGAACATTAATTGTCTTCATTGGTAAGCAACTTCAGTGTAGATTTGGCCGTGTGTTTTAGGTTATTGTCCTGCTGAAATGTAATTCATCTCCCAGAGTCTGGTGGAAAGCGGACTGAACCAGGTTTTCCTCTAGGATTTTTGCCTGTGCTTAGCTCCATTACATTTTGTTTTTTTTATCCTGAAAAACTTCCTAGTTCTTAATGATTACAAGAATAGCCATAACATGACGTAGCCACCACTATGCTTGAAAATAACTGCCGGTGCGCAATGTCTAATATTAAAGAAGTCTCGAGGTATTGCTCGCCTGAGGTAAATACTCAGGCGAGCAATGGCTGTAGACCACTCTATCAACCAAGGGAGTTTTTATCTATATTATTTGTAGCCGTCTATTTACCACCACAAACCGATTCTGGCACTAAGACCGCACTCAACGAGCTGTATAAGGCCATAAGCAAACAAGAAAATGCTCATCCAGAAGTGGCACTCCTAGTGGCCGGGGACTTTAATGGAGGTAAACTTATCTGTTTTACCTCATTTCTACCAGCACGTCATATGTGCAACCAGAGGAAAAAAAACTCTAGACCACCTTTACTCCACACACAGAGACGCATGCAAAGCTCTCCCTCGCCCTCCATTTGGCAAATCTGACCATACTCTATTCTCCTGATTCCTGCTTACAAGCAAAAACTAAAGCTGGAAGTACCAGTGACTCGCTCAATACGGAAGTGGTCAGATGACGCGGATGCTATGCTACAGGACTGTTTTGCTAGCACAGACTGGAATATGTTCCAGGATGCATCCAATGGCATTGAGGAGTATACCACCTCAGTCACCGGCTTCATCAATAAGTGCATCGACGACGTCGTCCCTACAGTGACCGTACGCGTACGTACATTTCCCAACCAGAAACCATGGATTACAGGAAACATCCGCACCGAGCTAGAGGCTAGAGCTGCTGTTTTCTATGAGCGGGACTCTAATCCAGATGCTTATAAGAAATACCGCTATGCCCTCAGAAGAACCATCAAACAGGCAAAGCGTCAATACAGGACAAAGATTGAATCCTACTACACCGGTTCTGACGCTCGTTGGATGTGGCAGGGCTTGAAAAATAGTACAGATTGCAAAGGGAAACCCTGCCGTGAGCTGCCCAGTGACGCAAGCCTACCAGACGAGCGAAATGCCTTTTATGCTTGCTTTCGAGGCAAGCAACACTGAAGCATGCATGAGAGCACCAGCTGTTCCGGATGACTGTGTGATCACGCTCTCCGATGTGAGCAAGACCTTTAAACAGGTCAACATTCACAAGGCCGCGAGGCCAGATGGATTACTAGGACGTGTACTCAGAGCATGTGCGGACCAACTGGCAAGTGTCTTTACTGACATTTTCAACCTCTCCATGATTGAGTCTGTAATACCTATTCGTTTCAAACAGACCACCATAGTCCCTGTGCCCAAGAAAGTGAAGGTAACCTGCCTAAATGATTACCACCCTGTAGCACTCACGTTGGTAGCCATGAAGTGCTTTGAAAGGCTGGTCATGTCTCACATCAACACCATAATTACGGAAACCCTAGACCCACTCCAATTTGCATACCGTGCCAACAGATCCACAGATGACACAATCGCAATCGCACTCCACACTGCCCTTTCCCACCTGGACAAAAGGAGCACCTATGTGAGAATGCTGTCAGCATTCAACACCATGGTGCCCACAAAGCTCATCACTAAGCTAAGGACCCTGGGACTAGACACCTCCTTCTGCAACTGGATCCTGGACTTCCTGATGGGCCGCTCCCAGGTGGTAAGGGAAGGCAACAACACATTTATTTTTATTATTTTACCTTTATTTAACTAGGCAAGTCAGTTAGGAACAGATTCTTATTATCAATGACGGCCTAGGAACAGTGGGTTAACTGCCTTGTTCAGAGGAAGAATGACACATTTTTACATTGTCGGCTCGGGGATTCGATCTTGCATCCTTTCGGTTACTAGTCCAATGCTCTAACCACATGCCGCCCCGGATCTGACACGCTGATCCTCAACACTGGGGTCCCTCGGGTGCGTGCTTAGTCCCCTCCTGTACTCCCTGTTCACCCACGACTGTGTGGCCAATCACGACTCCAACATTAAGTTTGCTGACGACACAACAGACAGGGAGGATCAGAGACCTGGCAGTGTGGTGCCAGGACAACAACCTCTCCCTCAATGTGAGCAAGACATAGGAGCTGATCGTGGACTATAGGAAAAAGAGGGCCGAACAGGCCCCCATTAACATTGACGGGGCTGAAGTGGAGCGGGTCGAGAGTTTCAAGTTCCTTGGTGTCCACATCACCAATGAACTATCATGGTCCAAACACACCAAGACAGTTGTGAAAAGGGCACAACAACTAATTTTCCCCCTTAGGAGACTGAAAAGATGTGGCATGGGTCCTCCGATCGTCAAAAAGATATACTGCTACACCGTCGAGAGCATCCTGACCGTTGCATCACCGCCTGGTTTGGCAACTGCTCGGCATCTGACCGTAAGGTGCTACAGAGTGTAGTGAGTACGGCCAAGTAAATCACTGGGGCCAAGCTTCCTGACATCCAGGACCGATAGACTAGGTGGTGTCAGAAGAAGGCCCAAAAAACTGTCAGACTCCAGTCACCAAAGTCATGGACTGCTCTCTCTGCTGCCGCACGACAAGTGGTACCCCCTTTGTTTTTACACTGCTGCTACTCGCTGTTTATTATCTATGCATAGTCACTTTACAAATTACCTTGACTAACCTGTACGCTAACCTGTACCCTCGACTAACCTGTACCCTCGGTACCAATGCCCCCTGTATATAGCCTTGTATTGTTGTGTAGTTTTCTTATTACATTTTTTTCACATTAGTTTATTTAGTAAATATTTTCTTAACTCTATTTCTTGTTTCGATTCTAAGCGAAGCATTGGAATACCTCCTTGGCCTTTGTGGTTGAATCTGTTTGAAATTCACTACTCGGCTGAGGGACAGATACAGTTATTGTATGTGTGGGGTACAGAGATGAGGCAGTCATTCAAAAATCATGTTAAGCACTGTTATTGCAACTTATTTTGTGAATTGTTAAGCACATTTTGGCTCCTGAACTTATTTAGGCTTGCCATAACAAAGGGGTGGAGTACTTATTGACTCAAGACATTTCGGCTTTTCATTAATTTGTAAATATAAATTATAATTTCAACATAATTCCACTTTTACATTATGTTGTATTGTGTGTAGGCCATTGACAAAACACTCCAAATTTAATACATTTTTAATTCCGGCTGTAACAACAAAATGTGGAAAAAGTTAAGAGGTGTGAATACTTTTTGAAGGCATTATAACAATGCTTCCTCATGAGACCCTTACAAACCCTTTTTACTATAAGGAAGTATTGATATATGGGTCATTCCATCAATTCAGTGCCATTTGAGAAGTGTAACTTGGTCCCAAAAAAACTTTCGATTTCACAAAATGTGTACATTCTGTCATAAAGAGCACATGTTCAACTTCATAAGTTTTCCAAACTTAAGAGAAACAAAAAAGACTGTCTATTAAGTGACAAATAAAGTTACCGGGTCGACTGTAACGTTTGACGATTAAAAATCTTAAATCGGTAATGAATCCCCTTGTGACAGGGAGAATGGAAGCTTGTTGTAGGCAACAGGGTGTGGCAATTGAATGCAAGCTTCACAAAAAAAAAATGAAATTGTCAAACCATTGCTCGACTCACTCAGTTTTCCACCACAAAACACCAGAAATTTGCCAAAACGAGTAGAACCAGCTCACTTGCTTTTACACTATTTTGACCATTAGATGTTTAATATACTTTATACAGTGCGTTCGGAAAGTGTTCAGACCCCTTTGACCTTTCCCACATTTTGTTACGTGACATCCTTAGTTTAAAATGGATTAAATAAAAATAAATCCTCATCAATTTAAATACAATAACCCACAATGACATTTTAGCAAATGTATTAAAATAAAATCCAAAATACCTTATTTACATAAGTATTCAGTCCCTTTGCTATGAGATTCAAAATTTAGCTCAGATGCATCCTCTATCCATTGATCATCCTTGTGGTAAATTCAATTGTTTGGGCATGATTTGGAAAGGCAGTGTATGTCAGAGCAAAAACAAAGCCATGAGGTTAAAGGATAGTGTCGAGGCGCATCTGGGGAATGGTGCCAAAACACTTCTTCAGCATTGAAGTTGCCCAAGAACACATTCTTAAAGAAGTTTGGAACCACCAAGACTCTTCCTAGAGTTGGCCACCCGGGCCAGAGCAATCGGGGGGGAAAAGGCCTTGGTCAGGAAGGTGACTAAGAACCCAATGGTCACTCTGACAGAGCTCTAGAGTTCCTCTGTGGAGATGGTTGTCCTTCTGGAAGGTTGTCCCATCTCTATAGCACTCCACCAATCAGGCCTTTATGGTAGCCACTCCTCAGTAAAAGTTACATGACAGCCCGCTTGGAGTTTGCCAAAAGGCACCTAAAGGACTCTGACCATAAGAAACAAGATGCTCTGGTCTGATGAAACCAAGATTGAACTCTTTGACCTGAATGCCATTCGTCACGTCTGGAGGAAACTTGGCACCATCCCTATGGTGGAGCATGGTGGTGGCAGCATCATGCTGTAGGGATGTTTTTCAGCGGTAGATACTGGGAGACTAGTCAGGATCGAGGGAAAGATGAGCGGAGAAAAGTACAGAGATCCTTGATGAAAACCTGCTCCATAGGACCTCAGATTGGGGGGACGGTTCACTTTCCAACAGGACAACGACTCTTAAGCACACAGCCATGACAACGCAGGAGTGGCTTTGGGACAAGTCTCTGAATGTCCTTGAGTGGACCAGCCAGTGCCGGGATTTGAACCTAATCGATCATCTCTAGAGAGACCTGAAAATAGCTGTTCAGCGACGCTCCCCATCAAACCTGACAGATCTTGAGAGGATCTGCAGAGAAGAATGTGGGAAACTGCCCAAATACAGGTGTGCCAAGCTTGTAGCGTCATACCAAGACGACTTGATGCTGTAATCGCTGCCAAAGGAGCTTCAAAAAAGAGTACATGTACATGTTTTTGTTATTTGCAGAAATGTTTTAAAACCTGTTTTTGCTTATTCATTATGGGATATTGTGTGTAGATTGATGAGGGAAAGAAACTACTTAATCAATTTTAAAATGTGTGTGTGTGTGTGTGTGTATATGTATATATATAAACTCAGCAAAAAAAGAAACATCCCTTTTTCAGGACCCTGTCTTTCAAAGATAATTCGTAAAAATCCAAATAACTTCACAGATCTTCATTGTAAAGGGTTTAAACACTGTTTCCCATGCTTGTTCAATGAACCATAAACAATTAATGAACATGCACCTGTGGAACGGTTGTTACGACACTAACAGCTTACAGACGGTAGGCAATTAAGGTCACAGTTATGAAAACTTAGGACACTAAAGAGGCCTTTCTACTGGCTCTGAAAAACACCAAAAGAAAGATGCCCAGGTTCCCTGCTCATCTGCGTGAACGTGCCTTAGACATGCTGCAAAGAGGCATGAGGACTGCAGATGTGGCCAGTGCAATAAATTGCAATGTCCGTACTGTGAGACGGCTAAGACAGCACTACAGGGAGACGGGAAGGACAGCTGATCGTCCTCGCAGTGGCAGACCACGTGTAACAACACCTGCACAGGATTGGTACATCCGAACATCACACCTGCGGGACAGTTACAGGATGGCAACAACAACTGCCCAAATTACACCAGGAACGCACAATCCCTCCATCAGTGCTCAGACTGTCCGCAATAGGCTGAGAGAGGCTGGACTGAGGGCTTGTAGGCCTGTTGTAAGGCAGGTCCTCACCAGACATCACCGGCAACAAAGTCGCCTATGGGCACAAACCCACCATCGCTGGACCAGACAGGACTGGCAAAAAGTGTTCTTCACTGACGAGTCACGGTTTTGTCTCACCATGAGTGATGGTCGGATTCGCAGTTATTGTCGAAGGAATGAGTGTTACACCGAGGCCTGTACTCTGGAATTGATTTGGAGGTGGAGGTTCCGTCATGGTCTGGGGCGGTGTGTCACAGCAGCATCGGACTGAGCTTGTTGTCATTGCAGGCAATCTCAATGCTGTGCGTTCCAAGGAAGACATCCTCCTCCCTCATGTGGTACCCTTCCTGCAGGCTCATCCTGCCATGACCCTCCAGCATGACAATGCCACCAGCCATACTTCTCATTCTGTGCGTGATGTCCTGCAAGACAGATATGTCGGTGTTCTGCCATGGCCAGCCAAGAGCCAATCTCAATCCCATTGAGCACGTCTGGGACCTGTTGGATCAGAGGGTGAGGGCTAGGGCCATTCCCCCCAGAAATGTCCGGGAACTTGCAGGTGCCTTGGTGGAGGAGTGGGGTAACATCTCACTGCAAGAACTGGCAAATCTGGTGCAGTCCATGAGGAGTAGATACACTGCAGTACTTAATGCAGCTGGTGGCCACACCAGATACTGACTGTTACTTTTGATTTTGACCCCCCATTTGTTCATGGACACATTATTCAATTTCTGTTAGTCACATGTCTGTTGAACTTGTTCAGTTTATGTCTCAGTTGTTGAATCTTGTTATGTTCATACAAATATTTATGTTTGCTGAAAATAAACGCAGTTGACAGTGAGAGGACATTTATTTTTTGCCGAGTTTATATATACACACACACACACTACCGTTCAAAAGTTTGAGGCCGCTTAGAAATGTTGTTTTTGAAAGAAAAGCAAGTTTTTTTGTCCATTAAAATAACAAGAAATTTATCCGAAAAGCAGTGTAGACATTGTTAATGTTGTAAATGACTATTGTAGATGGAAGCATTTTTTATGGAATATCTACATAGACTTTCAGAGGCCCATTATCAGCCACCATCACTCCTGTGTTCCAATGGTACATTGTTAGCTAATCCAAGTTTATCAATTTAAAATTATGCAATTATTTTAGCTCAGCAGAAATCTGTTGTGCTGATTAAAGAATCAATAGAACTGGCCTTTTTTAGACTAGTTGAGTATCTGGAGCATCAGCATTTGTGGGTTTGATTACATTGCATATAAAGTGTGACTGGATCATAAAATTTAACTGTGGATGTTTGGAGAAAATTCCCGATTTTTTTATTTGTATTGTATCTCCTGTTGGCTCCCCCAAGTGCTCTCTGATTGGCTCAATGTGAAGTTGTTGGCCACTGATGAGCGTTGTGATTTTACAAGTATAAACGTCAGGTTCGTCACTACTAGGTCGGCACGCAGCAGGTATCGCTTTCCTTCTCGCAAGAAAAGGAACGACCTCCCACTGTGATAAGTACCTATCGGCAGTCTATTGGCAGTGAGATTCATGCTTTAGACTCTATGTAGTAAAATGCCGTCTAGTTCCGCCAAGGACTCATGATGTAAGGAGGACACTGAGATTATGTGCTAATTCAGAAGTCAGGGCCCTGGCCAAGAGGATGGGACAGCAGCCTGCCAAGAGCCATGTGAAAAGATAGCTATGAGATAAAATCAACACAACTTCTTCTTACCACAAAAAATCATGTTGTGTTCCTTTTTATTCTTTCCCTTTCAGAGTGGCTGTCCCAGTTCAGGAGAGAACAGTTTTACATTACAACTGTGAAATCCTAGCATGAAGACCCCCTTTGTCCCCCGCCATTATTTTCACACAAATATAGTCCATTGTCACACAGCTGAAGTTAATTTGATCAACATTGGAGACATTGAACTGTTTTGTTTGCTGAAAAGGCTTGTTTCATGCTCATTTTCAGGCCATTGAAAAGCAATGATTGGCAGAAAAATAATGTTGCCGTTAACAATTCAGGGCAATTAGTTTCCCAGGGGGAAGCAGTGGGCCGTACTGGCCGCCACACAGCAATTCATTGTCATTTTATGGACGGTCATCAGTCAACTGTCAGAGCGTCTCAAAGAGCCCTCCAATCTAAATGTTTCCCTTTAGGCTTTTCCCAGAACAACGGGCTGAAAGAGGAGCGAAAGAAGAGCCTGTTTCCAGGCAATAGACATGTTCAGCTGGAAGGAGGACTGAATAATTGCAGGATCCTCCATAAAAGCCAGATTAATTTATTAGACAGGGTAGTGCGCGTGTGTGTGTGCGTGCATGTCAGACAAAATGTAGGAATGAGTGTTTAAGTGGAGGTGTGGTGAATTAATTTGTGTTTATTTACTTTTTAGTGCATCTGATTGACTCAGCGTGTATGCTTATGACTTAATTGGCTGTGCATGCAAGCACCTGCTGTGACCTGTGTGTTTGTGTGGCACAGAGAATACTGAGGATGCTGCTTTATGTCATTCAGTAGAGACAGAGGGGGGCATATGCTAGCCTTTGGGTTGTGTTTAGGGGCTAGTGGACAGTGCTCTGCTAGGGCCCATATATAGCCCTGCATGGGGGTAGTAGGGTGGGTTGGGGTGAGAGGTGTGGAGAGGGGTGTCAGTGTGTGACTCTGTGAACTGCCTCCTCACCCTGGGAGGCCTGGGGCAGCAGGGGTTAATCCCCAGTCAGTCTCCACTGATTCCTCTCTCTCCCATTATAGGACTAGTTCATAAGCAAGTAACTACTATTAGCTCTGCAGCGATGGGAATTAAAGTACAATTAAATGCTGTGTATTGGCTACAGCCATTTACCTGGTTATGTTTCTGCAGAATAGAGATCTGCAGAAATGAGGCGCTATGATTGGTTCACAGGCTGTAATATTTCTGGACTGAGTGGCTCCCATAGTGGATCTGGCAGGTGTGAACCACTGCTGAGGAGAGATTGGACAGGCTTGTATCTCCACCCATACCAGTCCACAGAACTCCACCAGATCCAGTGGCCGACAACCTTACTTCCTGGTTTTTTTTGGGTCACTATTAGAAATGCTTGGGGTTTGACGTTGTTGGGTTGGCTTATCCTTTAACCTCTGTGTGACCGCGACACCCCACCACCACCACCCTTCTGGCCTGACTCAACTGGGAGTGCTGGGCAGGGTGGGTGAAGTGGTTCATGGGGGCTTGTAGGGAGCGACCGCCCATGGGAGTCACAGGTCACATCATGGGTCCTCCCCTGTCCCATTGAACCAGATGTCAAAAAGCACATTCTTCACAATGTTAACATTCTCCCAAATTCTCAAAATCACACTTACAATGGAGGACTCTGCATTGGCTTTTGCATTGTACCACTGAGTTTTGTTGAGTTGAATTTGACTTGCCAAGTAATGGTAAGTCATCTTGTCAATCTCATATTGACATCGACTCCCAGTTGGAGAGCGTAATCCTAACAGCCTGTCTATTACAACTCAGATTAACTGTCTGTCGATCACTCTCAAGAATATTTTTTTGGGTGTGTGAGTTATATTACCATGTAAGAGAGAATAACTAAACCGTGTTTGTGAGAGAGAGGAATGTGCTCCAGGTGCTTTGTGCAGCTGCGGTAGGGGGCCTGGGAGCAGAGTTAAGGACCATGTTATAAATTAGTGGCTGACCCTGTCTTTGTGTGGCCCTACGAAGGCCTGACTGATAGCCCCCCCACCCTCAGTGAGAACGGCCCCTGTGAAGAGCCTTTATCAGGGGTGTCACCGTGCGATGAATTGGCTGGGGGGAAGCATGTTTATAGACTGTGTAAAGAAGTGCGTCTTTGTGTGGGAATGTCGCTGACACTCTTACAGTTTGCTTGAATGAACTGTGATGACGCGGCTAATGGGGCCCCCGCTGGGGGGCCTGCAGGGGGAACCCGGGACCCCCCACCACAGCCCCATTCACGCCCAGTCCGCTGTGGCTAATGTGTCGATTCTTCGGGCCGCCACAAAGGCCAAGCAAAAGTCAACTTTCACACCAGCGGGTCACCACAAGTGCTTTAGGAAACTATCGTGTAAACAGTGTTACCTTCTGACCTGCCGCTGATACCTTAGCTCTGCAGACAAAACGTCCAAGGCTATGGCATTAGACATGGCTATTAGAGGGATAAAGCTGTGGGCTGGCTCAGCACAGAACTGGGCCCTAGGGAAACACACTGAGGAGAGAGGCAATGTCTTAGTCGTCTCTATCTGTTTTCTCTCTCTTCCCTTTCTCCTCTCTCCCGCCACACTGATTTTTTTCTCCATTTTATCCCCGTCCCATCCTCTCTTCATGCTCATTCTCCTCTCTCTCCACTCTCTTTACTCCCTCTTTTGCGATCTTTCTCTCTCGCTATGTACATGTGCTCCATAAGATTTTTGGAATTAACAAATAAAATGTTTTATAATCATAATAAATGTATTTTATATACCGTTTTTATTACAAACAAGAATCTCAAAGTCGCTTTGAAAACAAAAACCGCCGGGATCTGGCAGTTCATGGTTAATGGTCTTCAACGGCTTCAGATGTCTAAGCAGTTCGAAGAGGCAGTCAGTAGCAGTAGCTTAAATGTATTTGTCGTCAATAATGACTTTATATTGAGTAAGCGCCTTTGATGAACTGCACATGCGCAATTCGGCGCGAGACGACCGTTAGACCTGATGATGTGTTTCTATGCATGAGCTTAGCTTGCCAACATTGCCTACAAGCGTGATCGGGATTTCTAGATATTTCTTCATACTGTACTGTCTTTGCAATAACTAGGGCTGTGACGGGATTTGAATAACCGTGCAACTGACGGTTATGGATGACGACCATCATGAAAATAAAATATGTCAAACCCATTCAACATAAAAAAAATCTAAATGTTTTATTAACTTTAGTTTCATGCAGATAAACTTTACCTAATAGTGAGAGTGTTTACTTATGATTGTTTTGCTAACTTATTCTGTCTATTAAACTTTCTTCATTTCCTCCTCTTCCTTACTGTCCTTTGATGCTCGAAAATAAAATTGTATATGCTTACTTACGAGCCCCTAACCAACAATACTGTTTATAAAAAATAAGAGATAAAAAATAGCAAGTAATTAAAGAGCAGCAGTAAAATAACAATAGCGAGACTATATACAGGGTGGTACCGATACAGAGTCAATGTGCGTGGGCACCGGTTAGTTGAGGTAGTATGTACATGTAGGTAGAGTTATTAAAGTGTCTGCATAGATGACAACAGAGAGTAGCAGTGGTGTAAAGAGGTGGTGGGGTGGCGAGGCACTGCAAATAGTCCGGGTAGCCATTTGACTAGATGTTCAGGAGTCTTATGGCTTGGGGGTAGAAGCTGTTTAGAAGCCTCCGGTACCGCTTGCCGTGCGGTAGCAGAGAGAACAGTCTATGACTTGGGTGGCTGGAGTCTTTGACAATTTTTAGGGCCTTCCTCTGACACCGCCTGGTATAGAGGTCCTGGATGGCAGGAAGCTTGGCCCCAGTGATGTACTGGGCCCTTCGCACTATCCTCTGTAGTGCCTTGCGGTCGGAGGCCGAGCAGTTGCCATACGAGGCAGTGACGCAACCAGTAAGGATGCTCTCGATGGTGCAGCTGTAGAATCTTTTGAGGATCTGAGGACCCATGACAAATCTTTTCAGTCTCCTGAGGGGGAATAGGTTTTGTCGTTCCCTCTTCACAACTGTCTTGGTGTGCTTGGACCATAGTTTGTTGGTGATGTGGAAACCAAGGAACTTGAAGCTCTCAACCTGCTCCACTGCAGCCCTGTCAATGAGAATGGGGGGCGTGCTCGGTCCTCTTTTTCCTGCAGTCCACAATCATCTCCTTTGTCTTGATCACGTTGAGAGAGAGAGGATGTTGTCCTGGCACCACACGGCCAGGTCTCTGACCTCCTCCCTCTCGTCGTTGTCGGTCAGACCTACCACTGTTGTGTCATTGGTAAATGTAATGATGGTGTTGGAGTCGTGCCTGGCCGTGCAGTCATAGTGAACCGGCAGTACAGGAGGGGACTGAGCACGCACCCCTGAGGGGCCCCTGTGTTGAGGATCAGCGTGGCGGATGTGTTGTTACCTACCCTTACCACCTGAGGGCGGCCCGTCAGGAAGTCCAGGATCCTGTTATTCTGCTCCATTATGTTGATCATGTGTCATGTTAATGTTGACGGAACTTGCGCGCCTTATCACTCTTGCTTCTCAAAAGTGCCCAGCTGGGCTTCTCAGTCATTTTTTCATCACCTCACACAGTAACACTCTCCTTCTCGATAATCAGTGTCACTAATAAATAGGCTATGGACATGTTGCATGTATTTGTTTCTATTTTAGTAGTCAATTTCATCTTCATACTATAGCATAGCTGTCCCGTTTATACTTTTCTTTGTCAATTAATTATCTTATAGCCTACTTTCTGGAAAGCCTAAGATTTTTTAATACCTTTTAAGGAAATAATAAATATTTGCTTGTGTCTGACATTGGCTTTGATTGACGGGTGCTTTTACGGGGCTGTGCATGTGTGAGTTTGTTTTCCGGATAAGTGGGAGAAAACCCATCAGACTTCATTTCAATGGGATTGGTATTTATTTGTTTTATATGCAGAAAGCCAACAGACAAGGGCAAAGTTGGCATATATCTTTATTTTGACTCCTTTAATGTTGTGTCAATACGAAAATACAACAGATGCTTTCAAACCTGGCATTTCTTAATTTGTTTATTTAATATTTAAAAGTAATAACCTGAATAATCATAATGGAATTCCATGATGATAATGACGTGTAATGGCTTGTTTCAAGTAGGTTTTTATTAAGAAGCATATCCATGTAAAAAAGTGAACAAACAGAATTGTGACCTTTTTTTCTGTGGTGGTGCTTTAGGATAGAGGACTAGGAAGGAACACACCACCGAGTGCCTTCTCTTTTTACAGCCTCATAAATATATTGTTATCAGGGGTCCGGGAAGGAGTCCACCCTCCACCCAGAGATTTATCCGCCCCGATTAGCGAGGTGCAAGCATCCTGAATCATTAATTACACAAGTAGGCTTGCAGCGCTACCGCCATCGTCTTAATTTCTTATCTCTCCTCTGTAAGATGGGGCCTCTTTTAAGTAAATTATTAGGTATAGGAAGTTAATTATATGTCGCTTATGTGCGTTTTAAATGCGCTTGGATGCCAGTTCTGCTGTAGATCTGGAAGCATTCCATGAACCTGGGATCTGGAATCCATGAATCCTCCCTAACTCTCACACACAGTTCTATATTACCTCTGGTTCTATTACATACTGTGGGTTTCTGGATTTCTCTCTTTGTTAATTAATGTTCCGTGACCACATTTTGTTACGTTACAGCCTTATGCCAAATGTATTAAAAAAAAAATTCCCCTCATCAATATACACACAATACCACATAATGACAAAGCAAAAACAGGTGTTGCAGAATGCTTGTGCTTCTACTTCCGACAGTGCAGCAATATCCAACAAGTAATATCTATCAATTTCACAACAAATACCTAATACACACAAATCTAAGTAAATAAAATTAAATCAAATCAAATTTTATTGGTCACATACACATGGTTAGCAGATGGTTAGCAGTTAATGCGAGTGTATCGAAATGCTTGTGCTTCTAGTTCCGACAGTGCAGTAATATCTAACAAGTAATCTAACAATTTCACAACAACTACCTTATACACACAAGTGTAAAGGGATGAATAAGAATATGTACATATAAATATATGGATGAGCGATGGCCATGCAGCATAGGCAAGATGCAGTAGATGGTATAGAGTACAGTATATACATATGAGATGAATAATGTAGGGTATGTTAACATCATATAAAGTGGCATTGTTTAAAGTGACTAGTGATACATTTATTACATCCAATTATTAATTATTAAAGTGGCTAGAGATCTGAGTCTGTATGTTGGCAGCAGCCACTAAGTTAGTGATGGCTGTTTAACAGTCTGATGGCCTTGAGATAGAAGCTGTTTTTCATTCTCTCTGTCCCATCTTTGATGCACCTGTACTGACCTCGCCTTCTGAATGGTAGCGCGGTGAACAGACAGTGGCTCGTGTGGTTGTTGTCCTTGATGATCTTTTTGGCCTTCTTGTGACATCGGGTGGTGTAGGTGTCCTGGAGGGCAGGTAGTTTGCCCCCGGTGATGCGTTGTACAGACCGCACTACCCTCTGGAGGACCCTGCAGTTGTGGACGGTGCATTTGCCGTACCAGGTGATACAGCCCGACAGGATGCTCTAAATTGTGCATCTGTAAAAGTTTGTGAGGGTTTTAGGTGACAAGCCAACTTTCTTCAGCCTCCTGAGGTTGAAGAGGCACTGTTTCGCCTTCTTCACCACACTGTCTGTGTGGGTGGACCATTTCAGTTTGTCAGTGATGTTTATGCTGAGCAACTTACATTTCCACCTTCTCCACTGTTGTCCCGTCGATGTGGATAGGGGGGTGCTCTCTCTGTTGTTTCCTGAAGTCCATGATCATCACCTTTTGTTTTGTTGAAGTTGAGTGTGAGGCTATTTTCCTGACACTCCCGAGGGCCTTCACCTCCTCCCTGTAGGCCGTCTCGTCGCTGTTGGTAATCAAGCCTACCACTGTAGTGTTGTCTGCAAACTTGATGATTGATTTGGAGGCGTGCATGGCCACGCAGTCATGGGTGAACAGGGAGTACAGGAGAGGGCTGAGAACGCACCCTTGTGGGGCCCCAGTGTTGAGGATCAGCGGGGTGGAGATGTTGTTTCCTACCTTCACCACCTGGGGGTGGCCCGTCAAAGTCCAGAACCCAGTTGCACACAGCGGTGTCGAGACCCAGGGTCTCGAGCTTAATGACGAGTTTGGAGGGTACTATGGTGTTAAATGCTGAGCTGTAGTCGATGAACGGCATTCTTACATAGGTATTCCTCTTGTCCAGATGGGTTAGGGCAGTGTGATTGCGATTGCGTCGTCTGTGGACATGTTGGGGCGGAAAGCAAATTGGAGTGGGTCTAGGGTATCAGGAATGGAATTAAGAATATATAAATATATGGATGAGCAATGTCAGAGCGGCATAGACTAAGATACAGTAGATAGGATATAATACATTATATACTTATGACATGAGTAATGCAAGATATGTAAACATTATTAAAGTGACATTATTAAAGTAGTATGCAAGTGTGGATATCGGGACCGAGTTCATGACTGCACAAATCCCATGCAAAGTATAGCAGCTTCCCATAGGAAGGAGATCATGGCCATAGGGGGCACAAGGGCACATGTCCCCTCAGATTTCTCTTGTTTTTTAATTTGTCAGATGTTAAATGAATGAGTAAATGTTTTATCATAATTATTTATAAAAATATCTGTCAGTGGTATTTTGCGGAGAGGGCACACTTACTGGACCAGGCAAATAGTTTCCTCCCCCCAATTCTCCCTAGTAAGTGGTGCACCACAGAGCATAGAGAGAGAGTAGAGTGACACAGCAATTTTATGAAGTTGGCTTTAGCTAGCCAGCTAGATAGGTTCCCGATTGCCCAATCTCATAACTAGCACCAAGCCATTTCAGGCTATCAATCAAGTTAGAGTAGCTTGTCAAACTATCTTAGCTGGCATGCCTGCTGGCAAGGATGCAGGACATTAGAAATACAAGCAATTACTAAATGTACTGAATAAGACTCACATTCCTTTCAATCTGTTGCCCAGATTTTAGCAGAGAAGCACATTTAGTTTATTTAAAAAACAAACCACCAGTCAGGAGGATACAGACATCTCAATAGTTATGCTTGACATGTAGAAAAATACTTAGTTTAAATATAATCTGAGGAAGGGAATACCTAGTCAGTTGTACAACTGAATGCATTCAACTGAAATGTGTCTTCCACATTTAACCCAACCTCTCTGAATTAGAGAGGTGCGGGAGGCTGCCTTAATCAACGACCACGTCATCAGCTCCCAGGGGAGCAGCTGTTGGGGGTTAACTGCCATGCTCAAGGGCAGAACATAAGATTTTTCTACCTTGCCGGCTCAGGGATTCGAACCAGCGACCTTTCAGTTACTGGCCCAATGCTCTTAACCGCTAAGCTACCTGGTACTTTATGATAATATCATGATGTACCTGTATTGATGTGTGTTATGATCCCATATTACTGCGATGTTATTTGGATGTAATATCTTAGACATGTTAGTGCAGGATATTGACACACATGATTTACAACCAATGCTGTACAGTGCTTTCGGAAAAGTATTCAGACCCCTTGACTTTTTCCACATTTTGTTGTGTTACAGCATGCGTTTAAAATTGATTAAATTGAGGTTTTGTGGCGCTGGCCTACACACAATACCCCATAATTTCAAAGTGGAATTATGTTTTTAGAAATGTTTACAAATTCTGAAATGTCTCGAGTCAATAACTATTCAACCCATTTTGTTATGGCAAGCCAAAATAAGTTCAGGAGTGCTTAACAAGTCACACAATACGTTGCATGGATTCACTCTGTGTGCAATAGTAGTGTTTAACAAGATTTTTTTAATGACTGCCTAATGTACCCCACACATACACTACATGACCAAATGTATGTAGAGACCTGATCATCAAACATCTCATTCCAAAATCATGGGCATTATTATGGAGTTGGTCCCCCCTTTGCTACTATAACAGCCTCCACTCTACATTGCTGCTGGAACTTGCTTCCATTCGGGACTGATGTTGGGCGAATAGGCCTGACTCACAGTCGGCGTTCCAATTCATCCCAAAGGTGTTTGATGGGGTTGATGTCAGGGATCTGTGCAGACCAGTCAAGTTCTTCCACACCGATCTTGGACCTCGCTTTGTGCATGGGGCATCGTCAGGCTGAAACAGGAAAGGGCCTTCCCCAAACTGTTGCCATAAAGTTGGAAGCATAGAATCGTCTAGAATGTCATTGTATGCTGTAGCGTTAAGATTTCCTTTCACTGGAGCTAAGGGGCCTAGCCAAAACCATGAAAAACCGCCCCAGACCATTATTCCTCCTCCACCAAACTTTACAGTTGTCACTATGCATTGGGGCAGGGAGTGTTCTCCTTGCATCCTCCAAACCTGGATTTGTTCGTCGGACTGCCAGATGGTGAAGCGTGATTCATCAGAATGCGTTTCCACTGCTCTAGAGTCCAATGGCGGCAACCTTTACACACGACTCCAGCCGACGCTTGGCATTGCGCATGGTGATCTTAGGCTTGTATACGGCTGCTCGGCCATGGAAAACCATTTAATGAAGCTCCCGACGAACAGTCCTTGTGCTGACGTTGTTTCCAGAGGCAGTTTGGAACTCGGTAGTGAGTGTTGTAACCGAGGACAGATGATTGTTATGCACTACGCGCTTCGGCGCTCGGCAATCATGTTCTGTGAACTTGTGTGGCCTACCACTTCGCGGCTGAGCCGTTGTTGCTCCTAGACGTTTCCACTTCACAATAACAGCACTTACAGTTCACCGGGGCAGCTCTAACAGAGCAGAAACATATTTTGGGGAAAGTCATCTTTCCTTATCTGTAAGGTCCCTCAGCCGAGCAGTGAATTTTAAACACAGATTCAATCACAAAGACCAGGGAGGTTTTCCACTGCCTTGCAAAAAAAGGGCACCTATTGGTAGATGCGTTGAATATCCCACCTATTGGCAGACATTGAATATCCCTTTCAGCACGGGGAAGATGTTAATTACACTTTTGATAGTGAATCAATGCACCCAGTCACTACAACGATACAGGCGTGTCCTTCCTGGATTTCACCATGAGGTCAATGGTGTCTTTAAAACAGTAACAGAGTTGAATGGCGGTGATAGGAGAAAACTGAGGATGGATCAACAACATTGTAGTTACTCTACAATACTAACCTTATTTGACAGAGTGAATAGAAGGAAACCTGTACAGAATAAAAAATATTCCAAAACATGCATTCTGTTTGCAACAAGGCACTAAAGTAAAACTGCAATTCATGTGGCAAAGAAATTATCTTCATGTCCTGAATACAAAGCTTTATGTTTGGGACAAATCCAGCACAACACATCACTGAGTACCACTCTTCATATTTTCAAGCATAGTAGTGGCTGCATCATGTTATGGGTACGCTTGTCATCGGCAAGGACTATGGAGTTTTTTAGTATTCAAAGAAATGGAATAGAGCTAAGCACAGGCAAATTCCTAGAGGAAAACCTGGTTCAGTCTGCTTTTCAACAGGCACTCAAATATGCACTGGAGTTGCTTACCAAGAATGTTCCTGAGTGGCCTAGTTACAGTTTTAACTTAAATTGGCTTAAATTTGACAAGACATGAAAATGACTGTCTAGCTATTATCAACAACCAACTTGATGAAACTTGAATAATGTGCAAGTATTGTACAATGTGCAAAGCTCTTAGAGACTTTGAAAGACTCAATCACTGACAAATGTGATTCTGACTCGGGTGTACATGTACTGACTCGGGTGTGAATACTTATGTAAATTAGATATTCATTTTTCAATACATTGTCATTATGGGGTATTTTGTGTAGATGGGTGAGACATTCATTTTGAATTCAGCTTGTAACTCAACAAAATGTGGAATACTTTCTGAAGGCACTGGATTGCTGATGCTTTGTATATTTCAATTAAATGTTTCAAGAACAAAATTACATCTAAGTATTTTTGTAATTGTAGTGAGGACAGTAACAGTAGTAATCTCAAAAGTATGATATATATATTTTTTTAAGTATGCATTAAAGTGTTTGTAATATTATAAATGTGGCAAAATTAATGTAGACACTAATACATGCATTTACATAGCTTCCAAAATATTTTTGCAGGCATGGTGGCTTCAGCACATCCCCCTATCTGACTCCCAAATAATGGGTGCATGCCCCTGCAAGCACACTCAGTCAAATCTTGTCATACGCCATTTGGAATAGCATGATCAAATCAATCACAAACTAGAATATATACTGAACCAAAATATAAACGCAACATGCAACAATTTCAAAGAGTTTGCTGAGTTACAGTTAATGTAAGGAAATCAGTCAATTTAAATTAATTTATTAGGCCCTAATCTATGGATTTCACGTGACTGGGCAGGGGCGCAGCCATGGGAGGGCATAGGCCCACACACAATCAGAATTTGTTTTTCCCCACGAAAGGGCTTTATTACAGACAGAAATACTCCTACGCAAATACTGCTACGCAAATACTCCTACGTACAATTGCACGCTCCATCAAAACTTGAGACATCTGTGGCATTGTGTTGTGTGACAAAACACATGCACATTTTAGAGTGGCCTTTTATTGTCCCCAGCACAAGGTGCACCTGTGTAGTGATCATGCTGTTTAATCAGCTTCTTGATATGCCTAACCTGTCAGGTGGATGGATTATCTTGACAAAGTATAACATTCTCACTAACAGGGATGTAAACACTTTTGTGCACAACATTTGAGAGAAATAAGCTTTTTGTGCATATGGAACATTTCTGGGATCTTTTATCTCAGCTCATTACACATGGGACCAGCACTTTACATGTTGCGTTTATATTTTTGTTCATTGGAATTTGAAACTTGCACGTTTTGATTGTGATACCCCCACACATTGACTCGGTACCCCCTGTATATAGCCTCGGTATTGTTATTTTGTGATACTTTTAATAAAAAAATTTACTTTAGTTTATTTAGTAAATATTTTCTTAACTCTATTTCTTGAACTGCGTTATTGGTTAAGGGCTTGTTAGTAAGCATTTCACGGTAAGGTATTCACCTGCACATGTGACAAATAAAATGTGATTTGATTTGAATAAAAATATTTGAAAGGCATTGATCTACACAAACCTATTATAGTTAACTGCTTTTTTGTTGTTGTCATGTTGAATATTGTTATCCACAAGGGTGCAAACATCTTGCAAGTGTTGGTACCACCAGGTGGTGGTGTGCACCTCATAAATAAAATGCCCTGAGGCAACCAAGCAGAGTCCCATCAACAGTATACAACTCCACTTGGATCAATTAACTTTGAATGACAAATAGTTTTCATTTCTTTCAGGATCACTGACCAGCGGTTTGAGAAGGTGCCATATTTTGTCTTTGGGGACTTCAACTTCAGGTTGGATACAAGGCAGGTTATTGAGGTAAGCACATTGATGCATGTGTTGCGAACATATAGTTAGTGTCTACACTCTACACTATATGTGATTCGGCACATGCACCTTGACATGGATAGGTGTTGCTGATATCTCTGTGTGTGTGTGTGTGTGTGTGTGTGTGTGTGTGTGTGTGTGTGTGTATGTGCACAGTTTTCTAGGGTTTGTGGGGGACAACAGCCATCAGCCCATCACAGTTATCGCTCATTTTCACCCCTCCACTGTCATTGGCCCAGCTGTGTTTGCCAACCAACCCTCCAAGTCCATTATGTTATGGTGCTGTCCCCCTTCACTTTCTCTCTCTCTTCCTTCCTCTCTCCCTCCCTTTCTCTTGGTGCAAATGACGCCACATTAGAGTCAGTGTAGAGTAGTCATTCAGCAATCCTCAGCAGGAGATTGGGGGGCTGTAGGATAACAAGCCATAAAGTTCCACACAGACAGTGGAGCTCCATGATAAGAGAGAGACTAGCCACTTGTGGGGCGAACCCTGCTCCCACCACACAATGGCCCCTCAAATCAGTGGCTCTGTTCAAGTTGTGGGGATTGTTAATTTGGGAGAAGACCCTCTGTCTCAAAAGGGAAGGGGAAGAGGAGTGGGGAGGAGGGGATGGGCGGTTGTTGAATGGAGGGCTTTTGCTCAAATGGTTCAGGAAATACTTCATCCTGTGAGGTAAAGTGAGAAGGGCCTTTTGAGCGGGGAGTGTAGTTTAACCATCGAAACACTAGGGGAGGAATTGAATAGAATACTTAATTGAACGCAGAGGTCATGTGCTATTCCTCATAGGCAAACATAAAATGAGCATGTTGTTTCACGCTGCGAGAATATTATGCTTTGGAGATAATAGTGATCCGATCACGAAACCAGGACAAAAAAATAACATGATTTGGGAGATGTTCATTCATAGAATGGCCCTTTGGAAAGATTATTTTTGACATTTGTATCTAAAAGCATAATTGATCATCAAAGTTGGCATATTTATAACATTTTGGCTAACCAAGGCCTCCTTTAAGTCTCCATAATGTTTAATCTGTAAGTGCTACAAAGCAAGAATTGGTGTCAAATGAAGCTTTTCCGCCTGCTCTGTAATATGAGTAGTATTTTGATTTCAATAATTTAAAAAAAATAATTTGTTAATTTTGGCACTCTTTTTTTAGATTTAGTCTAGTCTTAGTAATTTTTACTACAATATCATTGCCTCAATCACATTTTTGTCATTTGAATAATGAGAGAGATGGAGAGAGAGTAGTAGCACAATAACCAGATGCTGCTGCAAAGTATTGGCAAATTAGTATGGGTTGCACCTCCATCACTCGGTCACGTCATTGCCATTGTCATCAACGTTCCACAGATGCCGCAGCCACATTGATGTCCAAAAGTATAACGGGGACTAATGACTTTGAACGGGAGCTAATGACTGTTTTGCCCAGTGATGTAGTCGAGTTACTAAATCGAGTCCCAATCGAGTCCGAATCGAGTCCCAAGTCCTCTGTGCTCGAGTCCCAAGTCCAAGTCACCAATGGTCGAGTCACCAGTCCCTATGGCTGAATTCCGAGTCCCAGTGCTCGAGTCAATAAATTGTTTGCTATCCCTATTCCTTACTTTCTGTGCCACAAAATGTTTGCATATAGGCTACTGGTTA
Source organism: Brachymystax lenok tsinlingensis (assembly GCA_030435695.1). NCBI lineage: Eukaryota > Metazoa > Chordata > Actinopteri > Salmoniformes > Salmonidae > Brachymystax > Brachymystax lenok. Next base: position 19,786,383 of record CM059805.1, read on the forward strand.
TATGTTACCAGAGCCACGTTCAGTTTTAAAAAACGATCTTGAATGTTGGAGATTCCATAAATAGAGACAACGTTATTCATTATTCTATATGTCAGAGGCATGCTTGTTCTACATAGAAATATGCTGTCTTAATATTCAAAAACGTTGCATCCTGCTGAACGCGCCCCTGGTTGTTAACTATAGCTAACGGTCTGGTCCGCTAGTAGCCTAGTTTAAAAACGGCCCGCGATATGCTTTATGAATATAAAATGCGTCCCACCAATGCACGATAGAAAGAGAGAAAAAAATTTGCGCCGATATTATAGATCATGTTTTTTTAACTAGAATCAAGACGTTTTCTCTGAGGACTCTGAGGACTTGGCTACGTTGGCTACAGAACCTGTATATGAAATGCAGTGGGAAAAGTGGGAGGGTTGAGCGAGACTACATTTTCAAAGACAACCTACTTTTCTGTAGCCAACTCAAGGGAGAGAAAAAAGTTTTCCTCTTAAAATCAATGCTGCTATAGTTTTTTTTCACAAAGCAGCTTGTGTTTCTTAACCAGGTAAAGGGTAGCTAACTAGAAGGCTGGCGGTGACTGGTTAGCTAATGTGAAGCAACAGAGTTGCCTGCGCGATGTGTATAACCGGAGGCGGAGCGGTGGCTGCCCACGCTCATCGCTTGCTCCCCCGCAGCTCACCAGCTCATTGCTTGCTGCCCCACAGCTCACCAGCTCATCGCTTGCTGCCCCACAGCTCATCGGCATACTGTATGTAGGCTGTGTTTGCCTGGTGTGACTCATCCTTCCTACTGCTGAGTTGAACTACGCTGTGCATCTGTGCTGCTAATATTAATTGTGTTTATCACTGAAAAGCTCTCAATCTTTCCAAAATCTCTTGTCCAGTCCACTTAGTAGTCAGTTTTAGTCACAGGGAAAATGTTGTCTTGTTTTAGTAAACTGAAATGAAAAATCATTTTTGTTCGTTTTTTCTGTCTATTTAGACAGTTATAGTCTCGTCAATTTGCCACTGGAAAATAGGTGTTTGACTAATATTTTAGTCACAAATTTTGTTGACGAAATTATCACTGCACTAATTTATGAATATTGAATAATATAATCAGGAATGTTGAAAAATTACAGATTTAGATTTGGCAATTTTCTATGTATATTGTTTAACATAATATACTCTACGTGCATATCAAAGTTCCAGGGTGGGATCTCAGTAGGCAGTGTAACAAATCACAGCCCTCCTGTATCATTGCACATCCTGCAAATTACCAACAGGGTGACCATTCTGAATCAATTTTCACATTCACTCTGTTAGTAATGCTTGCAAATTTGATCATAACTCTAAAAGTAGCAATGATGCCACTCTGGAACTTTGATATCCGTGTAGAGTATATTATGTTAAACAATATATAGAAACATTTGCCAAATTAAACATTTAGTTTTTTCTATATTCATAAATTAATGTAAAAACAATAATATTTGAAATCAAAGTACTACTCATATTCCAGAACAAGTGGTAAAACTTAATATTTTGTAGCACCTACAAATGAAACATTATGGAGTCTTAAAGGAGGCCTGGGTAAGGCCAAAATGTCATAAATAGGCCAACGTTCATCAATGATTTCCCAATTATGCTTCAACATGCTTATGTCACATACACTGAGTATACCAAATATTAGGAACACCTTCCTAATATTGAGTTGCACAAAATCATCAGGACATGGAATCTACAAGTTGTCGAAAGCATTCTGGTCCATGTTGACTCAAGTTGGCTGGATGTCCTTTGGGTGGTGGACCATTTTTGATTAACACGGGAAACTGTTGAGCGTGTGAAACCCAGCACCATTGCAGTTCTTGACACAAACCGGTGCTCCTGGCACCTACTGTCATACCCCGTTCAAAGGCACTTAAATCTTTTGTCTTGCTGATTCAGCCTCTGAATGGCACACTTACACAATCCGTGTCCTAATTGTCTCAAGGCTTAGAAATCATTATTTAACCTGTCTCCTCCCCTTCATCTACACTGATTTGAAGTGGATTTAACAAGTGACATCAATAAGGGATCATAGCTTTCACCTGGATTCACCTGGTCAGTCTGTTATGGAAAGAGCAGGTGTTCTTAATGTTTTGGATACTCATTGTATATGCCAACAATCCTCCTTCCAAAGGACCATTCTATGGATTCAATTTTGTGAAAATCCCCCAAATCATGGTATTTTTTTGGTCCTGGTTTCGTGAGGAATCGCTCAATACAGTAAGCCAAGGTCCCAAGTGCACAGCGGCCACAGCCTAAGAGGGAAGAGCATATGCCTGAAGAATAATCTCAGAACATTGAGATCATTTTGAATCAAAGACACTCACCCCAACAACTAGGTTACCTCGATTGAGGAATATAAAGTGGTTAGCACGACTGATCATTATATACATATCATATAGTGGCCATTTGTTTCATATTGCAGCTACCGCTGAGACATTAGGTTATTATGACTATAGAAAATCCAAATTGTGCAAGATTAGAGAGTAATAATGTAGAACGAAATGTAAATCCTGGTATAATGCTGCCAAAGTGTTTAATAATACAACGTTTCTAACCCAAACTGGGTGATCATAGAAATATAACCATCAGAAAGAATACCATCCCAGGACGTCACCATATTTATCCCCCGTGACTAATCTAGATCAGACACCCCCTCCTTCCTCCTCCCCCCTTTGCTCTGTGTTAGGTAAGTAGTCACCCTCTCTGTGTCTCTGCCACTGAAATGCTGTTTAAGTGTACTAGGGTTCATGACCCCTTTTCCAGGGATGTGTAAGGCTAGCACCGGTTTGTGTCCGTCTCTGCCTACTCCCCTCCGCCCAACTCCTTTCTCATGCACCTTCAATATCCCCACCACACACACACACACACAATGTTCCTGATAGATTTTCCCTGCGTGAAGGGGTCGTGCTGCCACAGGGGTAGGGGGGCTCTTTAGTCCAGAGAGTACCTCAGGAAGTCAGATCTGTGGGCCATGAAGCCCCTTCTACCACCGCTCTATTCTCACACACAAACACACACTTTCTCTCCTCTCACACACCCCCCTCTCCTTCAATTTACTCCTTCCTAAAAAGTCCTCATACTCACCTTTTAACGGGACAATACCAAAGGCTGATGACATCATCCAAGGGGCTCGGCCCGTTAGAGGCAGCATTCTACTCATATAAAACCGTCCAGCGCAGAGCTCACCAGTCTGATTTAATGGTGACCTGTACTGTATGGGGTTGTGGAGGGACGCTGTGATGTCACCAGTAAACAGATGATTGTAGCCTTCATGTGGCCTTCAACTCCCAGCCAGGAGATACGTCAACCCTGTAATGACAATTAATGTCAGCTGGACAATTAGTGCACATTGGAACGATGCTTTACTTTAGATTGGACCTGGTGGATCAATTGGGCCTGCTTATCTGGAGATTGATTCAGATGGAGGGCTACTCTCTCTGTTTCTCTCGCTCTGTAACACACATTAGGCACAATTACCTCTCCACTTCTTTAATGCAGAAAGATAAGAACTGTCCCATATTATATGTGGGCAAAAACAAGGAGCATTTAATACATGTATTTCTCTAGTTGCTTGTACACTACAGCTACACTGTTTCTCTCTGAGTGTCATCATGGACACCCACAGCAATGCAAATAGCCACCAGCCCCTCCCCTTAACCCATCATGCCCTGTGGGTCCGTGTGTGGTGGTCTACTCTCTAGGCCCAATGTCCTATGCCCCATTGTCCCAGGGTTGGACATAGGTGGCAGATTCCTGGCATGCTTGTGCTGCAGGATCAGTAACCAGAGGCTGTGGCCAGCCCCCCTCTCAACTGGGCTCCCTGTTAATTGTGTCCGACAGAGGGAATTGGCTTCAATTGACCCTCATTCACTGGGCCTTTCACCGGGGGACAAAGGACACAGCCAAGTGGAGACTAATGCTGGGGTTGAGCTCCCTGGAGGTGGTCTTCCCAGTGTCATCGCCCAGGCCCCGGGCCCCTTTTCTTGCTCTGACTGTATCATCAGGACAGGAGAGGTGGGCCCAGCCAGAGAGAAGTACAAGTGGAGGAATGAGGCTGCCCAAGCGCTCAATGGGTGGATAGGGCATTGGGACAGTGCAGAAGGGAACCAGTGGATTCTGTAGATTTGTTGATTGAAATGGTGCACTTGTACCTGTTTTCCTGATTTGGGGAAATACCAAAACCTACTATGATGTGCATGTCAGAAAGTTGTATGTGTGAGAGAAGGCATTAGGAGCTGATTAACCACCTGTGTGCTGCTGAGTGTGTGCTGGGACGGCCCGGACCGAGACTGAAGAAGAGGTGCATGATGGGACATCCCGGAACCCCGGGGACCAGTGGCAGTGAATCACAGAGGCTCAGTGACAGCCGCAGGGCTCCGTGCCTGGACTCTCCAGTATATTTAAAATGTATCCTAATTAAACTTAATAGAATGTAAATTTAATATCTGCAGAAATTGTGCGCTCCTGGCCGGTCGCTCCAATTTAAGGATTGATGGAGGCCATCGGGGAGGTTAATTGCTGACTTGATCTACTGTCCCCGTGACATAGCTTGTGCCTGTTTTAATTGGAGTTTATCTGGCCGCTACATGGGCAGATTTCATTAGGCTAGCGGCCTCTCACCGCACCGCACCACGCCACCACTCCCTGTGTGAGGGAGATCCAAGTTGGAGGACGTGTGGATGTGTTCGGTAGCTCCTCCTTTCTGTGGTTTGTGGAGAGAGCAGGTGGATGGCAGGGGATGGCCCAGGCATCAATCTTCCTCCCTTTGTCCCGGGCCTTTCTCTACTTGAGCAGCATGAAATTAAAGGTGGAGCCGTTGACTAGGACCCACTCCAAATGAATACTGTAAAATACCCATTAACGACAAGCAGGGTAATACGTATTTCATTTTTCACCCTTTGTCGAAGTGCTTTACAGCATACGGTAAATGCCAGGGTAAAGTGTGACGGGGGTGTGTGTGATTGTATGTGTGATACTGTTTTTAAAGCCATATTCTAAACACTGGCCTGTACAGATCCACCTGTACCCGATTACCCGAGACCCAATCCGGGACCCGATTGGGTCCGGATCCAGAATTCTAAATTCCACGGGTCTGGTTCGGATCTGATATGATTGTCACGGGTCTCGGGTATGTGTAATTTTAACTGACTTGTCCGGAAGGACCCATATAGATCCAAACGCGACTGCTGCAGTAGAGAAAGAGAGATTGTATATGCTGCTGCTCTTTGCTTTTCATGAGAGTGGCGCGTGAAGCTTGTTGTTGTTGGCCAAACATAAGTGTCAATAGTCTTGAGCCTCCGTGTGTGGAAAAAAAGTTAGGAGCTATCTAATCAATGAAAGATGGAATTCAATTATGGAATGAAAAGTTAAAGGAGAAGGACAGGCTACAACAAGGTAGGCTGCTACTTTATATTCTGAATGAAGTTGTTATTTGTAACTGTAGGACGGGAAAGCAGCCTCATTTAGCCTAGCTAGCTTAACTAGCTTTTCTCGATTTGATGCAGTCAAGACAGGTACAGGTACTATGTAATCTTGTTGAATAATAAATAACCTAGCTATGGAAACTATTAGTATACTATAGTGCGAGTCGGCTTGGTTGGTTCTAGTCTCCCTCCCTCCTCCTTGTTCCCTGTGTCACTCGCTCACACTCACAGTATTGTACGTACACAGCAGGGCCCCTACTAGACCGTCACCTCTCTCTACCTCCTCTCCCTCACACTTTATCAGCCAGTTAATTAAGAAGCTTAAAAATGGACTTTTATGTAGCTTCCTTCACTCTGATTGGACTGGGTGTGGATCCAACCAGGTCTATACGGAACAGGTCTAGTTGTCCTCAGGTTCGTTCGGAACTGGTCTCTATATTGTAAAAAATAAATGTATGCATATCTGGTCCGGATGGGAAAGCCCCAGGTCCATTTTGTAACGGGTCCAACTTTTTGGAACCGTGAAGGCCTCTACTGTGTGGATGTTTGTGTGAGTCTGTGCGTGTGTGGACATACATGGGTGTGTATGTGCTTGCATGTGTTCTTCTGTAATAATGTATTTATCCCTTAATAATGTGAAACATATACAAGCAATCTTCAAATAGGCTGGAAAGAGTCATTTAGGGTTGTTGATGCCTATTGTCTTGGTTCGTGAACCTGTTTCTGGGTAAATAGTTTTCACTGCCTTTTCCTTTTCTGCCCCAGCCTTTGATTAGCATGTGTGCTAAGGTGGGCCCTTCCATTAATCAAAACAGAGGCAGTGTAATTAAGTGTACACTACATTAGTCAGGCTAATTAATTTTGGGGGCCATCCATCCATTAACCAGTGGGCTAGCACTGATTGGGCCTCTGTTCTGGGGGAACCTAGACACCAGGGACTGTGAGGACTGTGACCCTCCTTGGCTGCTGTCACACACACATACACACACACTCAGCTGCCTACTACTTCCCAATACCACAGCAGGAGCACCCTACTTAATCAGATTAAACCAAATATCTGTCATACACACAACATTGTGATACAATGATAATCTTATTTTATCTCTGAGGACAATCTTGTTGTTTCAATAGAAAAAAAAACATATCTATGACAATGAGGCCAGCAGTGTGCCAAAGATAGTGTAGATGAACATGATAAATGAACTAACTTATATGTGAGGTCATCATGATACGGCGTCACCTTGTCAATGGATTAAATGTTTAGTTTTATCCACATAGACAAAGATGTTTCCGATATGAAGATAAACCGTCATGATCTGGGTAATTCATCACAATGAGGCCCCATTATGAGAGATAACCCGTCTGGATAGAGGGAGACTATTCCCCTTGGGACAAAAGAGCCTGTTTTCTCCTCTCCTTTTTTCCTCTATTTGCTTGCCATGCTAATGAAAAGAGAGACAGAGAGATGGAGACACAGAGACACAGAGAGAAAGAGAGAGTTCAGCAACGAGGGCGTAATGCGAGCGATGTCGCTTTGATCAGGACGCTGTTCCACAATTAAAACGCTCTGCAAATGAGGAACAAGCAGTGGCTTCTGTTGGTCCTCCTCATCAACAACAGCCTCCTCATCAACAAGAGCTGCAGCCATTGTGTTACTGGCTGGCAGCTGGGCCCACCATTCCAGGGGTAGATCACATGGTGTGACAGGGTGTGAGGACAGCGCCTGGCACCAGTGGTCACCCACCGCCCCCCTCAGACCATGGCCTCTCGGGTCCAGGGTTGGCCTGGGCCGAGCCCCATTGACCCCCTTAGTCAATGATGCCACACCTGCTGCCGGCCGTTGGGCCACTGGGGAGAACACTCCTACTGGTCACTCTGGCCACCTCACCTTCTTAGTCTCTAGTGAGGCTTTAGTTCTCTCATTCTCGTTCTCTCATTCATGTCCTCACACTTCTATCTCATTTACACTTTCTCTCATCCTAATTTTCTTTCAGCTGGCTCACTCATTCACTCACTCATTCACTTTTACTCTCTGCTTTCTCTCCCTCTCGCCTGTCACCCTCCCTGCCTTCACTCTCCCTTTCCCTCTCCATCTCCCTCCCTCTTTCTGAATGCAGGAAGTTTTTGTCCTCACTCTGTCTTGGGGACTTTTTTTCCCATCCTATTGTCCTTTCTCCTGAAAAGGCAACCAACGTTCTAGAGCACTAATCATTCGTCTTTAACGGCTCAGGAAAGGGATTTTCACTTTTTTCATAGGGGAGAAGAAAAGGAACAAGCCAGTTTGTCTAGCAGTGGGGGCTCTGTTCTTACTGAAAGGTCTGGTGTTAAATTGGGTCAGGAAGGCAGATTATGCCGCAATGGTAATATGAGGATATTAGCTAAAAGCACATGGCCAGGCAGACGGACAAGCATGTTCTAATACAGGCATTGTCATATGAGCTCAGAGCTGCTTGCACATGTACTGTATGTATGTGTGTGTGCGGGCGTGTGGGTGGCTAGGATGTGTGCATGCGTGCGTGGCGATATTAGGCTGTCTGAGCATACATGGTTGTAGACAAGACCAGCATTATTATGCGACAAAGGTGTTGTAGAAATATGTTTCACAGCTGACAGTGAGAAGTGTTGGTGGAAAGCCCCACGTATTTGTTTTGATGCTTCATACACTCGTGGTCTTATTTACTATGCTGGAGTTATTGTGTTTGTCCATTAACTTTGAATACCTCCATGGGCAAAATCTGGAATCCACAGTGTGGTTTTCCACATCCCTTTAAATTATGAACTCTGGATTTCCCCTTATCTTATGCAGTCATCATATGCATCATACCTCATACCTACTGTAAAATATGGTGGTGGATCTTTTATGTGATGGGGCTATTTGGCTTCCACTGGTCCTGGGAACCTTGTTAAGGTCAGCTGCATCATGAACTTTACCCAGTACCAGGATATTTAAGCCAGAAACCTGGTTGCCTCTGCCAGGTGGCTGAAACTTGGCTGCAAGTGAATCTTCAATCAAGACAATAACCCAAAGGACACATCACAATCCACAAAGAAACCGTTAATGGACCCCAAAATCAACATTTTGCAATGGCCATCAGTCTCCGAACTTGAACCCCATTGAAAACCTGTGGTTTGAATTGAAGAGGGCAGTCCATGAGCGCATGATGAATGATATCAAAGATGTGTTGATGAATGGTCTAGAAACCATCCCAATAAATTCTCCATTCTCATAAAACTTTTTTGAAAAAGGCTCGCATGAAGAGTATTGAAAACAGGGGTGCCAATAATTTTGACACCTGTCTTTTTGAGAGAAAAAAAGTATTACTTGTTAAACAAAATATATTTCGCTGAGCAATTGAATTAGTATATATTTGTTTGCATACAATATAGCTCAGTATTTGTGTAATTTGTTTTAGACAATGTTTTGCTCATCTTTGTCAAGGGTGAAAAATAATTTCAGAGCTGGCTGTATGTTTGTCTTATCTCGCAATTCACTAGATTGTCCTCCTTGCCTCTATCTTGGTCAAAATGGAGCCCATCCATGCAGCCTTTGAAAACTCCAGGGATGAACAACTGGCCAACAGTGACCTTTTGATTTAGTTCCAAATGAAATGTGGCATAAACTGTAGAGGATAAGGGTGTCTTTGTGCCTGGTGCATAGTGCCCTGCTTGTATGATGTCAGTCTATTTTTGACTAATGCAGTGCTGGGCCTTTGTGAGCTGAGCACAATAATAGTTTTTCTTTTCAGTCGGGTGGGGTGCCAACCAGGTCCCAGGACACTGCATGTTGTTTCAGGTGTTATGTAAAGGTTTATTTTACACTCAGTGCCTTCGGAAAGTATTCAGATCCCTTTTTCCACATTTTCTTACGTTACAGCCTTATTATAAAATGTATTAAATAAAATACGTTCTTTAGCAATCTACACACAATACCCCATAATGACAAAGCAAAAACAGGTTTTTAGAAATGTTAGCAAATTCATTAAATATAACAAACATATACCTTATTTACGTAAGTATTCAGAACGTACTTTGGTGCAAAAAGTGCAAATCAATCCCAGAACAACAGCAAAGGACCTTGTGAAGATGCTGGAAAACGAGTAAAACGAGTCCTATATCGACATAACCTGAAAGGCCGCTCAGCAAGGAAGAAGTAACTGCTCCAAAACCGCCCTAAAAAAGCCAGACTACGGTTTGCAACTGCACATGGGGACAAAGATCGTACTTTGTGAAAAAATGTTCTCTGGTCTGATGAAACATGATGAAATAGAACTGTTTGGCCATAATGACCATTGTTATGTTTGGAGGAAAAAGGGGGAGGCTTGCAAGCCGAAGAACACCATCCCAACCATGAAGAACGGGGGTGGCAGCATCATGTTGTGGTGGTGCTTTGTTACAGGAGGAACTGGTGCACTTCACAAAATAGATGGCATCATGAGGAAGGAAAATTTTGTGGATATATTGAAGCAACATCTCAAGACATCAGTCAGGAAGTTAAAGCTTGGTCGCAAATGGGTCTTCCAAATGGACAATGACCCCAAGCATACTTCTAAAGTTGTGGCAAAATGGCCTAAGGACAACAAAGTCAAGGTATTGGAGTGGCCATCACAAAGCCCTGACCTCAATCCTATAGAACTTTGTGGGCAGAACTGAAAAAGCGTGTGCGAGCATGGAGGCCTACAAACCTGACTCCGTTACACCAGCTCTGTCAGAAGGAATGGGCCAAAATTCACCCAACTTATTGTGGGAAGCTTGTGGAAGGCTACCCGAAACGTTTGACCTAAGTTAAACAATTTAAAGGCAATGCTAACAAATACTAATTGAGTGTATGTAAACTTCTGACCAACTGGGAATGTGATGAAAGAAATAAAAGCTGAAATTAATAACTCTCTCTACTATTATTCTGACATTTCACATTCTTAAAATAAAGTGGTGATCCTAACTGACCTAAGACAGGGAATCTTTACTAGGATTAAATGTCAGGAATTGAGAAGAACTGAGTTTAATTAGGGAGAAGCGGCGCGCTAGCATAAATTCATATCCAGCACGGGTCACACAAAACCCATATAAGAGCTAAAATAAATCACTTACCTTTCGAAGAACTTCTGCTGAGGGCTTCCAAAGTGTCCAACGAAGACATCCAATGGTTCTTTTGTTAGAAAAAGTCATTTACTATATACATAAATCTCCGTTTGGTTGGCGCGTTATGTTCAGAAAATCCACCGTCAAGTTGCCCATTGAACCGTGAAGAGAACGCGTTCAAATTATACCTATCAACTTTCTCCAAACAAATCAAACATCATTTTTAATGTATCCTTTTATGTATATTTACTATATAAAAAAAAAAAATACACGGATGATAACCTAAACGTTATAAAAGGAAAATAAAGTGGGGCGCGCTCACGTACCCGTGCCCGGAAAATGTTATTGAATTTTGTACTTCCTTCTGTAATTCTTCTTCTGTATGGTTCTGTTCAGTGCTAAAGCCTCCAAACACTGTCCAGAGACTGTTGACATCTAGTGGAAGCCATAGGTACTGCAATCTAGGAGCTAAAACCCATGTATTTCAATAGGAAGCCTATCAAACTGAGGTAATGCCACAACAACTAAAGAATTCTGGACAGAAATTCCTCGGGTTTTCGCCTGCTATATCAGTTCTGTTATACTCACAGACATTATTTTAACAGTTTTAGAAACTTCAGAGTGTTTCCTATCCAATAGTGCTTATTATGTGCATATCCTATTTTCTAGGCCTGAGTGGCAGGCATTTTACTTTGGGCATGCCAGACTCTCCAAAACCGTCACCTCTGCTGCCGCTCCCCTAAGAAGTTAAATGTATTTGGCTAAGGTGTATGTAAACTTACGACTTCAACTGTATATATACACGCACGCACCCACACACACGATGGTGGCCTGTTGATAGGGACAACCCATTCCATTTTCTCCACCCTATGATTGAGTTTACATGATGTTATGTCTCCCCTATGAAATTGCTTCAAGTCATCTGTTCCAGCTCAAAAGAAGTCAACCTTAATTTGAGAGTTAACTTTGTTAAAATGTATATAGTTATATTTGATAACAAGCAAATCAAACTTTTATGGGCAGTTTCTCGGAAGGACAACTTATGAATTACATACCGACATCTGGAATAGATCTCCAATTAAAAGTTAATGCCGTTTGAACTGACAATGTAAAGAATGTAATATCCATCCGAAGGTGATGGAGAGATCTCCTGATTTAAATCTTATTAATGGGGTTTGATAGAATGTACATACTGTCAGTCATACAAAGGTGGTCGCACAGAGGATCTCTATGTAACACAGTTGTAAACCCAGCGTTGGCACCCAGGGCTCTGCTCAGTGACATTAAAAGTCGCTCTGCTCTTTTCACAGCCCATCATATTTAAAAGGGCACCATTAAGTGGCACAGTGGGAATTCCTGGGCCTCTTTCTACAATTCCCCAGTGATTTATCTGTGACGGCCATATTGGCCAGGCTCTTTGAGGAGGGGTTCATCGTTTTGTCTTAGGGACCATTTACGTTAGTAAAATAAGTCTAGTGAGATCTCTCTTCAACATCAGATTTGCAGCTTTTCTGTTCACACTATCTTTGGAAGTGGTATGTCTAAAGCCACATTCCTGCTTCATGTGCGAGTGCATTTTATTAGTATACCGTAAATAAAATAAAATATATGCCTTCGGGAAAGTTTTCAGACCCCTTTACTTTTTCCACATTTACAGCCTTATTCTAAAATCAATTGGTTTTTTCCACTCATCAATCTACACACAATACCCCATAATGACAAAGAGAAAACAGGTTTTTAGAAATGAAGGCCCTTTCCTGTTTCAGCATGACAATGCCCCCCGTGCACAAAGCGAGGCCCATACAGAAATGGTTTGTTGAGATCCGTGTGGAAGAACTTGACTGCCTGCACAGAGCCCTGACCTCTACCCCATCAGATGCCTTTGGGATGAATTGGAATGCCGACTGCGAGTCAGGCCTAATCGCCCAACATCAGTGCCCAACCTCACTAATGCTCTTGTGGCTAAATGGAAGCATGTCCCCATAGGCAATGTTCCAACATCTAGTGGAAAGCCTTCCCAGAAGTGAGGAGGCTGTTATAGCAGAGAAGGTGGAACCAACTCTATATTAATGCCCATTATTTTAGATGTTTGATGAGCAGTTGTCCACATACCTTTGGCCATTATACCATAGTATATAGACAAATAAGGATAGCAATTAAAACTATACAGCAGTTTCTTATCTTAACTATATTGCACATAGTGTTGCAAACTTGATTCACAAATGTGTGTACATTTTTAAATCCCTTCATTTTCAATTTGACTAACAGAGCAAAGGTCGTGTGGGAGACATCTCTTAAAGAGAGATTTGAATCTAGATCCATCTCTTTACACTACACAAGTATCTCTCCTGGACCTAGTTTGTTTTGTCAAAGTAGTGTTAAGAGGCCTTGATGCCCAAAACAATGCATTTCAGGCCCATTTTCCTACAAGGCTTTCCTTTCAGGGGGCTGAGAGGGGCTAAGAGCCACTGGGCTGTCCTAACATCTGTTTGTGTCCAGATCCATGCGGGCCCGGAGCACAGCGCGGCTCGGCGGCCCCCTTCTCCTCTACCCGAGGGTCTTTGTTCCCCGATTTCATGCTATCAGAGAAGCAGCATGTTTTCTTGCGCAGAGCTGTCAGAGGCATAAAGGGACCCCGAGTGGGGTCACATCTAGAGGGATGGGCATGAAAAATGTATAAAATGTATCACAAAGCCCACCCACAAGATGGTTGCCTAGCGCGTTGCGAGGAGGCAGGGCTGCTCTGTATACGTTTCTTTTCCCCTCTTCTTTCCCCGTTCTCTGGGCTAAATTACACCACAGGGCTCCCCTCTTGCCCTGCCGGAGAAGACACATCATTTAGATGAAATGGTGCAAACAAATTAAAGGGTGGCGCTAGCTTCCAAATGAATCATTGTTCTTTGTCTCCTGGGAGGCATTGTGCCAGGGTCCTCTTCAACACTGTACAGATAGAAGGCCACCAGCCTGCCTGAGAAAACACCCAATATTACACAACTTAAGCATTGTCCCTTAAAAAAAAAGAGATTGAATACTGTATTATAAGCTCTCAAGTTCCTTTACTGTTGGGCAGGTCCCATTTACTTTCCTGCCCATATGACTTAGTACCTACTTGGACAAACCCTGGGCCCTAGTTATAATCCTGTATTAAGTTTTACTTATCACCTAATAATAAGGACTTCCTGGTCAGGAAAGTCTCTGGGCCATTCTTATGTGCATTTAATGTGTTTGTTTGTTTGACTCATCTTTCATGCTGAGGCAACAGAAGCTCCATCAGATATCAATTCTTTAGGAGTATTTCAGCAGTTGAAGCCTTGGGTAGTGTTCATTATGACATGCAATGGAAGACATTTTAAAAGTTTTCCATTAGCACCGGCTGTCAGCTAATAAACCGGTTATACTATACACTCATTTTCAACTGGCTACATTTTCAGCATTATATTAACTAGGCTACTTTTCATTTAAAAGTTAAAATTTGCTAGTCCGTCGAGCCCTCTCCAACTAGAATACGATATGCATCTTCTAGCGAACTATTGATAGGATAGGGACCTGTCAGTCACAAAGCGAGCAGGGAAATGCAGCAGAGGGAAACGCAGCAGAGAGGAAGGGGTGAAGCAAGAGGTTCACTCTCGCCAAAATTTGTCCAAAATAAGTCCAATGCTTTTCTATGGGCTTATTTTAGACCTAAGCTTGTCGCCTGCCTTCCCACCTTTGGGACAACAACTCCCATTGTTAGGGCTAAGACATGAGCATCTCCACATTATATATAGATCTCTGGTTGCAGTCTAATTTCTTTATACGGAAGAGGGAGAGAGAGCGATGTTTGTGAATTTGCACATCCCATGTAATGTAAGTAGTAACGATGAGTCGAACTCCAATAACCAAATTATTGTTTTCTGACACATTCATTTATTTTATTTTGTGTGTTTCACATAGCCAGCCAATTCACATAGCCAGCCAACGATGAGCTGATTAAGACATGCGCGAGCTAGGATGGACATAGTCAATATAACTTTGTTCAACACTTTTGAAATGTACAGCGATAGAATTCATAACGTGGGCTGTTCCTACAGTATTCTCCCAGTACAGAACCGTACGATAAATAAAGGGGGCATAAGCAATATTCAATGATGACATTTCTCTAAAGAAGGCTACAGGCTAAATGTGACCCACCAAGTCAGAACAGTAGCATAAGTTATCAGGGGAAAAGGGAGCAAATTATTACGTAGAGGGGCTACTAACAGCTTACTACACAAGATACACTTAGTATTACTTTCTTAGCTATAGTATACATATCTCCCTGGCGTATTAAAACATTTATGCAGCAGCATACAAGAAATGTTTGGACTCACCTTGTTGTGCTGTGCTCACTTGAACAGGAAGGTGGCGCGGCGGTCCTTCGTGGCAAACATTGTCATCAAAGTCTGGCATTCTCTGGATTTATGTTGCTTTCAAGACAACTGGAAACATGACGTCAGTGATCTTCAGGTTGGAGCTCTAGAAAGAGGCCATAGTTCCCGACTTGGAATTCCGAGTTGGATGACAGTTCAAAATGTACTTTCCCAGTCGGAGCTCGTATTTTTCCGAGTTCCCTGTTGTTTTGAACTCACTGAAGTCCGAATTTTTCCAGTTCCGAGTTTCCAGTTGTTTCAAACACAGCAGAAGTCATGCTGGATTGACACCATGTCCAATGTTGAATATTTATCCTTTTAAGCTTGGAAAAGAGACCCTTAAACCCAGACTTGGACCACAAAACCACTCCACTGAATAGTAGGCTAGTGATTGCGTGTAGTTATCCACTGATTCCTTACAGACCAGTCATTGTTGAATTTGCGATTTCCAACTTGCTGTGTAATGTTTATGTCCTGTCATAGGTCAGTTAGGATCACCACTTCATTTTAAGAATGTGAAATGTCAGAATAATAGTAGAGAGAGTTATTAATTTCAGCTTTTATTTCTTTCATCACATTCCCAGTGGGTCAGAAGTTTACATACACTCAATTAGTATTTGTTAGAATTGCCTTTAAATTGTTTCACTTGGGTCAAACGTTTCAGGTACTCTTCCACAAGCTTCCCACAATAAGTTGGGTGAATTTTGGCCCATTCCTCCTGACAGAGCTGGTGTAACTGAGTCAGGTTTGTAGGCCTCCTTGCTCGCACACACTTTTTCAGTTCTGCCCACAGATTTTATATAGGATTGAGGTCAGGGCTTTGTGATGGCCACTCCAATACCTTGACTTTGTTGTCCTTAAGCCATTTTGCCACGACTTTGGAAGTATGCTTGGGGTCAGTGTCCATTTGGAAGACCCATTTGCGACCAAGCTTTAACTTCCTGACTGATGTCTTGAGATGTTGCTTCAATACATCCACATAATTTTCCTTCCTCATGATGCCATCTATTTTGTGAAGTGCACCAGTCCCTCCTGCAGCATAGCACCCCCACATTATGATGCTGCCACCCCCCGTTCTTCATGGTTGGGATGGTGTTCTTCGGCTTGCAAGCCTCCCCCTTTTACCTCCAAACATAACGACGGTCATTATGACCAAACAGTTCTATTTTTGTTTCATCAGACCAGAGGTCATTTCTCCAAAAAGTACGATCTTTGTCCCCATGTGCAGTTGCCAACCGTAGTCTGGCTTTTTTATGGCAGTTTTGGAGCAGTGGCTTCTTCCATGCTGAGCGGCCTTTCAGGTTATGTCGATATAGGACTCATTTTACTGTGGATATAGATACTTTTTTTCCGGTTTCCTCCAGCGTCTTCACAAGGTCCTTTGCTGTTGTTCTGGGATTGATTTGCACTTTTCGTACCAAAGTACGTTCGTCTCTAGGAGACAGAAAGCGGCTCCTTCCTGAGCGGTATGACGGCTGCGTGGTCCCATGGTTTTTATACTTGCGTACTATTGTTTGTACAGATGAACGTGGTACCTTCAGGCGTTTGGAAATTGCTCCCAAGGATGAACCAGACTTGTGGAGGTCTACAATTGTTTTCTGAGGTCTTGGCTGATTTCTTTTGATTTTCCCATGATGTCAAGCAAAGAGGCACTGAGTTTGAAGGTAGGCCTTGAAATACATCCACAGGTACACCTCCAATTGACTCAAATTATGTCAATTAGCCTATCAGAAGCTTCTAAAGCCATGACATCATTTTGGGGAATTTTCCAAGCTGTTTAAAGGCACAGTCAACTTAGTGTATGTAAACTTCTGACCCACTGGAATTGTGATACAGTGGACTAAAGGTGAAATTATCTCTCTGTAAACAGTTGTTGCAAAAATTACTGTCATGCACGAAGTAGATGTCCTAACCAACTTGCCAAAACTATAGTTTGTTAACAAGCAGTGTGTGGAGTGGTTGAAAAACTAGTTTTAAGGACCTAAGTGTATGTAAATTTCTGACTTCAGCTGTATGTCCATGGTGTCATATCGGGACATGGAAACCAAATTATTTTCTAGCCTACCTAATCGCATCGGTGAGAGAGATGTTCATTTGGCTCCCTAATTTGCCTAAGCTACTGGTAGATCTAGGCTTTTTGGCGATTATCTGCAGTTAAATTATGAAAAATTTCAATGAAGATGGTGAACAAACAGTGTAGCTATTCCCTCCTCAAGGAAATCATAATTGGCTAAGCGTCAGTATAGAGACAAAGAAGAGTCGCAATTCAACGGCTCAGACACGAGAGGTATGTGGCAGGGTCTACAGTCAATCACACACTACAAAAAGAAAACCAGCCCCGTCGCGGACCCCGATGTCCTGCTCCCAGACAAACTAAACAGCTTCTTTGCTCGCTTTGAGGACAATACGGTGCCACCGACACGGCCCGCTACCAAAACCTGCGGGCTCACCTTCACCGCAGCCAACGTGAGTATAACATTTAAGCGTGTTAACCCTCGCAAGGCTGCCGGCCCAGATGGCATCCCTGGCCGTGTCCTCAGAGCATGCGCAGACCAGCTGACTGGTGTGTTTACGGACATATTTATTCACGCCTTATCCCAGTCTGCTGTTCCCACATGCTTCAAGAGGGCCACCATTGTTCCTGTTCCCAAGAAAGCTAAGGTAACTGAGCTAAATGACTATCGCACTGTAGCACTCACTTCGGTCATCATGAACTGCTTTGAAAGACTAGTCAAGGACTCTATCACCTCCATCCTACCAGACACCCTAGACCCACTCCAATTTGCTTACCGTCCCAATATGTCCACAGACGACGCAATCGCAATCACACTGCACACTGCCCTAACCCATCTGGACAAGAGGAATACCTATGCAAGAATGCTGTTCATCGACTACAGCTCAGCATTTAACACCATAGTACCCTCCAAACCCTAGGTCTCGACCCAGCCCTGTGCAACTGGGTCCTGGACTTCCTGATGGGCCGGCCCCAGGTGGTGAGGGTAGGAAACAACATCTCCACCCTGCTGATCCTCAACACTGGGGCCCCACAAGGGTGCGTTCTCAGCCCTCTCCTGTACTCCCTGTTCACCCATGACTGCTTGGCCAAGCACACCTCCAACTCAATCATCAAGTTTGCTGATGACACTACAGTGGTAGGCTTGATTACCAACAACGACGAGACGGCCTGCAGGGAAGAGGTGAAGGCCCTCGGAGTGTGGTGTCAGGAAAATAACCTCTCACTCAACAAAACTAATGAGATGATCGTGGACTTCAGGAAACAACAGAGGGAGCACCCCCCTATCCACATCGACGGGACAGTAGTGGAGAAGGTGGAAAGTTTTAAGTTCCTCGGCATACACATCACTGACAAACTGAAATGGTCCACCCACACAGACAGCATGGTGAAGAACGCGCAACAGCGCCTCTTCAACCTCAGGAGGCTGAAGAAATGCGGCTTGTCACCAAAAACACTCACAAACTTCTACAGATGCACAATCGAGAGCATCCTGTCGGGTTGTATCACCGCCTGATACGGCAAATGCTTCGCCTGCTCCGCATCACCGGGGGTAAACTACTTGCCCTCCAGGACACCTACTCCACCCGATGTCACAGGAAGGCCAAAAAGATAATCAAGGACAACAACCACCCGAGCCACTGCCTGTTCACCCCGCTATCATCCAGAAGGTGAGGTCAGTACAGGTGAATCAAAGCTGGGACCGAGAGACTAAAAAACAGCTTCTATCTCAAGGCCATCAGACTGTTAAACAGCCATCACTAACATTGAGTGGCTGCTGCCAACATACTGACTTAAATCTCTAGCCACTTTAAATAATAGAAAATTGGATGTAACAAATGTATCACTAGCCATTTTAAACAATTTTGTATATAATGTTTACATATCCGACATTACTCATATCAAATGTATACACTGTACTCTATACCATCTACTGAATCTTGCCTATGCCGTTCGGCCATCGACTCAAATCTCTAGCCACTTTAATAATTAAAAAGTGGATGTAATAAATGTATCACTAGCCACTTTAACCTCTTAGGGATATTTGGCGCGCTAGAGGGCCGCCCCCGACACTACCCGGTGAAATGTAAGGCGCCAAATTCAAAATCCAAAAGTTGAATTATTAAACATTCATCAATATACAAGTGTTGCATAGTCATCAAATGCTCTGATTCTTGGCAATATCACAGCGTTGTCAGATTTCTAAAAGGCTTTACGGCGAAAGCACAACATTTGATTGTTTGAGGATAGCACCTCTAATATTTATGCATTAGCATAAATTCATATCCAGCGCGGGTCACACAAAACCCATATAAGAGCTAAAATAAATCACTTACCTTTCGAAGAACTTCTGCTGAGGGCATCCCAAGTGTCCAACGAAGACATCCAATGGTTCTTTTGTTAGAAAAAGTCATTTATGTTCAGAAAATCCACCGTCGAGTCACCTGTTGTTCAGTGAAGAGAAAGCGTTCAAATGTACCTATCAACTTTGCCCAAACAAATCAAACATAATTTATAGTGCATCCTTAGGCATCCTTTCCTTTCGCCTGCTATATCAGTTCTGTTATACTCACAGACATTACTTTAACGGTTTTATAAACTTCAGAGTGTTTCCTATCCAATAGTACTAATTATGTGCATATCCTAGTTTCTGGGCCTGAGTGGCAGGTATTTTACTTTGGCCACGCCAGACTCTCCAAAACCGACACCTCGGCTGCCGCTCCCTAAATAGTTAAACGATGCCATTTATATAATGTTTACATATCCTACATTTCTCATCTCATATGTATATACTGTATTCTATACCATCTACTACATCTTGCCTATGCCGGTCAGCCATCGCTCATCCATATATTTATATGTACATACTCGTATTCATTCCTTTACACTTGTGTGTATAAGGTAGTTGTTGTGAAATTGTTAGATTACTTGTTAGATACTACTGCATGGTCAAAACTAGAAGCACAAGCATTTCGCTACACTCGCATTAACATCAGCTAACCATGTGTATTTGACCAATAAAATTGTATTTTATTTTTTATTTTGAATCATCACTGCAGGAACAATAGGTAGTGGAGATCCTCATTCTGGTTCATATATGATAATTAGGGCCCTCATGGAATCCAGGCATTAAAACAGAATTCAACAATATTCAAACATGTATTGACCTTATTAGGGAATCAACTAAATATATGAAAAGACATCATAAGACATGAACAGAATCAGTAATTTGTATCTCCTGCAGCTTTTTGAAGATTCAACGGGAATGCCCATGGGTGTTTGTCATGTGCAGGTCTACCACTTTGAGTAGCGATTAGCGATGATGCTAATGAAAACAGTCTTCTGCTTGATGTAAAGGCTTTCCAGAAAACCTTCTCAATTAAATATTAACTACAAAGTAGCCTATGCTTACTTGGCAGAATGATATCATGATTATTTTCATCAATCCAGTGTGCTACTAAAACACTGGTAAACAACAGCTCTTGCTTGGTGTGCACTTGAATTAAAGGGTAACACCCAACAATATAAATTTCTAAAATTTTCCCCAGACCTCAAAGTTGTCTCCTGATGTGGTTTAAGCATTGTTGTGGACTTATAACATAAAATGTTGTGGTTTTTCTAATATCAGTTTTATTATTTTGTCAGCGAAAACCTGAAAAAAAGGGAAAAATGGAAACCTGGAAAAACAAAGCCTTTAATTTATTTTTCAAGATAATGGGGCCTATTCACTTAATTTGTCTGTTTAAATAAAGTACATCATTTGTAGAACTAATTTTGTGGCAGTTCATATCTTGTAGTAAAACTGTAAATAAGACTTTAATCTCAGAAGACAGGTTAAATGTTAGAATAGGTATAATGTTCTCTTACTTAGTCATGTCTTTCTACACAATACCACAACAAATGTTTCAAACTCAAAAAGTATTCAGTCATTTCGATGTGTATTTCAGATGGAATCAAGGCATTAGAGGCCAACAAAAATAATATACAGGGGTGCTAGCCTCGCTGGATCCCCTGGCCCGGGGGCGCTTAGCTGGCTCATACTTCTATTTGGCTGGCTATGTTCTTGTGGATAACACTGCGGAAAACTAAGATGAGTGTTTCTTATTGGACAAATTTGTCTAGTCCTTCCCCATTTTAATCAGTTTTCATTCCATTTGGTGCCTACTGAACACAGCCCAGGTCTCCCCCTCCAGAGGGAACAGGAGGATTAGAGCTTCATTAATTGTTCAGCCGTGATCTATATTGATCAGCACGGTAATGAACTCCATGAAGAGCCTCTGCTCTCTTACTGGTGCACCAGTAATTGCTGATCACCTCTCCAATATTCTCAATATGACCCTCCAACAACAACACCCCCTCCACACACAGCCTCACCATCTAGGTTCCCATCAATTGTTCACTAGCTAGTGTGGAATGAGCGAACATAGTTTTTTCTTTATAACCAAGATAACAAGGAAGTTTTATATTTGATTATGAAGTGCTTTCTGAAAGTATTCACCCCTCTTGACTTTTTCCGCATTTTACATTTAAAATAGATTAAATATAGATTTTGTGTTACTGGCCTACACACAATACCCCATAATGTCAAAGTGGAATTGTGTTCTTATATTTTTTTACGAATTAATAAAAAATGAAAAGCTGAAATGTATTGAGTCAATAAGTATTCAACCATTTAGTCACGGTAACTAGGCTTCTCCAAAACTGCATTCTGATGTTGCTGATGGTCATTAGTAGCATACCAAACATGCTAACTGCCATTCACTAATGGCCTGGTACTCAGGGCTCTATTGTCCCTCTAGTCACTCTGACATCAATGCAAATGCAATCGAAAAATCTAATCAAACACTTCATGAGAGCCCATTAGCTCATGTTCCGCAACATATTCTATAGGCTATGCAATTGTATGAGAACAGAGTTTTGATGGCCTCTATTAAAAAGAGGATCCCATCAGCTTACTATAGACTATATATATATATTTTTTATTTCCTTTACAACAGGAGTAGCCTACCTGGCTGGCATGAAAATGAACAGCAGGAAAAGCGTCATCCATTCACTATATAAGTTCATATCGATGACATATGTTCCAACAGGTGCATGATAATGGTCCATTCTAAATCAAATCTAATTTCCCACGTTATTTATACTGAACAAAAATATAAATGCAACAATTTCAACGATTTTATTGAGTTACAGTTCATACAAGGAAATCAGTCAATTGAAATAAATTAATTAGGCCCTAATCCAATCTATGGATTTCAGATGACTGGGCAGGGGCGCTTCCACTAGGGAGCCATGCCCAGCCAATCAGAATGAGTTTTGCCCCACAAAGGGCTTTATTACAGACAGAAATACTCCTCAGTTTCTTTAGCTGTCCGGGTGGCAGGTCTCCGATGATCCCGCAGGCGAAGAAGCCGGATTTGGAGATCCTGGGCTGGCGTGGTTACACATGGTCTGCGATTGTGAGGCCAGTTGGACGTACTGCCAAATTTTCTAAAACAACGTTGGAGGTGGCTTATGGTAGAGAAATGAACATAAAATTCTCTGACAACAGCTCTGGTGGACATTCCTTCAGTCAGCATGTCAATTGCATGCTCCCTCAAAACTTGAGACATCTGTGGCGTTGTGTTCTGTGACAAAACTGCACATTTTAGTGGCCTTTTATTGTCCTCTGCACAAGGTGCACCTGTGTAATGATCATCCTGTTTGATCAGCTTCTTGATATGCCACACCATTCAGGTGGATTGATTATTTTGGCAAAGGAGAAATGCTCACTAACAGGGATGTAAACACATTTGTGCACAAAATTGGAGAGAAATATGCTTTTTGTGTGTATGGAAAATTTCTGGGACCAACTCTTTACATTTTGTGTTTACATTTTTGTTCAGTATAGAATATGAAGTCCATCTAAATTGGAAGAGGAAATTATTGTTCAAAAACAAACTTTTAAGTAGCACTTTGATTGTATTTTGAACCATTGCGATATGCCTGGCTTGGCCTCTCTACTTTTCACAGACAGTTGCAACTCAGCAATAATCTACTCAATGGTTGTGCGGTGCCTTTCCTTCCGACTGTAGGCAATGCAATTTAAAACAATACACAACTTATTTTTTTAAAGAAGCTAATGAACCTCTGTGGCCAAATCATGCTTTAGTAGCCTATTTTGAATTATTTGATGTATTTCTGTATAGACATGAGTAGGCTAATTAGGCTATATAATTTTGACTTCCCCTAGCCTTATGGACGTGCCAATATGCTTACATATTAAAAATGTAACCTCACGTAACCTCCATTCGCTATTCGAGTGCATGCATTTTTTGTGTGTGGGTCATTCTAAATAAATATTCCACAGGCCTTTTGTTATGGTATCTGGTTCTCTCTTTCACATCTCTGTTTTGCTTATAAATGTTTATGCTCCCAATTGGGATGATGTTATTAACTTCTCAAGGATCACTGGGGCGCTAGCGGGCTGCTCCCGACACTACCAGGTGAAATGCAAAACAAAATTCCAAAATTGAATTATTAAAAATGCACCTATATACAAGTGTTCCATACTCATCAAAAGCTCTGCTTCTTGGCAATATCACAGCGTTGTCGGATTTCAAAAAGGCTTTACGGAGAAAGCACTACATTTGATTGTTTGAGGCTAGCACCTCACATATTTTCCATAACCATGAAATCTTTAGCCAGCGCGGTCGATAGAAAATGCATTTCACAGGGAAAACCTGTGCCTTACCTTTTGTAGAACGTCTGCAGAGGGCTTCCTAAGTGTCCAACGAAGACAATCCATGGGTATTTGGTTAGAAAAAGTAATTTATTATATCCTTAAATCTCCGTTTGGTTGGCACCTTGTGTTCAGAAAATCCAATGTGACGAACGCAGCGTTCAACTATACCTATAAACTTTCCCTCAACAAAACAAAAACCAATTAAAATGCTTCCTTAGCTTATCTTTTATGAATAAAAGTGATAATCTTTCACTTGGATGGTCACCTAAACGTTATATAAGTCAAATAAAGTGGACCGCTCAGCCAAATGTGCGCCCAAAAAGCGTGCAACTGAAAAAAAAAAGAGGTCCCCGGCTAAAACTTCTCCCAATAGAACACATTAGTTCCGATTTCCATTAAACTTTGCCTATACACTGCTGACATCCAGTGGAAGCAATAGGTACTACATTCAGTGTCCTGGTATAAAGACTTTTCTATAGGCACTGTCTCAAAGTGAGCTATAAGCCACAAGAATGAGATTTCCGGATGGAAAATTCTCTGGTTTTTGCCTGACAAATTACTTCTGTTACACTCACAGACAAAATGATAACACTTTTGGAAACCTCATAGTGTTTCCTATCCAATAGTACTAATTATGTGCAAATCCCATTTTCTGAGCCTGAGTGGCAAGCATTTTACTTTGGGCACGCCAGACTCTCCAAAACCGACCCCTCAGCTTCCACTCCCTAACAAGTTTTAACAAACATATTTCTTTGCTCACACCATTTAGTTTTTGGAGGCGACTTGAATTGTGTGATTCACCCAGTCTTGGACCGTTCAAACCCTGTTTTACCCCAAACCCTGACAGAGGCGTCTATCACACTTTTTTGTTCAAATTCATCAAAGATGCATCGAAGTGTGGCTCATACAGACCGATCTCACTTTTAAATGCAGATGTAAAAATATTAGCGAAATTGCTTGCCTCTAATTGAATCCTCTATGACAGACATCATATCAACGGATCAGAAAATAGTTAATTAAGGGTCGCCACTCCTTTTATAACATTTAACGTCTGCTTAATGTCATACACTCTCCTGCATCTTCGGACGTTCCTGAAGTAGTTATCTCTTTAGATGCGGAGAAAGCATTTGATAGGGTAGAATGGGAATATTTATTCTCTTTACTGGGAAAATGTGGATTTGGTGCAGACTTCATTTCCTTGGTCCGACTGTTGTACTTATCACCCAAGGCATCAGTACTTACAAACAAACTTCATTCACAGTATTTCCTATTATCAAGGGCCACACGCCAGTGATTTTCCAATGTACCCTCTGTTATTTGCCCTGGCGATAGATCCCCTTTCTATTATGCTTAAGGTCACACCCTCAGTACATGGTATCTACAGATGGGGACTGGAACATGCTTTTATATATCTCAGACCCTGAAGCGTGTGACCCTGAGGTAGTGCACCTACTGCGTAGGTTTGATGTGTTTTTGTGTTATAATTTGAATTTCTCAAAGTGAATATTTTCACTTTGAATGAATTAGCATTAATTAATTAGCATTACAAATTCCATGGGATACTATTCCATTTCATATGTCCAAGTCTGGCTTTAAATATTTAGGGATCAATATCACCCATACCTTGTCTTCCCTCCATGATGGGAACTTTATTCCTCTGATTAGCAAATTTAAACTGAACTTTCAGAGTATTCTCCATTTTACTTTAGCTGGTTAAAGTGAATTGTATCAAGATGAATGTATTACCCAGATTTCTGTATTAGTTCCAATGTCTCCCTCTTTTTTTTAAATCATTTTTTTTTTATGGCGGTGGTGGGAATCCAGTAATACGTAAAGTGTTCCTCCAGAGAGAACCCACGGAGGACTAGCCCTTCCTAACTTTATCTATTATTACTTGGCAGCGAATATACAAAATATTGTTTACTGGCTAAGCACCCAAGAAACTGACTGGTGTCAAACAGAAGCCAACTCCTGTTTCTCATCCTCTTTGTCAGCTTTAGTCACCTCCAATCTCCCTCTTTCAGCTTCGCGCTATACATCCAATTGTTGTCAATACTCTTAAAATTTGGACCTGATTTTAAATTCTGTGATTTAACAATATAAGGTCCTATATGTAATAATCTCTTCTTCCTTCCAAGCAACCTGGATTCAGCTTTCAGGCTGTGGTAGAAGAATGGCCTTACTAAGTTTAATGACCTTCATATTTATGGCACCTTTGCCAATTTCGGAAGACCTCACTATAAAATGTTATTTACCACATTCAGGTTTATTTAGGTATTTCCAAATCTGCCGCTTTATTCACACTCAAAGCCCAATCTTTCCAATTCTATACGCAAATCGGGTCTGGATGCTCTTTTGAAAACACCTTTTCAACTAAAGGGACTCATGTCCCTTGATAACCCACCACTCAATAAAATCCAATCTGAGTGGGAAAAGGAACTTGGTGTAGAGATCACTGATGAATAGTGCCTTACTTAGGGTAAATGGAAGCTCCTCTTGTGCCCGGCTCAGCCTTATACAGTTTAATTAAGGCTAGACGTCCCGCTAGCGGGACAACTTCCGGTGAAACTGGAGGGCGCGCGCAATTCAAAGAAATAACCATACAAATTATGGATATTAAACATTTAGGAACATATTAGTGTCTTATATCAGTTAAAAGCTTAACTTCTTGTTCATCTAATTGCATTGTCCGATTTACAATAGGCTTTAAAATGTAATTACCCTAAAATGTAATTGAACTATAATATTTCATACGGAAAGAAGTATGTTCAATAGGAAAATGATATTAGCAGATTTGCAAGTCTGTATCCCAGTACTAAAACTCATAATTCTTCCTCGTTTGGGAAGAAACAAGCCTGAAACCTTGAACAAAGACTACTGACATCCAGTGGAAGCCATAGGAATTGCATACTGGGAGCTGGATTTAATTATTTCCCTATAGTTCTAAAGGAAGAGCATGGGCTCTCAAAAAATAACATTTCCAGTTGGGTTTTTCTTTTGGATTTTCTACCTACCATATCTATTGTGTTATAGTCTCCTACATTTTTATGAACTTTAGAGTGTTTTCTTTCCAATGGTGCCAATTATATGCATATCCTGGCTGCAGGGCCTGAGCAACAGGCAGTTTACTTTGGGCACGTCAGTCAGGCGGAAATTGAGAAAAATAGACCCTAGTCTGAAGAAGTTTTTTAAGGAACTTCACCGTATCCATTTCAGTAAGACCAGCTTGTCCAAATTCTACCTAAATATTGATGGTACATGTGACAGGTGTAAAAAGCTCCTTGTCGGACTTGATCCACATGTTCCTGTCCTGTCCCCATCTGGCAGATTATTGGTACACTATATTTAAAACCCTTTCTGAAGCATTTGATATAAAGTTGCAGCCTAGTGCAGAAATTGCTATTTTTGGGGTACCAAACAACAATCCTGACCAATAGACAGCTAGATGCCATTGCCTTTGCATCCCTGTTAGCCCGCAGAAGGATTTTATTGGATTGGTAATCTATCAAACCTCTCTTAGCCTCTCTTTGGCTCAAAGATCTGATGCTCTTCCTAAAATTTGAACAAATGAAGTATACTATTCAAGGGTCAACCAGCTCATTTTATTCCCCCTGGAACCCGATGATATCCTATTTTGAACAGCTCCAAACACTTCCTCAAAATTAGTACTCTTGGCCCCACCCCTTGAGATTACTGCTATATAGGCCTATAAGACCACCTAATCACCTGCAATTGTTAGGCTATTACATTTTTGCTTGTGTTGAAGTAACATTGGTGTATACCTTTTTGTTTTCTAACATGTAACTCAATGACTTTCCCTTTTTTATTGTGTTTGGAGGCATTCTGGGGGGCTCGGAGGGAGGTCGAAGGGGGACAAGTCTTTGCATGAGATGTTTAATTCATTGTGAATAAAAATAGGATATAAAATCCACACACATACACTGTATTAGTAGGCTATATGTAAATACCAGATTCAATTAAGAATAGTATGATGGGTGAGAATATTATCAAGTGCTTGTCAAGTTGTGAGAGACTGAAGTGTGTGCAGCCTGCAAAAGAAACAGAGCAAAGCTCATGCCCTTTCATGCAGCCTTAGAATGTATAAAACATCTAAACATATAGCCTAATGTTTGTATCACAACTAAAATTGTATAAATAATTAAGCATATACAGTAGGAGGACCTGTTTCTTTGGAGAAAATATCCTTTCTATTTTATTCATGTTCAATTGTATTCTTTATACTATAAAAGAATGCCACTGAATTCCAAGCAAATCTTGTCTGCTAAATGAATTAGTGTAGCCCACAGCCTTATGGCATAGCCAGATCATGGCCTAACATAAAGACAACTAAGGATATGTAGTCTATTTCATAAGAACAGAATAGCATTTTCTTCATATCATGTTTCTTTAGACCTGTCTAAAATAAATAATGGATTTATTGTGAAGGTGTAGGCTATATTACATGGATTCATTAGACTTTTTAATATGTAGATGTTCCAAAGGTCTGCATCAGTGGCTTGTAGGCTATGTGTGGAAGCCAGGAGATGCTAAATGTGTTTATGTTGATTAATTACCGTGAGCCCGGCAGTTATTTGCATGACAATTACCGTCTGACAAAATGTTATGACCACCACAGCCCTATTCCTGAGGGGCTGTCTTGAAAATCTATGGCAAGACTTGAAAATGGCTGTCTAGTAATGATCAACAACCAACTTGATGGAGCTTGAAGAATTTGAAAAATAATGTGTAAATATTGTACAATCTAGGTGTGCAAAGCTCTTGGAGGACTCACAGCTGTAATCACTGTCAAAGGTGATTCTAACATGTATTGACTCAGGGGTGTAAATACTTATGTAAATGTGTTATTTCTGTATTTAATTTTCTATAAGTTTGCAAACATTTCTAAAACATGTTTTCACTTTGTCATTATGGGGTATTGTGTGTAGTTAAGTGAGAGAAACAATGGTTTTATCCATTTTAAATACAGGCTGTAACATAACAAAATGTGGAATAAGTCAAGGGGTATGAATACTTTCTGAAGACGCTGTATGTGAGTAAATACAACTCCCAATTTTTCTTAGTAAGTTTATAGGATCTGTAATGGCCACAAAGCTGCATCGTTGTGTAGGGTTTTTATGTTGTACCACTGGGTAATCATCACTTTTTTTTATTGTTTTTCATTGGGAGGATAGTTTTTCTTCTGAGAAAAGTATTAATTGCACAAACATTGATGTCCACTCCGCTGTTAATGGTCTGTTTGGAACCAAAACTTGCATCTAGCAACATTCAAATGAAGCATTATCCCAATAAGAAAGGCAAGCTGTTGAAGCGTTTGACCGTAGGAGAGTAACTTATGTGCGTTAAACAGTCTTGTGGACATCTGCCGTGATTGGTTTCAAACTGCTGACTTGGTGTCAGAGAGGAGGTGGGCTGGCCAGGGTTTTCAGATTAAATCTTTCATTAGGCTCTCTTTGTACAGGTGGCAGTAATGTGTCAGGAGCCTGGCCTGAGACAATGACCCCTCTTACTTTGCCTAATACGCTGAGGAGTGCCGAACCTCCTTTACTGCCACTACTTCATACAATCACACAATGAAGCATCTGGTGGCCTTTTCCTGTTGAGAATTCTTTCTTCTGTCATTGTGTTGGTAAAATGTGTGTGTGATTAGGAGCTTGTGTCTGTTTCTTTGCCTTAACATGTATGTATGTGTATGTGTGAAAGTTTGGTAAAGTTGGATATTTAGCTATTTGTGTGCGTGTGATGGGGGACTACTGCCTGTGTGCATGCTCCCAGCTCAGCTGGGTGTGTCTACTCTGGAACCCCCAGCAGGGTGAGGTCGGCAGGGTCAAAGTGATGAATTTTTATGGGCCTGTTCCCTGTGTTTCAGCCCTGTCTCTTTCTCTATGTTCTGCATTGCCTCTTAAAAACATCCATGCAGGGCAATTTGTCCTGCAGGGCCCTGGAGAATGGGCAAGCAGAGAAGTTATATACCAGGGGGCAAAACACACTCATGCACACACACACATTCACCCCCACCCCAGCATCATGTTGTCCTGAATGATTTGTGGCCTGTCCATTATGCTTCAGAAAGGACAAATGCATTCGACAGGGCCCTGAAGTTAGCACAGGGGCAAGAATGGCACCCCTCCCAATGCCACCTATTGTTTTAGAGAAGTTTCCCAGATGTTATAATGCACAAGATAAATAGTGCACATTATCGTTACCTCGCGCGCCCCTTTTACCTCGCCTCATTTGAGATGGGGCGTTGCGCACTAGGAGACCCCTCCCCCCCCCAATGTGGCCTGCTATCACAGTACTTTAGCTCTCACACTCTGGTGCTCATGGGAAGCCATGCAAGTGTTTGTGTATGTGTGTATCAGTGTCTGTGGTGGGGGATGTTAAGGCAAGGCAGTGAGAAGGGTCGACCGTTCTTCCGACCACAAAGACGTTGATGCATGGTCCTGACTAACCTCTAACCTGGTGTGAGTCTGGGTCAGAAATAGGGTAACGGGTAACAGTGAGGGTAGCAGGGTAAAGCCACAGCCAGGGCCCATAATAAAGAGTCTCAGGGAAGGAGTGCTGATCTCTGATTAAGTCCCCCTGTCCTGTCCATGTTATCTTAGCCATTATGGTCTAAAAGGAAAAACTGATCCTACTTCTACTCCTATTGAGACGCTTTATGAATACTGAACAAGATCTGTGACTATCTCCCCCATGTTAAATCCCCCCTCTTAGTTCTTCATCCATGGCATTGGTGAATCCACTATGTTTAGTGGGATTAATTAGCAACCCGGAGGGAGAGAGTGTGGAGCTCTCTGTCTGGTTGGACTCCAGGCAGGTCAGGTGGGCTGGGGGTCAGCCCTGATTTAAAGGCTCCCTGGGCAATGGGTGGCGAGGGGGGGGAGAAAGGGTACATTTGTTTTTGCCCACTTTGGATCCGAGTGCCTCACCGTTTGGGAAGATGTCTCAATCATGCATGCAGGGCAGACTGATGAGGGGAGGGAAGGGAGAAGAGAGGAGGAGAGCGCTAAGCTAAACCTGCCAGCCGTTGGCACCACTCGAGCGGGTTGGCAAGTCCCCTCGCGCAGCGGTGAGAAAATAATGGCACGCGGTGACAATGCCACAACAATGCCACCGCCCTGGTGACACAAAGGCCAGCCCTGCCCTGTCCCCCCTTGGCGTAATGGAGAATTATCTCTTTAAGTAACGGCGACCCAGGGGCCATACTCCAACTCCCTGTCCCATCTCCCACCTAAAAGAATAGAGATTTAATCGCCAAGCTCTAAACACACTCAATGGGTTATTATATTGGGCGGAATGTCGGTGACTGGAGAGTGAGCAATAGGCATGTGAAATTATTTTATGGGATTAGGGTTGCAAAGGGAGGCTATATTACTGGAAACCTTTGTAGTTCTTTCAAGGATTTTCTGTAATATATCACAGGTTTCTGAAATAATGTCTGGCCCTCTATGTGGCCTTATTACATGTAAAATATATATAATAATTGAATAAGATGATTTAAAACTAAAACATAAAATGACAAACCTGTGAAACATTATCCTAAACATATACCATCAATTTAGTGAATACCATTGGTGTTTAATATGAGGGTTTTAGCATGAAATATCCTTTTATATAGATTTTTTTACAAACGTATTTATTTTAAAATGTCTATGTATTAGTTGTCAGTGTTTTGGCGTCAAACTGGTGGCAGTTATGAAAAAAGTAGTTAGTTGGAAGAGTTGTAGAGTTAATAGAAAATAATGCCATTGTTGATAAGATGCTTTTTTCATTAATTAGGCGTTTGAACCAAATGGTCTATCTACTAGAAACCCATGGACAATATGGACACAAATATAATAAATAGATACTTATGCAATACGAATACTTTTTTTAAAAGTTACTGAAGTGTAAATTACCAAAGTTACGATAGATTACTCTAGATTTTTCTGTTAATTACCAAAATTACTTACCGGTATCTTTGCAACTCTTGATGGGAATCACCCAGCGGCTGGGCTGAGTGATGTAAGCGGAGCCCCTGCCCAGGCTCTGTGGCGTAAATCCCATGAAGCCACCATTGCCCCATTGCCATGCCAGGGCAGTCACCTGGCACACTGCCACACCCATGGACCCCTGGAACATTACAAGCCATGGACTGGGGCCTGGTGGAGAGGAAACTTATGACCTCAGATACAGGAGTAAATGCTACCTAGAACCATACTGCAGTGCTTCCCACGGGGCCAGTGTTCCACATAATTGATGTATTCCAAAACTAGCACACTTGATTCAATGAAGGGCATGGTGATTAGTTGACCAATTGAATCAGGTGTGCTAGTACTGCAATAGATCTATGGATTTGCTGTGGTTAGTCGATTGCGGTTTGGGGAACACTGCCATATCGCAGGCACATGTATGTGTACGCTTTGTATGGGATGTGCTGAATGGAAGTTATATCAGGGCAAGAAGGGGATACTGGTTTTGAGTACAGTAGGTTTCCTTATGTGTGAGATTGGTGTGCCGGTTGGCTTGTGGCCAGGTTGAATGAATGGGGGTTGTGGCATGGTTTTGTTGTGTCAGTGTTGGGCTCAGCCAAGCTTCTCCATCTGTTTGCGTGGCTGGATCAGTAGCAGAAGGGGAAAGGCAGTCGGTGCTTTGAAGTGGGACAGATTGCTTTAACCTTGTCTCTAAAGAGAGCAGCTGGAATAGAGAGGTCTTTTCACCACCCGTTTCCTTCTCGGACACTGATGGGGAAAGGCTATACGGGCACACCTGGTGCCCAAATTGATGACGTAGGTTGCGCAGCTGAGAGTCGAGTAGAGACTAATGGATTCGGTTCAGTCAGTCGTCCTGTTGAGCCCTTCCCAGCTAGCTAGTTTATGCTGGCTAGCTGGCAACAACCACAGCATGACACTAGTTAAAACGTGTAAAAGAAAGTGATATTTAGATGGGCGAGAGATAATTAACTTGTAGTATTGGTTACCATCTGGATGTCACCGTGACATGCCAGTTAGCTAACATAATAACAAGCCGGTACGAATGACCAGTGCAACGGTGTTGTATCGAGGTGCTTGCCGTCGCCGCCGGTAGTTAAAACCGGGCCAATTTGTTCCATCTTACTTGATTTTATTTTGAGTAGGATAGCAGGATCTCATTGGTGTGGGAGAGGCTACATGGGCTGGCCTGGTGCCTAAATTGATGACGTATGTCGTGCAGCTGAGAGTTGAGCGGAGACAAACGGATTCGGTTCAGTCAGTCGTCCTGATGGGCCATTCCCAGCTAACTAGATTATGCTTGTGTCTAGAAACTTCAGCGAGAATTTGAAACTTGTCTGCCGAAGTTGTGACTTGGGGGAGTGTTCAGAATCATGATTTTTTTTTATCTGAGTAATTGTTTTTTATTTAAAAGTAGACATTAAATTCAGAGGTTTAACATTTTTGGTGAAAATCACTACAATAAATGTGCTTTAGCAGTCACCCTGGCCTGATATTGGATACACCAATACACTGTCATACTGTAGCCTACAGTATGCAAACGCCATCCCCCAAGATGCACAGGGGCAACCTCTCCTCTAACCCCTCGACAAACAGGCCCCCCCGTCTCCTGTGTTGACCCGAGACCCACAATGCAAAGCTTTGCCGGGCCGGGGACTCTCTTTGTATGGGCTGTTAGAGAGACTATTGGTGTTCCCGAAGCAGTGAAGACATCCCACTGGACAACTCTACAACTTCTCATCCCTGACAGTTGTCCTGTTTTGTTTTCTTCTCCCTCTTATCCTCATGTACCAAATGAAAAGCCAATTGTTCAACTCAAATGTGTTATGTTAATATCATTTGGGGGGTCAATGAGAGGGTGTTTAGATGTAATGTGTTATGTTAATATCATTTGGGGGGTCAATAAGAGCGTGTTTAGATATGTGTTATAAGACGCAGGCGCTTTGATCAGCCCAGCCACTGGCCCTACTTAAAGAGAAAGCTCTGTTCAGGAGCCCGCTTCCTCTCGCCTCTCACGCCCCCTACATAAGCGGTCACATTACCCAGGGTGCCTCTATACCAGATGCAGGATCCACAGTTAGCGGTGGTGAGTTTGGGTTATCTCGTGGTCAACATCTGTCCTTATTAATTTCTTCTTACATCTGAGAGAGCGTCTGGGCTCTCTTGGCAGTCCCGTCCTGCACTGATCTAGAAGACTTAAGCAGTGGCATGGGGTTCTCATTTACCCTGCCTCTTTGTTAGGTTAGGGGGGTATCTCATGACGAAGGTCCCTGCATGGGCCAACTGGCTGGTGGGATGTTGGGCCGGGCTGAATTATACAAGGGATGTGGTGATCGAGTTTTAGAGGGACGAGAAGGGGGAGGTTGTTTTTCACTGAGGCATCCCGGACGACAGGAACGCACTGTGATCAATGGCGTGCAATCAGCCGCCTCTGACTCCCATGACACACTGATCAGTCTTAGTCAATGAACACATGAATGAATCAATCAATCACATGTCAGGCCTTGCCACGGAACTGCTTAACCTGAACAACTGTGAGGACAGACCACCACCATACTGCTGGGTGTGTAGAGGACCCAGATTTGTAAAGTAGGCACGCTATTCTGAAAAAACTGAGTTGATTCTCAATAATTATTACTCTCCCCGATTTGACTGGTTTTCCCTGAAATTGTATAGTTTCACTAAAATGTAGACCAAGTGAAATAATTTCCCCACAATACACGACACTGTGTCATTGTCGTTTTTCCTTGTTGAGCTTTCGGTTCAGAGTCAGAAACAGTTGGCACAGGGTATGACACAGAAAAGCTACATCATTGTGGACCAATGAGCCTCTAGGCTCTTAGAAGAAATAAACACAAACAACTTTTGACTTGTGATGGGGACATTCAGGTATAGTGATAAGCAACATTGACCCTTGTGCTCAAATAACAGATTTCTTGGTCGAGGCCAACTCTTACTGGATTACAGAAATCATTTGAACATGAATGGAGAGGCCATTTCTGTTTTTGAAATATCTGGGGTTTTTTTGTCCAATAAGCTGTGTGGGTTTCTGGCAGCACTGCTGGCTCTGAAGTGGCCAGGGATTTCTGCTTGGCTGGGTTTTGGATTTGCAAAGCTGACAGAAGGGCTTCGGTTTGGAAGAACAAGAGGGCCCAACGCTGCTACCAAGTCACTAACTTGAAAGGCTCATTTGAAAAAGATAACTTCTTTAAATTTTCATTTAAAAAGAAATCTTGTTCAAACAACCTCAGGCTCACTTGATGGCTGCGTTTTTTTTCCTGATTTGCTCAATTTCGATAAGTTGTGAAGTCGTTCCAAAAAAAACACTTAAATGCTAAAGAACGTCAAAAGTCGCCAATTCTGCTACGTTTTTCGTAATAATCATAGAAGTGTACGAAAAATTAAAAAATTTCGGATTATCTCTTGCTGGTGTGGCTACAATGACTTTTTGACAGGGAAAGTATATATGCCTTGCCCTTCTCCAGCTCCTTCTTTGGCCTATTCATTGCACAAAGCTGCTTAAGCACACTTAAGCGCATTAGCATTTGGATGGCAGGGGACCATATTGACCCTGCATTTGGAGGGCCTAAATGAGTGAAAGATGGAGCGATTTGTTAGGGCTTTAGAAACCAGCTTTGGGGGGGAACCGGGGAGGGTTGTTCCACTTTCACTTACTGCTGGGTGTTTGTTCTAATCTGGTGTGCCATTTTGGGCAAGCAGGACTGATTTGTGACATTTCAGTCTAAAGGCCCTTTTTCTGCCCGTTATATTGGCTTGACCTGATTAACTAATCTGTGCTTTGAATTTCAATCAGACCGCTGTCCCTGCAGTGTGGTATGGGAACCACTGGCTGAAGGATTACCTCATTCAACTGTCTTCAAACACAGATGGTTGAATGTTTAACTAATTGTTAAAGGAGTCCACAAAGGGGAATTTAACCATGCACACGGTCCACAGGGTCAAGACATAGCACAGAATAAAGAGGGGGACAGTAAGATGGGGATTTTTTTGGGTGGGCGGGTTCTTAAAAAATCCTTCAAATGCATAGTGGTGTGTATGTGTTCTGTGTGTGGACTGTAGAATGGCCATTAGTAATGATACAGTATAGCCTTCTGTACTGTAGGCTGTACAGAGAGAGAGAGAGAGAGAGAGAGAGAGAGAGAGATGTCCTGTGTTTTACCCTTTGACACCATACGATACATGGTTACATTTGTTTTGTCCACAGTATGATATGTTGTTCCATCCTATGAGATGTAGGGAATACTGCCACTAACCCCCCTTTCCTTCTACAGAGTCTGTGTTCCACTGCCACCATGCAGACGGTCAGAGTAGGTGACACCAATGAAGTTGAGAAGCTAATATTCAGAGAATCAGAGAACGATCGCGAGGTATGCTACAGCATTGATGTTGGTTTATAACAATACGTAAATGCACTATACACACACAATACCTGACATTTTTCAAATTTTAACAGAATTACTGAATCACCTAAACACGGAATAGCTTATTTGTAATGTGCCTTTATAAAGAAAGAAATTACTCTTTTAAACAAAATTTCCCATAGAATCTACAGGCCATTTTAATGCCTGATACACACTATAGAGCTGACCCTAACCAGACCTGACCCGGTTGAAGATATTTTCATTTCACGTTGTCCTTTCCAGCACGGTTCCAGCAACTATCGTGTATGTGTAACAAGGCCAGCCGGCTTTACTCGGTTTGGCCCTATAGTGAGAATCAGGCATAAGTGTACAGGTGGAATTATAGTATTGAACACTAAAGTGCTGGTTCAGATGAGGGTCGCTATTAATCAGTCCACTATTCTCCTACCCTCTTCTGCCCCTTTTAGGTTGTACTTCAACTTGAAAAGAAGCTTTTTAATTATATCAACCAGGACGTTTTCCGGGAAAACAATGGGACCCTGGTAAGACATTAATTTTGTTTTATAACTTTGGAAGGTTTAATCAGTTAAGTTTGTATTGAGGCCCTTAAGACATTCAGTTGGGAGTTGGGACATTCAAAGTGACAGGAATGTGCACCATTTACTACATGTTGTCATCTTTAGACAGAGGCCAAAATTCACTGTGAAACAAGTAAATGAAAGTCACTGATGCGGAATTAGATTTTAGTTTTTTGAGGGGAGGATCAGGCCACACAGTGGGTGTCATTGTGACAGAAGCGAGCGGTGCAGATGGTCTGAGGGATGCCCTCACGCTTTCCTGCCTCGTATAAAAATATATAACAGGCAATTGGACACATGTAAGCCAATGTTACACACATCAGGACTCCTCATGACCATGTCATTATAATAGCCAATAATCCATGTGAAACATATGACTCTTCAAGTAGTCTGTTTGTGTGTATACTGTACATACTGTGAGTGTATGTGGGGCTGTATGTATGTCTCTGTGTTGGTATGTGTGTGTTTATGTGGTGTGTGTTTGTGCACCAGGAGGCCCCCACTTTCCTCTCCCCCTTCCCTCCAGGGCTTGGCAAGATAAATGGCGTAATAGGGCGTCAGAGATAATCTGATGGTCATAGTCTAGTTAAACACACAGTGTTATGATCCTTATAAAACAAACTACCTTTCCAAAAGGATAAATGTTCCCCCCTGCACCCCTCCTCAGAGGAAAAATAAATCCATTGCATCCTTCATCAACTACTATGCTTGACAGAAATGTAATTCGAGGCACCTCTCAAAAATAATTATTATATTTTGAGAGGAGTAATCATTGGTCGGGACATGATTGAATGTGTCCATGCCTATTGATTTTTGCTATGATTAATAGTTTTGTTTAGTCGATATTCCCATCGAAATTGTATAATTAATTATCCCTGCCGCTGTCAGGTCGGGACGATGGAGAGCCCTGATAAGTATTTGGGAAGATTACCTTTTCCGGGAGTCGTGGCATCAAGGGACATGGGCTTGCTCCTCGGCGGAGGTAGAGGGAGCGGGCGGGGGCGGATCTATGTTCCTGGGAACAAGGATTCTGTGCAGACGCATGCCCCCCCTCCTCTCCACTACCTCCTATTTATCCAGTAGCGCATCTTCCATCCTGTAGCCCTCCTCTCTCCCATCTTCATCATTGATTTTGTTTCAGTACCTCTTTATTGTAACTTTATCAGTGTGGTGTCGGCAGACGGCTGGGAAGGAGGAGGGGTAAGAGGGGGGTCCTGTTTCGAGTGATGAACTTTTCTGTCAGGGCCGCTCCTCATTGTCATGCTCCCTGCGTACTCGCAACATTACTCATGCCGCAAGTTTTCCAGATTAAGTAAATAAATATATAAATAAAGATCCATCCCCTCCCAGGCTAAACTTCTTCAATATTTTACCTGTCAGTGCTCTTAAGTGGTAATACAGCAGCATGCTAAATAAAATGTGACCTTAGCTAGGAAGATAAACATGGAAGGCCAGGGAGAATGGGCTTCTGTGCTGTCTCTTATACCTGAATGCCTCGTTACACTGAATAGCTTATTGTGCTTTTTCCAGTATTGATCAGTTCCTCAGTCTGATCATGATGTATGTAGCATATATATTATATACAGTGCCTTGCAAAAGTATTCAGACCCCTTGGATTTGTTCACATTTTATTGTGTTACAAAGCGGGATTAACATTGATTTAATTGTGATTTTTTGTCAACAGTTTATACAAAATACTCTGTCAAAGTGGAAGGAAAGACTTATTTTAATTTTTATTAATAACAATAAAAAAACTAAAATATAGTCTGTGCGTAAGTATTCAGCTCCCTGAGTCAATGCATATTAGAAACACCTTTGGCATTGATTACAGCGGAGTCTTCTTGGGTAAGTTTAAGGCTTTGCACACCTAGATTGTGCAATATTTGCCCATTATTATTTTTCAAAATTCTTCAAGCTCTATCAAGATGTTGGGGATCATGGCTAGACAGCAATTTTCAAGTCTTGCCATAGATCACGCAGATTTAAGTCAAAACCATAACTTTGAATACTCACTGTCTTCTTGGTAAGCAACTCCTGTGTAGATTTGGCCAGGTGTTCTAGGTTACTGTCCTTTTTGAAAGGCGAATTCCTCTCCCAGTCTCTAGCGTAAAGCTGAAAAAACTCCCCAGTATTTGCCGATGTCAAGCATACCCATGCCATGATGCATCCACCACCATGCTTGAAAGTAAGGAGGCAGTTACTCAGTGATGTGTTCTATTGGATTTGCCCTGAACAAGGCTTTGTATTCATACCGAAAAGTGTATTCCTTTGTATTTTTATTCTTCTTTTTACTCTGTCATTTAGGTCTAGTTGTCTAGTTTAACGCCCCAATGTGCAAAACCGATGTCAAAGCGGACGCGTATACCTATATAACATAGGTACATGACGTAATGATGCCATGTACAATTTTGTGCTATTCGTGCAACACAGCATTCCTAAACTAGCCCACAATGTCTGCTGTGTGGAACATACTATGGAACGCCGTTTGGGTCTTTGCGTGTCAAAAAAGATACAGTAGCACTGTCAAAGCTGTACAAAAAAAGTATTGATTTATGATTTAGCAATCCTTGTGAATAAGACAATGATTTAGGAATCCTTGTGAATAAATATTATCTAGGTTGCCACTTGTTGTTTGCCTATTGAAATTGAACTTCAGTTCATGAAAATAAATAGTCAGCAACTTAACCCTGTTTCCCAAAGTTAAGGTTATAAGCAGCCAGCTAGCTTCATCTGGCTAGTGAGGCTTGACCGCACCGGGTTATGTGTTGTGAAGCTAGCCACAATAAGGATTAGGCACAATAGTGGAATTTGCGGTTTGCCTTCAAAATAAAAGTATGTCATTGACAGTAATGCAAATGAATACAAATAGTTGAATTATGACACACTTTTATTTTGAAGGCTAACCGCAAAGTCCACTATTGTGGCTAGTCCTTATTGTGGATAGCTTCACATAGATGGGTCCAACCACCATTAATCAAATAAGAACTGTCTCATAAATTAGGGTTATTTTAGATGATGACACCTAGCTATATAGTTAGCTAGCTAACTATAGCTACTGAAACAGATGTCGTGTTATTTGATGTGTATCTTTTTTGACACGCAAAGACCCAAACGGCGTTCCATAGAAATCCTGGTTGAGAATGAAACGACTGAACAAATGAACAACGAAACAGCACAGCAAGTAAGAATACTTAAAAGGCTGTTAAAATTGTAAATATCGGTATCGTTATGTTTTTTTTTGGCAAGGAAAATATTGGATATCGGTATCGGCCAATAATGTCATATTGGTGCATCACTAGCAGATACCCATTGACTTCCAGTCATTGTCCTAACGCTAGTTAGCAATTGTGCTAGCACTAGTTAGAAACTTGGTTCAAACTGTACGCAGACACATAAGCGTGTTTCATCACTCCAGAGAATGGGTTTCCATTGCTCCACAGTCCAATGGCGAACTGCCAACAATAATGGTCTTGGGTTGTTTTTCATGGTTCGGGCTAGGCCACTTAGTTCCAGTGAAGGAAATCTTAACGCTACAGCACACAATGACATTTGAGATGATTCTGTGCTTCCAACTTTGTGGCAACAGTTTGGGAAGGCACTTTCCAGTTTTAGCATGACAATGCCCCCATGCACAAAGCAAGGTTCATGCAGAAATGGTTCACTGAGATCTGTGATGAAGAACTTGACTGGCCTGCGCAGAGCCCTGACCTCAACCCCATCGAACACCTTTGGGATGAATTGGAACGCCGACTGCGAGCCAGGCCTAATCGCCCAATACCAGTGCCCTACCCAGGGACGCAAACTAGTCACATAGTTTGGAATCCGAAATAGGTGGCCTATGTGGAGGTTTGGATCACTACTGGCTGTATGATGTGATGCGCGTTTGGAGCAATACTGGATGTATCCAAGGCTCAGACAATCATTCACATAACAACAGAATGCAGCAGGCGACTGAAGAAAAAAGAGACAACCAATTTGCTAGTTACAGCATCAGCGCGGGCTCTGGAAAGACAGCAGAGAGTGGAAAGGCAGTTTGCCAGTTACAGCAGTGTGCCCCCTGAACAATAATGAAGAGGTAGGTGAGAAGCCTGACCACGGAGACATGGGGTGAGAAGGTGATGAACTTCATGAGCTGTAACCAAAAAACAACTGGCATTTGGAAAGTTTGAGGTGAGGGAGAAAGTGTGGTGGAACAACTATTGTTAGCATTGCTAAGTAATTTTATCTTGCTAGCTGGATCAAATTCTCCATTAGCTAGATGTTAAATGTTGAGCAACATTAGCAAACTTAACTGATCAAATAATTGAGTTTATGATGTGAACATCTGCTGGCTAATGAAGTCAGACAGCTAACGTTAGCTAGCTAACGTTACAACATCAGATGAGCTAACTTTAGTAACCTAACCAATTCGCTATAGTATTAACTGGTATACGACTCCTTGCTGTTCCTCAAGTTATAACGCATTAGTTGCTTACTGGACCCTGGCAATCTGTGTGGAATGTTAACTAGTTAACGAACAAACTACTATCTGTGAACTAATGTTTTCCCTCTACAGTATGTAGTTAATTTTCAGAATGAGAGAATTAGGTGAAAATGATGCATTGCTTGTTAAACAAGTGGATTCAGGTATCAAGTGGAGCTGGGCCTGGCTTAAGCTGGATGCCACTATGGAGGTGAAAGGAACACCACACACTTTCCCTCTCTCACTTTTTCAGTACAGTGGATAGAAAGGGGTACAGTGGGGCAAAAAAGTATTTAGTCAGCCACCAATTGTGCAAGTTCTCCAACTTAAAAAGATGAGAGAGGCCTGTAATTTTCATCATAGGTACACTTCAACTATGACAGACGAAATGAGAAAAAGAAATCCAGAAAATCACATTGTAGGATTTTTAATTTATTTATTTGCAAATTATGGTGGAAAATAAGTATTTGGTCAATAACAAAAGTTTATCTCAATACTTTGTTATATACCCTTTGTTGGCAATGACAGAGGTCAAACGTTTTCTGTAAGTCTTCACAAGGTTTTCACACACTGTTGCTGGTATTTTGGCCCATTCCTCCATGCAGATCTCCTCTAGAGCAGTGATGTTTTGGGGCTGTCGCTGGGCAACACGGACTTTCAACTCCTCCAAAGATTTTCTATGGGGTTGAGATCTGGAGACTGGCTAGGCCACTCCAGGACCTTGAAATGCTTCTTCTGAAGCCACTCCTTCGTTGCCCGGGCGGTGTGTTTGGGATCATTGTCATGCTGAAAGACCCAGCCACGTTTCATCTTCAATGCCCTTTTTGATGGAAGGAGGTTTTCACTCAAAATCTCACGATACATGGCCCCATTCATTCTTTCCTTTACACGGATCAGTCGTCCTGGTCCCTTTGCAGAAAAAACAGCCCCAAAGCATGATGTTTCCACCCCCATGCTTCACAGTAGGTATGGTGTTCTTTGGATGCAACTCAGCATTCTTTGTCCTCCAAACAGGACGAGTTGAGTTTTTACCAAAAAGTTCTATTTTGGTTTCATCTGACCATATGACATTCTCCCAATCCTCATCTGGATCATCCAAATGCTCTCTAGCAAACATCAGATGGGCCTGAACATGTACTGGCTTAAGCAGGGGGACACGTCTGGCACTGCAGGATTTGAGTCCCTGGCGGCGAGTGTGTTACTGATGGTAGGCTTTGTTACTTTGGTCCCAGCTCTCTGCAGGTCATTCACTAGGTCCCCCCGTGTGGTTCTGGGATTTTTGCTCACCGTTCTTGTGATCATTTTGACCCCACGGGGTGAGATCTTGCGTGGAGCCCCAGATCGAGGAAGATTATCAGTGGTTTTGTATGTCTTCCATTTCCTAATAATTGCTCCCACAGTTGATTTCTTCAAACCAAGCTGATACCTATTGCAGATTGTCTTCCCAACCTGGTGCAGGTCTACAATTTGGTTTCTGGTGTCCTTTGACAGCTCTTTGGTCTTGGCCATAGTGGAGTTTGGAGTGTGACTGTTTGAGGTTGTGGACAGGTGTCTTTTATACTGATAACAAGTTCAAACAGGTGCCATTAATACAGGTAACGAGTGGAGGACAGAGGAGCCTCTTAAAGAAGAAGTTACAGGTCTGTGAGAGCCAGAAATATTGCTTGTTTGTATGTGACCAAATACTTATTTTCCACCATAATTTGCAAATAAATTCATTAAAAATCCTACAATGTGATTTTCTGGATTTGTTTTCCTCATTTTGTCTGTCATAGTTGAAGTGTACCTATGATGAAAATTACAGGCCTCTCTCATCTTTTTAAGTGAGAGAACTTGCACAATTGGTGGCTGACTAAATACTTTTTTGCCCCACTGTATACCATGTGTATTTATCTGCCTAAAATAGATCAATTATGCCAACAAAGGGTATCATGCTGGCACATTGTAGAATAGATATCCACAGGCAAAAAGTGTGCAATGTAATAATGTGCAGTGTAGCCCAAAAATATTGCTTTTGTTGTGTTGAACTTGACAGTAACACGTGTGAGTGAGGGGGGATTATTACATTTTTTACTCAGTGATGGTTATTTTTGCACACATGTAGCCTTGTGCACTTGATCAATGTCTACTATAATGGCGACTAAAATAGAGCAAAAATAGAATGCCTGTTTGTTTCATTCTATTTCTACTTTAAGATGTTTTTTTCCCGAAGTGCAATATTTAGATGTGTGTGTGTGGTCACAAGCGTTCTATTATAAAGGTTGTCATGGCTAACTGCGATATTAGTGTATTGTCTTTTCTCAAGACTTGAGTGTCATTTGCAGTAAAGTCTAGGCAACAAATAACATTGGATTGCTGTCTTTACCTTTTTTAGCTGTGAGTTAGGTTCAAATTAACCACTTTTTATTTTACACACAGAGATTGATCATGTAGATCATATTCTTTGTTGTTTAATAAGTTAAAACCTGCATTTTGCCTTGGCAGGGATTTTTTGCAAAAAAGTGTCACCTTTTTGGGCCCTCACCAGTTTGCATCCCTGCCTACCTCACTAATGCTCTTGTGGCTGAATGGAACCAGGTCCCCGCAGCAATGTTCCAACATCTAGTGAAAAGCCTTCCCAGAAAAGTGGAGGCTGTTATAGCAGCAAAGGGGGGACTAACTCTATATTAATGCCCATGATTTTGGAATGAGGTGTTCGCTGAGCAGGTGTCCACATACTTCTGGTCATGTAGTGCATGAAAGGAGAGAGTAAATGAGTCTGTAGCCTCTAGCCTGCTGGCTGTATTTGTTTGGGTTGACCCTCTCAAGGCGGTCGGCCATTCCCTGTCAACGACAGTTTATCGTTTCCACAACAAATAATGAAGATCTCATAAAACGAAGAAAAAATATGGCCCTGCAATGACAGCCAAGTGTGTGGCTTAAAAATAAAATTAAATGACCTTTCACCTCTGTGTTTATTGATGGCTTTTAATGGCAGCAGGTGTTGTCAGAGGGATAGTTTGACATGTTGTAAATCATTGCGCAATTATGGGCTTGGACAACCACAGGCTGGGTTAGAGGGACAGTCAGCCCAGATACCTTTTATTCCCTCTGTCCCTTCAACTTCTCCCTCTTATAACAATCACTGCTACGGTGATTTAGGTGTGTGTTGCTCATTCAGGCGAAGTAAGAAATACTGGACTTGTTTGGGGGGGCACTTCCTCATCTTTCGCCTGGTCTATATTGCTTGAGCCATATCAGCTAGCAGCCCTCTCCAAGGTCATTTCAGGCTGACAAGCTACTCCGCCATCTTTATAATTCAACAAGGCCTTGAACCAATATAAACTGGGATTTTTTTTACTGCTGACCTACCAGAACAGCAAATCATTATGCTTAATTGACCTGGGATGAAATGTAGTGTGAAATTTCAGCCCTTGGGTTTTCCAGTCAACCTAAATGAATTACTCAACATTCACTTAGAGGCTCTATGCACACACACACACACACACACACACACATACACATCACGGATACACAGTGCGCTTCATCACCCCCCAACACAGCTCATCTGCTGCTTTTTAAAGGTGTCACTTCTCATTTCGGCTGCACTAGCTCCACAGAGATAAACACACCTGTCCACACACACTCACAGAAACACACCGGTGTACACACACACACCCAGATACTCTATAAGGGTAAGAATAGACG
Source organism: Brachymystax lenok tsinlingensis (assembly GCA_030435695.1). Lineage (NCBI taxonomy): Eukaryota > Metazoa > Chordata > Actinopteri > Salmoniformes > Salmonidae > Brachymystax > Brachymystax lenok. Next base: position 19,831,137 of record CM059805.1, read on the forward strand.
CAGACATGAGGTGCACACACAAACAGGGACAATTACATTCTGTACCTCCTAGAAATGTTTACAGTCAATTATTTCTATTATCAGACACACACACACACGTAAACCAACTTTTACTGTACATCTTGACATACTCTCAGTTGCAAACTTATATGCTGGCACACTCTTCCACTAAGGACTCTTCTCACACACACACACTGGGAGCGTGTCATTGGTTGGATGGTGGTACACAGTGAAGCGTGTAGCGCATCCTCCGGGCTCCATTCCTCATTCACATTGTGTGAGCTCTCCTGTGACCCTGCCTCCTGTGAGTTTGATGAATGTTACACATCTGCCCTCCTGAACCACAGAGAATCTGTCTGAGGGCCCCACTGCCTGGAAGTAATGTCCACTGTTCTACACCACTGGCACGCGCGCACACACACACACACGCACACGCTCACACACACACACACACACACACACACACACACACAGAGAGACACTCACACTTTACAAGTATGCGTACAGTATGCTACTCGCAGTTACCTACATAAACTTGCTCATACACACTTGAGGCTCCAGAAATACACAGCCATGTAAATGTATCCCACATATGCATGTGAAAATGTCAATAAAGTTTTAAACTAGCTTACAAACATTTATGTTGGGGTTTGTGGATTGATAGAATGGCGCCGGAGGGGATGGCTGCCGTTCTACGGGCTCCTGACGAATTGTGCTATTTTGTGTGTTTTTGCGCTCATCAAATTATTATATATTTTTTTACAATGTTTCAGCCATCGTTTCATTTGACCAAAAAGAGCTTCTGGACATCAAAACAGTGATTACTAACCTCAATTTGGATGAGGACTTCTATTTTAACAAATCGGAGGCAGACATCATGCTCATCTCAAACCAGGCCCAAATCCCTGTCACTCGGAGGAGGTGGAGGCAGCGCTACGTGCAGATTTTGAATGCGACGCCGTGTGGATAATTCGCTATTACCCTCCGTTCTATTGGCAAACGTGCAATCACTGGAAAATAAACTGCATGAGCTCCGTTCGATACTATCCTATCAACGTGATCTGAAGAACTGTAATATCCTGTGTTTCACGGAGTCATGGCTGAACAAGGACAGAGCAGCTGTTTCCGGTAAACTGAGGGGAGGGGGGGAGGGGTCTCTTTGTCAACAACAGTTGGTGCGCAATCTCTAATATCATAGAAGTCTCGAGGACCTGCTCGCCTGAGTTAGAATACCATATGATAAACTCTAGACCACACTATTTACCAAGAGCGTTTTCATCTATATTTTTCGTAACTGTCTATTTACCTCCACAAACCGATGCTGGCACTAAGACCACACTCAAGAAGCTGTAGAAAGCCATAAGCAAACAAGAAAATGCTCACCCAGATGCTGCGTTCTTATTTGACGGGGATTTTAATGCAGGGAAACTTAAATCATTTTTAACTACGAAAAAATTCTAGATCACTACTCCACACACAGTGACGCATACAAAGCTGTCCCTTGACCTCCATTTGGCCAATCTGACCATAACGCCATCCTCTTAATTCCAGTTTACAAGCAAAAATGCAAAGAGGAAGTACCAGTGATGCGCTCAATACGGAATTGGTCAGATGAAGCGGATGCTAAGCTAGCACAGATTGGGATATGTTCTGGGATTCATCCGATGGCATTTTGGAGTTTACCACATCAGTCTCTGGCTTCATTAATAAGTTAATCGACAACGTAGTCCCCACAGTGACCGTATGTACATATCCTAACCAGAAGCCATGGATTACAGCAACATCCGCACTGAGCTAAAGGCTAGAGCTTCCGATTTTCAAGGAGCGAGACATAAATCCAGATGCTTATAAGAAATCCTGCTACGCCCTCCGACAAACCATCAAACAGGCAGAGCGTCAATACAGAACTAAGATTGAATCCTACTACACTGGCTCTGACGCTCTTCGGCTGTGGTAGGGCTTGCAAACTATCATGGATTGCAAAGAGAAACCCAGCCGCGAGCTGCCCAGTGATGCGAGCTTACCATACGAGCTAAATGCCTTCTATGCTCGCTTCGAGGTAAGCAAGACTGAACAAATCATGATAGCACCAGCTTTTCCGGACGACTGTGTGATCACACTCTCCATAGCCAATGTGAGTATGACCTTTAAACAGGTTTACATTCATAAGACCGCTGGGCCAGATGGATTACCAGGATGTATACTCAGAGCATGCGCTGAACAGCTAGCAAGTGTCTTCACTGACATTTTAACCTCCCTCTGACCGTCTGTAATACCCACATGTTTCAAGCAGACCACCATAGTCCCCGTGACCAAGAACGCCAAGGTAACCTGTCTAAATGACTATTGCCCAATAATAGCACTCACATCTGTCGCTATGAAATGCTTTGAATGGCTGGTCATGGCTCACATCAACACCATTATCCCAGACACCCTGGACCCACTCCAATTCGCATACCGCCCCAACAGATCCACAGAAGCAATCTCTATTGCACTTTCTCACCTGGACAAAAGGAACACCTACGTGAGAATTCTGTTCATTAACTACAGCTCAGCATTCAACACCATAGTGCCCTTCAAGCTCATCACTAATCTAAGGACCCTGGGATTAAACACTTCCCTCTGCATTTGGATACTGGACTTTCTGACGGGCCACCCCCAGATGGTGAGGGTAGGCAACAACACATCAGCCACAGTGATCCTCAACACAAGGGCCCCTCAAGGGTGTGTGCTTAGCCCCCTCCTGTACTCCCTGTTCACCCACGACTGTGTGGCCACACATGACTCCAACACTGTTATTACGTTTGCTGACGACGCGACGGTGGTAGTCCTGATCACCGACAACGATGAGACAGCCCTACAGGGAGGAGGTCAGAGACCTGGAAGTGTGGTGCCAAGACAACAACCTCTCCATCAATGTCAGCAAGACAAAAGAGCTGATCGTGGACTACAGGAAACGAAGAGCCGAGCATGCCCCCATTCACATTGACAGGGCTGTAGTGGAGACGGCCGAGAGCTTCAAGTTCTTCGGTGTCCACATCACTAGGACCTATCATGGTCCAAAACACACCACCACAGTCGTGAAGAGGGCACGACAACGCCTCTTCCCCCTCAGGAGGCTGAAAAGATTTGGCATGGGCCTTCAGATCCTCAAAAAGTTATACAGCTGCACCATTGAGAGCATCTTAACTGGCTGCATCACCGCTTGGTATGGCAACTGCTCCCTGTCATCCAGGACGTCTATACCAAGTGGTGTCAGAGGAAGGCCGCACAGCAAGCGGTACCGGAGCGCCAACCCTGGGACCAAAAGGCTCCTGAACAGCTTCTACGCCAAAGCCATAAGACTGCTGAACAGTTAAACGGCTAGCCAGACTTTCTACTTTTCACCCCCTACCTACATGTACATAGTACTTCAATCAGTCACCTAAATAAGCCTATATGTACATATTACCTCAATCAATCACCGCAACTTCCTCATACCTCAATACACTGACTGGGTACCGGTACTCCATGTATATAGCCTGAATACAGTCTCATAATAGTTTTTTTATTGAATTTTATTTTGATCTATTTGTTAATTTTCTTACATTTTAACAGCATTGTTGTGAAAGGACTCGTAAGTAAGCATTTCACGGTAAAGTATACACTTGTTGTAATTGGTGCATTTGACAACTCAAATGTGATTTTATGGATGTTTTTGTATTCCACTGGTAAGACACCACTCCTCTGACAATCCTCCCTCACCTACCCTCTGTCTGGCTGGTTGTTTGGTTTTATCACTGTCCTAGATGGTGATTCCATTCACTCTATTGTTACATCTCGTACAGCAATGTAATGTTATTGTCAAGCTAGCTTTATAACTACTGACAGTATCACAAAGGCACTGTAGAGGACCTCATCAGACTATATCTGATATGTGTTCTGTTGAGGGTGTCAATTTACCACCAAATGAACATGTTCTGGTATGTTCCTGCTAGCTGCCAGTCAGTCAGGAAGGGGCAGGGTCTGTATGTATCCTGCAGGGTTGCCCAGATACCTGTCCGTTGCTCAGGGAGCCAGCGATGCAGATGCCCCTGCTACCTGCTTATCTCCCAGATAATTAATGTGTACAAGGAGCTGCTAATTGCACTTCTCACTAATGATTTATGGGATTTGGGAAGGTGGGAGAGGAGGGGGGATGGAGTGGGGGTGTACGTCTGTGCTGGTGCAGTCAGAGGGAGTGCAGCTGGGAGACGGGACATGATTGATGAAGACTGTTTGGATCTGCTGTCAGCGTAGAGCGACAGAGACAGACCCCCACCCTCGGCAGCAGACTGGGGGCTGCGGTAGGACAGGGATGGCTCTGGAATAGCCAGGTCAGAGACGCACACATCAGAACTTGGTCAGCTGTTCTCACACACTTGCCTTCATGTACCACCACACTGTTCATGACACTTGTGCAGTATGCTGGCAAAGGCACAAATCCACACGTCGAACAAAGAGAGAAAAGAAGCTAACATAATTATTATCTAACACTTACTCATGCATGCAGGCGCCACACACTTTGTCACACACGTTCTCACACTCTCATAGTTATTCACTCAGTGAGTGATGACTGACATAGTGGATATTACTTTCTGTAAAGAAATAAACCCTTTATCACTCACTCTCTCCCTACCCTCTTCACAGTTTTTACAGTTTGACAGTGAGCTGTCCTGTTTCAAGGAACGGCTGCACGAGCTGGAGATCTCCTTTCCTCCCAGGTATGAAATCCTCTCAATGTTTCCTTATGAATCAGTGTCTGTCAACCATACCTATTCAACTCAATCACTCCTGTTATTTAGTAGGGGATTATAAACAAATGTTGTACTCTTGGTCATTGGATTTCTTGTACCACTTCATACTGACTAATGTGGTCTTTTAAAAAGGCAGTTATTCCATAATGGTATGGTACAAGAGCCAAAAAATCACCAATTAAATCAATAATGGTCTTCCAGGGCTGTAACTATCTATTACATTGCACAGTAATTGGTGCCTATATTGGTACCTACCTATTACTGTCTATTATCCTGTATATTACCTACTTCCCCTGTCTATAACCCCTATAAAGTGCCTGCTCTCTCACCTTCACTATCATTGGCCCTGAAATGGCGTCCCTGACCCTTATACCCTTCACATCTCACTCTTACCATGTGCACGTTACAGTAGCTACAATACATAGTTATCCAGGACTCCGTCAACAGTGTAGGGTACCGAAAGATTGAATTACTTTTTTGGAAGTACACATTCTATCCATTGGTAAGAGTGTGTTATGAAAAGAAGGCGACCTTACTACTAACCTCACTACAGCACCACATCTTTGAAGACCAGAGTAAATCAGCAGTGACCTAGAGGCTGATGTTTTGGTCCATTTAGGGTATGGGGAACATTACTCAATCATCCCTCTTGGCCCAAATGGCTTTGTTTATGCCAAAATATATGTTTGATGGTTGTCAGTTGTTTAGTATGATTGGATGTGCTCCTAAAATGCTCCCCTGGGTGTGTGTGTGTTCATGTGTGTGTACGTGTGTTTGGTTGCATGTTCATGTGCACGTGTCTGTTCTTGCTTGTGTGTGTGTGTGTGTGTGTGTGTGTGTGTGTGTGTGTGTGTGTGTGTGTGTGTGTGTGTGTGTGTGTGTGTGTGTGTGTGTGTGTGTGTGGCAGCCTGCATTGATATTCCATCACGTGAGAGTTGGGGGACATTGGGGCGTGGGTCCTGCTACTCTGTCTCCTCTTCCTCAAACAAATGCATTTGCAATTAGCCATTTCAGAGGAGAGGGAGGGAAAACACACACCCGGCCTGCATCGAAATATGTCTCGGCGCTGGCGCGATAATGGTGCTTGACCTTTGCCGTCAGTTGTGACTCAATCAGTGCAGATAATGAAACGCTGTAATCAAACAATAATTACTTGATAAACTGCTCTAGTGGCAGGCATGGGGCGGGGCAGGCGGGGAGTGTGTGTATGTCAAGGTCCTGGCAGTCACTGTTTTTAAATGACTCTGTCTCTTAATCAGGGACCCCATTTACATCGCTTTGCATAAGTGACGGCTAGATTTATTGTCCTTTTACACTGTGACTTTTGCACCTATCTATCCATAATATAATATTGAATCATCGTTTCCCTGCCAGGTGAATGAACAGGCTGCTGTGAAAGAATACAAATGATTTTCACCTACTTGGAAACATGATTAATCAAATTGATGAAATCTCAGCACAGCATGTGAAATTGTATTTGATCCACTCAGTGTCTGATACAAGCCACATCATTGTAAGTGGTGTATGAGTAGAAATGGCCTAGTTAAACTTAAACAACCCCTCCTCCCTTTCACATAACACACACTTGCACCAACAGACACACACACAGCGTGTACATACTCCCCCTTCCCCTGTCAGATCTCTCTTGTGCTCCATGAGCAATCAAGCAGTCAAAGATTGTTCTCCATCACATAGCCTGCTCCAGATCAGCCCCTCACCATCTGTGAGGTTATTACTCCCCTTAACACAGGCCATCAGAGGCCCTCTATACACACATACACATGCTCGCTTGCATTCAATCGATCAGTCAATACTGGTCACTCGTGTTTAATCTATAAATGAATCCTGCATGTTGTAGTCTGTCCACTTGTGAAATTGAGTGGAAAACCATAGCCTAGTTGTCACTGTATTTTAGTAAATTGAGCATATTGCCAGGTATAAAGATGTCATCAAACCCTCAATTATTTTTGTTTAGAGATCATGGCCTGTATTCTCAGAGTCTCAGAGTAGGAATGCTGATATAGGATCAGTTTTGTCTTTTTGGATCATAATGAGTAAGATTGTATGGACAGGGGGGACCTGATCCTAGATCAGTATTCTTACTCTGAGATGCTTTATGAATACAGGGCAAGAACTGTAGGTATAAGGTTGTGAAAATGTGTAACAGCGAAAAATTATGATCCTCTCTCACCCTCCACCAGGCTGCAGTAAAAGACCAAACACTCCAAACTGGAGGTTCCATTCAATTTCTTGAATAAGACACCTATAGTGTTATTGAGACTATACGTTATTTCATTGTCTGTCCCATACATACTCGTGCGTCGTGTTTGCATTCATGGAAGGTGCAACAAGCTGTAATATTGCTCACCTTCAAGAAGTTGTCTGTCAAAGTTGGCCGTGACATGTCTAAGCACTCGGCCATCGGGGTGTGGAATTTGGCCGCAGCCCGCGAGAGTTGTATCTGGTGCCAGCTGGCTGCCGCACGCTAATAGGCTAAGGGGTATACCATTCACACAGGAGTGCACACACACGTTTTTAAAAGGCGATATCTGTTGGAGTTTGGTAGTTGGGAGTGAGGCGCAGTCTGTCAATTGGAAACCAATCACATATGATCAAACTAGTAAGCGCCATCCATTCCATTAACGCTCTTCTGAGCAATTTCAAGAAAGGTGCTTGTGCAAAGGTTGACTATCTTTGTAACAAATGACAGCATGGCCCAAGACTGAAAATAGCTGAACGGTATACTTACAATTTGACATTTGATTCAGTTTGCTGGAGTAGCATAACTACGGTAATCTCCCGTAAAACATATAAGGAGGTTGAGTAACTTATGTTATTCATATATTTCTATTGATTTAGGAGAAGGCTTTTAGTACTGCCCGTTATCCAATTTCTTTGCCTTTTTTTTTGTCTAAGATCGATGCAAAAATGTAATATAAACCCTGGCAGGGGGGAAATTCAGTAAAACAATGAGAGAGTAGGAGAATAATTTATTCCTGCTTTAACCAGGTTACCCTGAATGGGTTCTGAGGGGATTTTGAGCGTCATCAGACAGACTGCGGTTCTAACCATACGGCCCCATGAGTCCACTACACAGAAAGAGATATGGAGGAGGTGGAAGGGGAGATGGAGAGGTGAGTGCGGAAAGAGAGAAATATGGGAAGGCGCTTGAGCTAGAAAGGATGACTACAGTCCCATGCGTCTGTGTTTGCCCGGTCTAGACAGGGCGGGAGAAGCGCAGAGTAGCAGAGAGGAGTGGAGAGGGGCGAAATCGGTCAGGAGGTCATGAGCTGAGGAGGGGCAGGGTGGGCGAGGAGGGCGGCTGATAAACAGTTGTCTCTTTACCGTTCGGTGTTTAGCAGGAAGCCGGTAGCGCCCCGGGACCAACCTTGGCAAGTTAGCATACATTTTCCAAACATGGCGGGTCTATGAGGATGGGCCGAAGAGTGACTTCCCCCCTGGGAAAATACACAGCATTTACAGTGCAGGGGGAAGAAAACCTTGAGAAAAACAAATTACCTGTGCGGTTGGCCATCAGTTTAGGGAGGAAAATATAATTTGGTCCAATGACATAAGTGTTTATCTGCCAAATCTCCAGGACATGCTCTCGGAACACTAATCCGCCCCCTGTCCCTTCAATAAAGACAGAAAACAAGTTTTAGTTGAAAACAAGCAGCTGAATGCTTTGCGTTATAATTTATGACCATCTTAGATTTTCCAAGAGTTCACCAATGGATAACAGCATGTTACTGATGTTTCTTCATTGAATAGTTGAATTTGTGAATGTGTCAGTAAGGCAATTGGGAAACAGTTCTTAGCACAATGACTCTCCTTTTTAAATTTTTTATTAAATTTTTTTATTTAGTGATATCCAGTTGATAGTTAGTCTTGTCCCATCGCTGCAACTCCCGTACGGCCTCAGGAGAGCCGAAGGTCGAGAGCCATGCCTTCCGAAACACGACCCTGCCAAGCCGCACTGCTTCTTGACCCACTGCTCGCTTAACCTGGAAGCCAGCCGCACCAATTGGTCGGAGGAAACACTGTACAACTGATGACACAGGTCAGCGTGCATGCGCCCGGTCTGCCACAAGGAGTCACTAGAGCACGATGGGACAAGGACATCCCGGCCGGCCAAACCCTCCCCTAACCCGGACAAAGCTGGGACAATTATGCGCCGCCTCATGGGTCTCCCGGTCGCGGCCTTCTGCGACACAGCCCAGGATCAAACCCGGGTCTGTAGTGACTCCTCTTGCACTGCGATGCAGTGCATTAGACCGCTACGTCACTTGGGAGGCCCTAAACTGACTCCTACTCTCCCTGCAGAATGAGGAAGAAATCGAGATCCCGCCCCCTGGGCATCTTAAGAGTGATGTCACTGTGTGTGTGTGCGCGCGCGTGTGTGCGCACATGTGTCTGATGGCAAGCCAAGTGAAGGACATTCTTGTTCTAGCTCCTATCCTCCTCTGAAAGGTTCTCCTATACTCCGTCGGAGGCGCGTGACTCAGTTTATGGAGTACCACAGATGTTCGTTAACTACTGTAAGAGAGGGATTCTAAGGCACGCACACAGCTCGTATTATTCGCTGGAGTGTAGATGAGATTGAGTGTTATCATCAGCTGAGGAGGAACATTGTTTCACACTCAACACATCCATCATTCTAACTGCTGGGGAGCCATACAAAATGACGAGGGGCTTTTGTAGTATGATGATAGCTGGCCATTTCCAATGGCCATGTGTCTGTGTGCTTCTTTCCTGCACTGATGCTTCACTGGGATGAGAGGGAGCCTTTGTTTAAACTCCTCTGGTACATATAGGGGTTAAATAGACACTTGAGTGAAAGGGGGGCTGCAGAATAGATGCAGCTCTTTACTGATACAGAACCTCTTGGACAGAGTGTAGCAGTCTGTCCAATACACACACACACACAACATGTGAACACACACACAACCTCTGATCAACCTGTGGCATTTGACACTGTGTTTGTGTTGGGCCAATGTTGTGGCGGAGAGCTCCCCAACCCTGAAATGTGGAGCAAACATTCAGGGAGATTTATTGATAGCAGTTTTTGTGGCGGATCTTTGTGAATGAAAATGGAGGTGTCTCTCCTCTTTTCCTGCTCCCGGCCTTGTTTTGCCAAGTCTCCCCTGACAACGGTAAACAAATATGGCTGAGCGGGAGAGGTGTCATTACATACATTTTCCAGTGAAATTAAAATAACCTGACAGCTTCGCCAATCTCTGCGTCCATACAGCCCCGTGACACTGAGTCATGTGACCTTAGCCCCATGATGCCCCTCCTGACCTCTGCCCTTGTCATTAATACTCTAACTCTTATCTCTAGCTCCCTGCCGATATTCACTAGTTTATATTGCCCTCGTTAAATATGTTTGGCTTGTCACTTATTTGGCTTTTCACATATTGGTCATTATGTAGAACAAGATAATGGCATTTGGCGGGAGATAGGAAATGTGGGACAGGATGGAACAGGGGCCTGGCCTGTATGACGCTCACCAGTGCTGTGTGACTGCAGCCTGGGGATAAAGGCTCTCAATTGGCCTGGTGAGGCTGAGTGATACCAGACCTGGGTTCAAATACTATTTGAATTAATTTAAAATACTTTATCTGGGCTTGATTGAGCTGGTCTGGTGCAATGGAACCAATAGAATACTTGCAAAAGTGCAAAGCCCACCCATCTGGCACTCCAGGACTAGAGCAAACGCTACAAGTATTTGAAAGATTTCAAATAGTATTTGAACCCAGGTCTGACTGATAAACTAGGTTTCACCTCACCAATCCTCTGCACTGCCCAAACACACGGCTGACACTTACTGGAAAAACCTATGAGTGATGTCACAGCAGGCAGTCAAACATTAAACTCCACATGAAGAATGAGTAATGGTGTAGTGGCTTTGAGAGAAGTCCCCGTATTGAAGTCAGTACATTTTTCATATGAGGTTATAGCCCAACAAAAGAGGATGTTTTCAATGGTGTGCAGGTGCACATTTGACCAATGCTTTCCACCATTATGAATACATATGATTCACAATGCATTATACATTACACACAGCCACCGGTGGTTCATAGACTCTAAACTGTTTAGGTAGCTGAGCCAGGCATGGGTGCCTGACTTTGTCTGGAAGTAGGGGTGCAGAAGTTTGGGAGGGTGGGGGTCTTGACTTTCCTTTTGCGCCGTTGTTTGGAGCAGTGTCACCATGATTTTCTTTTTTATTGACTTGTCTCAGCAGCGTACATACTTGATGCAAAGAGGGTAGAAAAGGCATATTTGGTCGATATTACTTAAAGTGACTAAGGGAGCAGTTGGAACCGGTGAGGGGACACCATTTTGGGGTGTTACTGCATTGGAATTATATTGAATTCTGCTTATATCACGCCATACCACCACAATAAACATAAAGTTCAAATGCCGAGACCATTGAGTGCTTTTGAAGTGACAGGTTGGCGTGAAATCTGTAGCCCATCTTTGCTGCGCTGTACCAGCACAATGAACAGCGCCCTACACACTAAAGCAAGGCCTATTTAGCAGTAAATATAGACTAAAAGATAGGGTAATTCACCTATTAGATACAGCCTATGTGAATGCAGCCGTACACCTCTGTCTTATCAAAATAATGCAAACTAAATGCTGAAGTAGTAGCCTAGTTATTCATGCAAAACAAAATACTGAATAGCAGTTTGGCTTAGAATACCAACACAACTGCGAATGAGAACTAATGAATGTGAACAGATCAAAACAGCAGTAGGCGTACTATAGGGCTATAAACAAATATCAGATCGATAAAGGCATGGCATAATCTATATTTTGGCTAGTTACATTAACAATAAACAAACGCAGTCAACAAAAGGAAAATACAAACAGCCTACTACAGCAAGATGCAGCCATGCACAGCTGTCTTGCCCAATAAACAGGCCTATAGACCCGCTTCAAACACGAAACATCATGCAGCTCATGAGTTCAAGCAAAACGTTGCAATATGGCACAATACCCTTATTTTGATCAAATGCGACCCGCCCATGTAATCAATGAAGCAATGCCGACCTACCATAAACGCGTTTCCAATACGTACAGTTCCATTTACAACCATGAAAAGCAGTAGGCTACTAAGGAAGCCTACATTCTATTTCTACAATGAAACATACCGATATGTAGCTATACCCAGGGGCGTCATTTGGGTTATTGCATTGGACTCATGTTGAATTCAGCTTATATCACGCTATACCACAATAAACATAAGTTCAAATGCCGAGACCATTGCTTTTGACCAGGAAGGCACAGGTTGTCGCGATATCTTCGTTGCGCTCTGTCAGCACCATAGACAGCGCCCTACACACTAATAAAAGGCGGTTTTGGCAATGAAAATATAGGCTGGCTAAAGAAGTCATTTTGCCATTCCGTACCCTAGGTGCAGAAAATGACACCACTAGCTATGCCACCAAGATTTTGATCAAAACCAACCAGCTAGATTTTCTTACCTTTTCAGAAGAGTTGAACTTTCTGAGTAATCGATAATTCCATTCTCCCCGAAATCTTCTTTTAAGGTCCCCCTCAAATGCCAGTTGGATTAGTTGAGCTTTCCTTGGGTGTAGAATGCTTTGTCTGTGCTGACTGATCACGTTTGTCAAAGTGGAAAAATAGTTATTGCCAGCTGCCTGTCATTAACAAGTGTTGACACCTCAGTTTCCATAGCACTTCAAACTTGTTTTCTTTTCACAGTGCAATGTATCTCAAATGCTCCTTTCTTGATGAATCTTTTGCGTGCTTCCAGTCAGAATACCTGCCTTGGATGAAGGCAGTAACCGAGTATTTCAGCCACTCTGGTCATATGAACCAGTTGCTCTTAAATTGACATTGTTGGACAGAAAACCAGCGGCTAGGGTAGAATTCTAAGCTAACCGTCACTGTTCCAAGATCGTCAGGAACAGTCGGAGGGGGATGTGGAGCCATTATCCTGGTGGCACTTGTGGAAGGGGGTTAAGCTCTTCACAGAGAGCTAGCTGGACTTGGTGGCGGCCTCTGTGTGGTTTAGTTTCTGATATCCATTGTGGCAGATTAGCTGGTTAGAGCTAAACACTCTAGGCTAATAACATTAACGCCTTTTACAGCTAGCTAAGAAGCTAACTGAACTCTGTAGTGGTGAGTTGGGTGAAGCAGCTTCAACTGTAAACTTGACCCATTCCTTATAAGTCAAAAATGACGGTGGCGTTTTTACGTTATCCACATAACCTACCACGTTATTCACGTAGCCTACCACAAACAAACAGTGCTTTTTATGGAAACCCAAGGAGTCATACCTAACCGCCCAGTGGCTTTCTATAGGCCGCCTACACACACACGCTCTGTCCAAGGTGCTGATACAGCGCAGCAGAGATACAGATTTCGTGGCAACCTGTCACACAATCTTTTGAACTTTTTTGTTATTTTTATATAGGGACATGAGGTGGCAACAGTTTCAACTGAGAGGGCTAAGTCCCGTTTAGCCCCCTCATGGAGCCGGGCCCATAAGCAGAACTGTTTTATCCAGACACAAATACACTGTCACTGTTACTTTTCTAACTGAATAAAAACATTTAAACAATGTGATTTAACCGATTGAAGTTGGGAAAATATATCACAAAAATGCTGAATGGTGTGGGGAAATTATTTCAGATTTAATCATGTAATATTAGGCCTACTGAGTATTTCTCACTATCTACTTGCGAGAGCTACTCATTGACAGCCCGCGAGCTACCAGACATGCAGTTTTCTTCTAAGGTGCAACCTTTGGTAGGCTGATGGAAGGCAACTCATAGTCAAAGTTTGCGCTACAGCGAAGCCAAATCAGAGAGGCCCATGCTCATCATGCTTCTTACATGGAAAGCGAAACGATACAAGGAATTTGCTCGTGGCGAACGCAGGTCAAATTATACAGTATGTAACAACACCCCTGGACCAACACCATCGGACAACAATACAAATATAACAGCACAATAAAATAGATAAACAAGTTTCTTTTGCAGGTGCTTTTTCATTTTTAACAGTGGTGCAACTAGTGCCTTCTAACTGCACTGAACCAAAACAGTGTGCGCAGGAGCAACGCAAAACTTTGAGCGGACAAAGCCGTTCATCTTGAGGCGACTGGGGAGAGGGTGCAAAATGCAATCTATTAATTATTATATCATATATAAAATGGACACGTCTATGTTAATGCAGACTAGCTCAAAACATTGCTAATCATTGAAATGGAGGAAAAATTAGTTGCCCCTTACAGACTAGACTCCAAGACATAATCCATTCTGATATCCCGCTCAAACATTGCAAACTCAAATTTGGCCCTATCATCTCACAACGTATTTCATTTGCTATGGAGCCAGGTGCAGTACCACCACAGTAGCCTGCCTGAGGGACAGAAGTTTGGCTGGTGCTCGTGCATGTGCTTGAATGCGCAGGCTCTGTCTCACAGCGAGCATGGGACACTGTCATACACACAGGTGGGAGATTTGTTGAGTTTATCAGCTCGGCCCCATTAATTAGTGTAATTAGTCTTGCTGCGGGCAATAAGTGCCCGATAGGAGCTGACGGGCTCCGGCCCGTACGCCCACTCGCCCCGTTTGCTTTCAGATAAGTTTGTGAGCGCCTTAATCGTACACATTAATCACACAGCACTCCCCAAAGCCGCCACTCCAATGTTTGCTGTTGCATTAGGACCTGTTATCTCAATTGGGGCCATTGGAGGGTGGGGTGAGAAGGAAGAGGAAGAGGAGGGCAAGACTGCCTGCACAGTTATCGTATAATCGCCATTGTTGAGTATTGTTAATCATTTTATACTATGATTAACAATCTTTAAGATTTCTATTTTATCATCAAAAACAGTGATAGTGGTTTTGTTTTTTAATGTGCTACAGAGCAATTTGCTATGAGAGGTTGAATACTCCCTTATATTTCCCTTACAATAGAGAGATACCATAGTAATTTAGGGCCAGTTCACTGTATGGGCTAAATGAAGAGTCTGTAGCTAGGCCACCCTTGAAGATGGCTTGATTCCGAGCCACTTTGATGACTTTGCTCTTTTCCTCCAGCACTCTGTTTTTCTCTCTGAGCCCTCTTTATCCCCTCTCTTCTTTATCTCTCTGAAATACTTTCATCCTGTGGATCCATCCTTCATCCCTTCTTTAGCATACCAAAACCTGCTGCATTTCCACATGCTTAAAGTGCCATTCATGCTAATTGGAGGCTGTGTGCTCTGTAAGGAGCCCTCTGCAGGCCTGTTTGTTCACCCAGCGGGGGGGGTGCTGTGTGCTGGCCGGATGTGGGTACCTCTCCTCCCCTATTCCCACCCCCCCGCCCCTGTCCCATAGTTCCCAGTCTGTGTGTCACACTGGTCGCCATGGCACAACTGTAACATTGCCCCCTGTGCTGTGGCAGCTGTCCCAGTGCATTGTGTATGTGTGTGCGCGTGTGTACATATGCGTGTGTGCGTCAGGGGGGTGTTTAACTGGCCTCTGTTTGCCCAGTTGGTTCCCTGCCTGGCTGCCTGAGAGTAACACACTCTGCCTTCATGGCTGCCATGTGACAGTGTATGTTGGCCTGCCTTGCACAGCATGGCTGATTGGCCTAAGGAGGTGCCTGTGTGTGTACTCGCAGCCACTAGTTAGCTAGGTAAATGTGTCTGATAGCTGTGTGTTAACAGGACAAAAATATTTAATCAGATGGCCCCATCTGACTGACTGATTGGAGAATACTAGGAGGGGTCTCCAAGTCATTACATTATAGTGAAACACCCCCATATGCATGCACACACACGGGAAGGTGCGCGCGCACACACACGCACACAGAGACACACAGAAACAGAGTACACATGACATTTACAGTATGTCATTCCAGATACACTTTTACTTTCAAGTCTTATTATGTCTTCACCCAAGCTTCTTGACAATAGTGCTGTGGTTAGTTTGTCATTAGTTTTACTGGCCCCGGGCGAACGCATGTTGTGTTACGCCACGGTGAGCCCTGTGTGTAGCACTGAAGGAACAAATTGGATTGGTATTACAGTATGTAAACCCGGTCCTATCCTGATGAGCCCCGCAAACAAATTGGATTGGTGGCATGTAAATCTGATGCAGTTTGATGAGCTGGAGGGCCAAATTGAATTTTCAACAATGTAAATCTGTATCGGTTCGATGGGCTTCCCGGTGGGCCCAGCTACTTAAATCATCCGATTGTTCCTCCTGTTACCAGATACAATCTTACTTGGCCATTTGCCACAGCACTAATCTCTTTTTGATGGCTGCATAAGGATGTAGCTGCTGTATGTTTCTGAGAGAGACTGAGACTGAAACTCCCTCTGCTCTGGCTCTTTCTTTTTTCTCTCTTTTTCTACCTCTTTCTCTCTATATATATCACACTCACATACTCACTCAGCTTCTTCCACAGCGAGACCTTCAGGCCCTGTACAGTTGGCATGGCTTTTTCCTCACAAGATTGCTCTGATTGAGTCATCCTTCCATGTGTGTTTATTCAAAAGATTATTTCCAGAAAGTCAAAGCTGTGTATCTAATTGGATTCGGTGTTTTCTCCTTTTCTGTCCTTTAGCCCCAAACTTAGAAGCTCAATTTGCAAAACTATACTTGTTGGCTATGCCTTTTACACAATCTACATTAGAATACACAGAATTGTCTTTTATGGACCGTTGTTATATGAACTGTATGTAACTGATGATCTTTGTTTTTGGGTTTGTTTCCACAGTTATCCGTACAGTGAAGACAGCAGTCAGGGAAAGCAGTACATGGACACCAGATGCCCTGCCTGGTGTGACCGCGTCCTCATGTCTGCCACAGCTAAAGACCTGGTCTTAAAGGTGAGTTTAACCTTGTGTATCTATTGCCAGAGACCTAGCCTTAACGGTGAGTTTAACCTTGTATATATAGCCAGAGACCTGGTCTTAAAAGTGAGTTTATGAAGCTCAGACGCGTACACACGACGTCCGGCCAATAACAGTCAGTGGCAGACCATCACCCTGTGGTTATTTCTGATTCAACGTGTAGAATCTTGGATTGCCTTGAGGGATGCCTTCACACTCTTGGTCTTTGGTAATCTACTCTTACTCTATCCCTCTTTCGCATTCCAACTCTCTCCTCCATTCTCTCTTTTTCTTCCACCCTCTCTGTCACTCTCAATTCGCCCCCCAGATGGAGGGATGTACTGTGTGTGAAATATTAATACGGAGAGTTAAGCCCAGGGTCCACACAGACAGTATATATATATCCCAGATCTTATAGAGTGCCAGTGGGCCATAATGGCTCTATAAAGCTGGAGATATTGTGCTCCCGCTGTCTGCTCATTGTCAGAGTCAACACATTATTGCAGCCCAAAGCTGTGGCCCACCACCCTGCCCAAATCCAGGAGAGGCATTGTAAACTATCAACCAATCTGCCACCTCCATCCCTCTCCGTCAGCATAGCACCAGTTTGGGCTCCAGACTGTTGTCTTTCCCCAGTTGTTTGCTGGATTACATGAAAAATGTACCATGCCTTAGCCCTCCTAACTCTGTTCCCGCCTGGATATGATGTTTAGAGAACATGGCGGAGCTGGAGAAGTGTAGCCTGGGGTTGGATAATACAAAACTGTTTCTAATACCTCTTTAACACTTGGCATCTACACAAAGTGCATTTCCTAACATGTTTACTAATCAAAATCAAATAAAATGTATTTATAAAGCAGCAGATGTCACAAAGTGCTATACAGAAACCCAGCATAAAACTGCCTAGAATGGCAGGAACCTAGAATGGCAGGAACCTAGGAGTGGAACCAGGCTCTGAGGGGTGGCCAGTCCTATTCTGGCTGTGCCGGGTGGAGATTATAACAGTACATGGCCGTTAAGCCCAGATCATTCCTCAAGATGTTCAAACATTCATAGATGACCAGCAGGGTCAAATAATAATCACAGTGGTTGTCAGCACCTCAGGAGTAAATGTCAGTTGACTTTTTATAGCCAAGCTTTCAGAGGTTGAGACAGCATGTGCGGTAGTGAGGGAGAGAGAGATGGTCGAAAACAGCAGGTCCGGGACAAGGTAGGACGTCTGGTGAACAGGTTAGGGTTCCATAGCCGCAGGCAGAACAGTTGAAGCTGGAGCAGCAGAATGACACCCCTCGTGAACAAGTCAGGGTTCCATAACCACAGGCAAAACAGCAGAAAACTGGATTGGCAGCACGACCAGGTGGAATGGGGATGGGGACAGCCAAGGGCTCAGGTCCTCTGGGTGGAGAGAGAGAGGGATGGAGGGAGAGAGAGAGGGGGGGAGGGCGGGCGGACTGACCCTAGCCCCCCGGCACATAAACTATTGCAGCATAGATAGGCTGATAGCCTCCAGTATCTAACTTACCATTTTCCATGATACTACAACTTTGACAAATGCATCCTTTTTTTGTGTGTTTTCCCTATTGGTTGCAGTTGTCAGCAAAGGAGTGTTTATAAATCTGTCATTTCAATTTACACTCAGATGTCCCATTTTTCCATTAATCAGCCCAATGAATAGATTACGTTTCTCCACCTATTTGATTACTGTGGTTTTTAAGGTGACAAGAGGAAAAATGTATTGTGTCTAAAAATGCACTCTCACACTTGATTAAATTGGAGATTTGTCCCTGACAAGAGAACTGTTGGAAGGCATCTGATGTGATTAATGAGACTAGGCCAGCTCTAGATTTAAGTGAAGGCAGCCACATTGACATGGCATGGCGGGTGTTCAGTAGGCACAAAATGGTTAGAAATGGGGTAAAACAGAGAGATACTATTTGAACTTGTCCTAAATGAAAACGCTTATTTTTGCTTTCCGTTGCAAAACGCTTTCCGACGGTGTGCACTATTGAATATTACTCTGTATGGGGAGGAACTGGCCGGCTGTCCATGGAGAGGAGAGACCCTTTATTGACCACAACACCAGAGCAATCCCTTCTTCCACAATAGCACCTCTCTTCTGTAGTACTGTAGCAGTGCCTGCCATTTATCTGATGGTCTGGGTATGTGCAGAAGTCTCCAGGATAACAGCACAGTACAGTAGTCCAATCCACAGTGGGAGTCTGCTCACAGCCACACACATCTTTGAGCCCCAGTACACAAGCGGGGGGGGGAGTTGGCTTTTCTTTGTCCTGAACAAATGAGAATAATTTTTTTCTGCCCTTCTCATCTACTGCGGCTATACAGGAAGGTTTGGCCTATCCCCCTTTCCAAAACGCTTGCCCCAGTCATTAGTTGTGCTTTTTTAAGAGCCACCAAAAAGCCTTTTTTATGTATTTATTTTTTATTTCACCTTTATTTAACCAGGTAGGCAAGTTGAGAACAAGTTCTCATTTACAACTGCGTCCTGGCCAAGATAAAGCAAAGCAGTTCGACACATACAACAACACATAGTTACACATTGGAGTAAACAAACACACAGTCAATAATACAGTAGAAAAAAAAACAAATCTATATACAATGTGTGCAAATGAGGTAAGATAAGGAACGTAAGGCAATAAATAGGCCATGGTGGCAAAGTAATTACAGTATAGCAATGTAACACTGGAATGGTAAATGTGCAGTAAATGAATGTGCAAAGTAAAAATACTGGGGTGCAAAGGAGAGCCTATCAATTGTTTCTATAAATAGTAGTTCTACAATTGATTTACTTTCTCAATTACAGGTTAATTGTTTATAATTAAGGGAACAGGCTGAGTCTCCTTATGTTAAAATGTTCACAGATTGGCTGATGATGCACTGAGCATACACACACACACACCGACACACACAAACACTCAGTCACTCCCAGGCAGCGTTACAGATTGTTGAGACATGGGCCTGTAAACAGGCGTCCGAGTGGCATCATCTATCATGGCACGGTCGGTTAACTCGCCATCATGTTATTTTCTGCTTGCCGAGCCCTAACACGCCAAAGGTTGCCCGCCGCCTTCGCGGCACTGCGCCGAAGGGTGGAAGCGCGGTAATGAATGCTCAGCGGAGCGTGCGCTCTGTTTCTGCAGGAGGGCCCTGGTAATTTGTTTATCTGTCTAAAGATTATGCAGGCCGAAAATCCACCGTTTTATGCTGCCTTTGTAAATTATCAAGTCTGTATGTGATGAATGTATCCAGGGCTGCGGGAGGCAGCGACTCAGGCATTTGGCAGGCGGTTGGGGAAAGTGCTAGAGCGTGGCCCCTCAGAGAGTCAGAGTGAGGTACCCCACCGCGAGGTGCACGCCAGCGCACCGGTGACCTTAGACTAGCAGGATAGGTTTGAAGTTAATTTGGATTTAAGTTTATGGCCCATTCTGAAGCTACTCTTGTGTTTCTTCTCAAGTGGCAGTGTTATTCACCTAATCACAGCTGACCGCTCTGACTATTTAAAAAGGATTTAGTTCTACCAGATAAATATGATTTATTATACTCTAGGCCCGAGATGAATGTCTGTGTTTGACACTTCCTTTGTATGAGATATGGAACATGATTCATTCAATACTGAATCAGTGCATTTTTTGGGGAGGTAAATATGATCTTGGCACAGTTCATGTCTACTCACTCAATTCAATCTTCAAAGAAATGGTGCAATATTGAGTTTTAAAGGTGTATTTAACTCCATTTAAACCCTGTGTTAGTTACAAAGAAGGCATATGTGTTCAGGGGTAGGCTAGTACTTTAGGACCAGATTTACTTATAGCTCACGAAATGTCTAAGATAATACGTTTCATGTAATAACATTGTTCAATTTTATTAAACCTCAAAATGGCAACGAATACAATTATTTTGCACTCTGGTAGGAATATTTTCTCTCTCAATTATGTTTGTTATTGTTTGTTTACATGTTTATACTACTCTGTATTCAGCATTGTTTTAATGTGTTGCATTTTTTTTCTCAGCCTGAAAATGAGGAGAAGTACTTGGTCTACGACAATATAGGGCCCAACGTCTGCATGGGGGACCACAAGGTAACATCACAGGCCTAGCCCACTTCTGGGTTGTATTGTGTTGTGCCTGTTTGTGGGTGTGTTTGTCTGTCTGTATGGATGGATTTGTATGTGTGATTTGGCTGTGTGAGATCGAGTACATTATTTAATCATGTTCTATTGTTTCAATTGAAAACTCAAAGTTTGCACTTGAAATGCGGGGTTTCCAGTCATTTTCAAATGAATGCTATTCTGTATTGTCCTTGATTTTGAAGAATATGACTCGTAAATTAGATTAGTACAACTACCTTACCAGAACCAAAAACTAGTACTCCATTGACTTATTACTGCAATTGCTTATGAACATATTCTGCATGTGAAACCAAACGTTGGCTGTGGACAGTCATATTGTGATCAGAGGCTCGTTTGTCATGCTGACTTTATAGACAGTATTTACCGCAGTCCCTCCAGTCTGCAATGTTAGACAGTGGCTGTTAAGCTGACAGAGAGAGAGGCGCCTTAAAGCTGAAGTCCTCAGTCTTTCATCATTACATACTGTGGACTGGACAGTAGTGTGTCTGTGAGGTGACCGGGGCAGTGGGACAGACACCACCAGACCTAGGCCAAGAACCACACACACCCGTTAAAATCACATTCTGCTATGTTTAAAAAATGTCCAATGTAGTTAGCACACAGGAGGAAATATGTGCACCCCTGGTATGTGAGTTTAGGCTGTGTGTGTGAGTGTGTGTGTGTGAGAGAGAGAGGGGGCTTTAAACTTGTATTGGCCCCCTTGCCTTTGGCCCTTCCACTCAGGGCAGGGCTGTTGCTAACTGTCTTATTTGTCTTTCCATGTCCGTCTGTCTGGCAGCCTGTCTACCTGTCGTTTCGATTAACAGCCGGGGCAGGTAAACCTAATGCAAATAAGCACAAGTGTTGTAACGTGCAGTGATGTCGTGGTAAATATTTTTCTTTATTATTATGAATAAATGATTGTTATTATTGCTTTTTACTGTTATTATTATTACTATTAATAATATTATGTTTTGACTTTCTTTATCTTTAGCATTTTTTTTATTTCTTTGTATAACACATGGCCTGATGCTGATGCAGTATTCCCATGGTGTGTATGTATGTTTTCTTTATTTTGTCAGGGAAGTGGTGCCAAAGGGTGGAGAAGATCTCTGCGTGAAGCGCCTCTGTGATAAGAACCAAGAGTTGGACACCAACACACACACACACACACAAACATACACACTGAAGACACTATACAGACTGTCCAGCAGTGCTGACCAGTTGCAGTTGTTCTAACATTTCATCCATACAAGCTGTTGTTTTTCCACACAACACGTCAGTATCTGGACTACCCACCCGAGAGACGTTTGAGATAAGACACACCTCATTGACCTTACCATTGCTGCGCACCCCATTCCCCCAGAATAAGGAAAAAACTATTTTACAGCCTTGTTGCCAAAACTCAAGTAGTAATCAGTCTTAACTACATTATTTTAGATACCATACTTGCAATTGTATGTATGTCTCTATGTATAGAATCTACTTCCATACAGTATAGTATGTAAGATGTTTTTAAAAAGTTCAATGCAAAAAAAGTTGTATATCTATATTGTTAGGTTTATTTGTACATTGGACAGTATAAAATAGAGTTGTTGATGGTTTTAGTGCCATTGTCTCTCTTCTGACCAAACTTTGTGGTCCCACTGTTTAGAATAGATACGTATTTTCAGTTAATTTCCATTACTTTTTTAAAATTGTTATTTTGTCGTTGCTGACTTGTGTGCCTAACACACTGCCATGCCTCACACATCAGCTGAATCTCATTTTATATACTGTACTTTTTAAAGAGAGAATTTATCATTCTTAACAAAATTGTTATGAAGTATATGGAGACAATATGGCTGCTTGGGTGTTCCATCAGCCATGACCTTTGAATCTATCATTACAAGTGAGAAAAAAAAACACTTTTTAGCCAACATGATTCATACAGTATAGCCTATCCAATGATGTTTTAAGCAGTGCCATAGACCATGCAAGTATATAAGATTGTTTCATATATAGCACTCACATTATTATTATTATTATTCTAACTTATTTCTATGTAATGATATTATGGTTCTGAATGTGATGTTTTTAGATAGGCTTTGGTATTCTTTAAAAAATGTAAAGTTGTTTTTTTTTTTGGTTTTTTTTACTGCATTATGGTGCCAAGTATACACAGAATTAAGTGTGAAAAGTCTACATAAAATACACCAGTCCAACTGATAGATAAAGGCCTTGATAAAAAAATTTAAAAAAAAAGATAAAACGCTAAAAGGCAGGAAAGACTTGGAAGAATTGCTTTTTTAATGTTGTATGTAGCCTTCAACAGCCTTCATTGCTATGTTGCAAATAATTTCCTCTCGTCGCTCGCTAGAGCATTAAACTGCAATTAGGGGAGGCTGTTGATGAAAAGCGAACGTTTCCTGTTATTGATTTAATTTACTACACTACAGAGCTTCGACTGTGTGAAGCCGTTAGATTGCTCCTTGAGTTTTCCCATCTAAATCACCGCAAGTTGAAATGATTTTGTGCCTGCTGCAGACTTCATGTTGTCTTGACAGTGTGATTTGGTTCGTGGGTAAAACTGCTTGTTTTTCCCGCTGGTCACGTGTTAAGAGAAGCCGCAGTTTGTTCACTCCTTTCAGCAGATAGAGATTATATTCTACCCAATGGACGGCATGGCCTCTAGTGTTGATTATGCGGTTCTCAAGCAATAAAACCATTAGAACTAAATGGGTGTTTTGTCATCATTCCACCGCATCTATCACTTCAGCATTGCATCTGTACCACACAACAGGATGCTATTGACAACGTCTACTTATTTGTGGATCTTGATCAACTTGTATGCATGGCCAGTGGACACAATCCTACTGAGGCTATGTGCACAACAAGATTAAAGTTCAAAGATGAATATTTCCAAAGATGTTCCTGCTTCCATGATGAAGTTCGTGGTATCACATCAAGTTAAATCATGCAGCCTAAAGTCTCTGCTTTGGTAATTACTCGGATATAGGCATACCCCATGATTATTGCAGATAAATTCTGTTTTCAAGTTAGAACCAGTGCAGTCATGTAATAACTCCAAGAAATGTAATAGAGCAATAATGAAACGTGTATCAAAATACATGAAAAATGCAATATGTAGTTAAATGGATTATAGTGCTATGGAAAATTATAGTTGTTCAAAAAATGCAGGTTATTAATTAGGGCTTTAGTCTATAGAATAGTAATTATCCTAATGGCTTTAAGCAAGAATAAGCCTGCATAAATGTCCCAATATATAATAACACCTACATGTCAGAGGTGTTAGGTCAACAACAACAAAAAATCTAAATAAACTGTTCTGAAATGTGTGAAGTCTAAAATACTTAGTCGATATATACTAGTATACACACTCTTCTTCAAACTATTATATCCACATTAAAGTGCAAACAATAAATTGGCCTAAGCTAACTATGCTAACCTAAGCAACACCCCATTCCAGTTATCATTTTATATATGGCTTTGTAAATCTAGACATTTTCATTTTCGGAACATAGAGCAAATTATAAATATATTTTATATGTAGCCTATATTTATGAAATTCACTAGGCTATGCGTTAATGCATACAGTAGGTATAGCATTTGTAGGCCTGATCACCACAATCACAACGCCGTTGTTAAAAAAAAAGTAGGCCTATTAAGAGTTTAGTATAGTCCTATACTTTCACCAACGAAACTAACATTGAGCTATTCCTCCTTGGTCAAGGTTTACAAAAAAGAACGAAAGAGATCCAAAACATCTTTGATGGTCTTGGATAAAGGAAGTAAACAGGTTTCCGATTATTATCATTTATAATTTGCCATACCCGCCTTTTTCAGAAATTGAGTGTGTCCCGATCAATTTCAGACTATTGGTAGGCAGCCTAATTCAATGAAGAGTAATTTCAGTGAAGTGGAACAAAATTCCATATTAAAAACAAACGCTTGTTAAATAATTTATTCATAATACAAAGTTTTTTTTCTTCCATCTTCGCGGAAGCAATAATACTCTCTTATTCCAACAAACGATTATCCAGTTCTCTATTTTTGTTTGATAAGGTGAAACAAATTCCTTCAAATTATAAAATAAAACAGTTTAGATCGTTAAAACAAGCTTTTTACATAATTTACAACGTTTGCGTTTATACATTGTGTACCTTGGATTTAGAATGGTAAAAGGTGGAGAGATGGGCGACATTATTCTGCAATATATAACAAAATTAAGCTATAATATTGAGAAGGTATATGCTTATCAGGATTTGCGGGAAAAGCCTGCCATGTCTTGTTTACATTGGTTTAATAACATAACTTACTCAGTAAAAAATATATACATCTCACATCTTCGTCTGTACAACATAAATCATTCATACCACCCATCAGCGCCCCTTCTCTCTTTTTGAACAATTTATACCCTGGTTAAATTAGCTTTAGAAGCATCATGGAGTGTTTGAGTCTTTTCTCGACAAGTTCTCAATGTCATCACAAGGTGTCCGAGCTATTGCTGCATGGACTGATCAAGGAAAGGTTTGTAGCCTTGTGCTTTTTCAGAAGTCTCGTGATTTTTTCGTCGTCTGAATTTGGGTCCAGAGGTTTGTTGTACTCGTCATCGTCCTCATTGTCCGAGCTTTCCTTCATCTTCTCAGTTTCAGAGTCATGTTTCTTTTTGGCTGTTGCCATTTCTGCTGCGTGTCTCTTCCGCCATTTGGTTCTCCTGTTTTGAAACCATACCTATTGGGAGAAGGAATAACATATGATTAACCACTTAATACATACAATAATAAATAAGCTATTCTTGGTAGTATAGGTAGAAATTATTATTCCAATATAAAAGTCATTATCTGAGTAGGAGCCAAGAAAACACCTTGCTAAACATGAAGTTTTCCAACTAATAGCTCCAATTGCATATTAATGACAACATAATAACAACATAGGCTAATACCAATCATGTTAACCATATTGCCAATAATAATAATTCTAGGCCTGCTAATAATAAGCCTGTTAAACATTATAACTTATAATAAAGCATACTACACACAGAACAGCCAAATATGCCAATATTAATTTTAAGACAATCATCTATAAATAATGGCTTCATTACATTTTAATTCATGTTAAAAGATAACTCAAGTAATGATAGATACCTTGACTTGACTTTCAGTCATTCCCAAAGAGTAAGCCAGTCGAGCTCTTTCTGGGCCAGCAAGGTATTTCGTCTGTTCAAAGGTTTTCTCCAAAGCAAAAATTTGCTGTCCTGAAAAAGTTGGTCTGGAGTGTTTTTTCTTGCCATCCTTGTCGAGCATCATGTTTGCTTGAGCTACAAAAAAGATTGAAGAGTCTAGTCAAAAATATGTAAACACAACAGTGATTAGTATTTCAACATCAGTAGTAAACACTTCTCACGAGTTTACTCCTGGAGAGGGACTTTGTGTTGACTAACATAGCTAGGCTTGCACATTAATTAAAACACTGAATATAAAAAGCAACCAATATAAATGGAAAGCCCATCGAATCATTATGTATAGGTCGTTATTATAAGTTAAGTTAAAAGTTATTTACAAGAAGTAGCACAAAATAATCTACCCAACAAATCCAACAGATGTCTGCATTAAAAAAGTTAAACATTTTTGAGTAGCCTACAGAATTTTTTTTATCTATAACTGCATTCAAACATTTTGCACTCGACACAGCCAGACAGCGAACTTACCAGGACAGGGCACTCGAGGATCCCTCCAAGGGGAGCTCTGCATCACTCCAGGCCAGAATATGGGTGCTCTCCCCGGGAGCTCCGTCAGGGGCTTCGGGTACCGAGAAACGGCGGCTGGGTTAAAGTACATTCCTGCGGTGGTGGCCAAGCCGTTTATCCTTGGAAAGCCCGAGAGCAGCTGTCCAGCTGAGTTGATAGGTCTACCCAAGATATCGCTAATTCCATGTGGTGTCCCCAGGGCAAGGTGTGAGTTCAAATGAGTAAGAGAATGCGCCTTGAAGCCCGCATGATTCTGCAAAGTGTAAGGAAATAAAGACGTCTTCATCTCGGTCATGTTGTGCAATGCTGCCAGCGGTGTACTGCCTAGGACGAAAGCACTCTGCCGGTTAGCATCCATCTGCCCAACAGCTAACATTGGAGAGCATGAACCACCAAATTCGCTCGAGTAAAAATAACAATAAACCGAGGAAAGGAATATAAAGGTGCTGAACTGGTTGATAAGCAGAGGCCACCACAGGTGCTTCAGACGTATATCCTGGATACCGCAGCCACTGAAGGTTGAAACTTCCGAAAACAAAATCACTTATTTAGGAGAGAAGTTCTCTTGCGTTGTCGGGCAATAGTTTGATCGAAAATGTCTCTCCAATTCAGACTGTCAATAGTGAGTTTGCCGCATGCGTCCACAACGAGAATCCACTCGGAAGTTGGAGGATCTGATTTAGTTTGTTAGTGGTTTTGATGGTGACCATAAGGGTCGGCTTTCTTCGTAAATTGACTCGAGCTGTGGTGTGAGTGAAGCGGGATGCATTGATAACGGCGCAGCCACCTGCATACGCATTTCCCCCATTGGATAATGTTGAGTGAGAGCGCTCTCTGATTGGAGGGAACACACTCGGGTACTTTTCATGTGCGCCACTTGGACATAGCCACACTATTAATGCATTTAATATATTACTGTACTATTAATGATGCATCGTACTGTAGAAATAATTCTTTCAAGATTTGACTAAAATTATGTATTTACATTATGACCCATTACCGATGACAATGTAAGTAGGCTACATCATTAAACTCAATACAATTATGCTGCAGGGCCTACTGATTTCATTGTTACCAGTGATTTGAAGGAGGTTGAAGATAAGATTACACGCATTTCTAGAAGACACATCCAGTAGCCTATTCATTGAAAATGTACGCTTTATGTGTAGACTATGTGTTGTGGATGTATAACAAGCATACAGACTAGGCATACTTAACTGAAGTTGACCTTTTAGAAAAGTAGTAATAAGATCTATTTCAGAGCAAGATATAATAACTGACCATAATAATTGATCTTTTTCTGATGCCATAACGGATTCATTGGGGTGAATAGTTGTGGGGTTATCTTGATATTTTCTGTAAATGCTGTAAAACAATTAGATTTGTATATTATATATTAGTTTAAAACTACCCTTATCTTTGTTTCATGTGATACAGTAAATCAGTGTCAGTTCCCAGTGTAAATCAGTTCCCAGTGTGCGGGTCTATATAAACTCATAGATAGGCTAAGTGAGTCTTAACGATGGTATCACTTGGCCTACACAATAGAAAATTAGATCAGCGATTGTATCTTTATCACGGTCACTGATCAGATACACAGATGCATCATATTTGCCTGGTAGCCTATATATGTCCAAACTGACAACTAAACAGTGTAACAAACATAGACCTAATGTGACCTTTTTCATTACTCAAATTATCATTGTTGTTTTTTCATTATTTTCATCATGAGATGTGACCTGGACTGAAAAAAGCACGTGGCTCAAGACGTCATCAAGTTGAGTGCCGCTTCAAGTCACGGCGCTAATATTTTATGGAGACGTGAATGTTGTTAGAGTGAAATATGGTCACCTTAGCATGTGAAAGGCTTCAGCGAATCTACCTTGGACATTTAACATTTAATAGCAGAGTGAAGAACGCTTATTCTAAGGGTTTGGAAAAGTAAAGGTTTTCCAATTCTGCACCGCATTTCTTTATTTAGATGTGAATTACACATTTCAACAGGCCTATCTATAAATTACATAGTGGCAAAGAGATAAAACTAGACTACAGTTTGACCTTTTCAAACGTGTTAAAAACATGAATAATGCTAAAATTAGATTTCAAATATATATTTTTTTATTGTCATTATTTTAGTCTATATTGGATAATATAATGTTATTGACAATATATTATTTAACCGGACATAACTGGTGATGAAAACAATCTTTATCTGTCGATACGAAAGTTCAGTACACCAGTCACTGTTTGGCTATTAGGAAACAAGAACAAACAATCAATCAGAAAAAAAACTTACATTTCGCCTGCAACCCCTGAATAACTGAAATCGCACAGAGAATAATGTAAGAAAAACGAATTATCATCATTAACTTATAGTTATTTTTTGTGCAGTTTTTATCAACTAACTTTTTGGAACGCATTCTCCAGGTCAACTTTTCTGTTACTGGTGTGCACACCCATCTATACATCTGTAATTAGCAGCACCGTCGGTTTAAAATCTGCTCTAGCTATATCTTGACTTGAACATTAACATATTTTCACTAATTACAGGATACCTTTTTTATGGAGTTTTATTATAGGCTAAACGTTTATATCATGTTTCATAATTTATAGACAAAGGCTTCCATCTTATTAATAAAATAAAGAAACTATTACATCAGGGATTTTATTTATATCACCCTGTAAACGCATTAATTTGGTATTATTATACGTATTAATATTACAATTATTACAAGTAAGGTATTCGAAATATAGAAATATATGATAATTATTTTAATTATATTTATTATTACTATTATTATCATCATCATCATCAATATAAGTAATTGACTGTTGTTTGCAGCGGCAAGGGTAACCTGTATGCAATAAGCAAATGTGCTTAATCACTGCCAATCACTTTGCATGTAAGAAATAAATAAAAAGACATTAAAATAATTACAATTATAATTAAACGTAGGCTAATTTATGAATTAATTGTTATAATTGTTTGATATCTCATTGGTGAATTAAATGGAAGTTTAAAGCTGATACAAATCTGGGGGGAAAAAACTAGTCAACTATAACGTTTACGTAAACGTAGTCAACTGTAACATTGATGTAAACCATTTGACACAAAATGTCAACGGCACGGTTCCCAGATTATAGTTTCGATGAGCCCCCTAGTGGCGTCAAGAAGAGTTGTTTACTTTATCATTTCACATTTGCTAAACATAGGTAAGTAGGCTAGAATGAAAAATAGGCCAAGGTGATTGATCAACCACCCACTAAACGTATAACACACACTTTACGCTAGATATAAGCGTCTGTTGAGTGACTTACAAGTGTTGTTTCAAGAGAGAAAATGTCACTCCTATACAATCCTGTGCAACACAGAGCATCCATCAGCCATCAGTATATTCTGCCTTCATTGTAGACTATCCAAATAATTGCCAAACTGTCTGTTCCTCCTCAAAGATCCCTCAGTTTATTTCAATCAACTTTTCTATTCAGTTACCTGTAGTTAGATAGTTACTTAGTAAGCAATTCATGGTTTGATTAGTAGTTTTTTGGTTGTTCTATTTAATCAATAAGGCCCGAGGGTGTGGTATTCTGTGTCATATCCAACACCTGGTATATTAACTGATAACCATTAATTATCTGATTATTGTTTTAGTAGGCTAATATTAACTGAGTTAGGCTACTTTAAGCCTACTGAGTTCAAATCCAAAATAGAGAATAGGTCTAGGTATTATTTATCTGTGATATTGAACTGATAATTAATTAAAGGATGTTCATGTATATAGTTTTATTCCTCTTAATGATGATGGAGTAGACCTGCTATTTCTGGTAGGTCTATAAAATGTTCTTGTTAATGGCAAATCACCTGAACTTCCATTGCATTAAAAAATTGTGTTATTAGTGACAGTCCACCAACCTTTTTTGAGGTTGATGTGGGTCATGTGATCGAAAAATTATGTATAGGCCTATACTCTTTTCCATAGCCAGCTAGAATATTTGCTCAGTCTGCAGTTTACGGATGTACAGTGCATTCAGAAATTATTCATACCCCTTGACTTATTCCACATTTGTTGTGTTACAGCCTGAATTCAAAATGGATGAAAATGTTTACAAGCAATACCACATAATGACAAAGTGATAGCATGTTTTTAGACACATTTAAAAATGTATTGAACATGAAATACATAAATATCTAATTGACATAAGTATTCACACTTCTGAGTCAATACATGTTAAAATCACCTTTGGCAACGAATACAGTTGTGAGTCTTTCTGGGTAACTCTCTAAGAGCTTTGCACATCTGGATTGTGCAATATTTGCACATTATTATTTTTGAAATTGTTCAAACTCTGTGAAGTTGGTTGTTGATCATTGCTAGACAGCCATTTTCATGTCTTGCCATAGATCTTCAAGCCAATTAAAGTCAAAACCTTAACCAGGCCACTTAGGAGCATTTAATGTCATCTTGGTAAGCTATTGTCCTGCTGAAAGGTGCATTTGTCTCCCAGTATCTGTTGAAAAGCCGAATGAAGCAGATTTTCCTCTGTGATTTTGCCTGTTTATTTTTATTTGTTATCCCCCCCAAAAACTCCCTAGTCCTTGCCAATGACAAGCATACCCATAAAATGATGCAGCCACCACCATGATAAAAATATGAAGAGTGGTACTCAGTGATGTGTTGTTGGATTTGCCCCAAACATAACGCTTTGTATTCAGGACATAAAGTACATTTCTTTGCCACATTTTTAGCAGTTTTACTTTAGTGCCTCATTGCAAACAGGATGCATTTAGGTTAGTGTTGTGGGCTAACTACAATGTTGTTGGTCCATCCTCAGTTTTCTCCTATCACAGCCATTAAACTCTGTAACTGTTTTAAAGTCACCATTGACATCAAATCCATGAGCGATTTCCTTCCTCTCCGGCAGCTGAGTTAGGAAGGACGCCTGTATCTTGGTAGTACTGGTTGTATTGATACACCATCCAAAGTGTAATTAATAACTTCACCATGCTCAAAGGGATAACCTCCCTGGACTGTGTGGTTGAATCTGTGTTTGATTTTCACTGCTCATCTGAGGGACCTTACAGATAATTGTATGTGTGGGGTACAGAGATGATGTAGTCATTCAAAAATCATGTTAAACACAGTGAGTCCGTGCAACTTATTATGTGACTTGTTAAGCAAATGTTTACTCCTGAACTTATTTAGGTGTCCCATAACAAAGGGGTTGAATACTTATTGACTTAAGACACTTCAGATTTTCATTTTTAATTAATTTGTAAAAATGTCTACAAACATAATTCCTCTTTAACATTATGGGGTAGTGTGTGTAGGCCAGTGACACACAATCTCAAGTGAATCCATTTTAAAATAATGCTGTAACACAACAAAATGTGGAAAAAGTCCAGGGGTGTGAACACTTTCTGAAGACACGGTAGGCCCAATGTACACTTTTCCAAGAAGCGTCTCATTAAAGTGTCTCACCTTACTCATCTCTCTTAAGCATGAAACACACCAATAATCACACTTCCAATATGTACTCAATACAGTGGGAGGCCATTCCTTCTCTTGCTAGAACAAAAGCAATACCTGCTGCGTGCCGACCCGGTAGCGACGAATCTACTCATTCTACTCATTCTACTTGTACAATAGTAATGCTCGTCAGTACATCCATGGATGAGCCAGTCACACTTCATATGCAATGTAGGCTATGGGATGGTAGCTAGCTAAGTGCACAGACGCAATGCCCACAACGCTAAATACTTCTTCTAAACTAGCTAACCCCTGTAGCTAGTATTGACATCATTAAATCACAATGGATTAGCTAGTTTCCATGAAACAGCTGCCTGAGTTAACTGCTGAGTTAGTGCAGGGACCTTGGCTAGCTGCCTACATTGTGCTAGCTAGTGAAAATGCTAACGTTAGCTAGCTAGCTAAACATTTTGCTACGGACTGGCACTGGCAGTATGGGATTATGGAGAGTGAATTAAATTGTTTGTTCGTCCTCTTGCTAGGTAGTTATCTAGCTGTGGCCATCTGGCTAGTTAGTATCTGATAATCTACCATCCAGCCCGAGGGTGCAATTTGGTTGCAGAACATTTACATGTTGCTCATGAGTGCATTTTAAACTACTTTTGGATTATAATTATATTTTAAGGCTTGTATGAATGTCCTACTTAATTTAACTTTTGTATCATCATCGCAAATCAACTGCATTGTACTTAAAAAACACAAAGTTAAACCAGTAACATGGCAATTTGGCTAGCTTTGCGTCCAGCCTATGTCAATTAGCATTAGCATTCTAGATAACTTCTGCATCCAAAATAGATCATTTGCAAAGATCATAACCAAATATAATCTAAGCGACAGTTCAATCAATAATCAAAACATGATAAGCATATAAGAATCCCCCAAAGTTGTTTTGTTTAGAAGTAATAACTTCGTAAATATGGGCTATGTTAAATGGGCGCAAAATGTTGGTGGATTTCTTTTTGCATCCAGAGGTCACACGCATTCATGCGTGATGTCAGTTTGTCATGTATTGAAAAGGAGCCAATATTGCTAATATAGCTGCTAAAATTTGGAGTTGGCCTATTCATCATAATACAGCTCATGGCCTGTAATGCGTAAATTGAGGGAGAGTAAGGGCTCGATTCAATCCCTATCACCGAAGCGGCATCTGTTGTCAAACTGGGAAAGCTGTTCTGACTCTGCGGCCTACCCTCTACTAAGGTGGCGGCCCGTCAGGAAGTCCAGAATCCATTTGTAGTGGGAGGTGTTTAGTCCTGAGGTCCTTAGCTTAGTGCTGAGCTTGGAGGGCACTATGGTGTTGAACGCTGAGCTGTAGTAAATGAATAGCATTTTCACATAGGTGTTCCTTTTGTCGAGGTGTGAAAAGGCAGTGTGGAGTGCAATAGAGATTGCATCATCTGTGGATCTGTTGGTGTGGTATGCAAATTGAAGTGGGTCTAGGGTTTCTGGGATAATGGTGTTGATGTGATCCATGACCAGCCTTTCAAAGCATTTCCTGGCTACAGACGTGAGTGCTATGGGTTGGTAGTTATTTAGGCAGGTTACCTTAGTGTTCTTGGGCACAGGGACTATGGTGGTCTGCTTGAAACATGTTGGCATTACAGACTCAGACAGGGAGAGGTTGAAAATGTCATTGAAGGCACTTGCCTTTGGTCAGTGCATGCTCAGAGTACACAGCCTGGTAATCCCTCTGGCCCTGCGGCCTTGTGAATGTTGACCTGTTTAAAGGTCTTACTCACATCGGCTGCGGAGAGCGTAATCACAGAGTCGTCCGTAACAGCTGATGCTATCATGCATGTTTCAATGTTACTTGTCTCGAAGCGAGCATAGAAGTTAGGCTCGTGTCACTGGGCAGCTCTCGGCTTTGCTTCCCTTTGTAGTCTGTAATAGTTTGCAAGCCCTGCCACATCCGAAGAGTGTCGGAGCCGGTGTAGTATGATTCGATCTTAGTCCTGTATTGATGCTTTGCCTGTTTGATGGTTCGTCGGAGGGCATAGCGGGATTTCTTATAAGCTCCCGGGTTAGAGTCCCGCTCCTTGAAAGCGGCAGCTCTACCCTTTAGCTCAGTGCGAATGTTGCCTAATCATCGAATATTGTAAGAGATTTCATTGTCTGCTTATATGTCCCCTTAATTTATCCTACAGTTCTGCCTTGGTGCAAAGGGAGAATATTGTAAGAACGGCATGTTCTGAATTCTGTCGCTGTACATTACAAACGTGCTGAACAAATAGTTATATTGACTACGTCCGTCCTAGCTCGCTCATTAATATCTTATTCAGAATTATGGATTACCTCTTATCCGCTCATCGTCCCCTTATGCCATAGTTTGTGCATCTCAATTGTCATCAGAAACCACATTTGTTTAAGCAAGTCAGCCATAAGGCAGTAAATGAGGCTGAATGAACTGTTTTGCTGCCAGACAAGGCTCCGCTGATAGCCAGGCATAGCAGTGGTAAGGTGTTGGGACTGCTGTTGGGACTCTGCTGTTGGGACAGCTTTATGTTGGCCCTAATAGTGTGTAGGCACCGTTTGTCACCGTTATAGTGCAATTCATGTATTTTTTTGTGTTGTGTCATGGGTTTGCTGGCATGCATCTAAAATATATATATTTTTGTTTTCCCCACCAAGATTTACATACAAAGATTGCCGCTGGTCATAGGTGCAACAGTGATTGACAATTATTTTTTACAGTCTATGGGGATGATGGCCGGGAAATTGCCAATTAAAAACCCAGAAAAATATGTTGAGTATGTCAATTTTGTGTATAGAATACACTTCTGAAAAATGTGTCCTTCCCGGTCTGAAAACAGTGACGAACATAACACCAACGGGCATGTGGAGGGAGGGTTCTTGAAATGTAAGGTCCACAACACTCAGGCAACACATCATTAAATTTCTTCCCCAAATGAGCGGCGTTGTGGCTCTAACTGGTGGTTGTATTTGGAACTTGTTTATGGCTCTATCAACAAAAATGGAAAAAAACATGAACAAAAGATATACAAAATATATCTACCACACCTTAATCCTCTAATTTGGACTATGTTCTATATATGTCCAAGGTCTTGGCTAAATGACTCTATCATGGCATTGTCTCTAATGTCATATCTAGGGTGATCCCACTTGAAGGTGGGTAGTTGAGGCACTTGGAAAAATTGCCCCTGAAGGACAAAGCTTACATTGGGGACATTACAGGGCTGACCTAGCGAATTCGGGACAGGAGGCTGGGGATGCTGTGGATTGACCCCCTGATGGGGTTTCAGGATCTATTACCAACTTTCCAAAAATCGAACTCGCTTCAGTCCCACGGGTGATCCTAGTA
Source organism: Brachymystax lenok tsinlingensis (assembly GCA_030435695.1). Taxonomy (NCBI): domain Eukaryota; kingdom Metazoa; phylum Chordata; class Actinopteri; order Salmoniformes; family Salmonidae; genus Brachymystax; species Brachymystax lenok. The sequence goes on from CM059805.1 coordinate 19,866,489, forward strand.
TAAGACCTCATTAGGTCTTCCATTACACTTGTGTGCCTGTGTATGTAGTAGGTGCACACGCCAAGGGAAATTTGACCAAGGATCATGGTAACCGTCAGGACACTGTCCGGCACCGTCCAAGAGCGGGTGACAGACCAATCTTTTGGCCTGAAGTCAGTCGGGTCAACTAAAAGTGCCTCATCCAGTACGCTAAGATCAACAGTCATTGGTCCCTCGTACTGGATTTGGTTTTGAATGGCTTGTGGTAACGCTTAGCAAAAGCGTTCTTCGCTGGTGATAGGCTTAAGACCACAAAGACGCTCAGTGTTATCCCTGACGAACGGTTTTCTAGGACAGAGGTAGTGAACAGAGTACACAGTAACAGAGTAGGGGTGAGATAGAAATCTGGATTGTTTTCCTGAACAGCTACTACTGGGGGGGTGTCAATTTTTACGTGGGTACTGTCGCGCCAAAATCCTACATTTAGAACCGTTTTCAATCTATAGATATTCTCCAGTTCAACAACCGGCAGCGTCAGTAAAAATCCCTCTTCATTACGATCAACATCAACGTGTATTTGGATTGCCGACCCCAGACTATAGGCCAAGTGTGACTGTAATGGCCTTATTGTGGTTGTAGTAGCTGAGGTCAATATGTCGTCCACCATTGAGACGGGCACTAGATATGAGGGGATTCTATTCATGGCCAAGTGGTCCATAGAAGGGCTAACTTCACAGAGAAAATCCTCCAATAACAATCAAACCAATTGGACATGGGCATAGTCATGGTTCATGACATCTACTAGCTTTCCTACAGACAGGAGGGTTTGTTCAGGATAGTAGCGTGTGTGTTGACCACCAGAATAGACTTTCCCACATGTTGCAACCTGAGTGCCTGTGCTTTCATCTGTTGCTGGATAAGTGGCATCTCTTCAGTAATCTCCCTAACATTTCTCTTGACTGTGGCTAGGCTGACTGCGTTGACGGCAGTGGTACCTAGGGCAAATAATGACCCTACGGCTGCCCCTATCGAGGGTAACGCCCCGATGAATCGTTTTTCTCACCTGGGCTCGGCTAGTTCTGACTGGGTTACTGTGAACTTTTGGAGTTGGGCCAACATATGGGCAGTGTCTAGCTGGGCGTGCTTAACTGCCTGCGTGGTCCAGTCATCCCCGGCCCAACTCAAATGCGCAGCAGGTGGGATGTGTTGGCAGTACACGTTCTCTGCATCTAGGCGGACATACACCTTCTGCGTGTGTACTCTGCAGTTAGTTATAAGGAGTCCTGGATCATCGCCGAGAACGATTCCCGTAGGGGATCCGCTCATGATTACGTCTGATGGGTTGGTTTTGAACAGGGCACAGAGTGTCAGGATCAGCCAAAGGAACTCCATCCTACAGAAACGCATAATCAGAGATATTTTTGGATTATTTCAGTCATTTGCTTTTGTAAACAAAAATGTTTTGATGTCATTTGCCGGCTCGTCATCATCATGAAGGGTGTTATTCCCATAGACCTGTTATTCCCGTAGACCTGATCGCCATCAGTACCAATGGGGGTTTGAGGTCCCAATCTTTGTGGTTGGCTGCCACATATTTCCTCAGGATTCTGACGATTGTTTGGTTGCTCTTTTCTACACTGCCGGAGCTCCTAGGGTGGTACGCGATGTAGAGTTTAGCTTTGACTCCCAGGAGCCTCCACAGTTTGGTCATTACAGCTGCCGAAAAGTTGGATCTTCTGTCGCTGTCCACGGTTTCTCCTGGCAGGCCGAAACAAATTAAAACGTGGTTGAGCAAAAGAACGGCCATGGTTTCCGCCGTGCCATTGGTTGCTGGCAGGCACTCCACCCACTTTGTGAATGCTTAAGTCACTGTGAGGAGATACTTGTTGCCTCTGGCCGACCTGGAAACTGGGACGACCCAGTCGATCTGGATCGAGCTCCAGGGGTAAGACACACCCTTGCGTTGCAGGGGTCCTCTGTGAAGTGGCTTGGAGGGTTGAAACTGGCAGAAAACTAGACATCCCCTCATGTATTGTGCCACGTCTTGTTCCATGTGAGGCCAGTGGGCCACCTGTTGCAATGTTTCACATGTGGCCTTGACTCCCATATGGCCTCCACATGGCTCGTCGTGGGCATGGGCTATCATTATCCCCCTCTGTGTTTTAGGAACCACCCACCTTCGTGTGGTGTCGGTTTCTGAAACCGAGGGGCTGTTTAGTTGCGTACAGCGAACGCAAGTCGTGTGAACCTGCCAAAGCCAGTTCGGACACTGGGTGATTGACAGGATCTGACAGGAAAGCCATCAAAGTGGCAAGGGACTGGTGTTGCATTGCTACCAGGTCACCATTCAGGAATGAATGAGTTAGCAACACATTATGTTTGTGCGAAGATGTTTCCCGCGGTGCTACATGGCTATGCGTTACCGCAGACACCATGGCTTCCTCAGTGTTTTTTTTATCTCGAGCATCGGACAACCAAGGGGTGCTGTGAATTGCACCAGATTTCGCCATGCTGTCGGTATTGTCATTGCCAAGTTTGTCATGACCAGGTGATTTGGAGTGTCCCTTGACTTTCTTCCAATACACCTGTAGGTCGTGTTTAGGGATGAGGTCATCGCAAGCTAGAATGAGATCTTTGTTTTTCACTTCTTTGCCACATGTGCTATTGTTTCCAAAACGGCATGTGGCAGAAGAAGGTGAGTCTGGCGTAGTTTGAGTTGTTGCAGATTGCCTGTTCTGACAATTCGTATTTCACGCCATTTACAGTGTGATAAGCACGCCACTTCTGCAAACTGGCTGGTCTTGTTGCCTAGCTGAAATTGAATCGGTTTGCACGGAATGTCATTGTGCCATACCAATCCCACACCAGCTTGCAAGTGATCTAGATGACGGTAAGAATAGCCATCAACAAATTCCACCGGTACGTCAAGACACACATTCTCTTCGAAGTAGTGCTGGTTCGAAGGCAATTGCCGAGCGATGTAACGCGGGGGTGACGCAGAGTCAGTTTCATCGTCACCACAGCGATGACTGCAGCGTCATAAGCCAGGCCGCTATCCTGCTGTTGTGTACAGCACCCTAACGGATTCGTTGGATTTTCAGAAAAGTCACAGGCTGGTGACATGTTTCTATGATCACCTTTTGTCCACCGACATAACTGGTAATGTGTTTGACCGCCCAGACTGTCGACAGCAACACTTTTTCACAGTCTGAGTACTTGTGTTCAGCAGGGTTGAGTGTTTTGCTCGTGTAAGCAACCACATGTTTGTCTTGGTCGTATTTTTTGGTACAACCCAGCACTAAGGCAGTGCTCTGAGAAACCGACTTTCAAAAAGAACGTCTTGTCTTGGCAGGGTGCCTCGCAAAGCAGGTTTTTCAAGGAAGCCACAGCTTCGTTGTGAGTGCCATCCCAGACAAATTGGGTGTCTTTCTGAAGAAGACGGGTCAAAGGCTTCGACAAGTCGGCATAGTTTTCAATGAATTGACGGGAGTAGTTACATACTCCAAAGAACCTCGCACCTCATGACGTTTTGTAGGTGTTTTGATGTTGCGGACTGCTTGGATTCTGTTAGACTGTGGCAGGATGCCCTCAGCACCCACCAGAAGCCCAATGTAGTTTACCTTGGTCCTGCACCACTGTCCTTTCATGATGGCCAACTTAGCCCCTGCTGTCCCGAATTGGGTAAGAACGTGGTCCATCTCGTTGAGGTGATGTGACCAAGTCTCACTTCTCATGAGAACGTCGTCCACATTGGAATACGCACCACATGAATGCCTGTAAAACCTCAATCCAGCAAGTCTGTCGACCAGATCTCTCAACTGATGCCGTTCAGTGTCATTGACAAGAGCATCAGCCTCCGACAGTAGTTGTACTAAATGTGCATGGAAACCAGGATATGGTTCGGTGACATTGTACAGGTCTTCATCGGGTGGTGACGGTATGTCAATGATGGGAGAATCATTGGTTGTTACCTCACAAGAGTGTACTTCACATGCAGGAGGAGATGCGATATCGTCCTCCGTAACAATGGAGTATATTAAGAAGTTGTTCTCAGAATCGACATCCAGCCTGAACGTCGATGTATCGTCAAGTGGCAATATTGGAGTTATTGCGATTGCTTTTGACGGACAAGTAAACTGCGTTCCTCCCTCGCCACCTAGGTCTAGGGAGGACGGAAGACTGTCACAGGAACAACCAGTTCAAAATTCATGGAAGGAGTAATCAATCAATGTTCATAGCTGAGTATGCCGAGGAATGGAAATATCTGCTTAAATCAGATTCTGTACCAGGAGGTAAGTGGATCTAGCGGTTAGTTCCAACAGGGTTGCCATTGATAGTTAGCCCCAAGTCGAATAGTCGCAGAGAGGGTTGGAAGAGCGCAGTGGTGCCTTCCATCCGGTATCTGGGCGCCAGGTTCAGTCTTACAGAAATCTCTGTGGTTCTTGCTGGAATCACCATGGCGGACTCAGCTATCACCTTGTAAGCTTCAGGAATAGTCTGCCCGGATGCCATTCGTAGCGGTTCAAAAGACAAGGCATGTTGGTCTGGCTGCGCCAAAGACCAAAGAACTTGGTGTATGGTATCGAGTTTAACTTGTCCCGATTGGAGGAACTTGTCCCGATTGGTGTTTTATGATTTTGTTATACTCTTGTGAATTCTATGGTTTTTACTAGATTACTTGTAGTTTTTTATGTTGTTTGTATGTAGTTTTGTAATGACTTGGTGCTGCCTATCTTGGCCAGGACACTCTTGAAAAAGAGATTTCAAATCTCAATGAGCCCTTCCTGGTTAAAAAAATAAATACAAAATTAACACCCAATCTTACCAAAATGTCCGCTCGCACATAGACTGTATGTGGGAGGTCGGTGACAACCAGTAGTTAGTGAGATACTTCCTTGGTTCCAATTTGGATTGATAGCGCACACACACCTATAGCGGTGAGTGTTGTCTGGGGAGTCGTTCCCAGTGGAAATCTGAACGTTTTTGGCACAAGGGGATGGCAGTTAGCCGTTTTCGAAATTGTGTTCAATATTTCCAAACTGATTGCGGATTTTTCAGACCAGGTTGCCAGTATGGCATCCTCAACCATAGTGCTGTTTAGGCACACGCCCCTTATCAGAGGAGGGTGGTAAGTGTTGACTGGAGAATCACCCAAGCCACACAGGAAAACCTCATGTTCGGTTAAGTTCAGAGTTGAACTTGTCACCTTGTTGTTTGCCACCAATGGGAGACTCATGACCAAGTTCACTGGGTTTGTGTCAGATGCTGACGTCGAACCCACGTCGTTGCTCAGTGTATGGAATGTAGCCTTGGAAGAATGAGGTGAAGTCAATGGAGTTGGCATAGGTATTTGTGACCAGATTTGGTTGGTTTTCCAATCCATTAGTGGTACCAAATGGTCAATTAAATCTATCCAAATCAGCATCCGTTCGATGTCAATGCTAGTCACGTACACAGGGTGGATCAGTGACACGCTTTCGAAGTTGAGTTTAAGTAGGAGACGCTTGGTTAGGGGCGAGGTAGCTTGAGTGACACCTCAAAGATTCGTGTCGCAACGTTCTACTGCCCTTTTTAGTTCATCCAGCAAAGTTTCGGATATGAGGGAAATTGTTTGAACCCAACTCTGTCAGAGTGTGACAGGTCAAACAGTCCTCCAGGACTGCTCTAAGATATGGCCTGTTCGAGTTGTTTTTTTTCGTCATATCCCCAACAAAATGGAATGGGTTGGGAGAACGGAGCGGTTTGTAATCTGTGTCGATTTCCAAGACAGATAACTCACCTATGTGACCCAATGGGTACTTGGAATCATCTGTTGCAACGCTGCTTATCTTGTACATCTCCACATCCGTATCCAAGTCTGTAGACAAAACCTGCGGGCTTGTGTCTAGAACGAGCGGTCCCTGGACAGGGATTTGAGTGAGGGCGGGGATAATGGGAATGTTGACATCTTCTCGAATTGCATGAGTTTCTGCGGACTTGGTCTCCAACAATTCTACGCCTAGTCATGATGACTAATCCTTGTCCTCTTTCTCAAATTTCTTCCGATGCAGTACATCTCTTATCAGAGCTTCTATATCGTTTTGGTTAGCTTTTAGATCGTTGTTGAACACTTTGTTGCCCTTGTTACGCTTGTGACCCTTTGTGAGGGTTAGGCGCAGGGACGTATCGGCCAAGTTGATCTCTATGGGACCTGTTAGGTTGGGGACGTTCATCATAGCTATTGTTACTGCAGTGGTTATCGGTGTGGTGGTTACTTGGTAGCCACCTCTTTTGTGAGTCATCTTTTACCTCACCTGTCCCTGATGCTGCACCTTCTAATTGGAGTGATGGTTCCCGCCTAAGCTCGAAAGTCGAGGTGTCCGGGCTCTTAGCCTGGCTTGCTTTTGATGCTTCAAAAGTGGTGCTTGCAAGCTCTCGGAGCGTCGAGATCGGCAAACCAACGTGGGCAGTAGGGCCCAAGTCGTTGATGAAGTTGGGAGACATGTTTGACGGAAACAGTTGTTTGAATGGTAATAGGTCTTCCATTCCTGTATCGTGAGCATGCCAAAGTAAGCTGAACGAAGCCTATGATAGTAGGCTTGTGGGTGTTCATTTCGAGCTTGTTTGATATTGTTAGCCAACGAGCTGTCGAGTTTGCGAGTTGCAGAACCACTGAATTCTATTTTCAAAACCGTGGCAAATTTAGAGTAGTCATTTTGCACGTGTTGCTCTTGTAGACGGATTAACCTTGTCACGTGTCTTTTGGACATTCGCTTCAATAGGTAGAGCCTGTTGGTATTTGTAGCGTTTGGGTAGCCACCCAAGGCGTCCTCTATGTCTGTTAAGAATGTCTCAGTGTCATTTGGCTTTCCTGGAATGGGGTCAAAGAGGCGGAAGTTTTTGACGATTTTGTCAAGGCGATCCCCGCCGCCAAGCGTGCGGGAGGCATCTGCACTCTCCCGTGGAGAATTGTGGGCCGAATGGCCAAGAGAAAAAGGCTGAAATATCCTTTTGTCTACCTTCCCTCGTTTCCTGAACTCTGGATGTGAGCTAGGTTTCTTGGTTTGGTTGTCCCGCAATAGCGTGTGACTGTTCTGGAGTTCCTCCAGATGATACCTAAGGGTGGCATTCTGCTCCGTTGCAGAGTCCACCTGGGAGTTGAGGGTGTTTATTTTAGAGATGTAGGTGTCGCACTTGCTCCGCTTGGCCTCATACTTATCTGTCATGGTTTGCAGGGAGAGGTCTCAAGCGTGGAGCGAGAGATCCAGTTTTCTAACTTTCTCAGCTGGTCTTTCTCATCCTTCATTAAATCAGCGACTTCAAGGAGTTCTGCTGTTTTGTCATCCAACTTGGTCATTGTGTTCATTAACTGATCGTCTTTGGTCTGCAGCTTTTGGAATAGAACATTACTGCTTTGAGTGGTTTCATTCACAACCATTTGCAGGGCATCAAGATGCTCGTACCCGTTTCTAGCTAGCTCCTCAGATTCATCTACTTTTGCGTGGACTTCATCGTATTTAGTTTTGGCTAAACCTAGTTGTTCCTTTAGAATATGGACTTGGTCAAGAGTTTGTTTGCGTTCTTTGTTATAAGTGTTAGCCAGATCTTCCAGTGTATCTGTTCTCACACACAGTTCCTCGGCTAGCAGTAGCTTATCTTTTTCAGCTTTCGATGCCAACTCCCTGGTTCTCTCCACCTGTGCCTTGAACTCCCCAGCTTCCTGCTCGTGCCTCTGTTGGGCACGGAGAAATTGGTGCCCTGTCCATCTCTGCTGGTGGGCATAGTTGAGGGCTAAACTGGAGAGAACCTTCACAAGGCCTCCCCCTGATGGTCTATTTCGGAGCGCGTATGTCACAATCTCTGAGTTTTTCTCGCTTATGGCATCGAAATCTAACATATTCAGCCCCTCGGCATAGTTAGGATTTGCATCGTTGCTGAGGTCAGCGATCAATTTTTCCGTGGGTGAAGGTCCACTGATTAGAGGGGGAATGGGTGGAAACCCATCTGATGGCTTGATCATTGTTATGATTATCAGTTATTTCAATTTACGTAAAGTTTGGGTTTTGAGTTGGAAGTTGCAAACACAATTTAACTCAATGAATCATCAAGACTGGGCCAGTAATATGGAAGTTGGTTATTAATGAACTTGCCAAAGCAGATTTAATTGATTAATCAATTTTAATGATAAATCGAACCTGTATAGGCTATTTGGGAATTAAACTTTAATTAACCTGAACGAGTTGCTGTATCTCAGTTAATGTGGAAAGGTTTAACAATGTCTCATTGGTAGGAACACATCAGTTTGTGTATTATCCCAATAAACAACCTGGAAAGGTAGATTTGGAATTTATTTTATGTCTTAAATTGAACGAGATAATGGTATCCAATCATTTGAGCCTGGTTAGATACCATCCAGTGCAACCTGAATTACACAATTACTGGCGATTCTTCACCACCAGAAGTCACAGTTAACACAAGCTAAAATCGGCAAAGGTGCCAGTAAAGGTGGAATTTCACAATGTTGTTGATGTCTCCCTAAACACCATTGAGCTGGTAAAAACAGATTTTATCGATTAATCAAATTGAATGATTAGTCAACCCTGTATAGGCTGAAAGGAATTAACTTTAATTAACCTGAAATCGTTGCTTTATATAGGTTAAGAGTGGAAACGTTTAACAATGTCTCATTGGTTGGAACAAATCCATCTGTGTATTATCCCAATAAACGACCTGAAAAGATAGTGTGTCGATTTAACTTCTGTATTAAATTGAATGAGACAATGATATCCAATCAGTTGAGATGTGTTGGATATCGTACAGTTTAACCTGAATTATTTAACAACAATTACTGGAGATTCTTCACCAGAGGTTACTGATAGCGCAAGCTGAAATCTCACGGGATTCCTGCCCGGCGCAATTTATGTTGAAGGTCTCCAATGGGGGTCTCTGCGTGGACCATTTCGGCTTCTCTGATGACGCACTTCTCTGGTTCAGGGTGTAACTCTCTGGTTGTCCTCACGATGTCAGTGTCCTTTGTCTTAGTGGTCTGTTTCCTCCTCTGTTTCGCCCTTGTTCTGAAAGGGGTCTTTTGAGAACAGCCAGCCCTGTAGCTCAGGGCTCACAGCGTAGGAATGAAAGCAGTGTAGAGACACGATTCGATGGAGAATGGTGACCGGGTGGTCCTGCTTGAATTCACCCTCTTAGACACAGCTACTCATCCGTAACAAAGATAGATAAAAGGTTCCTTTGTCTTCAACCTCATGTTGCGTTTTGGGGTTGCTGACTACTCAGACCTTGGCTGCTGCTCAGGTCACTTAGTCTGTGTTAACTCTTAACTCACATGTTTTATACCCTCGGGTCAGAAATGGGCATTTCCGCCTTTAGGGCAATTCTCTGGGCGTAGCTAGTTACGAGGCAAGGTCTGGATTTTACTCAGATCCAATTTAGACAACTAACTTCACATTTCATCTTTACAAAAACATTCTCTATGATCTGGACATTTTCCACACAACATACAATATGCAAACATCAAGTACATAGTGTGAAAACTCTTCAAGTTACAATGTGTCAAATGTGTGCATGTGTGTATAAAACTAAATCATTGTTCAAAGAATCTTACTGCAATCAAGCTATGTGTGCATGCACAAACATGAACAAATACTGAAACACTGGTGGCAAAACTATGGTGGCCTTTGGAAAACAGACTTTCATATTATACAGTGAAGGGAGATCATTCATTTCCATGTCCGTGCACACATTTTATTTTCTCTACATAAACCTGGATAGGCTCTCTGTCCTCCTTCAGTCTTTGTTTGATATATATATATATATTTTCATGTTGTAAGGGTCAGTTTTAAGGGAAAACAAATCAGGCAGAGAGCATAATTGCATGAGAGATCCAGGACCAATGGGGTGGGGGACTTCAGGGAAACGAGAGTGCTGGGTGATTCTGCCTGGAGTAGATTGTCAATGGCTTAGAAAACATTGTTCTTGGCTTAGCTCTGAACTCTGAAATTTGCAGGAGAAGTGGCTTGAGCCTGGAGAAAAAGCCAGGGCATAGTCTGGGAGCTGAGAATTGAATCTCCACAGATGTAGGGGGATCTCATCCCCTGGAAAATGTTCCGTGGATGCCCGCTCCTCTCTAAGCCTGGTTAACAATGGCTATGGTAACTTTATTGCTTTGTGTCTTGGTTTGTTTGCTATGCTAGTGGAATAAGTAGAGACAGAGAGGTGAAGATGAAATATAACGCTTCCAAACTCCCTACATGAAAACCAATCCTTTGATTGTACACATGGTTTAATGCAAATGCTGTGGAAATCCATTTACAGACACTGCTCATTTGTGCATGTTGCTTTTTTGAGGAAGGCATCCTCGAAAAGAACATAAACAAAACCCCAACCACAGCACACAAAATATGCAAATAATTCAATATTTTTTTCTAAATACCATCTATCTGATCACTGGTTGGAATCATCATGCGATAGACTTTTAACATGTGAATGTCATTTAGGTCACAACAACATCACTATAAGTTGTATGTCTATGTGTACCTAATAGATCTATGTGTAAGGACATTCCCATATGAGATGAAGGGGAGGCAGTCTACCTCCAGGACTGAAGATAATGACGTAGACTTCTACTGTAAGATGTATCTCAGCAGTTGCAAGTTATTGGGATAGATCTTATCTGGCAGTCTCTTGGAAATGTGGTAGGGAAGATTAAGGGCATGGTAATGGATTTGTGGAGCTGTTAAACTTGATTTGTTAACTACTTAAAGACTGGCCTCAGAAACGTACGTACATAAATACATACATACTGTACATATATACAGTGCCTTCAGAAAGTATTCACAGCCATTGACTTTTTCCACATTTTGTTGTGTTACAGCCTGAATTTAAAATGGATGAAAAAAAACAGGTCACTGGCCTACACACAATACCCCATAATGTCAAAGTGGAATTATTTTTTACGAAAATGTTATTTATAAAAAATGAAAAGTTGAAATATCTTCAGTCAATAACTATTCAACCCCTTTGTTATGGCAAGCCTTAATAACATGTTATTTACAAGTCACATAGTAAATGACTACATCATCTCTGTACCCCACAGATACAATTATCTGTAAGGGCCCTCAGTCGAGCAGTGAATTTTAAACACAGATTCAACCATACAGGCCATGGAGATTTTCCAATGCCTCGCAAAGAAGGACACCTATTGGTAGATGGGTAAAAAAAGAAGCAGACATTTAATATCCCTTTGAGAATGGTGAAGTTATTAATCACACTTTAGATGGTGTATCAATACACCCAGTCACCACAAAGATACACGCGTCCTTCCTAACTCGGTTAACGGAGAGGAAGGAGACCGCTCATGGATTTCACCATGAGTCCAATAGTAACTTTAAAACAGTTACAGAGTTTATTGGCTGTGATAGGAAAAAACAACACAAAACAGCACAATACAAAACATTACTGAGTACCACTCTCCATATTTTCAAGCATGGTGGGGGCTGCATTATGTTATGGGTATGCTTGGAGAGTTTTTCAGGATGAAAAAGAAATGGTATGGAGCTAAGCACAGGCAAAATCATGTTTTCCACCAGACACTGGGAGATGAATTGACCTTTGAGCAGGACAATAACCTAAAACACAAGGACACATCTAAACTGGAGATGCTTACCAAGTTTTGACTTGAAAATCTATGGCAAGAATAGAAAATTGTTGTCTAGCAATGATCAGCAATCAATTTGACAGAGCTTGAAGAATTTTTTAAAGAATAATGGGCAAATATTGTACAATCCAGGTGTGCAAAAGCTCTTACAGACTTACCCAGAATGACTCACAGCTGTAATCACTGCCTAAGGTGATTTCTAACATGTATTGACTCAGGGGTTTGAATACTTATGTAAATGAGATATTTATGTATTTCATTTTCAATACATTTGAAAAAAAAAATCTTTCACTTTGTCATTATGGGGTATTGTGTGTAGATGGGTGAGAAAAAGTATATTTAATCAATTTTGAATTCAGGCTGTAACACAAAAACATGTGGAATAAGTTGAGGGGTATAAATACTTTCTGAAGGCACTGTACATACATGCCATACATAAACTACATGGCCAAAGGTATGTGGACACCGCTTCAAATTAGTGGATTCTGCGAATTTCAGCCACACCCGTTGCTGACTGGTGTATAAAATTCGAGCACACAGCCATGCAATCTCCATAGACAAACATTGGCAATAGAATGGCCGTCTGGCCTCGGTTGCAACACTCACTACTGAGTTCCAAATTGGCTCTGGAAGCAATGACAGCACAAGTACAGTTCGTCGGGAGCTTCATGAAATGGGTTTCCATGGCTGAGCAGCCGCACACAAGCCTAAGATCACCATGCGCAATGCCAAACGTCGGCTGGAGTGGTGTAAAGCTCGCCGCCATTGGACTCTGGAGCAGTGATGAATCATGCTTCACCAGTCCGACAGATGAATCTGGGTATTTCGGATGCCAGAAAAACACTACCTGCCCGAATGCATAGTGCCAACTGTAAAGTTTGGTGGAGGAGGAATAATGGTCTGGGGCTGTTTGTCATCATTCAGGCTAGGCCCCCTAATTCCAGTGAAGGGAAATCTCAACCCTACAGCATACAATTACATTCTAGACGATTCTGTGTCAGACCTCACTAATGCTCTTGTGGCTGAATGGAAGCACGTCCCCATAAGCAATGTTCCAACATAGCTTTCCCAGAAGAGTGGAGGCTGTTATAGCAGCAAAGGGGGGACCAACTCCATATTAATGCCTGTGATTTTGGAATGAGATGTTCGACGAGCAGCTGTCCACATACTTTTAGTCATGTAGTGTACATACTGTACATACTGCACATACATGTTAATGTCCCAGATGACACGGCAGTAACATGAAGCAGTCAAAATGAGCCAAACACGTTAGATCAGCTTGCTTATCCAACAATAACACAGTATCTTCCAAACATTTAATGATGTGGTTTGACAGCCTTATTTCTTACCTAGGGAATCAGATAGAGAGAGAACATTCACCTTTTCTCAGAACTGCTGCATGAGGTTTTTGGCAGGAGGATTCCAACCTATGTTGAGATGAGATAACAACATTAAGATAAGAACAGAATAATCATCCAGTGTCTGACCAATATTCTTGAATAATATTCTTACAAATATTCTTACGGATAACAAAATGATCACACACTACTAGGAATAAAACTTACACAGACAGAGTTCTGACATTGCAGTTATTTTTAGAGCATTGAAATTAAATATATGTCAATCAAGAAACATTAATCTTTTGCGTAAATGTTCATGTCTTGAAAAAAGAGACAGTTGGGAGTATTTGGAAAGTTCATTTGTCAGTGTTTTTATGTAAATGATGTCTGTGTCCTTTAGGGTGACTCACTTTTTCTGAAACCAAATTCAGTAGAAAAACAGTTCCTCTTTCTACTGCTCTGCTGCTTAATTTAAACACTGTGATGTTAATGACTTCATTAACAGTATGCTTACTCTGAGTACTAAGATGAACATCAAATTTAAGAACATTTGGAAGATTGTTCCACAAATAAAGTGCAAGCAAACTAAAAGCGGATTTACATTTCCCAGTAGAGACCAAAGGAATTTCCAGAGTTAGCCATCTTTGAGATCGGGTGTGATAACTTGTATGCCTAAAGTTTAGTAATGATGTAGGTACAGTGGGACTTTTTGTAAAAGGGGTTTATAAATGAAAACATAGCAATGTATCAACCTAAATTAAACCAAAGAGGGCCAACCAACTTTTCTGGTACAGCATGCAGTGAGGAGTACTAATGATGAACTCCATCTAGTTTTAATGAAGTGGCAGTTGCGTTCATAGAGATGATGTTGCCATAGTCTAGGATCAATAGGAACATCGACTGAATAATCTGCTTTCTACTATTTAATGAGAGGCAGGACCTGTTTCTATAGAAGAAGCCCATTTTTATTCTCAGCTTCTTAACTAACTCATCAATAGGATTTTTAAAAGACAGCTTTTCATCTATCCAGATGCTCAGATATTTATAATCAGGGGCACGAGCAATATGGACAGCTTCGAAAGTACATATGCATAAATCGTCAGACTTAATTAGTAATAACTTATGTAATCTAGCTACATGCTGGTTTTGAAATGTGCTTGTAGTTTTTTGGTCATGAATGTGCAATTACTTGTCCTGCAGCACAACATTAGCACACTAACAGGCTTATTTGTAGGGGGTAGGAGACAGATGGAATACAGTACGGGATATTATGTGCCATTATGGGGTCGGCTACTTGCCATTATGGCCCTTTTTGTGTCCCCCTGTGTCGTCTCTGTCTATGTCTCCATGATGTGCTTGGAGCGTTCACACAGATGCCTCAATGAAAAAAACATACACTTCTTGTGGCCTCCTTCAACAGCTAGATGTGGCTGGGGGGTGGTTATAGCATTTCTTACACATAACCCATCAATTTAGACAAGTGTCTGGGTATGCAGCATCTAATAATTATGAAATATTTATACAGCGGTTTTTATCTGGACACTTTCAAAATCAGATTAGGATATAGGCCAAGGACTAGATAAAGTAGGAGTAGACAAAGCAGAACTCTCCAGTAGGTTACCAAAACATTATCTTTCAGTCTAATACAGCTATTTACTTACTTTTGTAGCTCTTCATCAGAAGCACACTTTTTGTAAATATTTAGGGCTAACTGTCCTCTCCAAGTTTAGCAGTCATCACTAGTTATCACAGCCAAAGTCTTAAACCCCACCTAAATCTTTATTATTTAAAAAAGAAAATGGCCCAATTTCATGGTATCCAATTGGTAGTTACAGTATTGTCCCATTGCTGCAACTCCCATACGGTCAAGAGCCATGCATCCTCCGAAACACAACCTAGCCCAGCTGCACTACTTCGTGACACAATGCCTGCTTAACCCAGAACACTTGGCAACTGTGTCAGTGTGCCCAGCCCGCCACAGGAGTCCCAATGGGACAAGAAAATCCCTGCCGGCCAAACCCTGCCCTAACCCAGACAACACTGGGCCAATTGTGCACCGCACCATGGGTCTCCCAGTCACAGCCAGCTGCGACAGAGCCTGGACTCAAACCAGGATCTCTAGTGGCACAGCTAACAATGTGATGCAGTACATTAGACCACTGCGCCACTCAGGAGGCCATAAACCCAGCATATTTCTACACTTTCTATTTTCTGCTAACCTTATGCCTAAACCTAATTGTAAATTGAGACCAAAAAGCACATCTTTGGTTTTATAAATTTTTACGATAATCCGTTCACCTACTCTGTGTCTCACAAAGACACGGCGGTTGGAACCAAAAATCTCACATTTGGACTCATCAGACCAAAGGACAGATTTCCACCAGTCTAATGTCAATTGCTCATGTTTCTTAGCCCAAGCAAGTCTCTTCTTATTGGTGTCCATTAGTAGTGGTTTCCTTGCAGCAATTCGACCATGAAGGCCTGATTCACGCAGTCTCCACAAAACAGTTGATGTTGAGATGTGTCTGTTTCTTGAACTCTGTGAAGCATTTATTTGGGCTGCAATTGGTAACTCCTATGAACTTATCCTCTGCAGCAGAGGTAACTCTGGGTGTTCCTTTCCTGTGGCGGTCCTCTTGAGAGCCAGTTTCATCATAGTGCTTGATGATTTTTGTGACTGCACTTGAAGAAACGTTAAAAGTTCTTGACATTTTCTGAATTAAAGTAATGATGGACTGTTGTTTTTCAATGCTTATTTGAGCTGTCTTTTACCAAATAGGGCTATCTTCTGTATACCACCCCTACCTCGTCACAACACAACTGACTGGCTATGGGTGACTCACTTTTTAAGAAGGAAAGAAATTCCACAAATTAACTTTTAACAAGGCACACCTGTTAATTGAAATGCATTCCAGGTGACTATCTCATGAAGCTGGTTGAGAGAATGCCAAGTGTGTGTAAAGCTGTCATCAAGGCAAAGGGTGGCTACTTTGAAGAATCTTAAATATAAAACATGGATCAAATATTTTGATTTGTTTAACACTTTTTTGGTTATGACATGATTCCATATGTGTTATTTTATAGTTTTGATGTCTTTTGATGTCTTCTACAATGTAGAAAAAGTACAAATAAAGAGAAGCACTTGAATGAGTAGGTGTATCCAAACTTTTGACTGACAATATATATTTTTTCATACGCGCAATGTCACTGCAAATCAGCCTTTTTTTCGAAATTAATTATTTCTAAATGAATTTTACTGGACTGTCTGGCACAATCCGGGACATGTGGTCACCCTAATAATTTGGTGTGTCTAAATCCAAAGTGTCACTTGGATTTAGGGAGATTATATATTATATGAAGGGAGATTATATTGTGAGCAAAATTATTAATTATATCACATTACTAAAGGATTATTAAAGGGTTAATGAAATTAGGTCAAAGAATCTATTTTAGATTCTCTATTTGATAGAAAATCTTATTTTACCCAAAATGTATCATTAGTGTTACCGTCATTGGTGTTACTACTCCTACTGGTGGCACAATATTATCATAATGGTAAAAATTATTTCAAGTCATTAAGCTGCCATATTAGCTGATTTAGAATGGGAAGATGTACCCAAATGCATTCATAAAAAAATATATCAATAAACACCACCGCAATTCAAGAATGACCCATTACAGTGGAAAATACATTTTAAGGACTTTGAGATGGAGTGCAGACCGAGTCCCTTGCAGACTGTCTGAACAGTGGCAACCAGGGTCAGTGTTAAGATTAATTCAGTGCATGCTGTTAGGCAGATATCAAGGCTACAGAAGGCGTTTGTAAGAGAAAACTTGGGGATCCAACTGGTCAAGTTGATTGATTGCCTAGATATAAAAACCAATGCAAAGGTATCTTCTTGGGTACGTACTCTCAGACACAATGATAAGTCATTCAGGGCTATTGTTATCCATACAATTGTTAGAAATTTCCATAATTTGTATATTTTAAATAACATTTTCACTTTTTATAGCTTCAAGGTACATGCCTGAAGGATTCATTCAAACGATCCCAACTTTGACTAGCAGAAGGCTAGCCTGGTTGAACCAGTTCTGCATTCTGTCTGGTTTAACCAGGCTAGCAGAAGGTCTACTCTAAGTTTAAAATTTGTTCAATCTGGCTGTATCAATGACAGAGTAGATAAGAAGTGAATGAATTGAAAACAGAAAAAGGAGAACATGTTTCAAAGAATCACGACAAATAAGGGACAACCAGCAGTCTGTTGTCTTAAGGTTTTTTCCTATAGGTCAAAACTCATCATTACCTGGAAAATAACACATTCTATATGAAATATGCTAATTGCCACTCATTTCTAATGATTGGTCATTTTTGTTGAACTTAAGTTTTAATCAATGTATTTTTCCCCTGGTAAGTTTTCTTTGCTTTTAAAAGGTAATAAGTCTTTATGAGCTGAGCGTTTGTGTTCATTTACACAGGCGTTAAAGAGAGCTCATCATTAGTGAGCACAGGTCATATATACAGTATGCTACGCTAAGTAAATCATCATAGATGTGACTAACTCATTTATTGCTCTTCAAAGGATTGGCAAAGTTGTCTGTCACCAACTTTTATCAGATATTATTCAGTCAATAGCATTACATTTTTTCACACGTTGGTTAAGTACATTTCTTAGTACACTTAACAATGCCTTATTGTTGCAGATAAAGACTTATGCAATGATAACTCTTCGCACCACTTAACTTGTGTAGGAAAGTGCAATGATGTCTGAGCTACACTAGATAAACACAGTTCCAATGTAATATGTATTCCTTATTCTTTACTTCCCACAAAACGTATTAAAGAAGGTTCTGATGAAGGTGGTCCTGGCTGAGGGAGATACTGCCTAACCACCTTTCTCTGGTGTGCAAAGTCTTCAGAGACATCCTGAGCATGCCTGAGTTCTAGGAGGAGGCCCACTTTTTATGGATGGACCGTAAGTTTGTTTCCACCCATCCAACACGAAAGTGTATCTCCATTTGGCCTTGTGATGTCAGTTTTACTTACCAGTTTGTGTCTTTTTTGATTGACCAAAGTAAGCTATACTAATCACATGTTCATAAATGTTATTTGTACTGTTTATGTTGTAAGAAGACATTTGCTTAGATATTTCCCTCTACATATAATTTCGTGGACAGTATTGGAGTGGGAAGTAACATTTTATATGTGAATATACAGTATATTATATATACATCACATGCGACTCATAATAAAACGAAGCAATTAGCCTATTAAAATGTTTATCTGACTCCATAAGATAAATAGCAATATGCAAGAGACTATAGTTGAGCTCCAGTAATAGGCAATGAAGAAATGTCTGAGAATGGAATTCTAAATAAAAGTGTATTTAATTACTTTGTCAAATTAAATTATTCACATTCAAGACACAAAGCTTAAGTTACAAGGCAATACTGACACTAACAAAGCATTATTCTAACCATGATCAGTGAGAGAAAGAGAGAAATCATAGCCTGAAAGGCCATGCTCCAAAAGTCCATTGGGTAGAGAGAGAAAGAAGTTCAAGAACAAAAAAAGAAAGATCAATGAACCTAAGACCCTTTAAGTTGTTTGGGTTCAAAAACTGAGTTGTTGACCTATAGTATTATGGTACATTTCCAATCAGATATTAGACGTACAGGATGTAACCTCTTTTTCTCAGAGGTGAGACAAAGGGGGTTGGGAAGATCAACACAGAGAATGCTGAATACCTAAGACGACACAGAGGACATTATTGCATACAGTTGATAAGAAGAGTCACTATTACATCATTTGTATGTGTATTCTGTTTCTCCTTAATTTTTCAACAGGGCATGTCACATGGAGGCTGTACTCCGAAAAGTACAGGAGGGACTTCCAGGGATGTCCAATGTCCATTGCCTCTTTAGTGATAAAGACATAATGCATAATATCATAGTAAATATACTTGACTTTATACATATTTTTACTTTTTTCTACAGTTTCCAATTGAATTTGTATAGCAGCACTTGTGTTAGTGTAACTTTGCTGGTGATATAACAACACCGCTCCCAATTTCAGCTCTCTGTGCATCAGTGCTGTAGTATACAATGCTGGAAATAAAATATATTACACAAACATCTTTAGATGTGGAAATATATTTTTAGGTGAAGAAGTATATGATGTCAATGGTATGTTTATGGAAGACGGGCAGGACCACCGGTTCAGTATAACCCAGATAACTTTAGCAACTACTGTTGAGGAGCAGACCGTAGAGACCATCTAAACACACACTGGACACTGCATGAAAAGCAGTTTCTGGGTGAAATCGGATCTGCTATATTCCCGTCAAATTTTAGATGCATGGTTGTGGGTGGGAATTTCCCATGCGAGTGTGCAGACTCCTGTAGATTCCTGTGCATCCCTGAACACTTATGTGATCCAGGAATTTGGGGGATAGTAAATTCCCAGATATGCATTAATACACTTCTGGAAATTTCTGGACCTTGCACGTCACTTTGTTACTGGCCAGCCTAACAAAACATTTGAATTTAACCCGTTTGACATCAACAAACACTGTATAAATTAATTTCAAAATAATGAATGACTTTCCAAATATATGCATTATTTAGATTGAAGTAGTGCTTATTAAATGAAAAGTATGTTTGCTTCAAAAAGAATACTCAACCATGTGTTGTGCACATCATGAGATATTAACATAAATCTGACAAGGTGCAAATTTCCACTAGAGGGCGTCAGTGTTGAAAGGGAATAGTGTTTCATACAGTGCATTCGGAAAGTATTCAGACCCATTGCCTTTTTCCACATTTTGTTACGTTACAGCTTTATTCTAAAATGGATTAAATAAATAAAAATCTCATCAATCTACACACAATAACCCATAATGACAAAGTGAAAACAGTTAATTTTTTATTTTTGCAAATGTATTAAAAATAAAGAACAGAAATACCTTATTTACATAAGTATTCAGACCCTTTGCTATGAGACTCGAAATTTAACTCAGGTGCACGGAAAGAAAACAGATAAAAAACACTTCTGTCAATCATGTCTGTCTCAACAAAAACTATGATAAAATAACCAATTACTGTAGAAGAGTCACTAAGTTATCAAAAAAATGACATACAGGGAATCTGACATGGTTCCAGTTACCTTAGACTGTAGAATGTTCTTGAATAAAGGTCCATAGTCAGAAGGCCAAGGTAAGTTGTACAGCTGTTGAACTTGTTGAAACTTTCTCATCATCTGCACTTCTATGTCTCTGTTGTTATTTGGTAGCTTCCTAGCATGCAATTGTAGCGCTCAAATGAGAGACACCAGAAGGAACATACTAGACCATAATCCAGGATACAGTCCTTAAAATGAAAGCGCACGTGCATGTTTGGTGTGCAGTGTTGTGGCCCACACAGTCTCTTGAATTTACAAAGGATCAAACAACTAAAAGTATTGGTCGGCTTTTTGTAATTCCTCCTTTGAAATTACACGAGAACACAACATTGGGATTTATTCTTTCAATAAACATTTCAGTATTTAATTACTTCTTAAAGCCCCATGTAAAATGAAGCCTCCACTCTTCCTTGACGCAGGAATGTCAGATGTGTCTGACATTTTGACTCTGGTCCATAGTCGTCAAAAAGGTGATCCAAAAATGTGTTAACATTCAGCAATGGTTACTTTGGGCCAGGTATCAACTCAACTACAATTACCTTTTTGTTCTTTGAAGCCCTCTTCTCGAGGCAAGTTCAATAACACCACATATATTGCACACACTGCATACTCACTGTATTTATAAGGTTGGTTCCAGTCAATGTTCGTCATGAGGGCTAAATTATTGTGTGCGACAAGACATGGTATGCCATCTTGAAATGTGAAATGTGAAGAAATGTGAAGTCCCATCAAACACATCTCTCATAACAGAGTCTGGAAAGTATTTCTCTCTCTCTCCATTCCTCACATCTCTGGGCGACAAATCAAAGACTGGAGAGACTGGACTATAATAACTCTTATAACAGTAAGACCGTATGG
The DNA here is from genome assembly GCA_030435695.1 of Brachymystax lenok tsinlingensis. NCBI lineage: Eukaryota > Metazoa > Chordata > Actinopteri > Salmoniformes > Salmonidae > Brachymystax > Brachymystax lenok. The sequence continues at coordinate 19,887,493 of CM059805.1, forward strand.
GGTAAATACATGCATCTCTATTTGGATTATTTACCCTTTTCATCAAAGTGGTGCCACATTTGGATTCATGTGTAGAGCATTTGTGGGGATGATTGCGAAAGGGTACATATTGACATTTGTTGGATACCTTTGTGCCATCTCGCGTTGTGTGGTAAGTCCCTATGAAATTCTCTTTCTACTTTGATACACTTCCGAATAGAGTTCCATGAAGTCATGACTCTATGTAGTACTGTGCGCCTCCCATAGTCTGTTCTGAACTTGGGGACTGTGAAGAGACCTCTGGTGGCATGTCTTGTGGGGTATGCATGGGTGTCTGAGCTGTGTGGTAGTAGTTTAAAACAGACAGCTCGGTGCATTCAACATTCCAATAATTCTCACAAATACAAGTAGTGATGAAATCAATCTCTCCTCTACTTTGAGCCAGGAGAGATTAACATGCATGTAATTGATCAGGGGTGCAACTTTCATTGGGGACGGGGGGACATGACCCCCACACACACACACATTCTGAAATTGCATTTTTGTCCCCCCAGTGTTATCATTGCACTTGTGATACAAAACTCGGCTGCAACGGGCTTTTGGACCATGCGGACACCTCAGAGCGGTCGGGTAGACTGCTTAAGTACTGCAGTGCATCTCCTCAAGGACTGCACTAGATTTGCCAGTTCTTGCTGTGAGATGTTACCCCACTCTTTCACCAAGGCACCTGCAAGTTCCCAGACATTTCTGGGGGGAATGGCCTTAGCCCTCACCCTCCGATCCAACAGGTCCCAGACGTGCTCAATGGGATTGAGATCCGGGCTCTTCGCTGGCCATTGCATAACACTGACATTTCTGTCTTGCAGGAAATCACGCACAGAATGAGCAGTATGGCTGGTGGCATTGTCATGCTGGAGGGTCATGTCAGGATGAGCCTGCAGGAAGGGTACCACATGAGGGAGGAGGATGTCTTCCCTGTAATGCACAGCGTTGAGATTGCCTGCAATGACAACAAGCTCTGTCCGATGATGCTTTGACACACCGCCCCAGACCATGACGGACCCTCCAACTCCAAATCGATCCAGCTCCAGAGTACAGGCTTCGGTGTAACGCTCATTCCTTTGACAATAAACGTGAATCCGACCATCACCCCTGGTGAGACAAAACTGACTCGTCAGTGAAGAGCACTTTTTGCCAGTCCTGTCTGGTCCAGCGACAGTGGGTTTGTGCCCATAGACAACATTGTTGCCGGTGATGTCTGGTGAGGACCTGCCTTACAACAGGTCTACAAGCCCTCAGTCCAGCCTCTCTCAAACTATCGCGGACAGTCTGAGCACAGATGGAGGGAATGTGCGTTCCTGGTGTAACACGGGCAGTTGTCGCTGCCATCCTGTACCTATCCCGCAGTTGTGATGTTCGGATGTACCGATCCTGTGCAGGTGTTGTTACACGTGGTCTGCCACTGCGAGGATGATCAGCTGTCTGTCCTGTCTTCCTGTAGCACTGTCTTAGGCGTCTCACAATACGGACATTGCAATTTATTGCCCTGGCCACATCTGCAGTCCTCATGCCTCCTTGCAGCATGCCTAAGGCACGTTCACGCAGATGAGCAGGGACCCTGGGCATCTTTCTTTTGGTGTTTTTCAGAGTCAGTAGAAAGGCCTCTTTAGTGTCCTTAGTTTTCTTAACTGTGACCTTAATTGCCTACCATCTGTAAGCTGTAGTCTTAACGACTATTCCACATGTGCATGTTCATTAATTGTTTATGACTCATTGAACAAGCATGGGAAACAGTGTTTAAACCCTTTACAATGAAGATCTGTGAAGATATTTAGATTTTTACGAATTATCTTTGAAAGACAGGGTCCTGAAAAGGGATGTTTCTTTTTTTGCTGAGTTTAGTTAGCTAGCTAGTAGCTACCACAGCCAGTTCAGCTCTAGCTAGCCTCTAGCTATCTGTCAGGTAGCAGTATCTAACAGCTGTTGTGTGTATGGAAATGTTTTGTAGCCTTTAGTTTTCTCCCGTTTCAACAGAAGTAAATTTGATGATGTACCATTGTAACATTAGCTAGAGTTAGCCAAATGTTGGTGAACGTTCGCTAGCTCATTAACTATAGCTATTATTTTTGCCTCAATCACACTAGAGCTGAATCAAACGATGAAACCAGCAGCCAAACAATTGAAGACCGATATTCTGACATTTTTTCAAGTGCAATGTGAGTTTTTATTAGTCAGTATAGCAATGTAACGTTATTGATCTGTCAGTTTCCCTAGCTAATTCCCTACTTTTCACACTGACACGGTACAAACAGCTCTACAGGCTTCACTGTCATGGTGCACAGTCAGTACACAACACTATGCTCATCATGTCTTAGCAGGATCAGATTGTGACAGGTGTCCCTGCAGGGTCAGACAGCCAGGGAAGGCCAGTCTACGGAGCTCAGGTGAATTTTGCAGTATATTATAACAATCAGTGAATAGATACAAAGTTCCATCTTGAGTTGATGGGTAGACTACAGTCTGGGATCTGGGAATAATGGTAATTTCAATTATTGAACCATTGATTCTATTTATGGATAATATAATATATAAAAGTACACCAAGGTATTTCTTTGTCATGCCCCATCTGAGCAGGGTCAGGCAGCCAGGGAAGCCAGTCTGTCACAGCTCAGAGGTGAACTTTTGCAGATACAACAGTTTATTCTCTCTGTGCAGCAAACACTGGACAAGCAAGAAGCTTCAAAGATTGAAAGTATTTTAAGGCAGTCTGACCTCTAAAGATGATTTCCAATATGTATCAAGGGTTGATAGAGGCTTTTCCCGATGACACAAAACGTGAAACAAATATGTGAGGAAGACCTGAGACGCTATTGATGATGATGATGAGTACAGATATGTTAGAATTCCCAGTCATGTTCATAATATCTCCAACATAAATAACTGCAGTTTAAGACCATCCATAGAACGTACTATATGCCAGTGAAACTGAAAATCATGCACTCAGAAATGTAATTCTTCTCATGGAGGTGTAAAATACAAAAATAGAGACATTTGCATATGTTATGGTCTCGTGAAGGCTGGCTGAATTCTGACAAAGAGTATGTTCTTTTATCTCAGCATGTCTACAGATTCTCCCTTTCCATGTTTTTGTTTGCTTGGAAATGTTGATACTGGAGACTGTTATCAGACGAAACGATGTAACCTAGCATTTTTAGCGGCTAAGAAATGCATTGTCATAAATTGGAAGGTTGGTTATCCTCCCACAATGGATGGAAGAAATGTCAAGTTATGTACAGTATCACTAGATTGTACTTATTACAAGATTAAAGGTATACTGTGAAACTTTCATCATATCTGGATACCTTATATGAAATACTGTACGACAAAAGAAGTCTGTATTAAAAACTTGCCCACGTCAGGGGAGATGCCCATTTAGGCAATCCCTAATTGCTGGGCTGCTCAGTCCTGGCCCTAGGGGTCTGCCGTACTGTTGGTTGTCACTCTGGCCTTGGCTGAACATACCTTAAACCAATACTTAATGTTTCTCTAAGATCCAAAATCTGAGTGGGGTGTGTTGTGATGGGGCGCTGTGGGGCTGTGGACCCCTAGGGGCAGGACTGGGTGACCCAGCTATATTGTGTGTAAGTAAAATGAGCTCTACAGTACTATTAGGCATATGATATGAATTATATGGAGGGTGTACTGTTCATGTGTACTAATATGTAGGTGTATATTATTTTGTATAAAACTTTTGTTTTCCAAAAAGGATGTTGTGTTGGGGAGTGAGCTATTGACTAGACTGTTGGGGGTCAGGCGTGCAGGTATTTGTACTTTCTTTATATGAGTTGTTCTTTGTTAGGCTATTGGTTAAAGGTGCAACACAATATTGATTTTTGAATTATCCTTGATCTAGTTCAGTCTTATCAATCACTTAAACATATTTAATAATGATTGCTTAAATAGCTTGATGACTGGGCATTTTTGCTTACTTTTTGTTCTTCTAAACAGAGACAGCTAGAAGGACCATGAGTCATATTAGATTTTGTAGAAATGCAGGAAATTAGCTTTAGATTCCCTCCAAAAATGGGAGAACCCCAGACCCCGCTAAATTATGCCCCCTCACTGTCATGTGGCACCTGACCACACGGCAGGACAGTATTCGAGGTGAGACAAAACTGGGGCCTGTAGGACCTGCCTTGTTGATAGCGATGTTATGAAAGCAGAGCAGCGCTTTATTATGGACAGACCCCTCTCCATTTTAGCTACTGTTGCAACAATATGTTTTGACCATGACAGATTACAATCCAGGGTTACTCCAAGCAGTTTAGTCTCCTCAACTTGCTCAATATCCACATTATTCATTACAATATTTTGTTTAGGTTTAGGGTTTAGGGAATTATTTGTCCCAAATACATTTAACAAAAATATAAACGCAAAATGTAAAGTGTTGGCCCCATGTTTCATGACCTGAAATAAAAGATCCCAGAAATGTTTCATACGCACAAAAAGCTTAAATGTTGTGCACAAATTTGTTTACATCCCTGTTAGTAAGCATTTCTACTTCGCAAGTTATTCCATCCACCTGACATGTGTGGCAAGAAGCCGATTAAAACAGCATGATCATTACACAGGTGCACCTTGTGCTGGGGACAATAAAGGCTACTCTAAAATGTGCAGTTGTGTCACACAACACAATGCCACAGAAGTCTCAAGTTCTGAGGGAGCGTGCAATTGGAATGCTGACTGCAGAAATGTCCACCAGAGCTGTGTCCAGAGAATTTAACGTTAATTTCTCTACCATAAGCCGCCAATAATGTTGTTTAAGAAAACTTGGCAGTACGCCCAACCGGCCTCACAACTACAGACCACGTTTAACCACGCCAGCCCAGGACCTCCACATCTGGCTTCTTCACCTGCAGGATCGTCTGAGACCAGCCACCCTGGACAGCTGATGAAATTGTGGGTTTGCACAACTGAAGAATTTCTGCACAAACTGTCAGAATCCGTCTCAAGGTAGCTCATCTGCGTGCTCGTCATCCTCACCAGTCTCTTGACCTTACTGCAGTTCAGTGTCGTATCCAACTTCAGTTGGCAAATGGTCACCTTCGATTGTGTGCTCTTCAAGTGTGCTCTTCAAGGATGAATCTCAGGTTCTACTGTACTGGGCAGATGGCAGAGAGTGTGTATGGCATTGTGTTTGCTGATGTCAACGTTGTGAACAGAGTACCCCATGGTGGTGGTGGGGTTATGGTATGGGCAGGCATTTTATCAATGTCAATTTGAATGCATAGAGATACCATGACGAGATCCTTAGGCCCATTGTCGTGCCATTCATCCACTGCCTTTATCATGTTTTAGAATGATAATGCACAGCCCGTGTCGCAAGGATCTGTATACAATTCCTGGAAGCTGAAAATGTCCCAGTTCTTCCATGGCCTGCATACTCACCAGACATGTCACCCATTGAGCATGTTTGGGATCCTCCGGGTCAACTTTTACGACAGTGTCTCCCAGTTCCTGCCAATATTCAGCAACTTCGCATAGCCATTGAAGCGGAGTGGGACAACATTCCACAGGCCACAATCAACAGCCTGATCAACTCTATGCGAAGGAGATGTGTCGCGCTGCATGAGGCAAATGGTGGTCACACCAGATATTGACCAGTTTTCTGATCCACGCCCCTCCTTTTTTTGTAAGGTATCTGTGACCAACAGATACATATCTTTATTCCCAGTCATGTGAAATCCATAGATTAGGTCCTAATGAATTAATTTCAATTGAATGATTTCCTTATATGAACTGTAATTCAGCAACATTTTGGAAATTTTGCATGTTGTGTTTATATTTTTGTTCAGTGTACAATGCTTTTAGTTTTTTAAATATTTAGGACTTACTTATTTCTTGCCACCCATTCTGAAACTGACTGCAGCTCTTTGTTAAGTGTTGCAGTGATTTCACTTGGTGTGAAAGCTGACGTGTATAGTGTTGAGTCATCAGTATACATAAACACACAGGCTTTACTCAGAGGCAGTGGCAGGTCATTAGTACAGACTGAACAGAGTAAAGGGCTTAGACAGCTGCCCTGGGGAATACCTGACTCTAATTGGGTTATGTTGGAGGGGCTTCCATTAAAAAGTGGAACTGACAGCATTTTAAGTACTTTGCAGATATGAAACAAATAGACAACCATAATATCAGTAAAAAATATAAAATTCCCAGTTTGTACTGAACCAGCCTTATAAAGAGGTTTTAAAAATAGGTTATATTTTTGACAGAATAGATGGATGCAGTTCAATGAGTGATTCATATAATTCACCAATACAGTGCATTCGGAAAGTATTCAGACCCCTTGACTTTTTCCACATTTTGTTACGTTACAGCCTTATTCTTAAATGGATTTAAAAACAAAATACTCATCACTCTACACACAATACCCCATAATGACGAAGCAAAAACAGATCTGTGTCTCAACACAATCCTGGCGCACTACAGACAATTTCTTTGACCTCATGGCTTGGTTTTTGCTCTGACATGCACTGTCAACTGTGGGACCTTTGTGTGCCTTTCCAAATCATATCTAATCAATTGAGGTTACCACAGGTAGACTTTAATTGTGTTGTAGAAACATCTCAAGGATGCTCAATAGAAACAAGGATGCACCAGAGCTCAAATTCAAGTCTCATATCAAATGATCTGAAAACGTATGTAAATAAGATATTTCTGTTTTGTTTTTTTATACATTTTTATACATCTAAAAACCTGTTTTCGCTTTGTCATTATAGGGTATTGTGTGTAGATTGATGAGGAAAACATTTAATTTAATACATTTTAGAACAAGGCTGTAACAAACAAAATTGTAAAAAAGGAAGAAGTACATTCCAAATGCACAATTCATTTCTTGTTAGTCCAAAAAATATTGCTATCAGGTTGTAAATCAAAGTTGGCCTGGAACATTGTTTGCTACCTTCATCCGGTCGGGATGCAGTGTTTCAGTTTCAATTACTCAATATTTTGAACAAAAACGGATGACTGTAACTAAGGCTGGAAATGACAATACAATCAAACTAACAAGGGCAATGATCACAAGTCAGTCATAAGGTGGATAATAGGCTAGAGCACAAGGCGTGACACATTTCTATCCGGCCTGGGCAATGATTTGTTGTCCATTCATTTTGGCCCGCTACCATACTGTCCACTCCTTCTAGACCCCCACACACGTGCCAACCAGTGCGCTGTATAATATCATCACTAATGGCACAGACTGAATCTCCTACTGGACTGAAAGTTTAAACATGTTGTAGGCTAAATGTCCATGCCATGTTTTGGTTTGAATGGGTCATAGTTGTAGCCCACAGAAAATGTAATCTTGGTTGTCAAACACGTATAAGATAAAGGATTCACAGGCGGGTATAAATTACTACTAAAGGACAATAGGACACACAAGCAAGTATTTAGTCAACAGTTGATTCATCTAATTTCTGAAATTACAGCCTGATGCGCTTGCATCTGTGAATTCAACTTCATTTCCGCTGCTTTCGTGTGTCCTGTTTACAGTGCACAGCGGAGGGAAAGTGTACAGACATGCCACAGTCCTAGCAGGGCTACTAAAATGTTGCAGCCTGGCTTTGGTTTTTAAAGCTTGATAATAAATAACCAAAATACTAAACCAGCAACAAAACACCATGCAAACAAGAGACATGCAGTCCTATTACACCAACATTTGAGCAGCAACTCAACTACAATACATTTTGAGTGCACCATAAGGCTGGACAATAGAATGAGTCAAAATTCACCCAAGGCTGAAAAACGGCAAAAAGAATGTTGGCTGAGCTTGAAAACTTGCACCATGCTTTTGGAGCCAGAAAGCTGCCAAAAGATTGAATGTACGTATCGTTAGGATCGTAAGAAAATCCCTACATAAATTGTTAGGATCGTAAGAAAAACCATGCGTGAAACATGAACATAACCATTAAATTAGATCTGCAAATGTTATGACTATGAATGTACATTTACACATTAAATTCTTACTTTACTCTTTACAGATATTTTTTATACATACAAACTTTTGTCAGGTATGTGGCATCTGCAAAGGACATGAACCGAACGTAGCTAGTCGAAGTTAGCTAGTCAATCAAGCAACTCTAGCGCAGGCGTTAGAATTATAATTGCAGCTTCTGGTTTCATTTCCAAAATAATAGTCTAGATCTTGTTTTACAATGGCATTCGATAATGACATTATACCAGTAGATGGTGTAATATAGGCATGGGCCTTCACCAAATGACTTGTGTGAGAATGATACTATAACGACACAGAAGAGCCTTGTCTTATCACGACTCAGGATATGACCCAGATGCAGACACAGGAAGCGGAAGGTTCGGTACTCAGAATATTTATTATCACAAAGGGTCAGGCAAAAGAGCAGGTTGAGGGCAAGCAGAGGTTCGTAATCCAGGGCAGAGTCAACAAGGGACAGAACGGCAGGCAGGCTCAGGGTCATGGCAGGCAGAAAGGTCGGGACTGGGAAGACTAGAAAACAAAACTATAGAGAAGATAACACACCTGGAAACAGCAGACAAAGGGCTGTGAGACAATTGTTTAATCCTAGACACATGAAAAGTGGGATGTATACGGAGGGTACGGGGCAACAGAAGATGAACAGCAGGGGCTAAGGACTTTAGAGGTGGGCTATGGACCAATTATAACAGGGGGAAAGTTTGAGACTCCACCCAGAGGGGCAGATCACAGATGGACAGCCATAACCTATGCCTTGGACAAAAGCGGGGAGCCGGGGTCCGGTGGCGATCCACCTGTCTCCGAATACTTGTAGGTGGTCTTAAGAAGAGCGGACCGGGCTCTCTTCCAGGTACGCCGACATTAGGGGACGAACAGCTGGGCCGATGGTATGCTGACCTCTTGCTCAGGGAAGTGCAGGGGCTGGTAACCCAAGGAACACTCGAAGGGCAAGAGTCCAGTGGCTGAGCAGGGAAGAGGGTTGCGAGCGTACCCCACCCACACAAGTTGCTAGCTCCAGGTGGTGGGGTTGGCAGAGACAAGGCAGCAGAGTAGCCTCCAGGTCCTGATTGGTTCGCTCTGATTGGACTATGGACTGGGGATGAAACTCGGAGGACAGGCTGGCTGATGACCCAATGAGGGTGCAGAATGCCTTCTAGAACCTGGACGAGAACTGAGGAGACCATGTTGAATGGAGACCATGTTGAACGGAAGTCCATGGATCCGGAAGATGTGATGCACCATAGCTGGGCCGTCTCCTTGGCTGAGGGTAACTTGGGAAGGGGAATGAAATGTGCAGCTTTGGAAAATATATCCACCACAGTAAGGATGGTGGTCTTGCCATCTGACGTAGGGAGACCAGTGACAAAGTCCAGGGATATATGGGACTAGGGACCATGAGGAACAGGTAGTGGTTGAAGGAGGCCAGCCGGAGCTTGCCGCGGAGTCTTGTTTTGAGCGCACGTAGTGCAGGCGGCGACGAATACGGAAACATCCGGAACCATGGTGGGCCACCAAAAATGTTGGCGGATGAAAGATAGGGTCCGACAGGAGCCAAGATGATAGGTGAGTTTAGAGGAATGGGCCAATTCCAGGACCGGGACCGGGCCGAATATAGACAGGCAGTAGGGAGGATGGTCAGATGGTGTAGCAGCGGAACTATACAGACGGGAGAGGGCGTCAGGCTTCACATTCTTGGACTCAGGGCGGTAGGTGATGGTAAAATTGAATCGAATTAATAACAGAGCCCAATGAGCCTGCCTTGAGTTGAGGTGCTTGGCGGTGTGGATATATTCCTAATTCTTATGGTCTGTCCACACTAAGAATGGATGTTCCGCCCCTTCAAACCAATGCCTCCACTCCTACAGCACCATCTTGACTGCCAGAATTTCCTGATTTCTGTATATCCATCTAACGTTAGTCGTTAGCTGGCCTACAGTTGAGAAATTGAGGATAATACAATGACATTGTGATCAACACTATGTCACCTTTTCTACACATGACCTACTGATAATTGTTTTGCAATGGCCTACTGAATGAAAACAATTGAGTATGAAAAGATATGTGCATGATGTTACGTCATCGGTCTCATTTATAGTCTGGCACAGATAGCAAAACTACATTAAACACAACGTTAACTAGATATCATCGCCACATAACTTATGTTGAATTTAAAAGACAACATCTCACAACATCTGTTACACTGTAACTTACAGGCAGCCTCACATAAAAATGTATTGGTTAACAAAGCTTTGATTATGACCAAAGTCTATAGTAGTGAATACTCTCTCTCTGTTCTAACTTACCACAAATTCACATCGTAGCCTATCTGCATGAATCCGTACTGTTAGCTAGCAGTCTCAAGCCACAGCAGTAGCTAACGCTAACCAAAATGTTAGATACAAGTAGAACTAACTGTCACTAGCGCGTGCAAGCAGCCTCTGCAGCAGCAGCCCCCAGGTCATAAAGCCCCACTAAAATAGGCCTAGCGACGTCCCTGCGTTTCATACATGGCTTTTCTTACGATCCTAATGATATGTACGTTCAACCTTTTGGCAGCTATCTGGCTCCATAGAGGCCATAGCAAATGCATTGAAATGAACCATCGCTGAGCCTTTTCTGACTGGAATTCAATTTTCCCTAAATGGCACCAAAGAATTTCTACCTTTTTATTTTACCACTACAATCTGTTCTTAGGATGAAACTGAAAAAAGCTTGTGTAGAAAGTAAACATCTGCACCTTGATGGTGCCAAGTGTGCTTATGTCTGTATAATGAGGAAGTACAAACTTTTCATGTCATTGGAGGAGTGGGTGAGTGACTGACTTTCCCCCCCTCGTCTCATATCGTTTTTCAGGGGCTAAAGATGAAGGTGTCATTTGGTTAGCTAGCAAGAAATGTGATGTGCTTTGCTAACTAGCTATGCTGAACTTGAACGACTGTTATCCAAAGTTAGCATATCTCTTAGTTGTCAATCAAATGTATTTGGCATCGATTGGCAGCGGGCAAGTTCCCATTCAGTTGTCAAAACGTGGGTTGGGGCAAGCAGGCATTGGCAGACAAGCTCGAGAAGGACGAGCAGGCTACTATTCCCCAATGTCTATCAGTGTAATTTTGAAGGCCAACTAGCTGAAGAAGTTTGAAGGTTTATCTTCATCTCGTTCTGGCTAGCATTAGCTAGTTGTTGATCTTGTTGTTGTTGATGTGCATAGGCAACTGCAGGAGAGAGAGCCTACCTTTTCATGGTTGTTTGATCAATAGGACTGAAATTCCCAAATGTAAGAGGACTCCTGTGGTATTTACATATTTGCAGAAATCCATTCAGGTGTATTTTGTGGCTTTTGGCAAATGTGTTCTAATGATCTAAAGTTGTGCTGTTCCTACTGCGTGAGAACATCCATCAAAGTGAATCCATCAAAGTGAATGATCGCAGGCACTTGTGGCAAATGGCTTATTTGGACATTGACCTACTGTAGCTCTGATTAGCTATGGCGCACCGGTCTGCGGTCTGAATAGACACGTTTTTATTATGTTTTATTTCCTGCAGTGTCTATTCATTGTCCAAATGCACGGCCGCCTTGCCACTCCATATTGCTTACACGTCATTCTCAAACATTCTATGAATTTATGAAAACATGAAAAGGACCATATCTAAGAGCTCAATTGTCAGAAAATGCTTTAAAAAAAGTGTCCAACTCTTCCTGGGGGTGTATATGATCAGATTTGAATGTTGCTAAAACGCTGTCAGGTTCACTTAAAAGAACACCCTCAGTGTTCTGTTAGAAAGGGAACTCTGAATCCACAATATAGCAGGGGATGTAAAGCCATAACACATCCGTTTTTCCAGCAGCAGATTATGATTGATAATGTCAAACGCTCCCACAATCTTGTTCTTGTCAATTTGCCATACATGTTAAATGCCCTTCCCTATAAGTGTGCTGAAAATCTGTTGTTCATTTGTTTACTGTGAAATAGCATTGTATCTGGTTAAACACCCCCTAAATTTCTCATGTGCAGCGTCTGGTTAATCCTCATTAACTAATTTAAAGACCAGCAAATATTCTTTACATCTACAAAACTTAATGTTTGACTTCATTGATATGGCTAATATATTATAATCACTACATTCGATAGATGTGGATACTGCTTTAGAGCAGATTTCTGCACCATTAGTAAAGATGTGATCAATACATGTGGATCAATACCTGTGCTGTTTGTAAATACACTGGTAGGTTGACTGATAACAGTAACCAGGTTGCAGGCACAGGTTACAGTTTGAAGATTTTTCTTGAGTGGGCAGCTTGATGAAAACCAGTCAATATTTAGGTCACACAGAAAATATACTTCTCTGTTGATATCACATACATTAGCAAGCATTTCACACATTTTATCCAGATACTGACTGTTAGCACTTGGTGGTCTATAGCAGCTTCTCACAAGAATAGGCTTTTAGGTGAGGAAGGTAAACCTGTAGCCATATTACTTCAACATCATTTGACATGAGATCCTCTCTAAGCTTTACAGGAATATGACTCTGAACATAAAAGGGCAACACCTCCACCATTGGCATTCCTGTCTCTTCTGAAGATGTTGAAACCATGTATTGCTTCCACGGTATTATCTAAGTGAGTTTCAGTATCTGTTACTAGCAAGTTATCAATTTCATGCCTAATCTTTCAGAGCCTTTCAGAACAGGTGTATATATATATACAGTGAGGGAAAAACGTATTTGATCCACTGCTGATTTTAATGGTAGGTTTATTTGAACAGTGAGAGACAGAATAACAACAAAATAATAAGTATTTGACCCCCTCTCAATCAGAAAGATTTCTGGCTCCCAGGTGTCTTTTATACAGGTAACGAGCTGAGATTAGGAGCACACTCTTAAAGGGTGTGCTCCTAATCTCAGTTTGTTACCTGTATAAAAGACACCTGTCCACAGATGCAATCAATCAATCAGATTCCAAATTCTCCACCATGGCCAAGACCAAAGAGCTCTCCAAGGATGTCAGGGACAAGATTGTAGACCTACACAAGGCTGGAATGGGCTACAAGCATCTTGGTGAGAAAGTTGGTGCGATTATTCGCAAATGGAAGAAACACAAAAGAACTGTCAATCTCCCTCGGCCTGCTGCTCCATGCAAGATCTCACCTCGTGGAGTTGCAATGATCATGAGAATGGTGAGGAATCAACCCAGAACTACACGGGAGGATCTTGTCAATGATCTCAAGGCAGCTGGGACCATAGTCACCAAGAAAACAATTGGTAACACACTACGCCTTGAAGGACTGAAATCCTGCAGTGCCCGCAAGGTCCCCCTGCTCAAGAAAGCACATATACATGCCCGTCTGAAGTTTGCCAATGAACATCTGAATGATTCAGAGGACAACTGGGTGAAAGTGTTGTGGTCAGATGAGACCAAAATGGAGCTCTTTGGCATCAACTCAGCTCGCCGTGTTTGGAGGAGGAGGAATGCTGCCTATGACCCCAAGAACACCATCCCCACCGTCAAACATTGAGGTGGAAACATTATGCTTTGGGGGTGTTTTTCTGCTAAGGGGACAGGACAACTTCACCGCATCAAAGGGACGATGGACGGGCCATGTACCGTCAAATCTTGGGTGAGAACCTCCTTCCCTCAGCCAGGGCATTGAAAATGGGTCGTGGATGGGTATTCCAGCATGACAATGACCCAAAACACACGGCCAAGGCAACAAAGTAGTGGCTCAAGAAGAAGCACATTAAGGTCCTGGAGTGGCCTAGTCAGTCTCCAGACCTTAATCCCATAGAAAATCTGTGGAGGGAGCTGAAGGTTCGAGTTGCCAAACGTCAGCCTCGAAACCTTAATGACTTGGAGAAGATCTGCAAAGAGGAGTGGGACAAAATCCCTCCTGAGATGTGTGCAAACCTGGTGGCCAACTACAAGAAACGTCTGACCTCTGTGATTGCCAGCAAGGGTTTTTCCACCAAGTACTAAGTCATGTTTTGCAGAGGGGTCAAATACTTATTTCCCTCATTAAAATGCAAATCAATTTATAAAAATTTTCACATGCGTTTTTCTGGATTTTTTGGTTGTTATTCTGTCGCTCACTGTTCAAATAAACCTACCATTAAAATTATAGACTGATCATTTCTTTGTCAGTGGGCAAACGTACAAAATCAGCTGGGGATCAAATACTTGTTTCCCTCACTGTATACACTGAGATCATGTGACAGATCATGTGACACTTAGATTGCACACAGGTGTACTTTATTCAACTGTTTTTTGTTTGTTACCTATGCATAGTCACTTCGCCCCCACCTACATGTACAGATTACCTCAACTAGCCTGTACCCCTGCACACTGACTCGGCACAGGTGCCACCTTTATATAGCCTCGTTATTGTTATTCTTATTGTGTTACTTTTTATTATTACTTTTTATTTTAGCCTACTTGGTAAATATTTTCTTCTTCTTGAACTGCACTGTTGGTTATGGGCTTGTAAGTAAGCATTTCACGGTAAAGTCTACACGTGTTGTATTCAGCGCATGTGGCAAATAAAGTTTGATTTGATTTTGATATGATACAGGGGGTACCAGTACAGAGTAAATGTGCGGGGGCACAGGTTAGTCGAGGTAATTGAGGTAATACTGTATGTACATGTAGGTAGAGGTAAAGTGACTATGCATAGATAATAAACAGAGAGTAGCAGCAGCATAAAAATGGGGGTGGGGGGAGTCAATGCAAATAGTCTAGGTAGCCATTTTATTGATTAGCTGTTCAGGAGTCTTATGGCTTGGGGGTAGAAGCTGTTAAGAAGCCTTTTGGACCTAGACTTGGAGCTCCGGTACCGGTTGCCAAGAAAAGCGAATGTGCTTTACAGAACTTTATTGAAACTGTTTGGTAAAATAGACTGTTTCTTTTGGTGTGGCGGCAATGAATCTGCCGTGGCGCAGCGCCACACTTAAATTAATGCAGAGAAAAGGTACGAGCGTGGATCAGAAAACCAGTAAGAAAATGTGTCCATTGGAGGCTGCTGAGGGG
Source organism: Brachymystax lenok tsinlingensis (assembly GCA_030435695.1). NCBI lineage: Eukaryota > Metazoa > Chordata > Actinopteri > Salmoniformes > Salmonidae > Brachymystax > Brachymystax lenok. The sequence goes on from CM059805.1 coordinate 19,902,507, forward strand.
AGGATGGCTCATAATAATGGTGGGAATGGAGTCAACGGAATGCTATCAAACGTGGTTTCCATGTGGTTGATGCCATTCCATTCTCCATTCCAGCCATTATTATGAGCCATCCTCCCCTCAGCAGCCTCTACTGCATTTGCCCCATGCAGAGCGATACATCACCTTCGTATAGAGTTGATCAGGCTGTTGATTGTGGCCTGTGGAATGTTCTCCCAATAGTCTTTAATGGCTTTGCGAAGTTGCTGGATATTGGCGGGAACTGGAACACGCTTTCGTACACATCAATCCAGAGCATCCCAAACATGCTCAATGGGTGACTTGTCTGGTGAGTATGCAGGCCATTGAAGAACTGGGACATTTTCAGCTTACAGGAATTGTGTACAGAACATGCTGAAACATGAGGTGATGGCGGCGGAAGAATGGCATCACAATGGGCCTAAGGATCTCATCACGGTCTCTCTGTGTATTCAAATTGCCATTGTGTTCGTTGTCCGTAGCTTATGCTTACCCATACCATAACCCCACTGCCACCATGAGTTACTCTGTTCACAACGTTGACATCAGCAAACCGCTCGCCCATACGACGATATCTGCCCGGTACAGTTGAAACCGGGATTCATCCGTGAAGACCAAACTTCTCCAGCGTGCCAGTGAACATCGAAGGTGAGCATTTTCCCACTGAAGGTCAACGAGCACGCAGATGAGCTTCCTTGAGATTATTTCTGACAGTTTGTGTAGAAATTATTTGGTTGTGCAAACCCACTGTTTCATCAGCTGTCCGTGGTTACACGTGGTCTGCGGTTGTGAGGCCAGGTGGACGTTCTGCCAAATTCTCTAAAACAACGACTTATGGTAGAGAAATGAACATTAAATTCTCTGGCAACAGCACTGGTGGACATTCCTGCAGTCAGCATGCCAATTGCACGCTCCATCAACTTGAGACATCTGTGGTATTTTGTTGTGTGACAAAACTTCCCATTTTAGACTAGCCTTTTATTGTCCCCAGCACAAATGCACCTGTGTAATGATCATGCTTCTTGATATGCCACACCTGTCTTGATATGCCACACATGCTTATCTTGGCAAAGGAGAAACGCTTTCTAACAGGTGATGTAAACAAATTTGAGAGAAATACGTTTTTTTTGTGCGTTGGGACCAACACTTTACATGTTGCTTTTATATTTTTGTTCAGTGTATTATTATCTATCCGGATGTCTAGTCACGTTACCTTGCCTTCATGTACATATCTACCTCAAGTACCTCGTACATTGATCTGGTACTGGTACACCCTGTATAGCTCCATTCTGGTGTATTTCATTTTATTCCTTGTGTTAGTTACCATTACATTTTTGTCATTATTTTCTAAACTGTGCATCGTTGGGAAAGGTTCGTAAGCAAGCATTTCACTGTAAAGTCTACACCAGTTGTATTCGGCGCATGTGGTAATTAACATTTGATTTGATGACGAGATTGGCACACCCCTAGTGTGTAGTCGTGATGAGTGAGCTAAACCTGAACATGAGAATATCATGAGAACAGAACAGACTCACTCAGTCTCACTCATCATGACTACAGAATAGTGGTGTGCCAATCTCGTCGTAATGACAACCGTAATCATATACGTTTTTATCACACTTAACACACTATACTATTTATATACACTATACACACTATACTATACTATACACTATACACACTATACTATTTCTCTGCTTGAATTTGATTTCTGAATATATGTTATTGTGTTTTATTAATGAAATAATTTATTGTCATACATTTTTCATTCATAATTCCCTGTAAGTCATTAATTCATTTAATAATTCATTGTGTTTTTTAATATGCTAGTGATAGCCAAGCTAGCAATGACTAGCATTAGCATTCAGTGGGGCGAATAAGCATGCACAACCTTGAGCAAGTGCACCATCATTTACTGACATTTATTGGAGAGACGTAGGCGGACTTGGACGAAGATTAATATATTGAAAATCGCCAAATGATGCATGAAATACTATTGCGCTTATTTAATGCAACCCTTTAGATTAGTATATTGCAAAGATTGCAAAGCAGCATACAACTGAGCTAAACGTTTGGAAATTACGAGTTCACTTTCTCATCCATAGCCTAAAAATGCATGTAAAGTGAAAGTGCGCTGTTTGGCTCACATCTGAAGCCTGGGGAGAATTTAGGACGGATCTTTAGGACGGAGATACTGCGGATCTCTAAAATATCCAAATGCTGACACTATACCAAAGATGGTTTGGTATGGTTTAGAAACCTCAAGGCTTCCGTCATAACTGTCAATTTATTGAAAAAAACGAATCCCGTCTGAATCGTCCTCTGGTATAATAGTTCCATAACCAACATTCTCTAGTAATACTAGTCTCGCGAGAATAGGGCTTTAGTAGCAAGAGGCAGTGGGGGACACTAGTGATTCAAATAGTTCTGATGTGAGCTGGGAGTCTTCGGAAGAATTGTAGCTATCATTGTCGAGTGCAATCCAATGACTGCAAGGAATTCGCTCTGGTTGTCAGTCTTTACTGGTGCGGATGGAATGAGTAGTGTAGACTTCTTAACTTAGAGAAGGGTGAACGTGCTTTCCAAGAGTGTGCAAAACTGTCATCACGGCAAAGGGTGGTTACTTTGAGGAATCTCAAATATAAAAAATATTTTGATTTGTTTAACACATTTTTGGTTACTACATGATTCCATATGTGTTATTTCACAGTTTTGATGTCTTCATAATGTAGAAAGTAAAAATAAAGAAAAACCCTTGAATGAGTAGGTGTGTCCAAACTTTTGACTGATACTGTGTGTACTGGAACCAAAGAGAAACCGCTTCAAAGTAGCGATGTGAAAAAATGCTATTGCCCTGAATATTGAGAAGACGTATACACCATTCACTTTTCATAGAGAATTTCCAAAGCCCACCACAAAACCATTTTAGCTAGCCTCAATGTTAGTTAGCGGGATTTTTAGTGACTGACAGATATTTGGAATTTTAGGTCACACAACTGGACATTGTTTTTTTAGCTTTGAAGCAGTTTAATGATTCATTATTTCTCACAAAATAATTACTTACTCATGATGAAGGGAAAGTTCAGTTGGAAGGCTGGAGTAGGTAGTTAACTTAATAAACCTTAACACCCAACAATCCCCCTTCACATAACATGTATTTTTGTCTTGAACTTTCCCTCGTCTGATACACCAGCAATGTCGATATTTTCTTAAATCCAGGCTAAGAAATATCAACCTGTGCACTTTATTTATTTATTTATTATTATTAGAAAAATTTCAATTACGAACTTGTCTCATCACTGCAACTCCCCAACGGGCTCAGGAGAGGTGAAGGTGGAGTCATGGGTCCTCCGAAACATTACCTGTCTAACCGCACTGCTTAAAATCAGCCAGCTTAACCCGGAAGCCATCTGCACCAATGTGTCAGAGGAAACACTGTTCAACTGGCGACTGGGGTCAGCCTGCAGGCACCTGGCCCGCCATAAGGTGTCACTAGGGCGCAATGAGGCAAGTAAAGCCCTCCAGGCTAAACCCTCCCCTTACCCGGACAATGCTGGGCCAATTGTGCGCCGTCCTATGGGACTCCTGGCCACGGCCGGTTGTGCCACAGCCCGGGAATGAAGCCAGGTCTGTAGTAACGCCTCTAGCACTGCGATGCAGTGCCTTAGACCGCTGAGCCACTCGGGAAGCTCAACCTGTGAACTTTTAAACCCAAGATATCCCTCACAAAGCACTGCACTTAATGGAAAATACATGAAAATATGAAAGGTTACCGTGATTCAGTTGGTGCAGAGAAATAATACAATAACGTGGAATTAGGTATAAGCCTATCACAACGTTTCATAAGCCAATAATCTGACATAACTTGGTCACAAAATAACACTGTTGTATTCATTTACTAAGCACTTTTACCAGGATTCAACCAGATTTGTGGTTGAGATACACTTCAGAGAGTATGCTCCTATGAATAATGTTTCAACCTTTCACAAAGAAAGAACGATTGGTGACCTATGGGTGTGTCTGCTGATAATATCAAACCTGATATCATCCAAACAAGTCAGTATTTTGTGGTTTCAATTAATACCAGAGTCTGTCTCTAATTGATTATTGTTTTGGAAGCAGAAATATAAACCAAAACAGTACACCGCAATATGCCCTCCAAGTTTTTAGATTCCATTCCAGGAAAGTTACCGACTGGTATCTCAATTATACTATAAAACTTGTAAGGAGGCTCAGAATATAAATTAAATTGACTGGTCTGAGAGACCCACCATGGGGGAACCTGGATGTGAAAACATCCAAGCTCAGAGGCTCCATAGCAGGCTCGCTGTCCTCAGGGAGTGGGTCACACAGACTATTTGATGCTCACTCCAGGAGAACTGTCACTGAGAAACGACCAACACTCCCACCCTTCTGCCCTCATGAATTCACATGAGCCTTGCATGCCTGAGCCCGCTTAGGCTGTGGACTAAACCAATCATGCCCTAGTCTCACTTACCCAAGTGTACCATTCCTTGAATCCAACAGCCTTTCCACAACAAAAGGAAATATCAGCTGTCTGGTTTGATGCTGGTCACGAAATCTATACTAATATTAAGAAAGCCTAGAGGTTTTGCCCACCTGAGGTAGAGTATCTCATGATAAGCTGTAGACCACACTATTTACCAAGAGAGTTTTCATCTATGTTATTCATAGCTGTCTATTTACCACCACAAACCGATGCTGGCACTAAGACAGCACTCAACAAGCTGTATCAGGCCATTAACAAACAAGAACATGCTCATCCAAAGGCGGCTCTCAAAGTGGCCGGGGACATTAATGCAGGGAAACTTAAATCCGTTTGACCTAATTTCAACCAGAGGAAAAAAAACTCAAGACCACACACAGAGACACGTACAAAGCTCTCCCCGGCCCTCCATTTGGAAAATCTGACCATACTCTATCCTCCTGATTCCTGCTTACAAGCAAAAACTAAAGCAGGAAGTACCAGTTACTCGCTCAATAAGGAAGTGGTCAGATGACGCAGATGCTAAGCTACAGGAATGTTTTGCTAGCACAGATTGGAATATGTTACTGGATTCTTCCGATGGCATTGAGGAGTACATCACATCAGTCACTGGCTTCATCAATAAGTGCATTGATGACGTTGTCCCCACAGTGACCATACGTACATTTCCCAACCAGAAGCCATCGATTACAGGCAATATCTACGCTGAGCTAAAGGGTAGAGCTGCCGCTTTCAAGGAGTGGGACTCTTATATTAACCCGGACACTTATAAGAAATCCCGCTATGCCCTCCGACGAACCATCAAACAGGCAAAGCATAAATACAGGTCTAAAATTGAATAGTACTACACTGGCTCCGATGCTCGTCGGATTTGCCAGAGCTTGCCAGAGCTTGCCAGAGCTTTCCAACTATTATGGACTACAAAGGGAAGCACAGCCGCAACTTGCCCAGTGACACAAGCCTACCAGACGAGCTAACGGACTACAAAGAGAAGCACAGCCGTGAGCTGCCCAGTGACACAAGCCTACCAGACGAGCTAAATAACTTCAATGCTCGCTTCGAGGCAAGCAACACTGAAGCATGCATGAGAGCATCAGCTGTTCCGGATGACTGTGTGATCACACTCCAGAGCCGATGTGAGTAAGACCTTTAAACAGGTCAACATTCACAAGGCCGCAGGGCCAGACGGATTACCAGGACATGTACTCCGAGCATGCGCTGACCAACTGGCAAGTGTCTTCACTGGCATTTTCAACCTGTCCCTGACTGAGTCTGTAATACCAACATGTTTCAAGCAGACCACCATAGTCCCTGTGCCCAAGAACACTAAGGTAACCTGCCTAAATGACTACCTACCCATAGCACTCAAGTCTGTAGCCATGAAGTGCTTTGAAATGCTGGTCATGGCTCACATCAAAAATATTATCCCAGAAACCCTAGACCCACTCCAATTTGCATACCGCCTCAACAGAGCCACACATGATGCAATCTCTATTGTACTCCACACTCCCCTTTCCCACCTAGACAAAAGAAACACCTATGTGAGAATGCTATTCATTGACTACAGCTCAGTGTTCAACACCATAGTGCCCTCAAAGCTCATCACTAAGCTAAGGACTCTGGGACTAAACACTTCCCTCTGCACCTAGATCCTGGACTTCCTGATGGGCCGCCCCCAGGTGGTAAGGGTAGGTAACAACACAGCTGCCACGCTGATCCTCAACACGGAGGCCCCTCAGGGGTGTGTGCTCAGTCCCATCCTGTACTCCCTGTTCACCCATGACTGCATGGCCAAGCATGACTCCAACACCATCATTAAGTTTGCCGAAGACACAACAGTCGCAGGCCTGATCACCGACAACGATGAGACAGCCTATAGGGAGGAGGTCAGAGACCTTGCAGTGTGGTGCCAGGATAACAACCTATCCCTCAACGTGATCAAGACAAAGGAGATGATTCTGGACTACAGGAAAAAGAGGACCTAGCATGCACCCATTCTCATCAACGGGGCTGTAGTACAGCAGGTTGAGAGCTTCACGTTCCTTGTTGTCAACATCACCAACAAACTATCATGGTCCAAACACACCAAGACAGTCGTGAAGAGGGCACGACAAATCCTATTCCCCCTCAGGAGACTGAAAAGATTTGCCATGGGTTCTCAGATCCTCAAAAAGTTCTACAGCTGCACCATCGAGAGCATCCTGACTGGTTGCATCACCGCCTGGTATGGCAACTGCTTGGCCTCCGATTGCAAGGCACTACAGAGGGTAGTGCGTACAGCCCAGTACATCACTGGGGCCAAGCTTCCTGCCATCCAGGACCTTTATACCAGGCGGTGTCAGAGGAAGGCCATAAAAATTGTCAAAGACTCCAGCCACCCAAGTCATAGACTGTTCTCGACTAACCTGTGCCCCTGCACACTGACTCTGTACCGTTACCCCCCCTGTATATAGCCTCGCTACTATCATTTTATTGTTGCTCCCTATTTTCTTATTTTTTATTTAAAAAAAATATATACACTGCTCAAAAAAAATAAAGGGAACACTAAAATAACACATCATAGATCTGAATGAATGAAATAATCTTATTAAATACTTTTTTCTTTACATAGTTGAATGTGCTGACAACAAAATCACACAAAAATTATCAATGGAAATCAAATTTATCAACCCATGGAGGTCTGGATTTGGAGTCACACTCAAAATTAAAGTGGAAAACCACACTACAGCCTGATCCAACTTTGATGTAATGTCCTTAAAACAAGTCAAAATGAGGCTCAGTAGTGTGTGTGGCCTCCACGTGCCTGAATGACCTCCCTACAAGGCCTGGGCATGCTCCTGATGAGGTGGCGGATGGTCTCCTGAGGATCTCCTCCCAGACCTGGACTAAAGCATCCGCCAACTCCTGGACAGTCTGTGGTGCAACGTGGCGTTGGTGGATGGAGCGAGACATGATGTCCCAGATGTGCTCAATTGGATTCAGGTCTGGGGAACGGGCGGGCCAGTCCTTAGCATCAATGCCTTCCTCTTGCAGGAACTGCTGACACACTCCAGCCACATGAGGTCTAGCATTGTCTTGCATTAGGAGGAACCCAGGGCCAACCGCACCAGCATATGGTCTCACAAGGGGTCTGAGGATCTCATCTCGGTACCTAATGGCAGTCAGGCTACCTCTGGCGAGCACATGGAGGGCTGTGCGGCCCCCCAAAGAAATGCCACCCCACACCATGACTGACCCACCGCCAAACTGGTCATGCTGGAGGATGTTGCAGGCAGCAGAACGTTCTCCACGGCGTCTCCAGACTCTGTCACGTCTGTCACGTGCTCAGTGTGAACCTGCTTTCATCTGTGAAGAGCACAGGCGCCAGTGGCGAATTTGCCAATCTTGGTGTTCTCTGGCAAATGCCAAACGTCCTGCACGGTGTTGGGCTGTAAGCACAACCCCCACCTGTGGACGTTGGGCCCTCATACCACCCTCATGGAGTCTGTTTCTGACCGTTTGAGCAGACACATGCACATTTGTGGCCTGCTGGAGGTCATTTTGCAGGGCTCTGGCAGTGCTCCTCCTTGCACAAAGGCGGAGGTAGTGGTCCTGCTGCTGGGTTGTTGCCCTCCTACGGCCTCCTCCACGTCTCCTGATGTACTGGCCTGTCTCCTGGTAGCGCCTCCATGCTCTGGACACTACGCTGACAGACACAGCAAACCTTCTTGCCACAGCTCGCATTGATGTGCCATCCTGGATGAGCTGCACTACCTGAGCCACTTGTGTGGGTTGTAGACTCCGTCTCATGCTACCACTAGAGTGAAAGCACCGCCAGCATTCAAAAGTGACCAAAACATCAGCCAGGAAGCATAGGAACTGAGAAGTGGTCTGTGGTCACCACCTGCAGAACCACTCCTTTATTGGGGGTGTCTTGCTAATTGCCTATAATTTCCACCTGTTGTCTATTCCATTTGCACAACAGCATGTGAAATGTATTGTCAATCAGTGTTGCTTCCTAAGTGGACAGTTTGATTTCACAGAAGTGTGATTGACTTGGAGTTACATTGTGTTGTTTAAGTGTTCCCTTTATTTTTTTGAGCAGTGTATATTTTCTTTTTACCTCTGTTTATTTTAGTTAATACTTTCTTAACACTCATTTTTTCTTAAAACTGCATTGTTGGTTAAGGGCTTGTAAGTAAGCATTTCAATGTAAGTTCTACACCTGTTGTTTTCGGCGCAATTTGACATATACAATTCGATTTGATTTAATCCCATCAGCTCTAGCTAAGTGTTCATATGGTGGAGGAGAGCATCCGAGTGAGAGGGGGAAATAGGTAGACTTCGCACAAAGAGCATGATAGAAATCCTGATGAGAGTGCTGAAAGGGCAGCAGAGAAAAGTAGGAACTATGGTCACTTTTGTCTTATTCTTATTGTAGTGAGTCAACAGTTGAAGGTTAGGACCAAGGTACAGCAATGTTGCTTTTGCAACAAAAAAAAATAAAACAGGGGAAACAAACTGAAATAGTTGTTACAGATCTTAAACTTTCCCCCTTTTCAGTTCAGTTGATACAGTAAACACGCCTTCGAGAGAAAATAGACCTGAACATTACATTTTTAAAGGACAAACGCTTGATGGCTTCATTAGCCTTTCATATGATGTCTACTCTCAAACTCCAAGACTGGGGTTGTCAATCAGTTACACAGTTTAGCTTCTTCTCGTTCCTTCAAATTGTCCATTGGCTCTGATACAATGTGAGGAACATCATTAATGAAGGTCATCAATTTCATCAGATTTGTCTAAGCTGTAGGATGGCATTTAGGAGATTATTGTTGACCGAGTGTTGATCATGTAGGGAGTAGACGACACTGCTATGTGTTGGAGCAGACCTCGGTTCAAATTAGAATACATTTAAAATACTTTATCTATGCTTGACTGAGCTTGCCTGGCGCAATGGAACCAATATAATAATTGCAAATATACAAACCCTGCCTATCTGACACTCCAGGCAAGCTAAAGTTAACTAAACGATTTCAAATAGTATTTGTGATAGAGGGAGATTGGACATACAATACAGTACTGAGAATCCTGTCTGATCTGATCCCCATGTAGCATCAGTGGGATGACAGGGGAGGGTCTGAGGTGCCATAAGGGTGAAATCAACAGAAACACGTCAACATCTCCTTAACCCATCTTTAAAGTCTCCAGGCTAACAGCTGGGACTGTCCTGATTTTCTGGAATCTGTCTCCGCTGCCCATCCCTATGCCTTCTGTGTCATTGCTACTATTGCATCTCAAGCTGTGTTTTCAATATAGTTTATCAAGGGGATGCATGTTGGAATAACTTTCAGTTTCTGGAGTCTGAATGGTTCTCAATGCAGCATCAATATGTATCAGAGGATTCCACATTTCAGAAAGTGTTTGCTACTATTCAAAAATCACAGGCAAAGTTAATACACATTTCCTTGATGGTTAGATACTTATCAGTGGACTGTGTCCTCAATAGCACAAGTAGTACACATGCACACGCACACACACACACACACACACACACAAACAAAATCTCTCTGGGAACATGTTTGTGGGTAGGATATGCATCCGAGGGCATACGGCTGTGAAGGTCCCTACAGACAGCCAGCTGCTCCTCAGCCTCACCCAAGGCCATTCTCATTTACCAACAATTAGAGTTGCCCCAGACCCACACGGCTCTCTGTAAAGAATAAGGCCATGATGATACTTCGCCTTCCTGGATAGGATCATGATTGGTCCCCTAGACCCAGGCACGTGCACAGATAGAGCCCTAGGGGGTGCTGGAGCACTTGCCCTTTTGCCCTCCAATGAAAAAAGTCCCCTTTTGATTGGTGATGTTTCTCTAAAACAAATTACTTTTTATTGTATTTTTTTGGTATATTTTCTCTCTTGTAACTTCAAATGAAACAAATTGCCTATCAAATTAGATAATTTATCATAAACTAATCAATCTTGAAAAAAGTCCCCTCCCTAACCCTTCTGCCACCGCAAGCATGGCAGTGCGTTGATGCACTCCTCATCGCATGCACGAGCTACCCACCGGGCGCTGGGCCAGGAGGTGAGTTTGAAATGAATACCGCCAATATGTTACTTTGGAGTTGCTAGCATGTGTTGTCTCACGGTCAGGATAGGAGGCAACTGTAGTTTGACTTTGTCAGTAGCAGAACAAATTCAAATCGTGTGAAGACTAGTTAGCTTGTTTTGACAGAATAGCCTAGCTAACTAGCTGATTCATCAGCCCATAGACCTGCCTAGACACAGGATTCAGGTCACTTAGATTACCAGATTATTTTCTCCTGAATATTACTGTTGACTAACCACATTCCGTACAAATTTGAACAACTGCGACAATCAAACGAGGCTGCAATGAAAACTAATGGGACTGTAGTGACTGTGTTGGCATCCAAATCTTGTGTTGTGAACTCTGTTTCTATTTAAGGTTTGATTGACATGGTAATGGCCCAATAGTATTGGAGAAAAGTAAAAAAAAACAGGACCCCTCTGACACTGTACATTGTGACGTGTCATGACGTAACGTACAGCACACATAATTCAACTCATTCTGTGTCGTACAGCCTCTCTCCACCAGGTGTAGCGCTTATCTCGCAGTTTAAAAACAAGAAAGGGACAGGGTAAGCGGGGATACTTAGTCAATTGTACAACTGAATGCATTCATTTTTTCCTCATCACTGCAAGCAATCATGACTCTCAAACGCCGCGACAGCCGTTGTTTACTTCTGAAGATAACTTTAGCGCTGCCCTAAAATCCCGATTCAAATTCGACACAAACCTTCAAATAGGTATATAATGACACATTATATAAACTCTTGATAATGTTTTCTTTACATTTTAGAGGTGATGTTGGAAAGATCGGGTGAAAAAAAGCTATTTCCCCACACGGCTTATCTCACTCTTTCCCTATTTCGCAGTAGGTGTCGCTTCCCCACCCGACGGAGCTCATTGCCTTCTTCAATCGTTTAGAGACGGGCAGCATGAATGATTTTGCTGGAAAGGGGAGAAATTGTGCTTTACAATGGTATTCATATTACAGTTGACCTGGAAGTATTACGGTTTTGGGGCGCTAAAATAAGGTAAATTGTACGTTACAGCGCAATATACAAAAGTGTGTTGGCTAACTATAACCTGTCAATGGGAGCTCTTGCTCATCTTTTTTTATAATTTGCCCTTATTTTAACAGGTAAGTTGACTGAGAACACATTCTCTCTTTAGAGCAACTCTCACAAAACGTTCACATCAGCTAACACAGACAAAAGGTCCAGTAAAGGTGCAAGATTAAACCAAGTCTGCAACATTATATGATATAAAACTAATTTCCAAAATCCAATGAATTAGATGGTAGAGATGAATAAGATACTTTCTTCCTAATAAAAGGAAGCAAGGCGACATTTGCTGCAGTGCAAGCGGCATGGAGCTCTTTGGAAAGGTTAAGCCACTATGGGTGTCAGAGCTTCATTCCCATGAGAAAGGCTGTGTGATTGTCATTTTATACCAAATGAACAGTTTAGCACAGAAGGATCCATTCCAGCAGGATCATTAAAGGTTATAACAAATTAACAGTTTAACACCAAAGCTCCAGTCCAGTGTGCTCCTAAAGGTTACTACAGCTTCTATGGGACGTTTGCATGTTTTCAGTATGTCAAGGCATGTACAGTTGTATCTGATCACAAAGAAGTAATTAGCATACATATAGGCCATGAATAGCATGGAATAGCATTTAGATGACTTCCATTGAAGCACCATTGTTACTAGGAAGTGTGAAGACGGACCTATGATTACTTCTGGCCTGGGTGAGTCAATGTGTGTCCCAATTATCTCTTATATCTACCGTAGTGTGCACTTGCTCACTTCCGTTCATGGATTTGAAAGGAAATTAGTAGTAGTGTATTTCGAAACTCCCATTGGACCATGCCAACACCAATCAAAATGATTTTACTAGTTCACACTTCAGAAGAAAGAAGATTATTGGGACACACCCCTGAAAGCATTTAATCATCATTCATTTTGTCCATGGTCTCTCTCTTAAAAAAAAGACATACAGTGCCTTCAGAAAATATTCACATCATCCACATTTTGTTGTGTTACAAAGTGGGATTAAAATTGATTTAATTTTGGTCAACAATCGACACAATTAAAAAATATATATTTGTTCAATAATTATGAAAAATACAACACTACTATATCTTCAACCCCCTGGGTCAATATACATGTTGGAATCACCTTTGGCAGCGATTACAGCTGTGAGTCTTTCTGTGTAAGTCTCTAAGAGCTTTCCACAACTACAGTGAGGCAGGTAGCCTAGTGTTTAAAAGCTTTGGGCCAGTAACCGAAAGGTCGTTGGTTTGAATCCCCAAGATGACTAGGTGAAAAGTCAGTTAATGTGCCCTTGAATAAGGCACTTCACCCTAATTGCTCCTGTAAGTCGCTCTGGATGAGCGTGTCTGCTAAAGGACTAAAATGTTAATGATTGTGCAACATTTGCCCATTATTCTTCAAGCTCTGCCAAATTGGTTGTTGATCATTGTTAGACAACCAAATTCAGGTCTTTCTGCATATTTAAGTCAAAACTAACTTGGGCAACCAGGAACATTCACTGTCTTCTTGGTAAGTAACTACAGTGTAAATTTGGCCTTGTGTTTTAGGTTATTGTCCTGCTGAAAGGTGAATTCTTCTCCCAGTGTCTGATGAAAAGCAGTCTGAACAGATTTTCCTCCAGAATTTTGCCTGTGCGTAGCTCCATTCAGTTTTTATTTTATCCTGAAAAACTCCCCAGTCCTTAACGATAACAAACATGCCCATAACGTAATGCAGCTACCACTATACTTGAAAATATGGAGAGTAGTACTCCGTAATGTGTTGTATTGGATTTGCCCAAAACATAACACTTTGTATTTTGGGAAAAAAGTTAATTGTTTTGCCACATTTCTTGCAGTATTACTGTAGTGCATCAGCTGTCAGAGCAGCTGTCAGAGCAGCTCACCGATCGCTGCAGCTGTACACAGCCCATCTGTAAATAGCCCATCCAACTACATACCTCATCACTATATTTGTTTTTTGTTTTTCTGCTCTTTTGCACACCAGTATTTCTACTTGCACATCCTCATCTGCAAATCTATCACTCCACTGTTAATTGCTAAATTGTAATTACTTTGCCACTATGGCCTATTTATTGCCTTACCTCCTTACTTCATTTGCACACACTGTATACATATTTTTCTATTGTGTAATTGACTGTACGTTTGTTTATCTCATGTGTAACTCTGTGTTGTTGTTTTTGTCACACTGCTTTGCTTTATCTTGGCCAGGTCGCAGTTGTAAATGTTCTCAACTGGCCTACCTGCTTAAATAAAGGTAAATACATTTTAGTTTTTTAAGTGCCTTGTTGCAAACAGGATGCATGTTTTGGAATATTTGTTTTATGTACAAGCTTCCTTCTTTTCACTCTGTCATTTATGTTAGTATTGTGGAGTAACTACATTGTTGTTGATCCATCCTCAGTTTTCTCCTATCACAGCCATTAAACTCTGTTACTGTTTTAAGTGTTTTCCTTCTTCTCCGTCAACTGAGTTAGGAAGGATGCCTGTATCTTTGTAATGACTGGGTGTATTGATCCAAAGTGTAATAGATAACTTCACCATGCTCAAAGGGATATTCAATGTCAGATTTTTGTATTTTATTACCCATCTACCAATTAGGTGCCCTTCTTGGCGAGGCATTGTAAAACCTCCCCGGTGTTTGTGGTTGAATCTGTGTTGGAAATTCACTGCTCGACTGAGGGAACTTACAGATAATTGATTGTGTGGTGTCATTCAAAAATAATGTAATAACACTATTATTGCACACACGGCCCATGCAACTTATGTGACTTGTTAAGTCCATTTTTACCCCTGAACGTATTTAGGGTTGCCATAACAAAATAGTAGAATACTTATTGACTCAAGACATTCTTCAGCTTTTCATTTTTTATTAATTTGTAAACATTTCAAAAAACATCATTCCATTTTGACATTATGGGGTAGTGTGTGTAGGCCAGTGCCGAAAAATCTAAATTTAATACATTTTAAATTCAGGCTGTAACACAACAAAATGTGGAAAAAGTCAAGGGGAGTGAAAGTTTCTGAAGGCAATATGTATTATAAAATACAGGGGTAAATGGGAACAGGTGGAAGGGAAAAAAACATAGAAATGTCCTGCTTTTGTGGCTTTTCTGATTTGTATTAATTTAACAGTTAAAATATATTAATATACACATCTGAAAGGACAATGGTGCACTCTTGTGGTCTGTAGTAATGGTACCATGAGAGGGTTTTGTTGCTGTCCTATTTCCAACCAGGCCCTGGTTCTGCATCCTTCTCTGGCACTACCATTAAACTAATAGGGGTTTAAATGCCGGTCTATTTCCCTACCTGCACTTCCTTGAAAGGTGTTGCTGACAATTATCTCTGTTTCATGACAGGTGGTAGTCTGGACGTCTCATGTGGCAGATAAGAGAAATGCAAATGAGCTGAACAAGCATCTGCTGCCCAGGGAGAGGGAGTCGTTTAATGCCAACCAGAGGCGGGCATAAAAAAAGGTCCTGGGATGAGTGTCATCAAAATGACTCACCCAAACCTTATCCCCCAATGCCGCACACACACATACACAGGCACGCACAGGCTCACCCTGGCTGTTTGATGTTGAAAAGGTCCACAGAGCAGGAGAACATTTGCTGGGGTTGGAGGTGGAGAGGGGACGTTGATGTTTTTTCATAGGTCATCTCTCCATTACACACCTGAGGGATGGAATTCAACAGGCATTTATTCAAAGAGGAAAGTTAGACTGCTTTGCCTCAGCACTAACTCAATTCCAAATCCAATTGTACTCATGCACCAAACATAAACAGAGTGAAACTATTTCAGTTTGTTGAACAACATGTGAGGAGAATGTCAACTTTATCTGGGTTATAGGCCCATTGAAAAGACTGCAGTTGGTATGAGAAACCAAGAGAAACACACACGTACACACACACACACACACACACACACTGGTAGGTCTATTTGGTCGTAATTTACTCATCTTAAGCCTAATATTTCATGAAGCTATACATGGTGTCTGCTGGCTGGCGGCAATAATGTGTCTGCTGGCTAACTCGGGCAACCAGGAACTGGCGGCAATAATGTAATTACTTGTTCAGTAAATAAAGTTAGAAATTCAAACATTGCAAATTGTTAAATACATTTTCAATGCAAAAGCATACTAATCAGCTACCAATATATATTATTGAATATACAACTGTCCTGTATAGCCTACCTGAACCTGCATGACATGCGCCGTCCTCGTGCTCTCTCCCAGCTTGGATAGAAAATTGTTGTAACCAGTCTATTAATGCCAAATAATACAGTCAGTCCACCCTCACAACACTGGCTTACTTGGGATTGTTTTATTATACATTGTAGCCTACTATCTATAGCTACAGTGGGGCAAAAAAGTATTTAGTCAGCCACCAATTGTGCAAGTTCTCCAACTTAAAAAGATGAGAGAGGCCTGTAATTTTCATCATAGGTACACTTCAACTATGACAGACGAAATGAGAAAAAGAAATCCAGAAAATCACATTGTAGGATTTTTAATTTATTTATTTGCAAATTATGGTGGAAAATAAGTATTTGGTCAATAACAAAAGTTTATCTCAATACTTTGTTATATACCCTTTGTTGGCAATGACAGAGGTCAAACGTTTTCTGTAAGTCTTCACAAGGTTTTCACACACTGTTGCTGGTATTTTGGCCCATTCCTCCATGCAGATCTCCTCTAGAGCAGTGATGTTTTGGGGCTGTCGCTGGGCAACACGGATTTTCAACTCCCTCCAAAGATTTTCTATGGGGTTGAGATCTGGAGACTGGCTAGGCCACTCCAGGACCTTGAAATGCTTCTTACGAAGCCACTCCTTCATTGCCCGGGCGGTGTGTTTGGAATCATTGTCATGCTGAAAGACCCAGCCACGTTTCATCTTCAATGCCCTTGCTGATGGAAGGAGGTTTTCACTCAAAATCTCACAATACATGGCCCCATTCATTCTTTCCTTTACACTGATCAGTCGTCCTGGTCCCTTTGCAGAAAAACAGCCCCAAAGCATGATGTTTCCACCCCCATGCTTCACAGTAGGTATGGTGTTCTTTGGATGCGACTCAGCATTCTTTGTCCTCCAAACACGACGAGTTGAGTTTTTACCAAAAAGTTATATTTTGGTTTCATCTGACCATATGACATTCTCCCAATCCTCATCTGGATCATCCAAATGCTCTCTAGCAAACTTCAGACGGGCCTGAACATGTACTGGCTTAAGCAGGGGGACACGTCTGGCACTGCAGGATTTGAGTCCCTGGCGGCGTAGTGTGTTACTGATGGTAGGCTTTGTTACTTTGGTCCCAGCTCTCTGCAGGTCATTCACTAGGTCCCCCCGTGTGGTTCTGGGATTTTTGCTCACCGTTCTTGTGATCATTTTGACCCCACGGTGTGAGAACTTGCGTGGAGCCCCAGATCGAGGAAGATTATCAGTGGTCTTGTATGTCTTCCATTTCCTAATAATTGCTCCCACAGTTGATTTCTTCAAACCAAGCTGCTTACCTATTGCAGATTCAGTCTTCCCAACCTGGTGCAGGTCTACAATTTTGTTTCTGGTGTCCTTTGACAGCTCTTTGGTCTTAGCCATAGTGGAGTTTGGAGTGTGACTGTTTGAGGTTGTGGACAGGTGTCTTTTATACTGATAACAAGTTCAAACAGGTGCCATTAATACAGGTAACGAGTGGAGGACAGAGGAGCCTCTTAAAGAAGAAGTTACAGGTCTGTGAGAGCCAGAAATCTTGCTTGTTTGTATGTGACCAAATACTTATTTTCCACCATAATTTGCAAATAAATTCATAAAAAATCCTACAATGTGATTTTCTGGATTTTTTTCCCTCATTTTGTCTGTCATAGTTGAAGTGTACCTATGATGAAAATTACAGGCCTCTCTCATCTTTTTAAGTGAGAGAACTTGCACAATTGGTGGCTGACTAAATACTTTTTTGCCCCACTGTAAACAGAATACAGAATTTTGCTACTATTTATAAACATTTTATAGATATTACACATTAAATAACCTAACAATCATGAAAAAAGTAGTCGGCTTGAGGATAAATTCAGCCACTATTTATTGATGAATTTAGCAGATTTTCGGCTGCAATATTCAAAGATAATTTAATAAAATTAAATTCAAATTGAGGGGCAGCTCCCCTGGTCTCCTGAAGTCCTCATTGCTGCTTCTCCCTCTGTTTCTGTCTCTTTCTTTCTCTTAAAAAAGGTATCTCTGTGTCTGTGCTTGTCTCTTTTTTCTACATAGAGATAGTAGCAACAGTATGCGACTGCATCACCTTGCATTTTTGTGTGCAAATGTTTTCATCATGGCATTTACTGTAGGTCCAGGTTGCGGGCCCGACTGTTTTCTATACTGAGTATTGCCAACCTAGACAGTCTTTCCTAAAACGTTGTGTATTATACACTACATATACACAAGTACAGTGGATTGCAAAAGTATTCACCCCCCTATTCACCTATTTAGTTGCCTTACAACCTGGAATTAAAATTTATTTTTGGGGGGTTCGTATCATTTGATTTACACAACATGCCTACCACTTTTAAGGTGCACATTTTTTTTTGTGAAACAAACAAGAAATAATAAAAAAAGAAAACTTGAGCGTGCATAGTGGCAGGTAGGCTGCAGCAGGTAGCCTACTGGTTAGAGCATTGGACTTGTAACCGAAAGGTTGCAAGATCGAATCCCAAGCTGACAAGGTAAAAATTCTGCCCCTGAACAAGGCAGTTAACCCACTGTTCCTAGGCAGTCATTGAAAATAAGAATTTGTTCTTAACTGTCTTGCCTAGTTAAATAAAGGTACAATAAGTAAAATAAAAACTAACCCCCTCAAAGTCAATACTTTGTAGAGCCACCTTTTGCAGCAATTACAGCTGCAAGTCTCTTGGGGTATGTCTCTATAAGCTTGGCACATCTAGCCACTGGGATTTTTGCCCATTCTTCAAGGCAAAACTGCTCCAGCTCCTTAAAGTTGGATGGGTTCCCGCTGGTGTACAGCAATCTGTAAGTCATACCACAGATTTTCAATTGGATTGAAGTCTGGGCATTGGCTAGGCCATTCCAAGACATTTAAATGTTTCCCCTTAAACCACTCGAGTGTTACTTTTGCAGTATGCTTAGGGTCATTGTACTGCTGGAAGGTGAACCTCCGTTCCAGTCACAAATCTCTGGAAGACTGAAACCGGTTTCCCGCAAGAATTTCCCAGTATTTAGCACCAGCCATTATTCCTTCAATTCTGCCCAGTTTCCCAGTCCCTGCTGATGAAAAACATGGTGTTCTCTGGGTGATGAGAGGTTTTGGGTTTGCGCCAGACATAGCGTTTTTCTTGATGGCCAAAAATATTAATTTTAGTCTCATCTTACCAGAGTACCTTCTTCCATATGTTTGGGGAGTCTCCCACATGCCTTTTGGTGAACACCAAGCGTGTTTTCTTATTATTTTCTTTAAACCGAGATTTTTTTCTGGCCACTCTTCCTTAAAGCCCAGCTCAGCAGGGAGAACGGCTTAAAGGGGTCCTATGGACAGATACTCCAATCTCCGCTGTGGAGCTTTGCAGCTCCTTCAGGGTTATCTTTGGTCTCTTTGTTAGACTGCACACAGGTGGACTTTATTTAACTAATTATGTGACTTCTGAAGGTAATTGGTTGCACCAGATCTTATTTAGGGGCTTCATAGCAAAGGGGGTGAATACATACAGTTGAAGTCGGAAGTTGACATACACTTAGGTTTTTCAACCACTCCACAAATTTCTTGTTAACAAACTATAGTTTTGGCAAGTCGGTTAGGACCTCTAATTTGTGCATGACACAAGTAATTTTTCCAACAATTGTTTACAGACAGATTATTTCACTTATAATTTACTGTATCACAATTCCAGTGGGTCAGAAGTTTACATACACTAAGTTGACTGTGCCTTTAAACAGCTTGGAAAATTCCAGTAAATTATGTCATGGCTTTAAAAGCTTCTTATAGGCTAATTGACATCATTTGAGTCAATTGGAGGTGTACCTGTAGATGTATTTCAAGGCCTACCTTCAAACTCAGTGCCTCTTTGCTTGACATCATGGGAAAATCTAAAGAAATCAGCCAACTCAGAAAAAAAATTGGAGACCTCCACAAGTCTGGTTCATCCTTGGGAGCAATTTCCAAATGCCTGAAGGTACCACGTTCATCTGTACAAACAATAGTACGCAAGTATAAACACCATGGGACCACGCAACCGTCATACCGCTCAGGAAGGAGACGCGTTCTGTCTCCTAGAGATGAACGTACTTTGGTGCGAAAAGTGCTGGAGGAAAACAAGTCCTATATCGACATAACCTGAAAGGCCGCTCAGCAAGGAAGAAGCCACTGCTCCAAAACCGCCATAAAAAAACAGACTACGGTTTGCAACTGCACATGGGGATAAAGATCGTACTTTTTGGAGAAATGTCCTCTGGTCTGATGAAACGAAAATAGAGCTGTTTGGCCATAATGACAATCGTTATGTTTGGAGGAAAAAGGGGGAGGCTTGCAAGCCAAAGAACACCATCCCAACTGAAGCACGGATGTGTCAGTATCATGTTGTGGGGGTGCTTTGCTGCAGGAGGGACTGGTGCACTTCACAAAATAGATGGCATCATGAGAAAGGAAAATTATGTGGATATATTGAAGTAACATCTCAAGACATCAGTCAGGAAGTTAAAGCTTGGTCGCAAATGGGTCTTCCAAATGGACAATGACCCCAAGCATACTTTCAAAGTTGCGGCAAAATGGCTCAAGGACAACAAAGTCAAGGTAATGGAGTGGCCATTACAAAGCCCTGACTTGAATCCCATAGAACATTTGTGGGCAGAACTGAAAAAGCATGTGCGAGCAAGGTGGCCTACAAACCTGACTCAGTTACACCAGCTGTCAGGAAGAATGGGCCAAAATTCATCCAACTTATTGTGGGAAGCTTGTGGAAGGCTACCCGAAACGTTTGACCCAAGTTAAACAATTTAAAGGCAATGCTACCAAATGCTAATTGAGTGTATGTAAACTTCTGACCCACTGGGAATGTGATCAAAGAAATAAAAGCTGAAAGAATTAATTCTCTCTACTATTATTCTGACATTTCACATTCTTAAAATAAAGTGGTGATCATAACTGACCTAAGACAGGGAATTTTTACTAGGATTAAATGTCAGGAATTGTGAAAAACTGAGTTTAAATGTATTTGGCTAAGGTGTATGTAAACTGCTGACTTCAACTGTATGCATGCACCACTCTTCCGTTTTTTTTAAAACAAGTTATCTTTTTCATTTCACTTCACCAATTTGGACTATTTTGTGTATGTCCATTACATGAAATCCAAATAAAAATCCATTTAAATGACAGGTTGTAATGTAACAAAATAGGAAAAACGCCAAGGGGGGATTGTAACGTCTGCTTCCAACTCACACTCTCAAACACGTAGATCCCCTGAACTCAGCTCACTTTCCAGCCCACCTTCCAGCTCACACTCTCAAACACATAGATCCCCTGAACGCAGCTCACTCTCCAGATCTCAATCATCTGAATTCTGATAACCTGTTCACACACTATTTAGTTCAGTCCTTTGCACCCCATCATTGTGAGGTATTGTTTGTTTTGTGACGCACTTCTATTCGGAGCTTTGGTTTTCCCGTAATTTAATCCTCCCGTGTATGATAGTTTTTGCCTGCCTCACTAACGACACCTTTTTGCCTATTCCCTGCCTGTACTTTAGCCTATCGGATTTCCTGTTATCAACCTATTGCCTGATCTCCCGGACGATGTTTACTAGCCATTTCCCTGCCTGTACTGTTGCCTTTTTGGACCCCCTGTATATGACCTTCTGCCTGCCCCTGGACCCAGCTACCTGCCTCCTCCTGTGGGCCTTTACAAATAAACACCTGCTGCGCCCTGCGCTTGAAACCAGCTCTCTGTCTCCCATCGTGTTCATTACAAGGATGAATACATTTGCAAGGCACTGTATGTAGACACCCCTTCAAACTAGTGGATTTGGATGTATAGTACTACCCCCCCCCAGCACTTAGATTGACTATTGCATTAGGTTTGTCAAAATAGAGCCCTATGAGGTCGAAATAACACTCAAAATGTGAAAATTATGATAATGCCCTTTTTGTGTAAGAGCTGTTTGAAAAAAAATGAAATTTCAGACTGTTTGGGTGGGATGTAATTTTGGCTTGCCGCGTAACATCACCCTGTGATCTGATTACCAATTAATGTTCATTGTTTATTTACAAATTCCCTCCTAGTTTTGGTACTGGTCCCACCCAAAAGCAAGAGAGATTGTGCAGTATGGCTGCTTTCCACTGTATTCCATCTGAACAATCACTTAGTCTGATTTGTCTTCAATAGATTTTTCATAACCTCCTGCACAGCACACTACATTGCAAATCAGGCTAGTTAACTTTACACATGTCAATTTCCCAGCAGCTCCATCAAGCATCGCATGGATCTTGAAATCGGCACCGGCAGCAACCATTCATGATGCGTCTAGATATACATGTTTCAATTCTATAATTAAAGGACCTGCTATTCATGGTTTGCATGCTTCGTCAAATATTGTTTTGAACGTTCTCTTGAGGACTGATGCCTTAATGAACATTCTACTAGTTACTCAATGGCGTTCTCTGCGCTACCATGTGTGATGAAGATTTAGTCTAAAGTACATTAAAGTGACTTGGAAAGACAATTACATTTCTAAAGAAGGCAAATCATTATTAGGAAAATCTTTGTCATCACTGTGATGTCACCAGATTAACTTTGGAGTACAACTTTAGCTAGCTAGCTAGGATTGAGGGACAGGATCAGATAGCCATATCTCTAAAGTACATTTGACAACATGATAAGGATGGCAAACCTGTTTCCTACTAATTACTTGCCTACTTTAGCAATGTCGTCATATTTTCAGGCCACTATAGTGTCTCCTCAGATAATGTTACTGTAGCTAGATTGCTAGCTACCAAAGTCTGTGAGATAACTAATGGAAGCTAGCCTGTTGACTGTTGTTCAAGCTGTCAGTCACCCAAAACAGAACATGGGAGCCTACTTGATTTAGCTTGTGTCTTGTCTTTTTTATGTTTGTTTTCTTTGATGACTGTACAAAATAAAATGCTAAAGTTTACAATTTGAAGAGTATTTGTCATTAGTTAGGTATTTGAGCTAAAACAAACTGGCTTGTGATTGGATTTGTAGCTATTAGCTTGCCAGCCAGAAGAAAGAGAGAGGGTAGCTATTATTATTATTATTAGCTAGCTAGCTAGATATCTCATTAGGTGTATGTTCATCTGTGATATGATTCCTAAAAAATGGTCAGCCTTCTGGCTTTTGAATGCAAGAATGAATGTATAACCCTTAGGATGGATCATATGACTTATGAAAGCTCAAGCTGGAGGTCTAGCTGGTTTGACTCTGCTACATGATCACATTATTTGAGTTATGGACAATCAGAAACTGGTTCCCCCCTAAACCTCCTAGGTTGATGCTGGTGGTGCCTGCTGTACATACCAAGCTGGTGGTGCAGGTCGTAGAAATGCTATAGCCTGGTCCCAGATCTGTTTATGCTGTCTTGCCAACTCCTAATTTATGATAGTTGTCGTGCCATGTTACCATAGCAGTTACCAAACAGATCAAAGACCACGCTAACATTTGGCTGGTTGTCAGAACAGAAAGAGTGAAACTTCAATGTACTTGAGGACTACTCTAGAAATTGTTGGCTTTGCCAAAGGAAATATAGAAAGGAGAATATGACATGGTTTGCTTGTGTGGCACCTGAATGTAAGGGCAAGCATTTGTGTATGATGTTATGGTTATGATGTAACTTGCACTTTGTTTTCAGGTTTGAATGAGACAATGTACTCCCCTAACCTTATTCTTTCAATAAAGTTATTGTTTTATTAATATTATATTACTTGTGTATGTCTTTCTTATTATATGTACGACTCAATGCTTTCTGAAATTTGTTTTGATGCATATATGTGTTTAATGTACTATCCCCATAAGAAAGTGTCTCATCACGGAAAATTCCATAGAATTTTTGAGAAGTACCATCAGTCACTTAAACAGGTGTTCCTTATTTTGTAAGATTTAAAGTAGAAAGAACTATTACTGTGAATGACTTATACCTTCCAGAGCTTGAGTTGTAAAACAATAATTTGAAAAGATACTTACATGCCATGATTTTAACTTTCATTATAACCTTGTTAATGATCTGATATACATGTAGACAGTTTCATTTACACAAATACAGTGAGGGAAAAAAGTATTTGATCCCCTGCTGATTTTGTACGTTTGCCCACTGACAAAGAAATGATCAGTCTATAATTTTAATGGTAGGTTTATTTGAACAGTGAGCGACAGAATAACAACAAAAAAATCCAGAAAAACGCATGTGAAAAATGTTATAAATTGATTTGCATTTTAATGAGGGAAATAAGTATTTGACCCCTCTGCAAAACATGACTTAGTACTTGGTGGAAAAACCCTTGCTGGCAATCACAGAGGTCAGACGTTTCTTGTAGTTGGCCACCAGGTTTGCACACATCTCAGGAGGGATTTTGGCAACTCGAACCTTCAGCTCCCTCCACAGATTTTCTATGGGATTAAGGTCTGGAGACTGGCTAGGCCACTCCAGGACCTTAATGTGCTTCTTCTTGAGCCACTCCTTTGTTGCCTTGACCTTGTGTTTTGGGTCATTGTCATGCTGGAATACCCATCCACTACCCATTTTCAATGCCCTGGCTGAGGGAAGGAGGTTCTCACCCAAGATTTGACGGTACATGGCCCCGTCCATCGTCCCTTTGATGCGGTGAAGTTGTCCTGTCCCCTTAGCAGAAAAACACCCCCAAAGCATAATGTTTCCACCTCCATGTTTGACGGTGGGGATGGTGTTCTTGGGGTCATAGGCAGCATTCCTCCTCCTCCAAACACGGCGAGTTGAGTTGATGCCAAAGAGCTCCATTTTGGTCTCATCTGACCACAACACTTTCACCCAGTTGTCCTCTGAATCATTCAGATGTTCATTGGCAAACTTCAGACGGGCATGTATATGTGCTTTCTTGAGCAGGGGACCTTGCGGCGCTGCCGGATTTCAGTCCTTCACGCCGTAGTGTGTTACCAATTGTTTTCTTGGTGACTATGGTCCCAGCTGCCTTGAGATCATTGACAAGATCCTCCCGTGTAGTTCTGGGCTGATTCCTCACCGTTCTCATGATCATTGCAACTCCACGAGGTGAGATCTTGCATGGAGCCCCAGGCCGAGGGAGATTGACAGTTCTTTTGTGTTTCTTCCATTTGCGAATAATCGCACCAACTGTTGTCACCTTCTCACTTGGCGATGGTCTTGTAGCCCATTCCAGCCTTGTGTAGGTCTACAATCTTGTCCCTGACATCCTTGGATAGCTCTTTGGTCTTGGCCATGGTGGAGAGTTTGGAATCTGATTGATTGATTGCTTCTGTGGACAGGTGTCTTTTATACAGGTAACAAGCTGAGATTAGGAGCACTCCCTTTAAGAGTGTGCTCCTAATCTCAGCTCGTTAGCTGTATAAAAGACACCTGGGAGCCAGAAATGTTTCTGATTGAGAGGGGGTCAAATACTTATTTCCCTCATTAAAATGCAAATCATTTTATAACATTTTTCACATGCGTTTTTCTGGATTTTTTTGTTATTATTCTGTCTCTCACTGTTCAAATAAACCTACCATTAAAATTATAGACTGATAATTTCTTTGTCAGTGGGCAAACGTACAAAATCAGCAGGGGCTCAAATACTTTTTTCCCTCACTGTACATGTGCTACAATGGAGCACTCTGGCAGTTTACAATTAAGAAAACATAATAAACAGATGCGCTGCAATTCAGTTATGTAAATAGCTGACGAGAATTTATGAAGAATGACAACTTTTCATTGCAGTCTGGTTTCTTTATTTACTTTCAACAACATAATTCAAGAGTGTTTACTCATTAGAATTTTTTAAATAATATATATCCAGTATCATCACAAAGTCTATTTTGCAAAATGATTAAATACTGAAGATTCTATCGTGGGCCATTGTATGTCAGATGCCTAACACAGCAAGCAATACTAAGTATACAGTACTTAGTCCTACTTACTGTGTTTGGCCTCAGATGCTGAGGGCCTTTTGTCTGCCCTGTAGATAATCATGGCATTCTGCAATGAATAGACGGCAGACAGGCTGTTCTGGTCCTGCATCTTCTGGTGACCTATTGAAAACAGTTCAACAATGATATAGAAAATGATGATGCATTATGTATGCCTTTTGTTTTGATGACAAAACAAAGTATCATACACACCTGTACAGTAGAAGTTTGTTGCTTTCAGGTTCCATCTCCAGCTCCAACTGACCGGTTGAATAACATGTTTTTTTGAAGGGGTAAGGGGGTGGGGTCTAGACCATCCTATCAGCCACTCCAGGCTGTGTATGTAAATATGTAATTTCATATTCAATTTTGTTTCCTAACGCCTACACAATCAAGCTGGGAAATAAAAAATATATTTTGGAGTTATATAAAAAACAAAACAAACACAGTGATTTATTAGACATAAGAGATTATTAAAACATTTAATTAAAAAGACTGCAAAGGGGATTTAAATTGCTTAGATCGTAAAAGCCATTGTGCTGCCTTAGTTATAGACCTTTCCAAGGCCTTCGACACTGTTGACCACTACATTCTCTTTCAAAGGCTGACTGAAATACGCCTGGATCATGTTTCTTGCAAGTGGTTTGATAATTGTCTGTCAGATAGGACACAATGCGTGATTTCTGTTGGTGTCAAGTCTAGTTTCCTGGATATAAAAAAATATTGGGACCTGTCCCTTTACTATATATAACTACTATTGGTCTATCTTTTAAAACATGTAATATTCATCTGTATGCAGATGACACTTATGTATGCCATTGCCCCAACTGTTGATCAGGCTATGTTAGAGCTGCAATCTGATTTTGTTGCCTTACAGAAAAGCCCTGCTTAGGATCCCCAGAAGTGGGCATGTTTTTCATGAGCTTGGGTGCCAGGAAAACACTGAATTTCTCATTTGGGTCCAAGGCTGAAAGAGTTAACGAACCCCTAGTCTACAGAATCAATACAATGCCTTTCAGAAAGTATTCACACCCCTTTACTTTTTCCTAAATTGTTTGTGTTACAAGGTGGGATTCAAATGGATT
Organism: Brachymystax lenok tsinlingensis; assembly: GCA_030435695.1. NCBI lineage: Eukaryota > Metazoa > Chordata > Actinopteri > Salmoniformes > Salmonidae > Brachymystax > Brachymystax lenok. The sequence continues at coordinate 19,929,365 of CM059805.1, forward strand.
TAATTGCAATACTCTAATGTCAAAGTGGAAGAAAAATAATATTTGTTCAAAAATCACTAATATATTGATTACAAAAGTATTCAACCCATGAGTCAATACATAATAGAATCACCTTTGGCAGCGATTACAACTGTGACTATTTATGGGTACGTCTCTAAGAGCTTTGCACATCTGGATTCAAGTTGGTTGTTGATCATTGCTGGACAGTCATTTTTCAGGCCAATTTAAGTCAAAACTGTAACTAGGCCACTCAGGAACATTCAATGTCATTTTGGTAAGCAAATCCAGTGTATATTTTGTCTTGTGTTTTAGGTAATTGTCCTGCTGAATGGTAAGATGTGTCTCCCATTGTCTGTTAAAAATCATACTGAGACTGGTTTTCCACTAGGATTTTGCTTATGCTTAGCTCAGTTTTCTCCTATCACAGCCATTAAATGCTGTAACTGTTTTAAAGTCACCATTGGACTCATGGTGAAATCCCTGAGCGTTTTCCTTCCTCTCTGGCAACTGAGTTAGGAAGGATGCCTGCATCGTTGTAGGGACTGGGTGAATTGATACACCACCCAACTTGTAATTACTAACTTCACCATGTTCAAAGGGATATTAAATGTCAGCTTTTTTTACCCATCTACCAATAGGTGCCCTTCTTAGCGAGGCATTGGAAAACCTCCCTGGTCTTTGTGATGAATCGGTGTTTGAAATTCACTGCTCAACTGAGGGACCTTAAAGATAATTGTATGTGTAGGGTAAAGCGATGAGGTAACCAGCAAACCTGGTTTAAAAAAACAGATAAAACAACACCTCAACTCTCCCCTATTTGACATAATTTATGTGTATGTATTGATATGTAGGCTACGTTTTTTAATTGAAGTAGCTCTGTCCTTGAGCTGTTCTTGTCTTATTAAATGTCCTGTATTTCAGTGCCATCGGAAAGTATTCCGACCCATTTACTTTTTTCACATTTTGTTAGGTTACAGCCTTATTCTAAAATGTATTCAAAGGTTTTTTCCCCTCATCAATCTACACACAATAACCCATAATAACAAAGCAAAAACAGGTTTAGATGTTTTTGCTAATTTATAAAAAATAAAAAAACAGAAATATCCTGAACGCTCAGGAGCAGTTTTCCATCAAGGATCTTCTATACTTTGCTCCGTTCATCTTTCCCTTGATCCTGACTAGTCTTCCAGTCCCTGCCACTGAAGAACATCACCACAGCATGATGCTGCCAGCACCATGCTTTACCGTTGGGATGGTGCCAGGTTTCCTCCAGACGTGATGCTTGGCATTCAGGCCAAAGAGTTGAATCTTGGTTTCATCAGACCAGAGAATCTTGTTTCTCATGGTTTGAGAGTCTTTAGGTGCCTTTTGGCAAACTCCAAGCGGGCTGTCATGTGCCTTTTACTGAGGAATGGCTTCTGTCTGGCCACTCTACCATAAAGGCCTGATTGGTGGAGTGCTGCAGAGATGCTTGTCTTACTGGAAGGTTCTCCCATATCCACGGAGGAACTCTAGAGCTCTGTCAGAGTAACAATCATGTTCTAGGTCACCAGCCTGAGCAAGGCCCTTCTCCCCCCGATTGCTAGAAATAGTCTTGGTGGTTCCAAACTTCTTCCATTTAAGAACGATGGAGGCCACTATGTTCTTGGGGACCTTCAATGCTGCAGAATGTTTTCGGAGCTCTACGGACGTTGCTTCAACCTCATGGCTTGGTATTTGCTATGGCATACACTGTCAACTGTGGGACCTTATATAGACAGGTGTGTGCCTTTCCAAATTTCAAGTCTCACAGCAAAGGGTCTGAATACTTACAGCTGAAGTCAGAAGTTTACATACACCTTAGCCAAATACATTTAAACTCAGTTTTTCACAATTCCTGACATTTAATCCTAGTAAAAATTCCCTGTCTTTAGGTCAGTTAGGATCACCACTTTATTTTCAGAATGTGAAATGTCAGAATAATAGTAGAGAGAATGATTTATTTCAGCTTTTATTTCTTTGATCACATTCCCAGTGGGTCAGAAGTTTACATACACTCAATTAGTATTTGGTAGCATTGCCTTTAAATTGTTTAACTTGGGTCAAACGTTTCAGGTAGCCTTCCACAAGCTTCCCACAATAAGTTGGGTGAATTTTGGCCCATTCCTCCTGACAGAGCTGGTGTAACTGAATCAGGTTTGTAGGCCTCCATGCTCGCACACACTTTTTCAGTTCTGCCCACACATTTTCTATGGGATTGAGGTCAGGGCTTTGTGATAAACACTCCAATACCTTGACTTTGTTGTCCTTAAGCCATTTTGCCACAACTTTGGAGATATGCTTGGGGTCATTGTCCATTTGGAAGACCCATTTGTGACCAAGCTTTAACTTCCTGACTGATGTCTTGAGATGTTGCTTCAATATATCCACATAATTTTCCTCCCTCATGATGCCATCTATTTTGTTAAGTGCACCAGTCCCTCCTGCAGAAAAGGACCCCCACAACATGATGCTGCCAACCCCGTGCTTTACGGTTGGGATGGTGTTCTTCGGCTTGCAAGCCTCCCCCTTTTTCCTCCAAACATAACGATGGTAATTATGGCCAAACAGTTCTATTTATGTTTCATCAGACCAGAGGACATTTCTCCAAGGGTACGATCTGTGTCCCCATGTGCAGTTGCAAACTCTAGTCTGTCTTTTTATGGTGGTTTTGGAGCTGTGGCTTCTTCCTTGCTGAGCGGACTTTCAGTTTATGTCGATATAGGACTTGTTTTACTGTGGATATAGATCATTTTGTATCTGTTTCCTCCAGCATCTTCACAAGGTCCTTTGCCGTTGTTCTGGGATTGATTTGCACTTTTCGCACCAAAGTACGTTCATCTCTAGGAGAAAGAACGCGTCTCCTTCCTGAGCGGTATGACGGCTGCGTGGTCCCATGGTGTTTTTTTCATTGCGTACTATTGTTTGTACAGATGAACGTGGTATTTCCAAACGTTCAGGCGTTTGGAAATTTCTCCCAAGGATGAACCAGACTTGTGGAGGTCTACAATTTTCTTCTGAGGTCTTGGCTGATTTCTTTTGATTTTCCCATGATGTCAAGCAAAAAGGCACTGAGTTTGAAGATAGGCCTTCAAATACATTCACAGGTACACCTCCAATTGACTCAAATTATGTCAATTAGCCTATCAGAAGCTTTTAAAGCCATTACATAATTTTCTGGAATTTTCCAAGCTGTTTGAAGGCACAGTCAACTTAGTGTCTGTAAACTTCTGACCCACTGGAATTGTGACAGATTGAAATATAAGTGAAATAATCTGTCTGTAAACAATTGTTGGAAAAATGACTTGTGTCATGCTGTCAAAGTTCTCCGTGATGCCGGTAAGGCAGAGTCAGGCGCAGGACAACGAATATGAGTTTTCAAATGCTTTACTCAATATTTCCAAAAATACAATAGTGAGGGAAAAACCAACCACTCAAAAACACGGAACAAAGAAACACAAACAATCACGCACAAAAACATGAGGGGAACAGAGGGTTAAATAAGGAACATGTAATTATGGGATAGAAACCAGGTGTGTATAATGAAGACAAACAAAAATGTAAAATGAAAAGTAGATCGGCGGTAGCTAGAAGACCGGTGACTTCGACCGCCGAAAGCCACCCGAGCAAAGAGAGGGACCAACTTCGGCTGAAGTCGTGACACATGCACAAAGTAGATGTCCTAACCGACTTGCCAAAACTATAGTTTGTTAGCAAGAAATTTGTGGAGTGGTTGAAAAACGAGTTTTAATGACTCCAACCTAAGTGTACGTAAACTTCTGACTTCAGCTGTATATAATTTTTTTTTTTTTTTTTTTAGAATACATTTTGAAAAACTTCTAAAAAAATGTTTTTATTTTGTCATTATGGCGTATTGTGTGTAGATTGCTGAGGATATTTTTTTTCAATCCATTTTAGAATAAGGCTGTAACGTAACAAAATGTGGAAAAAGTAAATGGGTCTGTATACTCTCCTTAGGCACTGTATGTCATGTTTCATGTTTTGTGTGGACCCCAGGAATAATAGCTGTTGCTTTCACAACAGCTAATGGGGATCATAATAATATACCAAATACCAAAATACTAAGAGTGAGTCCATGCAACTTGTTATATGACTTGATAAGCACATTTTTACTCCTGAATTTATTTAGGCTTGCCATAACAAAGGGGTTGAATACTTATTGACTCAAGACATTTCAGCTTTCCATTTGTAATTCATTTGTAAAAATTTCTAAAAACAAAATTCCACTTTCACATTATGGGGTAGTGTGTGTAGGCCAGTGACACAAAATCTAAATTAAATCCATTTTAAATTCAGGCTGTAACAACAAAATGTGGAAAAAGTCAAGGGATGTGAATACTTTCTTAATGCACTGTATGTTCTTCTGAAATATGTCCACAGAAATACTACACATATTGAACGCTTATTATGGTGCCGATTTGTCAATTACAATTATGGTCTCAGAACCCTCTCCCCCCTCCTCCTCCCTGTCTCGGTCTCACCGCCCCTCCAGTCTTGGTCTTGTCTCGGACTCGATTTGGTCTTGAATAGTCTTGCTTTAGGTGGTCTCGAACACAACACTGACACACTGTTAGTTGACCAATGTATCATCAATTGTCTAGCTATATTACATCTAAGGGCATCGCAGGGTATGCTTCAAAATCAATAGGAGCCATCATTTGTGACACTGGGTCATTGCAAAGCGATTGATCCAGCTGTAGAACACCATTACGTTGTTTTAATCTCTAAATTATGGTACACTCTTAGAAAAAAGGGTGCCATCTAGAACCTAATAGGTTTCTTCAGCTGTCCCCATAGGAGAACCCTTTGAATAATTAGTTTTTGTTCCAGGTAGAACCCCTTTTGTTCCAGGTATAACCCTTATGGGTTCCATATAGAACCCTTTCAACACAGGTTTCTACATGGAACACAAAAGGGTTATACCTGGAACCAGAAAGGGTTCTACTATGGGGACAGCCGAAGAACCCTTTTGGAACCCTCTTTTGTAAGTGTAGATGTCTGGCAAAATCTTGAATTCTCAGAAGATGAACAAAGTATATAGGCAACCACGTATGTGCTGTTACCCTATGATCTAATTAGGTCAGAATACCATACAATATGAAGGACCTAAGCAGTGAAAATTGGAATGCTGTGTTTAGTGAAAATGGTGCATGTATTTATATGCATCTTCAGAGAAAAGTCTGAAAAAGGTTGTACATTTAACAACCATTTATTAAGAGAAAGGCCAATTAATGTGGTGAAAAATGTCAATGTGCTAAAAAATATAGAACATATAGAAACCATGAACCTACTATATAAGAGCCATGAAAACAAAGAGCCTGTGATCACAAGCTGGAAGAACACATTGAGCATGCATCCTCTCCCACCTGGGAAAATGATATAAAAAATGAAAAAGACATACACCATGTGTAGAACTAGAGCATAGCTTCAAAAGATTAATCATGAAGTTCAAGAGGGTGGATACGGAAAAGGTTTCATAGAATAGTGTGCGTCTTTTTTCTAGAATCTGTCATCAGTTATTAGGGGACTGTTACCAATCAGGCAATGGTTGTTATGGTCAGGAGTGTCACATCCAAATGGAAGCAGGTATTTATGTGACTCAACTATCAGACAACTACATGACTACTGTTAGGGGGAAAGGTTGGTACAGATTCAACCCCTCTGCTAAAGAGTTTGCTGCTGCATTTAAGTGTTTTATAAAGATAATCTCTGAAATATAAAATAAACTACACTACCATATACACTGAGTATTCAGAACATTAGTAACACCTGTTCTTTCTATGACATAGACAGATCAGGTGAATTCAGGTGAAACCTAGGATCCATTATTGGTCACTTGTTAAATCCCCTTCAATCAGTGTACAGTAGATAAAGGGGAAGAGACAGGTTAAAGAAGGATGTTTAAGCCTTCAGACAACTGAGATGTATGTATGAGTGCCATTCACAGGGTGAATGGGCAAGACAAAATATTTAAGTGCCTTTGAACGGGATATGGTAGTTGGTGCCAGTCATACCGGTTTGTGTCAAGAACTGCAACGCTTCTGGGTTTTACATGCGCAACAGTTTCCTGTGTGTATCAAGAATGGTCCACCACCCAAAGGACATCTAACCAACTTTACACAACTCAATATTATGAAGGTGTTCCCAGTGGCGATTTTAGCATGTCAATCTTGGTGAGGCTAACAAAAAACATGTTTTTAGATGCATGCAAGCAAAGCCACTACACAACACAAAACAATACATTAATTGGATTATAATGGTGACAAATGGTACCCACAAACTGTTAGGGCCTACATAAGCTGTCTCAGCACCATGTAGTGGTGGGGACCACGATGTCCTGCTCCCAGACAAACTAAACAACTTCTTTGCTCGCTTTGAGGACAATACAGTGCCACCGACACGGCCCGCTGCGGGCTCTCCTTCACCGCAGCCAACGTGAGTAAAACATTTTAAATGTGTTAACCCTCGCAAGGCTGCTGGCCCAGATGGCATCCCCTGGCCGTGTCCTCAGAGCATGCGCAAACCAGCTGGCTGGTGTGTTTACGGGCATATTCAATCAGTCCCTATCCCAGTCTGCTGTTCCCACAAGCTTCAAGAGGGCCACCATTGTTCCTGTTCCCAAGAAAGCTAAGATAACTGAGCTAAATGACTATCGCCCCCGTAGCACTCACTTCTGTCATCATGAAGTGCTTTGAGAGACTAGTCAAGGATCATATCACCTCCATCCTGCCAGACACCCTGGACCCACTCCAATTTGCTTACCGTCCCAATAGGTCCACAGACGACGCAATCGCAATCACACTGCATACTGCCCTAACCCATCTGGACAAGAGGAATACCTATGTAAGAATGCTGTTCATCGACTACAGCTCAGCATTTAACACCATAGTTCCCTCCAAGCTCGTCATTAAGCTCGAGACCCTAGGTCTCAACCCAGCCCTGTGCAACTGGGTCCTGGACTTCCTGACGGGCCGGCACAAGGTGGTGAGGGTAGGAAACAACATCTCCACCTCAACACTGGGGCCCCACAAGGGTGCGTTCTCAGCCCTCTCCTGTACTCCCTGTTTACCCATGACTGCGTGGCCAAGCACACATCCAACTCAATCATCAAGTGTGCTGACGACACTACAGTGGTAGGCTTGATTTCCAACAACGACGAGACGGCCTACAAGAAGGAGGTGAGGGGCCTCGGAGTGTGGTGTCAGAAAAATAACCTCTCACTCAACGTCAACAAAACAAAGGAGATGATCGTGGACTCAGGAAACAGGAGAGGGAGCACTCCCCTATCCACATCGGGACAGTAGTGGAGAAGGTGGAAAGTTTTAAGTTCCTCGGCGTACACATCACGGACAAACTGAAATGGTCCACCCACACAGACAGCGTGGTGAAGAAGGCGCAACAGCGCCTCTTCAACCTCAGGAGGCTGAAGAAATGCGGCTTGTCACCAAAAACACTCACAAACTTCTACAGATGCACAATCGAGAGCATCCTGTCGGGCTGTATCACCGCCTGGTACGGCAACTGCTTCGGCCACAACCGTAAGGCTCTCCAGAGGGTAGTGAGGACTGCACAACGCATCACCGGGGGTAAACTACCTGCCCTCCAGGACACCTACACCACCCGATGTCACAGGAAGGCCAAAAAGATCATCAAGGACAACAACCACCCGAGCCACTGCCTGTTCCAGAAGGCGAGGTCAGTACAGGTGCATCAAAGCTGGGACCGAGAGACTGAAAAACAGCTTCTATCTCAAGGCCATCAGACTGTTAAACAGCCATCACCAACATTGAGTGGATGCTGCCAACACACTGACTTAAATCTCTAGCCACTTTAAATAATAGGAATTGGATGTAAAAAATGTATCACTAGCCACTTTTTACTTAGGGAGCAGCACTCCCGACACTACCCGGTGAAATGTGAGGCGCCAAATTCAAAATCCAAAAGTTGAATTATTAAACATTCATCAATATACAAGTGTTGCATAGTCATCAAAAGATCTGATTCTTGGCAATATCACAGCGTTGTCAGATTTCAAAAAGGCTTTACGGCGAAAGCACAACATTTAATTGTTTGAGGATAGCCCCTCTCATATTTTATGCATTAGCATAAATCCATAACCAACGCGGGTCTCACAAAACGCATAAAATCGCTAATATAAAATCGCTTACCTTTGATGAACTTCTGCTGAGGGCTTCCCAAGTGTCCAACGAAGACAATCCATGCTTCTTTTGTTAGAAAAAGTCATATATTATATCCATAAATCTCTGTTTGGTTGGCGCGTTATGTTCATAAAATCCACCGTCGTGTCGCCCATAGAACCGTGAAGAGAACCTGTTCAAATTGTACCTATCATATTTCTCCAAACAAATCAAACATCATGTTTAATGTTTCTTTAGGTATCATTTTATGTATATTTCATATTTCAACCGGATTGTAGCCTGACTGATAAGAAAGGAAAATAAAGCGAGGCACGCTCTCGTTCTCGTGAACGGAAAAAGTATTTCTCATTTCCACTTCCTTCAGTAAATCTTCTTCTATACGGTTCCCTTTAGCCCTATTGTTTTGAAACCTTGTCTAAAGACTGTTGACATCCTGTGGAAGCCATAGGTACTGCAGTCTCAGTCCTACAAAACAGAGAAATGAATAGGCACAAGGAGAAAAACTGCAAATCCGTCTGGATTTTCCTCGGGTTTTCGCCTGCTATGTCACTTCTGTTATACTCGCATACATTATTTTAACACTTTTAGAAACTTAAGAGTGTTTCCTATCCAATAGTACTAATTATGTGCATATCCTATTTTCTGGGCCTGAATGGCAGGCATTTTACTTTGGGCACGCCAGACTCTCCAAAACCGTCTCCTCGGCAGAAGTTAAACAATTTTGTATATAATGTTTACATATCCGACATTACTCATATCAAATGTATACACTGTACTCTAAACCATCTACTGAATCTTGCCTATGCCGTTCGGCCATCGACTCAAATCTCTAGCCACTTTAATAATTATAATTGGATGAAATAAATATATCACTAGCCACTTTAAACGATGCCATTTATATAATGTTTACATATCCTACATTACTCATCTCATATGTATATACTGTACATACCATCTACTGCATCTTGCCTACGCCGGTCAGCCATCGCTCATCCATATATTTATATGTACATACTCGTATTCATTCCTTTACTCTTGTGTGTATAAGGTAGTCTTTGTGAATTTGTTAGATTACTTGTTAGATACTACTGCATGGTCGGAACTAGAAGCACAAGCATTTCGCTACACTCGTATTAACATCTGCTAACCATGTGTATGTGACAAATAAAATTTGATTTGATTTGGTAGGCCTGATCAACGACACCGATGAGACAGCCTATATGGAGGAGGTCAGAGACCTGGAAGTGTGGTGCCAGGACAACAAATTCTCCCTCAATGTGAGCAAGACAAAGGAGATGATTGTGGACTACAGGAAAAGGAGGGCCGAACAGGCCTCCATTAACATCGACTGGGCTGTAGTGGAGAGGGTCGAGAGTTTCCAGTTCCTTGGTGTCCACATCATGACACCATGATTTGATAAATATTTAATTTTACCAACAAATTCCAAATAAAAGCTTCATAATTACATTATACAATGCTGCCTGCAGCTACAGTCACTGGCTGCATGGAGAGTAGACTAATCCACTAAGAATCTGTGCTACAATGTGAGTTACAAAACCTGGCCAGATAACTTTAAGTCATCAGTCTCAAGTCAAAGTCGAGTCCCGAATCTTGAGGCTCCAAGTGCAAGTCAAGTTATATTATTTTCTATCCAGTCCAATCAAGTCATCAAATTTGTGACTGGAGTTAGACTCGAGTCCAAGTCATGTGACTTGAGTCCACACCTCTGCCGTAAATGATGATGCATTGTGGGAATACTGGTGTATTTCGAATGGTATTGTAATTCCACCCCACAGAATACAGTATCATATAGTATCTTGGGAGCACCAAAACCCTTTTGAGCACTAGTGAGTGAATGGTAAGGTCTACACCTGTTGTATTCAGCGCATGTGACAAATAACATTTGATTTTATTTGGAATTGTTGTTTTGGGCCTAATTAACACATTTTGAAGCATCCCTGTAAGAGGCTTTATTTGTGGCACCGGGGAGGGGGAATGCTGTAACAATTTAACTACTATGTGATTATAGTGCCCCATCAATTTAAAATGTATAGGGGACAGATTAGATAACCGTTTATATAGCCAAGTTATTGTTACTCATTGTGTATTTATTCCTTGTGTTATTATTTCTATATTATAAAAAATGTGGGGCCCGTTAGTAAGCATTTCAGTCTTCCTCTGTTGTTGACGAGGCAAGATTGGAGTTGCAGCTAGTCTTAACCTTAACAGGTTGAGCATCTTGCCATGTCCTTTTGGTCTGTTTTTCCCTGTTGTCGCCGCCAGTTTGGAAGCCTTTGTTAGGCCTCTAGAAGTGCAAGTGATATAAAACACCAAATATGAATGAATATGCTGTAATGTGTAAATACTTCACCTAGCACCTAACCTGCTTGCACCAATCCCTTGTAATTACAGTAAAATACAAGCCCCTCCCCTCGATACATTTCATTCATCCATTCCAATTACGGTAGCATTTACTTTTTTTAATTTTTTATAATACAGTACATTTTATGGTATTGTACTGTGTGTCATTACACAGTACTTGCTTTGATACCATCTTTATATTACAGTAGGTGTACTGTAATATTAAATACAGAATTTTATTTGCCACGAGCTGCCTGTAAAACTACTGTCAAATTCAAGGTAACCTGTCAAAATGATAAATATATAACTATTTCAGCAAGACCTTGCATTGTTGATGGTAGCCTCCGTGCAGGTATACAAGCACAGCCAGCGCAGGCCCATATTTATGGATTAAGGAATTCAAATTATGATTTCTTAATGTGGTAGTACCAAATACAGATAATCCAAATAATCTAAAAAATCAAATTTGTTTGTCATTCAGTTTTAAATTAAAATTGAATATTTTATTATGCGATGGAAATTGAAAACTGCAGAAAAGTGTTTTGAAAACGGAGTAAAATCTATTGTCGAATAAAATGGTCACAGCCAATACAAGTTTATGGTTCCTGACAAAATGAGAAAAGTATTTCTATTGATAAAAGTTTTTTCAAGAAACACATTTTTTGGAAAATTAGAAATGCCCCACATGCCTGTAGTTTGAAAATTACGCTTAAAAAACATATTCAAAATACGAAAGTGAACGGCAGCGGATTCGTCGCATACAGACCTCATTTGCACATCTGACAAGTAGCTAGGTTTTGCGTTTCCTCGAGGGCAGGAGTTGTTGCTAGCGAGTCGACTACCGGCTATATAAGCGCATACAAGATGCTGCTCATCAGCCACCTATTTAGTTGTTGGTGTGCCTTCTCAAGACTTCGATTCTGCCACCACACATTAACTTATAAAGTGTTCGTTTATTTGCAGCACTGCTTTTGCCCTTTTGGTTTACCGTTGCTGTTTTCGAGATGCAGGCTCACTTTGATCATCCTTGAACTCTGAATAACTGTGGATTCGTCGCTTTGGTCCAAAATAGGTTATTTCATACAAAATGCGGATATCAAGATCTGAAGTTCAACCTACTCAAAGACAAGTAGTCTAAAGATTTCAAGCGATGGCTGTTGATCCAGTCATATTTTCAAAAAAATGTTTTTTACGCGCGACTCCAAGGATGAGAGTCCAAATTAAGTTGTGATAATGAGACATATGGACCACAAAATCTCAGACCCTTTACATAACCCCCAAGTGCAATATTAATATTATTCTCTAAGGTCGCGTGCAATTATTTGGACATGGACAATGGATACTTTAAGAATTGCAGTAAATGGTGTTTCTTATACCGAGGCATCAGAGATCTACAAACCACATGCTGATCCGTTCACTGGTCCAATAACAAATCTTGCACCTTGGAATTTCGCAGTTTTGGCTACCTTGATGTTTGTTATAACATCTTTGTCTCTCTTTGAAAATGTCACTGTTATGTTGGCCACTTACAAGTTCAAACAGCTGAGACAGCCCTTAAATTATATCATAGTTAATTTATCTCTCGCTGACTTCCTTGTGTCACTCACCGGTGGAACAATAAGTTTTCTAACAAACGCCAAAGGGTATTTTTTCCTTGGAAATTGGGCTTGCGTTTTGGAAGGTTTTGCTGTCACCTATTTCGGTAAGTTCAGCGTTGTTCATGGTTATGTATTTGAATAAATTGGATGCTGTGGTAATCGCACACTTACTGTAGGTGTCTGTTGGAGATTCCAAAATGTTGCAAAAATAATAACATTTGAAGGTCAAAGGCTGATCGTTTGATTGACTGTTTGTTTGTTTTATTGTTTGGTTTCTTAGACAGTAAAAAAAAAAAGACAGCCGAATAGAAGCCATTCATCATTTGTAGTGCATCTCGCAGTTCTTTTAAAGCATTTTGTTGCGGTGAGAAATGTACCTAAAACTGATGGCAAAATGACACACAGACAGATATGATCGTTTGATAACATTTTTTAAAATGTGAATACATTATCTAATTTAGGAAACGCATACATCTTTGTTGCACAACATAGCCTTATAGTCAAGTGTCAACAGTGAAAACACTTTGTTGCTGAGAAAGTAGGCTGCAGTAGCTACAGTATGTCGAAATAGTTGTCCCTGGCAATATCTCATTACATCAGAAGGCAGTAATCTGTTTATTATGACGCCTTAATCCATTTGTTTTTGAGCTGGTTTGTATGTAAGACATTCTGAGAGAGGTGCGGCCCCTGGAGAGGGTATGTCACAAACGCAGTAGTGGGTTATTTTCTTGCTGGTCTGAGGGAAACGCATAGGCAGTCTAGGTTAGGGAGTATGACATTCAATAAAAGCTTGAGTGGCTGTTTCAAAAGCTTTCAGGGAAGTATTTAGACTTCAGAGAACATGCTGCCCAGTTTCATATGTCTTTGGGGATTAGTGTGTATTAGTTGATCGTGATGGAATAGAATCAAGATAGACTATACACAAGTTGCTGTTCTGATCCCACAGGATAAATAGTTGTCATTCATAGTTAAAAACATTTTTTATCCTCATTGAGAAAATCCCCTTTGTACATTTTTGGGGTCAAAGAAGGTTCCATAAATACACAAAGCTGTATGAATTATTAACATAGTTGTTTCCAATTTTCTAATAAATTTTGTAGCATTCTCAGACAATTATTTGAACCAAAAGGCAGTAGGGTAATTCTTTACAATAAGTATACCTGTGTAATAACACTGTCATTACACTAGTAACAGCATTGTATTAACATTAGCATATTATTAGTATAGCAATGGAGTTGAGCAGTTTTTATAATTGCTCCTTATTTCACATGTGACCCAAATAGCACTTATTTGGGTCCTTTATATACTTTTCTTCAACAACAATTCTGAATTAAATGTAGTGTTAAGGAGAGAGTAAGTGTAGTGTAGTCTTGCCCCAGAGACTGTAGTACATAAGCAAACCTTTGAGAGTGAGTTATACTGTAATTAAGCACAGCTTTTTCACTCCATTAGGAGGCAGCCTATGTACCATTACTGCATCATTAGCCTATTTTAGGTAAGAGTACCTCAATATGTACCTCACATGGATTATATATATATCCTGCTAATTGCTGTAGCTATACCCTAAGTGCTGTCACATTTGCACTTAAATAACTCTCGCTGAGAATGTAACTCAAAATCCTGTTGTGGTTGGAATCATAGTGCTATGCCTTTTCACTGACATTGCCACAGTGGAATGTGAATATCACATACATACACTCTTTGAAAAAGGAGCTACCTAGAACCATAAAGTGTTCTTCCACTGTCCCTGTGGTAGAACTGAACCTTTTTTGGTTCCAGCTAGAACCTTTTCACCGAAGAGTTATTTTAGGCTTCTACCTGGAAAGAAAAAGTGCTCTATCTGGAATCAGACAGGGTTATCCTACAGGAACAGTCTAAAATCCTTTTAGGGTTCTAATTAGCCACTTTTCTTTAATTTTCCATTCATTTTTCATACTGTTTTGATGTAGACTCCTTTTGTTGTTGTGTCCATGTATTTTAATGTATTTCACTGTTAGCTTCTATATTTAAAAGGGTTAAAAGGGAGCCCTCAATCCTGTTTATAAACTTGTACATTTGACTCTATGTTCCACAATAAAACATATTTGAAACAGAATTTAGTTAGGTAAAGTGGGGGTTAATATAAGGGTTACTGAGTTAGCTGAAGTTGGCTAGCTGGCTTAGAACGGACGACCAATCCTTTTACATAGCAACATGACCAAAATAACTAAGGACCACATTTTGTCCAGACTATATCTTTGTTTATAAATTATGTTTTTTATGAAAATATGTCATTTATTGTTATTTTAACATGTTAGTAATCGTTTTATTAATAGTAATAAGGCACGTGAGTCAGTGCTATGTAATGAATATAGTCACAAGTAAATGGGTTAAGTAGTGATGTGGCTTCTGGGCCCTACATAATGCCCATAATAACCTTCTTTCAGGGATTGTGGCTATGTGGTCCCTGGCGGTCCTGTCCTTCGAGCGCTACTTTGTGATCTGCCGGCCTCTGGGGAATGTCCGTCTGAGGGGGAAGCATGCAGCGCTGGGCCTGCTGTTCGTCTGGACATTCTCCTTCATCTGGACTATCCCTCCTGTGTTCGGCTGGTGCAGCTACACCGTCAGTAAGATCGGCACCACCTGCGAGCCCAATTGGTGAGAGGCAACTGAGAGAGAGCAGAGGGCACACATCCTATAGTAAACATACTGTAGATGTACAGCAACATCAACCTCCTGTTTGTATCATACACGCACTTAGGTACACACGGGCCATTCTTGAATAGCATTGGGATTTTCCAATTGCAGTGGCATTTGGGCATGGCAAAAATGGTTGTATGAACTACAGATAGCCCCTTTAAAGGAATAGTTAACATTGTCATAATATGACTGGGCCATCTAGAAAATGGTGGAAATGTAATTCAAATGTTTATGGTCTACTTTCCTCTGACCGCAGGTATTCCAACAACATTTGGAATCACACCTACATCATCACCTTCTTTGTGACCTGCTTCATAATGCCCTTGGGGATGATCATCTTCTGCTATGGGAAGCTCCTACAGAAGCTGAGGAAGGTCAGTTTCCATGTATAGAATACTGGCACTACTGGGAGAGGATGCAACTGAACCAAAGTAGTCCTTGGTTGACTAGCAAGCACATGCTTGGGAATATTTGTAATTGTCTAGTCTTTATGTCCTGGTGTATTCAAGACTTTCAGGTCAGTTCTTAAAGTCTTTAAATAAACTCACATAACAGACTTAATAGCTCAATAACCAAAGCTGTTTGTTGTCACGTCAATCCTCAGGTGTCCCATGGCAGGCTGGGTAATGCCAAGAAACCGGAGCGTCAGGTGAGCCGCATGGTGGTGGTGATGATCGTCGCTTACCTGGTGGGCTGGACACCCTACGCAGCCTTCTCCATCATTGTCACAGCCTGTCCCACCATCTACCTGGACCCCAGACTGGCTGCCGCACCCGCTTTCTTCTCCAAGACGGCTGCAGTCTACAACCCAGTAATCTACGTCTTCATGAACAAGCAGGTATCTCATCCCCCTGAACGCATGGCCACTTATGACATTCTCTGGCTTGTTAATTACATTGAAAGCTTACACAGTATGGATCCGTGATACTGCTGTTATTATTGTTGTCCAAGGGTTTAGACAACCATTCCCAGGTGTACTGTGAATAAGGCTAGGATACAATCAGATCAACAGTAACACAACAGTAACATAGTTTGTGATTGCTTTTGTTTTGGTGGTGTCGGAGGTGTAACTGTGTTAGAGCTGTCAAATCCACAAGCAGCTCCTGGCGTTACCTATCGCGGACATGCCAATGGATGCACTGAATTGCATTAGTAGAAATCCCATGCTGCTACATTACACAATTTGAACACTGGAATGTGTGATATAATCTACACCTCGGTTAGGCTTCTATAAATCCCTATTATTGGTGTCTGAACTTCTAACGCGGGTTGGATTTAAGGACAGGTGTGGTTTCATGACAATTAGCACAAGAGCAGCCAATTACCGATTTTACAGCTCTAACGCAATTACACCACTGACACCGCCTAAACAAAAGCAATAATAAATTATGCGTTTGTCGGCTAACTGCTGATCTGATTTAATCCTGGCCTGTTGCTTATGAATTCTGCAATATGAATGGAAATACAATTCGGCAGTTTTCAGGAGGAAAAATGCCCACCAGTTCTCTGCCAGGTTGTGGCAAGTCTCACTCAACTGACACAGAGCTGAGAGGCATCATCAATTGTTAGTCCTGGGATGAAAGCCTTTGAGGAAAACAGCTGACAGTTCTTTTTCAGCCTGTTGTTTTTGGGTGTTAGCCTGTCCTTAAATAATGTATGGTGTATGAATAAATTACATGTGAAATATAGAATGTAGAACTGTCCATGCTGGCTGGCTGCTTTAAAAATGCATCAGCTCCTCAATCTGCAGGCAGATACCAGTTTGTTTTGCAATTACCAAAAGGTATTCTGCACATTGAGCATGGGAAATGCGTTAAACAATGTATTATTATTATTATTATTATTATTATTATTATTATCCTGAGTGGCGCAGCGGTCTAAGGCACTGCATCTCAGTGCTAGAGCCGTCGCTACAGACCCTGGTTCAATTCCAGGCTGTATCACAAACGGCCATGATTGGGAGTCCCATAGGGCGGCGCAAAATTGGCCCAGCATCGTCCGGGTTAAGGTTTGGCCGGGGTAGGCCGTCATTGTAAATAAGAATTATTTAACCTTAAATAAAGGTTAAATATATATTTTTTTAATACTATAATCAGGGGTGCTTGATTTCTCTCTGCTCATTAAAAGAGAGATATTCAGAGTATTCAGACCGTTGACTTTTTCCACAATTTGTTACGTTACAGCCTATTTCTAAAATTGATTAAATCGGTTTTTTTACTCATCAATCTACACACAATACACCATAATATCAAAGCCATTTATTTATGCAAATGTGGTAAATAAAAAAAACATTTACTTAAGTATTCAGTCCCTTTACTCAGTACTATGTTGAAGCACCTTTGGCAGTGATTATAGCCTTTAGTCTTCTTGGGTATGACGCTACAAGCTTGGCACACCTGTATTTGGGGAGTTTCTCCCATTCTTCTCTGCAGATCCTCTCAAACTCTGTCAGGTTGGATGGGGAGCGTCGCTGCACAGCTATTTCCAGGTATCTCCAGAGATGTTAAATCGGGTTCAAGTCCGGGCTCTGGCTGGGCCACTCAAGGACATTCAGAAACTTGTCCGAAGCAACTCTTACATTGTCTTGGCTGTGTGCTTAGGGTCGTTGTCCTGTTGAAAGGTGAAACTTTGCCTCAGTCTGAGGTCCTGAGCACTCTGGAGCAGATCTCTGTACTTTGCTCTGCTCATCTTTCCCTCCATCCTGACTGGTCTCCCAGTCCCTGCCACTGAAAACATCCCCAAAGCATGATGCTGCCACCACCATGCTTCACCGTAGGGATGGTGCAAGGTTTCCTCAAAATGTGACCCTTAACATTAAGGTCAAAGAGTTCAATCTTGGTTTCATCAAACTAGAGAATCTTGTTTCTCATGGTCTGAGAGTCCTTTAGGCGGTCATGTGCCTTTTACTGAGGAGTGGCTTCCGTCTGGTGGAGTGCTGCAGACATGGTTGTCCTTCTGGATGGTTCTCCTATCTCCACAGAGGAACCCATGCCCTCATATTGCCAACAAGTGCTCAGTATATGTGGGAACTCTTAAAGACTGTTGGAAAAGCATTCCAGGTGAAGCTGGTTGAGAGAATGCAAAGCTGTCATCAAGGCAAAGGGTGGCTATTTGAAGAATCTCAAATATAAAATATATTTTGATGTGTTTAACACTTTTTTGGTTACTACATGATTCCATATGTGTTATTACATAGTTTTGATGTCTTCACTATTTTTCTACAATGTAGAAAATAGTACAAATAAAGAAAAACCCTTGAATGAGTAGGTGCTCTAAAACTTTTGACCGGTAGTGTATGTAAATAAGTCATTTCTGTTATAATTTTTTTTAAATAAATTTGCTCAAATTTTAAAAACCTTTTTTTGCTTTGTCATTATTGTGTATTGATGAGGGGAAAAACTATTTAATTCATTTTAGAATAAGGCTGTAACGTAACAACAGTTGAAAAGAGTTAAGGGGTCTGAATACTTTCCCGAATGCACTGTAGATTTACATTTACACAGAGCCACAATGAATTTGGTCAATGATAGACATTAAATAAAAAAAAAATCATTTTTTTAACCAAATCTATATTTTTTATGTAAATGGAAGTTACAATGCCTCATGCGTGTGCTTTTTCATTCCCATTGTGGTGATACTGATGGGTTCTATGGCAACCAAATAGAGCCAAATAAATTGTATTCTCTTCCATATATGGCCATTTATTTTTGTTTTCTACATGCCCTCTTATTGCCAATTGAGCCTGAGGAGGTCTATCACTGTGGTGGGGTATGTTTTTCAAAACCAAGGAAAATCACAAAAGCAGTATCTAAAAACTTCAATAGCATGCTGTTTACATAACATTTTTGATTTGGTAAAAAAAACCCTGAACATATGTACGTACTTGGTTGACTGTCCGGTATAGTATACTGTATTGGTCAGGGAGATTTTGGTCACCCGGTGGGGGTCTGCATGAATTCTGCCTGTCCATCTGACTGGCTGCTCCACTTTAGATCTGTCCTGTAAATAGGTCACTGTATTTATAAAACAGCAGGGGATGTGAATACATGTAAATAAGGACAGCTAGCAGGCAGATCCTAGCATCAACATACCTCAGAGGTAGGACAGTTGTAAAAGTCAACTGACCTTAAGCAATGGGGTGGTCTGTGTGGAAGTTACATAATAGTGTCAGAGAGACTTAGGAGGCTTCCTACAATAGATGACTTCTGTACAGTAAAGCAGATTTATACCATAGACAGGTTCAAAGTATATCATACACAGGTCACAGCAAGGTCAAGGAGGAACGTTCTACCATTATCCTTTGATATTTCTTAGAAGAAAGAGCTTTGATCTTACAAGGTCAGTCCCTCAAAATACAAATGAGGAACCACAGTCCCCAAAGATCACAGTTGTCAGGCAGAAGGTTTTGATTAATAATTGAGCAAATTAAGTCTTAAGTCTGTGTGATGAATGGTTGGCATGCCATAGTCTCTCTATTGTGCCATATCAAATCAAATCACATTTGTATTTGTCACATGTGCCGAATACAACAGGTGTAGAAATGCTTACTTACAAGCCCTTAACAAACAATGCAGTTAAGAAAAATAAGTGTTAAGTAAAAAAATAGAGAAGTACATTTAAAAAATATATAAATTAAAGAGCAGCAGTAAAATAACAGTAGCGAGGCTATATACAGGGGTTACCGGTACAGAGTCAAAGTGTGGGGGCACATGGTAGTCGAGGTAATTGAGGTAATATGTACATGTAGGTAGAGTTAAAGTGACTATGCATAGATAATAAACAGGAAGTTAAAGAGGGGGGACAATGCAAATATTCTGGGTAGTCATTTGACTAGCTGTTCAGGAGTCTTATGGCTTGGGGGTAGAATCTTTTGGTGCGGTAGCAGAGAGAACAGTCTATGACTAGGGCGGCTGGAGTCTTTGACAATTTTTGGGGCCTTCCTCTGACACCGCCTGGTATAGAGGTCCTGGATGGCATGAAGCTTGGCCCCAGTGATGTACTGGGCTGTACGCACTACCCTCTGTAGTGCCTTGCGGTTGGAGGCCGAGCAGTTGCCATACCAGGTAGTGATGCAACCAGTCAGGATGCTCTCGATGGTGCAGCTGTAGAACTTTTTGAGGATCTGAGGACCCATGCTAAATATTTTCAGACTGCTGAGGGGGAATAGGTTTTGTCGTGCCTTCTTCACCACTGTCTTGGTGTGCTTGGACCATGTTGGTGATGTGGATGCCAAGCAACTTGAAGCTCTCAACCTGCTCCACTACAGCCCCGTCAATGAGAATGGGGGCCTGCTCGGTCTTCCTTTTCCTGTAGTCCACAATCATCTTTGTCTTGATCATGTTGATGGAGAGGTTGTTATCCTGGCACCACATGGCCAGGTCTCTGACCTCCTCCCTATAGGCTGTCTCATCATTGTCTGTGATCAGGTCTACCACTGTTGTGTCATCGGCAAACTTCATAATGGTGTTGGAGTCGTGCCTGGCCATGCAGTCGTGAGTGAACAGGGAGTGCAGGAGGGGACTGAGTATCCCTGAGGGGCCCCTGTGTTGAGGACCACCTGGGGGAGGCCCGTCAGCAAGTCCAGGATCCAGTTGCAGAGAGAGGTGTTTAGTTCCAGGGTCCTTAGCTTAGTGATGAGCTTTGAGGGCACTATGGGGTTGAACGCTGAGCTGTAGTCATTGAATAGCATTCTCACATAGGTCTTCCTTTTGTCGAGGTGGGAAAGGGCAGTGTGGAGTGCAATAGTGATTGCATTATCTGTGGATCTGTTAGGGCGGTATGCACATTGGAGTGGGTCTAGGGTTTCTGGGATGATGGTGTTGATGTGAACCATGACCAGCCTTTCAACGCACTTCATAGCTACAGACATGAGTGCTATGGGTCAGTAGTCATTTAGGCAGGTTACCCTGGTGTTCTTGGGCACAGGGACTATGGTGGTCTGCTTGAAACATGTTGGTATTACAGACTCAGTCAGGGACAGGTTGAAAATGTCAGTGAAGACACTTGCCAGTTGGTCAGCGCATGCTCAGAGTACAAGTCCTGGTGATCCATCTGGCCCTGCGGCCTTGTGAATGTTGACCTGTTTAAAGGTCTTACTCACATTGGCTACGGAGAGCGTGATCACACAGTCGTCCAGAACAGCTGATGCTCTCATGCATGCTTCAGTGTTTCTTGCCTCGAAGCAAGCTTAGAAGTAATTTGGTTGGCTCATGTTACTAGGCAGCTCGCGGCTGTGCTTCCCTTAGTATCTGTAATAGTTTGCAAGCCCTGCCACATCCGACGAGCATCGGAAGCCGGTGTAGTACGATTCAATATTAGTCTTGACGCTTTCCTGTATTGACGCTTTGCCTGTTTGATGGTTCGTCAGCTTCCGGATTAGAGTCCTGCTCCTTGAAAGCGGCAGCTCTACCCTTTAGCTCAGTGCGGATCTTGCCTGTAATCCATGGCTTCTGTTTGGGGTATGAACGTACAGTCACTGTGGGGACGACGTCATTGATGCACTTATTGATGAAGCTTGTGTCTGATGTGGTGTACTCCTCAATGCCATCGGAAGAATCCCGGAACATATTCCAGTCTGTGCAGGCAAAACAGTCCTGTAGCTTAGCATCTGTGACATCTGACCACTTCTTTATTGACCGAGTCACTGGTGCTTCCTTGTAGGCCTCCTTGCTCGCACACTCCTTTTCAGTTCTGCCCACAAATGTTCTATAGGATTGAGGTCAGGGCTTTGTGATGGCCACTCCAATACCTTGACTTTGTTGTCCTTAAGCCATTTTGCCACAACTTTGGAAGTATGCTTGGGGTCATTGTCCATTTGGAAGACCCATTTGTGACCAAGCTTTAACTTCCTGACTGATGTCTTGAGATGTTGCGTCAATATATCCACATCACTTTCCTCCCTCATGATGCCATCTATTTTGTGAAGTGCACCAGTCCCTCCTGCAGCAAAGCACCCCCACAACATGATGCTGCCATCCCTGTGTTTCACGGTTGGGATGGTGTTCTTCGGCTTGCAAGCCTCCCCCTTTTTCCTCCAAACATAACAATGGTCATTATGGCCAAACAGTTCTATTTTTGTTTCATCAGACCAGAGGACATTTCTCCAAAAAGTACGGTCTTTGTCCCCATGTGCAGTTGTAAACCGCAGTCTGGCTTTTTTATGGCGGTTTTGGACCAGTGGCTTCTTCCTTGCTGAGCAGCCTTTCAGGTTATGTCAATATAGGACTTGTTTTACTGTGGATCTAGATACTTTTGTACCTGTTTCCTCCAGCATCTTCACAAGGTCCTTTGCTGTTGTTCTGGGATTGATTTGCACTTTTCGCACCAAAGTACGTTCATCTCTAGGAGACAGAACACGTCTCCTTCCTGAGCGGTATGACGGCTGCCTGGTCCCATGGTGTTTATACTTGCATACTATTGCTTGTACAGATGAACGTGGTACCTTCAGTCATTTGGAAATTGACTTGTGGAGGTCTAAAAAAAAAAAAAAATCTGAGGTCTTGGCTGATTTCTTTTGATTTTCCCATGATGTCAAGCAGAGGCACCGAGTTTGAAGGTAGGCCTTGAAATACATCCACAGGTACACCTCCAATTGACTCAAATTATGTAAATTAGCCTATCAGAAGCTTCTAAAGCCATGACATAATTTTCTGGAATTTCCCAAGCTTTTTAAAGGCACAGTCAACATAGTGTATGTAAACTTCTGACCCACTGGAATTGTGATACAGTGAATTATAAGTGAAATAATCTGTCTGTAAACAATTGTTGGAAAAATGACTTGTGTCATGCACAAAGTAGATGTCCTAACCAACTTGCCAAAACTATAGTTTGTCAACAAGGAATTTGTGGAGTTGTTGAAAAATGTGTATGTAAACTTCCGACTTCAACTGTAGATTGCACACAGGTGGACTTTATTTAACTAATTATGTGACTTCTGAAGGTAATTGGTTGCACCAGATCTTATTTAGGTGCTTCATAGTAAAGGGGGAGAATACATAGGCATGCACCACTTTCTTGTTTTATATATTTTTTTTTTCTTCATTTCACTTCACCAATTTGGACTATTTTGTGTATGTCCATTACATGAAATCCAAAATAAAAATCCATTTAAATTACAGGTTGTAATGCAACAAAATAGCAAAAACACCAAGGGGGATGAATACTTTTGCAAGGAACTGTATGTGGCAAGATGATAAACAGTTTTGTAGGAGAATGCCAGTACATCCTTCTCTGTACCATAATAGAACTAAATGGCATATTATATTACTATTATTAGTAGTAAATGAAACTACTACTACTACTACTAATAATAATAATAATAATGATGATAATATATGCCATTTAGCAGAAGCTTTTATCCAAAACAACAGTCATCATGTATACATTTTACATATGGGTGGTCCCAAGAATCAAACCCACTATTCTGATATTGCAAGTGCCATGCTCTACCAACTGAGCTATACAGGACCACTGTACCACTCACCAAAGCTCTTCTGACACACAATCCTGCTGTCTATGTCCAGTGAACAGAAAGATGGGAATTGAAATGTGTTCTCCATTTAGCTGAGAGGTGTGAAATGTTTATGATGTTTGCCTTCTTCATTTTGGAAAACCATCTAGCCTCCAGAATAGCCTTTCAATGGGACAGAAAAAGTGTTGTTGACATTATTTTGCTCAAGCCATTCATAATTCCATTAAGGTGACACATTTTATGACCTTATGGACCTTATGCTTGGTATGACACATACTGTAGCTTAGTGCCATAGTTGCTTCCTTGTTGGTCTATTTTGGAACATCAAGCGAACACATTTGTCAAACAAACACTTAAATGTATTCTCTGCTAAAGCCTTAAAGATTTTAAGATCAGTGGACAAAACACTGTGAATCTAAAGTGAACATCCATTTGAGAATAGGCCAGGATTCAATCCGATCATGGGTTGTAGACTTTTAAAGGCAATGTTCCCACGTTCACAGAGATTGCTTTCACTGCAAACGCAGCATCCCACTGGGCAAAAACTGGTTGAATCAATGATGTTTCCACGTAATTTCAACCAAAATAATCTGTGATGACGTTGAATCAACATTGAAAACTGATTGGATTTGCAAAAAGGGCATTTTGTATTTTTTCACCCAACTTTTATCATAAATCCAATGATATGGTGATTTTTTTTATTTATTTCACGTTGAATTCACATCAGCTGAAAATTGAACCAAATGTAAATCATAACTAGAAGTTGAACTGACGTCTGTTCCCAGTGGGATATGTCATCTCAATCTGAAATTCCCTTTAAAAGCAGCATTGTCTACAATCCGCGATTTAATTGAAAACCCGCCCATAGTGTTTATTTTCAGCAGCCTTTGGGAAAGTAAAGATGTGAGAAGCATTAGCTTGGACTTGATGTTGAAATGGAAACTTCAATAGTGGCACGGGTCATGCTTGAATTTGCTGGGGGCGATGCATTGTGGGTTTTCCTGGAATCTGCTTTTGGGACAGAAAAAGCTCACAAAAAGGTCAGTCACGTAACAGTTTTATCTGCAAGGTAATGTGGAAACAAGTAATGATTCAGAGCTTTTTTCTCTCACCCTTTTAGACAAAATTGTCAGGCCATTGATGTGTGCACTTCAGCAGTTGGATGGTGGTCAGTACTCCATCCCATCTGCCTTTTAAACAAATAGCAAAAAGCAAATGGCAGTGTTGCAATATGTTCTGAACATCTCTTGATAAGTATGATACATATCCCCTACCTGCACAGCCATTTAACTGTCTACTGCTTATCTGCTTCTTTTTAAGAGGAGCTACAGTATCCTGACAGTTCAGATAGACACTTATTGCCTTGCAATGTGATATCATCTTATCACCTGGGTCCTGTTCATAAGGCACCAATCAGAAGCCTACATGTTAATAAACAATTAATGTGCTTTTTGAACTTGTCCAAAAATAACATTTATTTCATTCCCGTTTAAAAATGTTTTCCCCCCTTTGTACTGAAGGAACACTGCCTTCACTGGCTTTTTGATGTTTTCTTTTTGACTGGCTGTTCTAATGCCCTTTGACCTTTGTCCAGTTCAGGAAGTGCCTGATCCAGCTCTTTACCGGCAAGCCTGCGCCAGAGAACATGAACGCAACATCGCAGCGACCGGGAATGACGGGGGAGAGCTGCACGGGGGGCGAGATGTCAGCCATCGCCGCCCGCATCCCGATCTGCGGCAACGCTCAGCCTAAGAATGAGGAGGAGTCCCCCAGCGAGTGCAGGTCCGTCGCCCAGCTACCGATCCCAGAGAACAAAGTCTGCCCCATGTAGGCCAACAGAAGACCCCCTCCCACACACCTCCAGTCCTCACTGCCTTTCCATCCTCCCCTTCCATTCTTATACAGATGCATCTTCTCTTACTCACAAACTTCTTGTGATAATTGTTAGTTTAAAGATGCCAGCTGTAACCACAAGGGTTCTCTGGTTAACTTTTTATGTATTAGTAAAAATAGAGGGAACTTCTCCGAAACCGGAGCACAAAAGAGGGACATAATACTTTAATGTATGGCAAGCAGACAGTCTACCCTAACTGCCTCTCTCTGCTGACTTTCATCTGAGGCTAAGCAGGGTCAGGCCTGACTGATGTCTGGGTAGGAGACCAGATGCTGTTGGAAGGGGTGTTAGAGGGCCAGTAAGAGGCATTCTTCTCGCCTCAATACCTTAGGGCTGTGATGGGGACACTGCCACCCAAAGGGTGCCCTTAAACCAAGTTCCTGACTCTAATGCAATCATGGCCACCTAATGCTCCCATTAACCCCCTCTCCACTACAATGCAAGATTCTTTCAGCACGAAAACCGCTAATTCTTTAAGTCCCCTCCATCATTACTTATCATTATTCTGACAAGAACATTAAATGTTTGTTGACAGTGATTAAATATTAACAATTCAACAAGCTAGAAATCGTGGCTGTAAATGTACTATTTGCTTGTCTGATTCCCTCCCACTTTACTTGAGTCCTGAGTTATTTTTGTTCTGTTAGGCCTAATTATCATCAGCTACCTAACAGTTTGTTGTATTAGAGGGGGCCCGTACACACTCAGCGTGTACAACTGATGTACTCTTTATTGTATCACAAATGTTGTGCCAAGTGCGCTGCACATCAGTTGTACAACTTGAGTGTGCACCACCTGCATTATCAAGGTTGTCATGAGGGGGCAGGTGTCGAGTCCTACTCTTACCCAGAAAAGCCAGACTTAGTAGATGAGAGCTGGCTACCATCAGACTGCTTTCATCTGTAGCTCTTTTCCCCTTTGAAGCCCCTGCGATGGCAACTGCTGAGAGGGTATTGTTTTCTATATGTTTCTGTACATTTTTCTTTCTCTTGAGGAGATTCAATGGGGAAGTTTCCATTCAAAACAATGAGACTTGGTGCAACTGGCCCCCTGCTGGCTCTGTTGAGGGACTGTATATTTATGATGAGTCCACAAAGAAAATCCTTTCTTTCTTCAACACACTGTGACTGTACATTGTATGTCGAGAAATAATGTATATGGACACTGTGAACGGTTCCAGTGAATCCGAGTAGCTCTGCTCATCATTAGCGTAGATAAATACCATAGCAATGTACACAAAAGCATTGTACAATGAGGATCACATTACAAAGCATGGGTTAACAGTCAGCAATATTTTAGCACAAGATACTGTAACACTGTTGACTTTAGAACTGGTTACAGTAGATGTAGTAATACGTTTCAGGTGTATTCGAACTTATGTTAATTTCTCTTGACACCGTCTCTTGTTCACCATTCTGTGCAGCACCATCCTTGAATAAGTTGAACAGTAATAATAATGTGATAATATCCATAATAATATGTGATAATATCCATTTGCCGGGTACAGCACAGACCCTGATCATATTGCATGAGTCAGTCTCAACAAATACATAATGTACAAATTAATCTCGCATTGCCACACTTCATGGTCTTGTTCACTGGGCTGTTGGAACGAATGTAACAAAGCCGGAAAATGAAGTTTGTTTAAATAAGGGTTGATACGTACAAGTCTCCACAAGGATAGTAAAACCAAAAAACACACACACACACAAACTGTAGGCCTATACACGTTGCACACACAAAAGCATTATGACAATGTTCCGTTTTCTGAGGATACATGAGCAGGTAGTAGGGGTAGTAACCTCGCCTTCGAGAATACAGGGACAGGAACATTTTTAAGAACACATCAGAGATTTGGACAGGAATCACAGACTGATATACTGATAAGTTGAGGAAGCAGTCCAAATGTGGACAGATAAGTATAATTTATATATTTTTCTCATTTTTGCCCTGAATTTCATGCACCTCCAACAGTGTTTGTTGTATTGTACTTACAGTGGCATGTTGAGAATTGTTCTGCTGGGTTTTTAGTGTAACTATTTTGTGTTTAGTTGCAGGTCATGCATGCTAGTTGCTAGACTAATGTCTGTACTGGATTAAAATATATTTTTAAAAGCAATAATTGGTTGTGCTGCTGTCTGGGTTTCTGAATCATTATATACAATACCATTGGAGAACAGGGCAAACTCAGCAAGCATTAGCATCTGTAAGATGACATAACGTAGTACATCCACAGACAATACAAGGAAAATGGTTGATTAATAAGATTATATATTTTTAAAGGAGTTATTCTATTCTATTCTGGGTTTCTGAATCAATGTGAACGATACCATTGTAAAGCAGGAGATACACAGAAAGCACATAAAACATCCACAGACATTACAAGGAAAACATTAGATAAGATTTCTACCAAGGACTAGAGTCTTAATCCCATCTCAATTGTTAATTCTCAGAGGAAATCAGTTCCAAGGTTTCTATTCTTTCTTTTTCCATACACTATCACAATCAATTTTCAATCTGTGCTTGTGTTGATATATACATTTCTCCATGCATGTTGTGAGCCAATCACGTCCTTATTAGCCCAGGTTGCATTGAACCAGATATTATGGACAGTATGGGATGTCGCAAGGTCCCATTACCTACTTCATTATGACGATATTACAAAGCGTCCCCTACAACATATTGTATTTATGCTTTAACTTGACACTCCGGACAAATTGTTGTGGATTAAATTGGCCTGTATAGCCATCAGGGACATCTGGGTCACATTAGACCTTGATGAATTAGATTCACTAAAAGGGTAGAGAGAGACAGAGAGAGTGAGAGGCCTCCCTCCTCCTCTCCCCCCTTCACTCCTGCACCATGTCTCCCTCTCAGCTCTTACCTCTCACACGTTTCTGTGAACAACAGGAGAGAGGAGCCAGACTGCCATGGTCAACATGTCACTTTCAATCTCTGCCAGCGGTTCAACGGGACATGGTCTCTCTTTCACCTCCCCACTGCTGTTCACCAGAAACACAGCAACACATGTGGGATCAAATGGAGTGTAAACTCCCCGCAAAAATAATGCAAACAGTATTACAACAACTAGTCCTCAGGCCACAACTGTTGATTTAGATTGAGAATTAATGCTAGCCTTGTGATTCCTTATTTAGTATTGATTCGTTCAACACAACTGCTTGGACAAAAGTTGAAATGCTTGTGCTTCTAGTTCCAACCATGCAGTAGTATTTAACAAGTAATCTAACAAATTCACAACAACTACCTTATACACACAAGAGTAAAGGAATGAATACGAGTATGTACATATAAATATATGGATGAGCGATGGCTGACCGGCATAGGCAAGATGCAGTAGATGGTATGGAGTACAGTATATAAACATATATATGAGATGAGTAATGTAGGATATGTAAACATTATATAAATGGCATTGTTTAAAGTGGCTAGTGATACCTTATTTCATCCAATTATAAGTATTAAAGTGGCTAGAGATTTGGGTCGATGGCCGAGCAGCATAGGCAAGATACAGTAGATGGTTTAGAGTACAGTGTATACATTTGATATGAGTATGTCGGATACGTAAACATTATATACAAAATTGTTTAAAGTGGCTAGTGATACATTTGTTACATCCAATTCCTATGTTTAAATTGGCTAGAGATTTAAGTCAGTATGTTGGCCGCAGCCACTCAATGTTAGTGATGGCTGTTTAACAGTCTGATGGCCTTGAGGTAGAAGCTGTTTTTCAGTCTCTTGGTCCCAGCTTTGATGCACCTGTACTGACCTCGCCTTCTGGATGATAGCGGGGTGAACAGGCAGTGGCTCAGGTGGTTGTTGTCCTTGATGATCTTTTTGGCCTTTCTGTGACATCGGGTGGTGTAGGTGTCCTGGAGGGCAGGTAGTTTACCCCCCGTGATGCGCTGTGCAGTCCTCACTACCCTCTGGAGAGCCTTACGGTTGTGGGCGGAGCAGTTGCCGTACCAGGCGGTGATACAGCCCGACAGGATGCTCTCGATTGTGCATCTGTAAAAGTTTGTGAGTGATTTTGGTGACAAGCCGAATTTCTTCAGCCTCCTGAGGTTGAAGATGCGCTGTTGCGCCTTCTTCACCACGCTGTCTGTGTGGGTGGACCAATTCAGTTTGTCCGTGATGTATACGCCGAGGAACTTAAAACTTTCCACCTTCTCCACTACTGTCCCCTCGATGTGGATAGGGGGGTGCTCCCTCTCCTGTTTCCTGAAGTCCACGATCATCTCCTTTGTTTTGCTGACATTGAGTGAGAGGTTATTTTCCTGACACCACACTCCGAGGGCCCTCACCTCCTCTCTGTAGGCCGTCTCGTCGTTGTTGGTAATCAAGCCTACCACTGTAGTGTCGTCAGCAAACTTGATGATTGAGTTGGATGCATGCTTGGCCACGCAGTCATGGGTAAACAGGGAGTACAGGAGAGGGCTGAGAACGCACCCTTGTGGGGCCCCAGTGTTGAGGATCAGCGGGGTGGAGATGTTGTTTCCTACCCTCACCACCTGGGACCGGCCCGTCAGGAAGTCCAGGACCCAGTTGCACAGGGCTGGAGTCGAGACCCAGGGTCTCGAGCTTAATGACGAGCTTGGAGGGAACTATGGTGTTAAATGCTGAGCTGTAGTCGATGAACAGCATTCTTACATAAGTATTCCTCTTGTCCAGATGGGTTAGGGCAGTATGCAGTGTGATTGCGATTGCGTCGTCTGTGGACCTATTGGGACGGTAAGCAAATTGGAGTGGGTCCAGGGTGTCTGGCAGGATGGAGGTGATATGATCCTTGACTAATCTCTCAAAGCACTTCATGATGACGGAAGTGAGTGCTACGGGGCGATAGTCATTTAGCTCAGTCACCTTAGCTTTCTTGGGAACAGGAACAATGGTGGCCCTCTTGAAGCATGTGGGAACAGCAGACTGGGATAGGGACTGATTGAATATGTCCGTAAACACACCAGCCAGCTGGTCTGCGCATGCTCTGAGGACACGGCATGATTGACCACACCATAACATTAGACACTGATTTTATTCTGTTTCTATTATTATAGTCCCTTACCACTTTGTACTTACACAAATGGGGGTAGCAATAGCTTAAACATGATCCAGACAGAGGCAAGTTCGTGATATCTATGTGTGTTTCTTTAGTCCGCCATGTACAGTGAGGGAAAAAAGTATTTGATCCCCTGCTGATTTTGTACGTTTGCCCAATGACAAAGAAATGATCAGTCTATAATTTTAACGGTAGGTTTATTTGAACAGTGAGAGACAGAATAACAACAAAAAAATCCAGAAAAACGCGTGTGAAAAATGTTATAAACTGATTTGCATTTTAATGAGGGAAATAAGTATTTGACCCCTCTGCAAAACATGACTTAGTACTTGGTGGCAAAACCCTTGTTGGCAATCACAGAGGTCAGACGTTTCTTGTAGTTGGCCACCAGATTTGCACACATTTTAGGAGGGATTTTGTCCCACTCCACTTTGCAAATCTTCTCCAAGTCATTAAGGTTTCGAGGCTGACGTTTGGCAACTCGAACCTTCAGCTCCCTCCACAGATTTTCTATGGGATTAAGGTTCTTCTTGAGCCAATCCTTTGTTGCCTTGCCCGTGTGTTTTGGGTCATTGTCATGCTAAAATACCCATCCACGACCCATTTTCAATGCCCTGGCTGAGGGAAGGAGGTTCTCACCCAAGATTTGACGGTACATGGCCCCATCCATCGTCCTTTTGATGCGGTGAAGTTGTCCTGTCCCCTTAGCAGAAAAACCCCCAAAGCATAATGTTTCCCCCTCCATTTTTGGCAGGGGGGATGGTGTTCTTGGGGTCATAGGCAGCATTCCTTCTCCTCCAAACACTGCGAGTTGAGTTGATGCCAAAGAGCTCCATTTTGGTCTCATCTGACCACAACACTTTCACCCAGTTGTTCTCTGAATCATTCAGATGTTCATTGGCAAACTTCAGACGGGCATGTATATGTGCTTTCTTGAGCAGGGGGACCTTGCGGGCGCTGCAGGATTTCAGTCCTTCACGGCGTAGTGTGTTACCAATTGTTTTCTTGGTGACTATGGTCCCAGCTGCTATCATTGACAAGATCCTGTCGTGTAGTTCTGGGCTGATTCCTCACCGTTCTCATGATCATTGCAACACCCCAGGCCGAGGGAGATTGACAGTTATTTTGTGTTTCTTCCATTTGCGAATAATCGCACCAACTGTTGTCACCTTCTCACCAAGCTGCTTGGCGATGGTCTTGTAGCCCATTCCAGCCTTGTGTAGGTCTACAATCTTGTCCCTGACATCCTTGGAGAGCTCTTTGGTCTTGGCCATGGTGGAGAGTTTGGAATCTGATTGATTGATTGCTTCTGTGGACAGGTGTCTTTTATACAGGTAACAAACTGAGATTAGGAGCACTCCCTAATCTCAGCTTGTTACCTGTATAAAAAACACCTGGGAGTGTAAAAAACACCTGGGAGCCAGAAATCTTTCTGATTGAGAGGGGGTCAAATACTTATTTCCCTCATTAAAATGCAAATCAATTTATAACATTTTTCACATGCGTTTTTCTGGATTTTTTTGTTGTTATTCCGTCTCTCACTGTTCAAATAAACCTACCATTAAAATTATAGACTGATGATATCTTTGTCAGTGGGCAAACGTACAAAATCAGCAGGGGATCAAATACTTTTTTCCCTCACTGTACATATACGGTCAATGATGCAGCAAAACAAAACAATCCCCATGTTCGACTCTCATTTAATAATTCACTGATGGATCTTTTTTAGTGACCTTCCATAAATAATCAGAGCAGTCTGTACTCTCATTTAGTCCAAACGCTGACAGATGCTGTCCATCATCCCTTCTGTTTATTGTGTCGAGGTGCGGTAAGGCTGAAGGTGATGGACAAGTAGCACAGATGGACCAGCTGAAACTCAATGTGGACATCAGTCATCTTTTGAAAATAACGCTGACCACACAAACACCATGTAGGCTCTACACAGAGAATAGAGAATACAGGTCCCCTTCTCCTAATCATGTCCTGACTCCGTCCTTTTGAGATTGTCACAGTTGCTAGATCTATATAGGGTGAGCGGAGAAACTTAGCCTAGAATAAACTTGCTAACAAGCTGTCAGCTCAGAACTTGTTGGTCAGAACAGTGTCCAAGTTTTCACTGCGTTAGGTGCTAGCCTGAGACCACCACTGAACCATACTACTAGATTATTCTCACAATCTACAAGCCTGTCTGAGCAGCCATGCTCTTTCACTCTATAGCTGGCTGTAGCCTACTGTATATAGAGACAGCAAAGAGTCAGGGTGAAGACCTGTTGGTAGAGTGTTGGTTAACACCAAACCGGTGCGCCTGGCACCTAGCTACAACCATACCCAGTTCAAAAGACACAAAAATATTTTGTCTTGCCTATTCAGCCTCTGAATGGCACACATATGCAATTTATGTCTCAATTTTCTTAAGGCTTTAAAATCATTCTTTAACCTGTCTCCTCCCCTTCATCTAAACTGATTGAAATGGATTTAACAAGTGGCATCAATAAGGGATCATAGCTTTCACCTGGATTCACCTGGCCAGTCTATGTTATGGAAAGAGCAGGTGTTCTTAATGTTTGGTACACTCAGTGTATATTTTCTTATTAAATAAAAATTAAATAAAACAGAAATATTATTATTTGTCATGTTTTTGATATTTTAGAGTGTTTTTACATGGTGCCAAAGTCAAGGGACTGCATTTACCATCACCATTCAAGAATGACCCAGGTGCAATGCTCATTTCCTGTCAATGTTCCATTAAATTTGGGTGGCTGTCATGGTAAAATAAATGTTTGTGTCCAGACAGGGTTTGTATCAGGATTCAGATGCCGGTGCCTTGGTGGAAGAGTGGGGTAACATCTCACAGCAAGAACTGGCAAATCTGGTGCAATCCACCAGGAGGAGATGCCCTGCAGTACTTAATGCAGCTGGTGGCCACACCAGATACTGACTGTTACTTTGATTTAGACCCCCCCTTTGTTCAGGGATACATTATTACATTTCTGTTAGTCACATGTTTGTGGAACTTGTTCAGTTTATGTCTCAGTTGTTGAATCTTGTTATGTTCATACAAATATTTACACATGTTAAGTTGATATTATATATATTTTTTTAAATGTGGGTCTCAAAACAGGTGGGGCTCTGCCCTGACTAACAGGTCACCACTGGTGTGGTTTACTGTGTACTGTACTGAACTCTGATCTACTTTTCTGTACAGTACAGTTCTGAACTGTGCTCAACATTTTTTTACTCTACTGTACTCGACTGTGCTCTAGTGTTCTGTACTGAACTATACTAAATTTTTTTACTTTACTGTACTGTACTACTGTGCTCTACTGTTCTGTACTCTACAAACTTGTGAAACATAGACGTCTATGATTGGTTCAGATTTGGGCCGGTCAGGACTGGGAACCAATCATCAACGTCTTTGTTTGGGCCAAATCAAGGCCATTCTGGACGGGAACAAAAAAAACAAATCTGTATATGTTGAAATTAAAGCCGGGCCGGACTGTGCAAAAAACGGCGCCCTTACCAAAAAAACATTCTTCTGGCAAACAGTTGTGGCAAACCTTTGGCAAATTTGTGGCAAATATTTAAGATTCTTCAAATATCCACCCTTTGCCTTAATGACTTTGCACACTCTTGGCATTCTCTAATCCAGTTTCACCTGGAATGCTTTTCCAACAGTATTGAAGGAGTTCCCACATATGCTGAGCACTTGTTGACTGCTTTTCCTTCACTCTGCAGTCCAACTCATCCCAATTGGGTTGAGGTTGGGTGATTGTGGAGGCCAGGTCATCTGATGAAGCACGCCATCATTCTCCTTCTTGGTCAAATAGCCCTACACAGCCTGAAGGTGTGTTGGTTCATTGTCCTGTTGAAAAACCAATGACCGTTGAAAAACCATTGTCCCACTAAGCGCAAACCAGATGGGATGGCGTATCGCTGCAGAATGCTGTGGTAGCCATGCTGGTTAAGTGTGCCTTGAATTCTAAATAAATCACAGACAATGTCACCATCAGAGTACCCCCACACCATCACACCTCCTCCTCCATGCTTCACGGTGGGAACTACACAAGCGGAGATCATCCGTTGACCTACTCTGTGTCTCACAAAGACACAGCGGTTGGAACCAAAATTCTCAAATTTGGGCTCTGGTCTAATGTCCATTGCTTGTGTTTCTAGGCCCAACCAGTCTCTTATTTTTATTGGTGTCCTTTAGTAGTGGTTTCTTGGAAGCAATTTGACCATGAAGGCCTGATTCTACATTTGCACACACTGTACATATATTTTTATATTGTGTTACATTTGTTTTTGTTGCACTGCTTTGCTTTATCTTGGCCAGGTCGCAGTTGTGAATGAGAACTTGTTCTCAACTGGCCTACCTGGTTAAATAAAGGTGAAATAAAATGTAAAAAAATAAAACATTTAGGGGCTTCACAGCAAAGGGGGTGAATACATATGCACGCACCACTTCTCAGATTTAAGTTATTATTATTTTGTGTGTCCATTACATGAAATCCAAATAAAAATACATTTAAATTAAATGTTGTAGAATAGTAAAAATGCCAAGGGGGATGAATACTTTTGCAAGGCCCTGTAGCTAGTATCTCTAATAATGTGTTATTTTCTAGATTGTAAGTTGACTAATTTGGCAGGCAATTTTTGGTGTACAACTTTTGGTAAGCAGTGCAATTATATTGGCCAAATTATAGCATAGCTGTTCTTCAGTCCTCCCGCGCTTTCATTCAAGCCCAACCAACCACCTCTCTTTGTGTAACCAGCCGTCATAACGGTATATGTAATTCTGTGTGATTATTTAGGTATTTACTAAATAAATAATTAAACCAAATTTTGTATTGCTGATTCAACTTGGTAGCCAGGGTTCGTGAAGATAACTACGATGTTCAGATGAGACTGAAATAAGGTGATGATTAATGATTGACTGCTACTGATGTAAAATATTACTAGGTCTTTAATAGTTTATTTGGAAGATAACAGCTATAAACATTATTTCGTGGTGCCCCGACTTTCTAGTTAATTACATTTACATGATTTGTTTAATCAGGTAATATTCATTACAGAGAAATTATTTTATAAAATAGCAGGTCATATCACTTAATCCGGCATAGCCAAAGACACGACATAGCTTACTTGGCAAGTTAGAGATGTGGCTGGCTCCCATGTCCCAATCCCATCAATGTGTAGACATGATTTTGGAGCAGATCACAGTCACAAGTTGACAAGCTGAATAAGGTTGCTAGCTAGAAAAGAGAGAGGCTATGACACTTTTGCTAAACACCAGGAAATCAGCTCTAAATGTTTCAAATGTCTGAAATCTGTTCCCTAGTATTCCCACGCATAACAGAGAGACATATGATCGTATACAAATGTAAGCAAGGTTTGAAATTATTATGTTTTAGTCAAATATTATATCTGTTTGGGCTTCTTGTGGTCAATTTGCTACTATGTTCTGGCCCCCCGACTATCCGGTCAAGAAGAAATTGGCCCGTGACTGAATGTAATTGTTGATTCCTGGATTAGAGAATAGAGAGAAAGAGAAAATTGACACCATGAATGCAATTGACTTATGTGTCAACAACTTGACCCATACAGTA
Organism: Brachymystax lenok tsinlingensis; assembly: GCA_030435695.1. Classification (NCBI taxonomy): domain Eukaryota; kingdom Metazoa; phylum Chordata; class Actinopteri; order Salmoniformes; family Salmonidae; genus Brachymystax; species Brachymystax lenok. Next base: position 19,965,242 of record CM059805.1, read on the forward strand.
TCTATGCGTCAATCTCATTGAATGCAATGTTTTCACCTAGTCATCATGTCTATGAGGCTTGTCTCTAGGCGTCAATATTGTGACACTAATCTTCCCCCTGCTGAATGCAATGTAAGCTTCATGTTCTTTGATTGCTATTTTTGTGGAAAAAATGCCAGATCTAACCTTTTCTGGGGATACCAGAATGCCATTTTGTAAAGGTAAATTAATCCCAAATACAAAAAGATCTTAGTTAGTGAGCATTTATCCTTTGCCAAGGAAATCCATCCACCTGACAGGTGTGGCATATCAATAAACTGATTAAACATCATGATCATTACACCAGTGCTCCTTGTGCTGGGGACAATAAAAGGCCACTCTAAAATGTGCAGTTTTGTCACACAACACAATGCCACAGATATCTCAAGTTTTGAGGGAGCGTGAAATTGGCATGCTGACTGCTGGAATGTCCACCAGAGCTGTTGCCGGCTTCTCCACCTGCGGGATCTTCTGAGACCAGCCACCCGGACAACTGATGAAGCTGAGGACTATTTCTGTCTGTAATAAAGCCCCCAGCGGGTGGCCCCTGCCCAGTCATGTGAAATCCATAGATCGGGCCTAATGAATTTATATAAATTGACTGATTTGCTTGTATGAACTGTAACTCAGTAAAATCATTGAAATTGTTGCATGTTGCGTTTATATTTTTGTTCAGTATATAAGCTTGACGCCCAGTCAAAAACAACAAAAGGACTTGAACTAAGTAGGTGGGACTTTCATAGGGTATATACTAGAAAATGAAAAATGGTTTGGGACTAGAATCTTTGTTACCTTTGGTAATTCTGTCAAATTTGTCTCACGTCATATACGGATAAGAGAGGATCGAGTCTGTCAAGTAATTTGTCTCAATCTTCTCAAGGTGGCAGTAGCTAGGCAGGCTGCGCTTGTGCATACAGCTCACTTTAAATGAAGTTCACCTTATAAAGGCTTCATAAAGGCTTCATAAGCACTACATAAAGCATCATAACCATATTTTACGCAATCACCAGTGTCAAAAGTTACACAACCCACTATGTCAAATATAAACATGTGCTTTATAAAGGGTGACATGCTGTGCTGAAGGATCACATATGCTCTAAAGTGATGTCCTGTTAGTCACATTACACCTAATCTCGTTCCCAGACACTTCCACCAAAATGCGCGGAAGGTCTGGTTGACCAACGCATCAAACTTGGCCTTCATTATTTGGGGTTAGGTTTAAAATCAAAATGTAAGAACATAAATTGTGAAAATGGGCAGGGTTTAGCTATAGTTATACTTCAGGTGGTTATAATCCTGAATGCTGATTGGTTAATAGAGCATTCCAACCGGTGTCTATTCCACAAGTTACCAATAAACCTATGACGTTAAAATGCCTATTTATTCTGTTCCATCTGACTGCGCAATTCACTGTCGTATCAGCCCAGCCAGGCAAATTATAAAATAGATTTCCACTTTTAAAGCATCTTGTCACGACCTCGACTGAAGTCGGTTCCCCTCCTCGTTCTGGCGGCATTCGGCGTTCGACGTCACCGGTCTTCTAATCATCACCGATCGACTTTTCATTTTCCATTTGTCTTGTCTTGTTTTTCACACCTGGTTTGCATTCCCCATCATTATCTGTTGTGTATTTAACCCTCTGCTTTCCCCCATGTCCTTGTGTGTGATTGTTTATTGTGAAGCCGTTTCTTTCCCGGCTGGTGCATTTCATTTATGCCTCGCCTGTTTTGCGTTTGGCATGTGTATTTTGTATTTTACGCGTTTAGCTTGATTATTTGTTTGAGTAAAGTGTTTTGCTCACTCAGTACTGTTCTCCTGCACCTGACTTGTATGCAAAAGCTACACAAGAGCCTGACAGAATCACACACCCGCCATGGAGTCAGCAGGAGCAGGTACCCCCGGTCAGAGGAGTCGAGGAACGCGTCCAGGAACACTCGGCTATGTTACATCATCTCGGTGCTATAAAGGATTGCGTTGTCCAGACCATGGATCGCTGGGAGAGACAGGAAGTCTCTCCAGCACCTCGACCAACGCAACCGGGGTTACCTCTACCCGTCCCGTCCGGATCCAGCTCCAGTGGGATGCGTCTCTCCCTTCCCAGGGAGTATGATGGGACGGCCGCACAGTGCCAGGGGTTCCTCTTACAACTGGACCTATACCTGGCAACCGTTCACCCAGCTCCCTCAGGAAGGGGAGAGAGTCTCCGCCCTCGTCTCCTGCCTCTCGGGGAGAACTTTTTCATTTGACACAGGGGACGAGGAGCGCACAGGAGTTCGCGCTGGAGTTGCGGACTTTGGCCGCCAGAGCCGGATGGAACGACAGGGCCCTCATTGACCATTATCGATGCAGCCTGCGCGAGGACGTCCGACGGGAGTTGGCCTGCAGGGATGCCACCATCAACTTTGACCAACTAGTGGATCTGTCCATCCGGTTGGATAACCTGTTGGGGGCTCTGTCGGTTCCATCTCCCAGTGCTAACGCTCCGTGCTGTAACCAGACTTTTATGCACCAGCTACACAAGAGCCTGACACATCTAGACATTATCTCACAAGACTAACATTTTGTTTTCAACCGCCGTGATTTGTATATCCCTTGCTGTCTGTCTCTCCGACATTTGCAAAAGTGTTTCAATATTCATATTCGATCTCCAGCTGTCCCATAGTAATGAACGTGTAGGGGTCAGGAGTAGAGGCGAGACAGACAGGCAGGCAGCGTTTCTCAGCCAGTCAAAATCATAAATCAGCTGGCATAATTTTTATGGACATATACAAAGAAATGTAAATTGAAAAAAGGTAAAACAAAATGGTTCAGCTAGTTTGCAGTCTTTACAGCTTCAGTGATTTAAGTGATTGTGTTATCTGTGTTGTTGGCTAGCTCCGTAGTCGAAAATCTACTCAAACACTTCATGAGAGCCCTTGAGCTCATGTTTCTATAAGCTATGCAATTGCGTTAGAAAACAGAGTGATGGCCTCCATTAAAAAGAGGAGGATCCCATCAACTTTCTATAGGCTATGTCATAGAAACTCTAATCAAGTAAGGGAGAAGAGACTATCAATTTCTTCAAACAATCAACCTTTAATATCGATTAATTATTGCAATAATGTAGCTGGTCAAGTGATTGTTGACAGCCCAAATAATACAGAAACGCAAGGGGTTTATATAGAAACCAAAAAACTGCTTAGTCATGGTTGGTTCCACCCCTCGGGGCATCATAAGCTACCTTGTTTTCTTCTTGTGGCTATGTGTAGTCATAGCACACAAACAAGTGATAACGTTACTCCTATCTGCCGATAGAATTGTCAATGATGCTCAAGCCAGCCTCTGTACACAGCTGTGCCCTTGGAAGATAGAAAAAGAACAGGATGTACTGAAGAACTGTGGACACTCTCAGAGGCTCTTTGTCTTATCCCACGTGACCAAATTTCTAAGAAGGAAAGATGATTGGAAACAATAACAGGTTGTTCCTAAAGTTATCTATATCCCGTAGTAGCCCCATGGCCCTGACTATACGCCTAGACCAGCTGCAGGGAGCTAAAATGGGAACCATAGAAATGTAAGCAAAATTATAAAATATAAAAAACTGAAATACCTTCTTTACATTAGTATTCAGACCCTTTGCTATGAGACTGAAAATTAAGCTCAGGTGCATCCTGTTTCCATTGATCATCCTTGAGATGTTTCTACAACTTGATTGGAGTCCACCTGTGGTAAATTCAATTGATTGAACATTATTTGGAAAGACACACACCTGTCTATATAAGGTCCCACAGTTGACAGTGCATGTCAGAGCAAAAACCAAGCCATGAGGTTGAAGGAATTGTCCAAAACGCTCAGCGACAGGATTGTGTTGAGGCACAGATCTGGGGAAGGGTACCAAAACATTTCTGCAGCATTGAAGGTCCCCAAGAACACAGTGGCTTCCATCATTCTTCATTGGAATAAGTTTGGAACCACCAAGGCAATTCCTAGAGCTGGCCGCCTGGCCAAACTGAGAAATTGGGGGAGAAGGGCCTTGGTCAGGTAGGTGACCAATAATTCGATTGTCACTCTGACAGAGCTCTAGAGTTAGAGGAGATGGGAGAATCTTACAGAAGGAAAACAATCTCTGCAGCACTCCACCCATCAGGCCTTTAAGGTAGAGTGGCCAGACGGAAGCCACTCCTCAGTAAAAGGCACATGACAGCCCGCTTGGAGGATGCCAAAAGGCACCTAAAGACTCTGGTCTGACGAAACCAAGATTGAACTCTTTGGCCTGAATACCAACCATCACGTCTGGAGGAAACCTGGCACCATCCCTACGGTGAAGCATGGTGGTGGCAGCATCATGCTGTGGTTTTTCAGGGGCAGGGACTGGGATACTTGTCAGACAGATGAACAGAGCAAAGTACAGAGAGATCCTTAATGAAAACCTGTTCCAGAGAACTCAGGACCTCAGACTGGGGCGAAGTTTCACCTTCCAACAGGACAAGACCCTAAGCATACAGCCAAGACAACGCAGGAGTGGCTTTGGGACAAGTCTCTGAATGTCTTTGAGTGGCCCAGCCAGAGCCCGGACTTGAACCCGATCGAACATCTCTGGAGAGACCTGAAAATAGCTGTGCAGCGACACTCCCCATACATCCTGACAGAGCTTGAGGGGATCTGCAGAGAAGAATGGGAGAAACCTCCCAAACACAGGTGTGCCAAGCTTGTAGCGTCATACCCAAGAAGACTCAAGGCTGTAATGACTGCAAAAAGTGCTTTAACAAAGTACTGAGTAAAGGGACTGAATACTTATGTAAATGTGATATTTCAATTTTAAAGTTTTATAAATTAGCAAAAATGTCTAAACCTGTTTTTGCTTTGTAATTATGTGGTATTGTGTGTAGATTGATGAAGATTTTTTTTTTAAATCAATTTCAGAATAAGGATGTAACCTAACAAAATGTGGGAAAAGTCAAGGTTTCTGAATACATCCCGAAGGCACTGTACCTTTTTTTGCAGCTTAGCCCATAGGCCTAAATGTTTTGATAAGGTCTGTATCACAACTAAAGTGGCCAAATAGCTTCTTAAAATTAAGCACATTAATCCGCTTTACATCTGAGTGTAGAGCCTAACTGGCATACATACACAGCGCACAAGTGTCAAGATAATTTTCAACATAAAAATGCACCTTTATGATAAAAGCATTATGTGCATAATCGCATTTGCAGTCACTTTTGATAATGGTGTTTTCCCATTAATGGAACATTTGCGCTTATAGCCTACTGCAGTGTGCGCTTGCTGCGCTTATAATGTGATGGAAGACCCTAATAGTTTATCAACATTTTAAGATAAACATTCAGATATGTTGCGACAGCCTTTTTTTATGCTAGTGGTTGTGTTTGGAATATTTATTTCTCGGACAGAATAGGTCAACTTTTCTACTATAGGGGATAGTAGATTGTCATAGGCTAGTGCTTTGATGTTCATTATTAGTCCTACTCATCTTGTTGGCTGCCCGAAAAGTAAATGTGGACTGTTCTTCCAATATATTCAATATGCGCCTCGAAATTGGATAAGGACACACACAGGTGCATCCCTGACGTGTCTTCACTTGCAGCCTGTGAGACAGAACCGATCATACGACAGAGAGCCATGTGAGTGAGCGGTTGTTCGGAGCATGCAACGACCAGGGAGAAGGGAATTATAAGTATAATTATTATATTCAGCCTAAGGGCACAACGGCCACTAACTGCAAAAGGCATGGATTTTTAGGGGGCATTATGGCCACACAAAGGGACACCGCCAGGAAATTTGAGGCATTATCAAGTGGTTGTCAAATTGTGACTGAGAGACTGATGAGGTGTGTACAACCTGCAAAAAAAAAAGTTGAGCTCATGCCTTTCATTCATCATTAGAGTCGCATCATGCAGCCTTAGAATGTATTAATAATCGAAACATATAGCCCCACGTTTGTGTCACAACTAAAGTTACATAAATAACTCTCTAAATTAAGCATATAGGAGTACATATTTCTTTGTTAACTACTTAGGGAGCAGTGGGGCGCTAGAAAAAGTAATTTATTATATCCATAAATCTCTGTTTGGTTGGCGTGTTATGTTCATAAAATACAGCGTCCACTCACCCGTTGAACCGTGAAGAGAACACGTTCAACCTATACCTGTACACTTGTACAAGAACAATCAAACATCATTGATAATGTATCCTTAGGAACACTTTTATGTATATTTACTATAATATTTCAACCGGATTATAAACTGGACGATAGGAAAGGAAAAAACAACAGCGCGCGTGCGAGCCCGTGAACGCGCCTCCTCTTCTGTTTACATCTGGTGACTAGTTCGAAATTCTTCTTCTATTACCATCCAGAGCAACCTAACATCACCAAACACTGTCTAGAGACTGTTGACATCCAGTGGAAGCAATAGGTACTGCAATCTTACTCCCATATATGGCTGTTTTCAATATGAGGCAATGTGTCAAAAACACATTTTCGCCTGCTATATCAGTTCTGTTATGCTCACAGACAATATTTTAACACTCTTAGAAACTTCGCGGAGTGTTTTCTATCCAATACTAATTATGTGCATATCCTAGTTTCTGGGCCTGAGTGGCAGGCCTTTTACTTTGGGCACGCCAGACTCTCCAAAACCGACACCTCAGCTGCCACTCCCTAAGAACTTAACCGCTTGAATAATACCACCGCATGTGCCCACTCCCTCAAATTGTTTGGTGAAAATATCCTTTCTATTTTATTCAGCTTTGTTCAATTGTATTCTTCATACTATAAAATAATATAAAACAATACCACAGAATTCTAAGCAAATCTTGTCTGACAAATGAACTAGTGTAGCCCACAGCCTTATGGCATAGCCAGATCAGGGCCTAACTTAAGGACTCAGAGTTATTCTGAAATAGAATACATTTTCTTCATATCATGTTTCTTTATTCCTTATTTTCCTTTATTGTAAAGGTGTAGGCTATATTACATGGATTTATTAGACTTTTTATAATGTAGATGTTTCAAAGGTCTGCATCAGTGGCTTGTAGTTGTTCGCTTGACAATCACTGTATGAAGACATTTTCATGACTGCCACAGCCTTAGTTGGACTACTCCAAATCATCTTGGTTCAGACCCACACATGCATCCCCGCACGCATGTACGCATGCGCACACACACACACACACACAAATGCAAGCTTTGCAGGTCCATCAACCCATTTAAATACCTCTCACACCCTACAGTAACCTGTGGATCATGTAGAAAGCCTTCACAAATCAGCAGGACGTTAATAACCAATTTATGTACACTTCATGTAGTGTCTTGTAATACTTAGTTTGAAGTGAGACACCTTCGGCCATTCATAACACATCCATAAAGACTCTATATCGCATGGTGTTGTACTTACTATAAAGTCTCACCCATAACATACATAAATGCCTTGGATCATATGACGCTGTACTTTCCATAAAGTCAGACACTTTTGGTCATTCATAACACATACATAAAGGCTTAATGATGTAAACACAAATGTATTAACACTTAGGGAATTATCACTAATGGCTAAAACAAATAAACATTAAAGACATTTAAACCATACATTTATTTTATTTGTACATTTTTAAAACAATACAAATACATTAGGTATCAAAACTTCCAGCAATGCAATTACATTGAACATTACACAGGGCAGTGAATAGTGTAGCTTGTCCCTGATCTGGCGGACAAATGGTTCTTGCCTCTCTTCCTGCTGGAGGTACTGCATGTTGGTTCCAACAAAGAAAGTTAGCAGGTATGTTAGGAAAAGCCATTGTCATACCATCTGGATAAGGGCATTTCTGTGCTGCGTCAGAGACTCTAAATGGGAAGATGGGGAACTCCATTCAATTCATATTATTATATTCCTCTTGAATTTACAAATCTCATGACGTGACTATGAGACATGGCTGTATATAGGCACATTTTTGTTTAGAGTTTGCCTGCTAGCTAGCTTTACTCTAGCTAACAATTGCTGTGAAGTCACTGAAATTATTTGAAATAACGATTGAGGTAGCTACACTGTCATCTAACTCAACACGTAACTACTTCAAACTACAATAAATAAATGTTAACTTACTTGCTTTTTGCTGTCCACTGGCAGCACAAGGGGGGCATTTGATTTACGAACTCATGGTCCAAAAATTTGAGGGAACACTTTTTTATTGTTGCTGAATCTGTTGGGGCAAATTTTAGATTGTGAGTGGAAACCTGAACGTTGTGAAACTTCTGGTTGAGGTTGTACCCTTACAGTTTTACACAGTAGCCAATAGGCTATTGTGGCTGTTTGAGCATAATGTAGGCCTACCAACAAAACCAATGGAGCTTTTTACCTTACTGGCTTTTCAAAGACAGCTTTAAATGCAGCCTAAACATTTTGTGATCTTGTAGGAAGCAGTAACTCCCCATTGCTGAGATATACTTATCTATAACTGGGCTAATAACTCGCTATCTAGCAAAGAATATCAACAAATGTGCACATGCACGGCTCTGCGCTCTGATCTGATCTGAAAACGCATGCACTTGCGAATGATTGAAAGACCGCTACCCCGCCAATAGAATTCTACTCTGTTGTGCTCTGGCTCTGCCTTCAACAAAATCACTTACTCAATCTCAATCATACATAAGGCTGAAAACTATGCTCATTGAAATGTGAATACTTGGCACATGAATGGCCACTCTTTCGAAAGAATTGCAATGTACATATTTACGTGTGTATGTCTTTGCTGTCTCTCCATTGAAACACTCAATCCTTTTTGGGGAGTAATTTGATGAAAAGGCTCTGGTTTGTCCACCGGAGATATCTTAGTTGTAGCTGTTATAATGGGGTGGCAGGTAACCTAGTGGTTAGAGCATTGAACTTGTAACCAGAAGGTTGCAAGGTCAAATCCATGAGCTGACAAGGTAAGAATCTGTCATTCTGCTCCTGAACAAGGCATTTAACCCACTGTTCCTAGGCTGTCTTTGAAAAAAAAGAATTTGTTCGTAACTGACTTGCCTAGTTAAATAAAGGTAAAATAAAAAAAAGTGTGGATATGCCAGATTCTCTGGCCTATAGAGTGGTAACCATTTCAGCGTGGGGACACACGTTTTCTGTTCTTTCGTTTTGTAGATTTCGTGACGTCCGGTTCACACCGTCCGCCTGCTTGGTTTCTAGTTTTAAACCATTTCTCAGCCATGTAGCCACCGCTTCACACAGTCTGGTCTAATGTACTTTTTTTCAAAGTGGGTTTTATGCACTCTGGGAAAAGGGGGGTGTTCCATGACACCGACATAATGTCTGTGCTCACGTGGGTGTGGCCACTGACTGGTTAAGACTTTATATTGTGGTGGCCAGAAGGAAACACAGTCCCTCACCACGCAGCACAGTCACCTGCAGCACCATGGAGAGCACCATCAGAGGACGACACCAGGTCTGGGCTAAACAGTGGTGTTCAGGACCAAGGACAGCTCTAACACAGGTGTGCACCATTTCCCCTCTGACAGGGAGCCTCAGCTGCAGACTGTTGGGGCCAGTTAGTAGCCACATAAAGAGAACAAAGAAGCCACAGTAGAGGAAGGGAGAGGCAGGAGAAGAGAGCAGATACAGAGTGGTGGATGTATCACAGCCCAGGCCTTGGACCAGTCGGAACCCAACCACCCTCTCGGAGATAGAGGCCTAGTTAAGGACGTGAGTAGAATGAACCACCTGAACTAATCCTACACCTCTTCTGCCTCCTTCCAGGAGTAAACGGATGCCACAAGGAGCAACCAGAAGAAGGAAGAGTTACCTAAGTTAGTTTTCTCCCTTTTCCCCTGCTTTCTGAGAAATAAAGAAACCTAAGTTTGCCCCACTGAAACTCTGCCCAGTGAGTGATTTGCTACGACCTCCAGAGTTAAAACCCTCCCAGTCTTGAGAGGGGAGGTTACAATATGCAAAACAATTCTCTGATTTAGAAGGATAACATCTTCTCACAAATAGTTTCATACTTAATCATATAAGTTACCCAACATTGGGATGAGAATCTGATCACTGGGAAATATACACAATCAGAGATTGTGTTGTTATACTGTCCTTAGTTACATCACAAATAAGAACACGTTCTTTCAGCCCCCCTTCCCCCATTTCCAACTGTTTGGATTACAGAAATATTGTTTCATTATTCAACCTTTTGATTTGACTGTTTTGGCAGGAGGAATCTCATTGTAACAAGGTATTTTCGACCTTCATAAAACCGGTTGGAGAGAGAGCGAGAGCGGGGAATCTGACACTTATGATCCTCACCCAAAAGGGCAAGTCCTGACAACATGAACATATATTCAGCATGACATTCATGTGAGCATTATCACATTTGTGAAAGCTTTTTAAATGTAATTTTGGAAGTAAACAATTTAATAAACTTTTTTAGTTGTAATAAATTATAGGTCTAATGAATGTCATTTAACACAATATTATGGCCATTGATGTGCAAATGAACCCTGAAATGTATCAAATACATTTTGTCTCCTATATGGTTTTGCATATGGAAAATTGAAATTATTCTTCTGATATTTAATATGGTGTATTATTTTTGTAAGAAATGTAATATAGAATAGAACCTAATGTTAACTCACCCCATTCCGTACAAATGTGCGCAACCGCAACATTCAAACGAGGCTGCAATGAAAACGAATGGGACTGTAGTGACATCAAAATCCGGGGTGTGAACTACGTTTCGATTCAGCGTTGATTGACATGGTAATAACTAACAGTATTGGAGAAAAGATGAAAAAACTGACCCCTCTGACGCTGTACGTTACATCGTGACGTGTCACTACGTAACGTACAGCGCGCATTTGCAACTCATTTTGTGCCGTATAGCCTCTTTCCACCAGGGGTAGCCCTTCTCTCGCAGATTAAAATCATGCTTAACCATATACACTTGTAAGAAAACTTCATGATTTTTGTCTAAATTAATATAATTATTGCTAATATGAATCTAATATTTCATGACTAGGGTGCCAATTGCAGTGTGATTATCAATAACACAAACAATGAATTAATCAATAATGAATTACATAAGACTGATGTGCAGAATCTTAAAAAGAATACCACTGACCTCTGCTCCACATTTACACAAGCAAACCTGCTGACAGAACTTTCATTTTTTCTCTCTCACGTTTGCTGTTTTAAAGTTTTGAATTACCTTTGCTGTGCCAACCTATTCATGAGTGCTGTGTGTTAAATAACTTAAGTGTGAAATCTCATGTGTGCAATAACGCATGTCCTCAATTCTCACGTGTGCTATCTATTAAACTAATTTGCACAAATCAAATCAAATTTTATTTGTCACATACACATGGTTAGCAGATGTTAATGCGAGGTAGCGAAATGCTTGTGCTTCTAGTTCCGACCATGCAGTAGTATCTAACAAGTAATCTAACAAATTCACAACAACTACCTTATACACACAAGAGTAAAGGAATGAATACGAGTATGTACATATAAATATATGGATGAGGGATGGCTGACCGGCATAGGCAAGATGCAGTAGATGGTATGGAGTACAGTATATAAACATATATATATATCAGATGAGTAATGTAGGATATGTAAACATTATTTAAATGGCATTGTTTAAAGTGGCTAGTGATACATTATTTCATCCAATTATAATTATTAAAGTGGCTAGAGATTTGGGTCGATGGCCGAACTGCATAGGCAAGATTCAGTAGATGGTTTAGAGTACAGTGTATACATTTGATATGAGTATGTCAGATACGTAAACATTATATACAAAATTGTTTAAAGTGGCCAGTGATACATTGTTACATCCAATTCCTATGTTTAAAGTGGCTAGAGATTTAAGTCAGTATGTTGGCAGCAGCCACTCAATGTTAGTGATGGCTGTTTAACAGTCTGATGGCCTTGAGGTAGAAGCTGTTTTTCAGTCTCTCGGTCCCAGCTTTGATGCACCTGTACTGACCTCGCCTTCTGGATGATAGCGGGGTGAACAGGCAGTGGCTTGGGTGGTTGTTGTCCTTCATGATCTTTTTGGCCTTCCTGTGACATCGGGTGGTGTAGGTGACCTGAAGGGCAGGTAGTTTACCCCCGGTGATGCGTTGTGCAGTCCTCACTACCCTCTGGAGAGCCTTACGGTTGTGGGCGGAGCAGTTGCCATACCAGGCGGTGATACAGCCCGACAGGATGCTCTCGATTGTGCATCTGTAGAAGTTTGTAAGTGATTTTGGTGACAAGCCGAATTTCTTCAGCCTCCTGAGTTTAAAAAGGCGCTGTTGCACCTTCTTCACCACGCTGTCTGTGTGGGTGGACCCATTCAGTTTGTCCGTGATGTGTACGCCGAGGAACTTAAAACTTTCCACCTTCTCCAGTACTGTCCCGTCGATGTGGATAGGGGGGTGCTCCCTCTCCTGAAGTCCACGATCATCTCCTTTATTTTGTTGACATTGAGTGAGAGGTTATTTTCCTGACACCACACTCCGAGGGCCCTCACCTCCTCCCTGTAGGCCGTCTCGTCGTTGTTGGTAATCAAGCCTACCACTGTAGTGTCGTCAGCAAACTTGATGATTGAGTTGGATGCGTGCTTGGTCACGCAGACATGGGTAAACAGGGAGTACAGGAGAGGGCTGAGAATGCACCCTTGTGGGGCCCCAGTGTTGAGGATCAGCGGGGTGGAGATGTTGTTTCCTACCCTCACCACCTGGGGCCGGCCCGTCAGGAAGTCCAGGACCCAGTTGCACAGGGCTGGGTCGAGACCCAGGGTCTCGAGCTTAAAGGGAACTATGGTGTTAAATGCTGAGCTGTAGTCGATGAACAGCATTCTTACATAAGTATTCCTCTTGTCCAGATGGGTTAGGACAGTATGCAGTGTGATTGCGATTGCGTCGTCTGCGGACCTATTGGGACGGTAAGCAAATTGGAGTGGGTCCAGGGTGTCTGGCAGGATGGAGGTGATATGATCCTTGACTAATCTCTCAAAGCACTTCATGATGACGGAAGTGAGTGCTACGGGGCGATAGTCATTTAGCTCAGTTACCTTAGCTTTCTTGGGAACAGGAACAATGGTGGCCCTCTTGAAGCATGTGGGAACAGCAGACTGGGATAGGGACTGATTGAATATGTCCAAAACACACCAGCCAGCTGGTCTGCGCATGCTCTGAGGACACGGCCAGGGATGCCATCTGGCCCGGCAGCCTTGCGAGGGTTAACACATTTAAATGTTTTTCTCACATTGGCTGCGGTGAAGGAGAGCCAGCAGGTTTTGGTAGCAGGCCGTGTCGGTTGCACTGTATTGTCCTCAAAGCGAGCAAAGAAGTTGTTTAGTTTGTCTGGGAGCAGGACGTCATGGTCCGCAACGGGGCTGATTTTCTTTTTGTAGTCCGTGATTGACTGCAAGACCCTGCCACATTCCTCTTGTGTCTGAGCCGTTGAATTGTGACTCTACTTTGTCTCTATATTGACGCTTAGCTTGTTTGATTGCCTTGCGGAGGGAATAGCTACACTGTTTGTATTCAGTCATGTTTCCGGTTGCCTTACTTTGGTTAAAAGCAGTGGTTCGCGCTTTCAGTTTTGCGCGAATGCTGCCATCAATCCACGGTTTCTGTTTGGGGAAGGTTTTAATATTTGCTATGGGTACAACATCACCAATGCACTTGCTAATAAACTCGCTCACCGAATCAGCGTATACATCAATGTTGTTGTCAGATGCTATCCGGAACATATCCCAGTCCACGTGCTTGAAGCAATCTTGCAGCGTGGAATCGGATTGGTCGGACCAGCGTTGAACAGACCTGAGAACGGGCATTTCCTGTTTTAGTTTCTGTTTGTAGGCTGGGAGCAACAAAATGGAGTCATGGTCAGACTTGCCGAAAGGAGGGCGGAGAATAGCCTTGTATGCATCACGGAAGTTGGAATAACAACGATCCAGGATTTTACCAGCCTGGGTGGCACATTCGATATGTTGGTAAAATTTCGGGAGCCTTGTTTTCAAATTAGCCTTATTAAAATCCCCAGCCACAATAATTGCAGCCTCAGGATATGTGGTTTCCAATTTACCTAGAGTGAAATGAATTTCTTTCAGTGCCGTCGATGTGTCAGCTTGAGGGGGGGGATGTACACGACTGTGATTATAATCGAGAAGAATTCTCTTGGTAGATAATGCGGTCTGCATTTGATTGTAAGGACTTGAGTTCCTGTATGTTGGTATGATCACACCACGTCTCGTTAATCATGAGACACACACCCCCGCCCTTCTTCTTACCAGATAATGTTTGTTTCTGTCGGCGCGATGCGTGGAGAAACCAGGTGGCTGTACCGACTCAGATAACGTGTCCTGAGTGAGCCATGTTTCCGTGAAGCAAAGAACGTTGCAGTCTCGGATGTCTCTCTGAAAGGCAACCCTCGATCTGATTTCGTCTACTATGTTGTCCAGAGACTGTACATTGGTGATTAAAATACTCGGGAGAGGTGCACGATGCGCCCGTCGACATAGCTTGACCAAAAGACCGGCGCGTTTCCCTCTTCTCCGGTGCATCGGGTCGCCGGGTGCTATCCAGTCTATTGTCCTGGTTGGGGTAACAAACAGAGAATTCTCTTCGGGAAAGTCGTAATCCTGGTCGTAATGCTGTTAAGTTGACGTTGCTCTTATATCCAATAGTTCCTCACGATTGTATGTAATAAAACGTAATATTTCCCGGGGTAACAATGTAAGAAGTAATACATAAAAAAACTAAATACTGCATGGTTTCCTGAGAACGTGACGCGAGGCTGCCATCTCTGTCGGCGCCGGAAGATTGTGACATGATGTCACGATCTTCCTGAAGTGACGGACCAAGACGCAGCGATGCTTCCAGTATACATATTTATTTAATGAACGTAACTGGGAAAAATAACAAAACAAACGTAACATCGTAACATCCGAGCATAACATAGCCGAAACACTTACGCTATGAACTAAACAATAATCCACAAAACCCTAGTGAAAACTACAAACATATATATGGTTCCAAATTAGAGGTAACGACACTCAGCTGCCTCTAATTGGGAACCAATAACACAACATAGAAATAGTACACCTAGAACAGAAAAACCCTACACCAAAAACGAAACTAAACACGCCAGCCTGTAGACTCAGGCCTGGACGTGACACATGATCTAACCCAAGATGAGATGCAACATTCCTGCATGCCTCTTTTTCTGTTTTGTGTGTTCATGCAAATTAATTTATTAACATAGTTCCAAGAATGTGGATAACATTTCCATGTAATCCAACATAATGTTATTGCATATGTCATGGAAAGAGCATAATTTTTTTGTACTTTACACTCCAGGTGAAATGCAAGACAAAATCCCAAAGTTGAATTATTAAAAATGCACCAATATACAAGTGTTTCATACTCATCAAAGGCTCTGCTTCTTGGCAATATCACAGCGTTGTCGGATTTCAAAAAGGCTTTACGGCGAAAGCACTACATTTGATTGTTTGAGGGTAGCACCTTCAATATTTTCCATAACCATGAAATCTTTAGCCAGCGCGGTCAGTAGAAAATGCATTTCACAGGGAAAACCTGTGCCTTACCTTTTGTAGAACTTCTGCAGAGGGCTTCCTAAGTGTCCAACGAAGACAATACATGGGTATTTGGTTAGAAAAAGTAATTTATTATATCCTTAAATCTCCGTTTGGTTGGCACCTTGTGTTCAGAAAATCCAACATGAAGTGAACGCGTTCATTTAAACCTATAAGCTTTCCCTCAACAAAACAAAACAACCAATTAAAATGCAACCTTAGCTTATCTTTTATGAATAAAAGTGATAATCTTTCACTTGGATGGTCACCTAAACGTTATATAAGTCAAATAAAGTGGACCGCTCAGCCAAACGTGCGCCCAAAAACGTGCAACTGAAAAATAGCTCCCCTGACTAAAACGACTACCGATTGAGCACAATGGTTCCGATTTCCATTCAACTTTACCTATACACTGCTGACATCCAGTGGAAGCAATAGGTTCTACATTCAGTGTCCTGGTATAAATACTTTTCAATAGGCAGTCTCTCTAAGTGAGCCATAAACCACCAGAATGAAATTTCCGGATGGAATTTTCTCTGGTTTTTGCCTGCCAAATGAGTTCTATTACACTCACAGACAAAATGTTAACACTTTTGGAAACCTCAGAGTGTTTCCTATCCAATATTACTAAGTATGTGCATATCCTATTTTCTGAGCCTGAGTGGAAAGCATTTTACTTTAGGCACGCCAGACTCTCCAAAACCGACCCCTAGCTGCTCATCCCCAACAAGTTTTAAGTTAGGATGGAGTGAGAGGACAGAGGTGAGTTGGTGTTACAACTGTTGTTAGTCATTTCTTTTTTTATATTAATATTGTTTATTTAATTGCATTTATTTATTTACTTATCAAGACATAATCAATGGCGAGTGTAAGTTAATTACTCATTAATTACTCATGAGTTCATCAATAATGTTAGTTCATTCAATCAATGGTTAATTTTGCGCTTCATTACTGCGAGCCATCATGACACTCAAAAGCCGGAACAGCTGCAGTTCACTTGTGAGGCTAGCGTTAGCGCAGCCCTAAACCCCTCTTCAAATTCGACACAAACCTTCAAACAGGTATGTGATGAGACATTACATAAACTCTTTACGTTGTTTTATTTACATTTTAAAGTTGATTAGTTGGACAAATCGGGTGAAAAAACCTGTTTCCTCACACAACATATTTCCACCTTTCACGATCACTTCCTAGCCTACGCTCCCCACCCGCCATTTTTAAAAAGGCCCGGCGAAGCTCCATCACTTATGTAAATCATGCAGAAACAGGCAGCGTGGAGGTCTCCTCTTTGATTTTGTTGGAAAGGGAAGAAATTGTGCTTTACAGTGGTATTCATATTACAGTTGACCTGGAAGTATTACGTTTTTTTGGTGCTAAAATAAGGTCAATTATATGGAACCAAGGCAATGTTCAAAAGTGAGTAAGTTTACGTTACAGTATTCTATTTGCTATTTTATTTGTTCTACCAGTTATCAACAAATTATTCAATCTAAAAAAATTATAATAAAACCCAGTGGTTGGTCTGTGACTTTAGCTAATACACTTTTGTTTTTTTTGCTGTGGTATCGTTTCGGTATTGAGTATCGTTTCGGTATAGAGTATATGATACTAAACCTGGTATCGGTATTGAAGTAAAAAATCTGGCACCGTGACAACACTACTCCAACATGAATTCAGTACTATTATAATCAACATCTTTATATAATCAATAACTTGCCGCAATCGGTAACTGCCAAAATAAAGGAAATGCTTGAGTAAATTATGCATATAAAAAGCAGGTACTTCCACACGGGTGTGGTTAATTAAGCAATTAACATCCATTCATGCTCAGGGTCACGTTTAAAAATGCCCAGTTGCCCATTATTTTGGCTATAAGATCTCAGTGACTTTGAAAGAGGGGGTCTCAAAAGAGCATAGGGGGTTTAAAGGGAGTGTGTGTGTGTCACCAGATCTCAACCCAATTGAACACTTATGGGGATTCTGGAGCTGCGCTTGAGACAGCGTTTTCCATCAACAAAACACCACATTATGGAATTTATTGTGGAAGAATGGTGTCGCACGGCACTGCACTGATTGTACTGTCTGTAACATAATTCACAGTAAAACAAATTCCTGTCAACCATTGTTGATAGGCAATTAAGTTGTCTGTTCTATTTTATAAAGTAAATGAATAACGGAAGATAAACTACACAAATTAAAATGAGAATCTAACACTCAACTCCATTTATTGTTCGATTTCATAACAGATCAACAGAGACCCGCTTCTTGTTTTCAAAGGGTGTTAAACCGTGACCCATCAGAAATATTTTATAGGTGTAATGCTTTAGAACTTGGATAAAGCATAAATTAACCTTTATAATGTTATCTATTGAACTTTGGGACTCACTGTGTGTGTCTGGTTCTGGTAGTAGCGTGCAACCAGCAGATCTGTGTCCTTGACTTTGGTCTGTCCTAGTAGACTGAGGACAGCTCTGGTGAATGTCATCTGTCCAATCTTCACCAGTTCTGACCCTGCAGCCACAGCTTCTACACCTGTTCTCTCTCACACACACACACACACACACACACACACACACACATCTACATTTGAAGTTGGAGGTTTACATACACCTTAGCCAAATACATTTAAACTCAGTTTTTCACAATTCCTGACATTTAATCCTAGTAGAAATTCCCTGTCTTAGGTCAGTTAGGATCACCACTTTATTTTCAGAATGTGAAATGTCAGAATAAAAGCAGAGAGAATGATTTATTTCATCACATTCCCAGTGGGTCAGAAATGTACATACACTCAATTAGTATTCGGTAGAATTGCCTTTAAATTGTTTAACTTGGGTCAAACGTTTCGGATAGCATTCCACAAGCTTCCCACAATAAGTTGGGTGAATTTTGGCCCATTCCTCCTGACAGAGCTGGTGTAACTGAATCAGGTTTGTAGGCCTCCTTGCTCGCACATGCTTTTTCAGTTCTGCCCACACATTTTCTATAGGATTGAGGCCAGGGCTTTGTGATGGCCACTCCAATACCTTGACTTTGTTGTCCTTAAGCCATTTTGCCACAACTTTGGAAGTATGCGTGGGGTCATTGTCCATTTGGAAGACCCATTTGCGACTAAGCTTTAAGTTCCTGACTGATGTCTTGAGATGTTACTTCAATATATCCACAAAATATTCCTTTCTCATGATGCCATCTATTCTGTGAAGTGCACCAGTCCCTCCTGCAGCAAAGTAGCCCCACAACATGATGCTGCCACACCCGTGCTTTACGGTTGGGATGGTGTTCTTCGGCTTGCAAGCCTCCCCCTTTTTTCCTCCAAACATAATGAATGTAATTATGGCCAAATAGTTCTATTTATGTTTCTTTAGACCAGAGGACATTTCTCCAAAAGTACGATCTTTGTCCCCATGTGCAGTTGCAAACCGTAGTCTGGCTTTTTTATGGCGGTTTTGAAGCAGTGGCTTCTTCCTTGCTGAGCAACCTTTCAGGTTATGTCAATATAGGACTTGTTTTGCTGTGGATATAGATACTTTTGTACCTGTTTCCTCCAGCATCTTCACAAGGTCCTTTGCTGTTGTTCTGGGATTGATTTGCACTATTCACACCAAAGTACGCTCATCTCTAGGAGACAGAACACGTCTCCTTCCTGAGCGGTATGACGGCTGCATGGTCCCATGGTGTTTATACTTGCGTACTATTGTTTGTACAGATGAACGTGGTACCTTCAGGCATTTGGAAATTGCTTCCAAGGATGAACCAGACTTGTGGAGGTCTACAATTCTTGTTTTTCTGAGGTCTTGGCTGATTTCTTTAGATTTTCCCATGATGTCAAGCAAAGAGGCACTGAGTTTGAAGGTAGGCCTTGAAATACATCCACAGGTACACCTCCAATTGACTCAAATGCTGTCAGTTAGCCTATAAGAAGCTTTTAAAGCCGTGACAACATTTTCTGGAATTTTCCAAGCTGTTTGAAAGCACAGTCAACTTAGTGTATGTAAACTTCTGACCCAGTAGAATTGTGATACAGTGAATAAGTTCAATAATCTGTCTGTAAACAATTGTAGGAAAAATTACTTGTGTCATGAACAAAGTAGATGTCCTAACCGACTTTCCAAAACTATAGTTTGTTAACAATACATTTGCAGAGTGGTTGAAAAACGATTTTTAATGACTCCACCCTAAGTGTTTAAACTTCCGACTTCAACTGTACATGCATTACATAATACACCTATCTTTAAGGGACACAATTTTTGAATAACCTTCAAGGGTAGTTTATCTCTCAAAATATTTATCTGATCCTTTGGCCCCAAGTACACATATTGTAAATGATTCATTTATGCATGTTGTCATTGCGTCAGATAAGTTGCCACTTGCTTGACTATTCAACAACTAGTAAGCCTCCACACTTCCTGGTGGAATACAAAGAAGGAAGCTCCCTGACATCCACTCACTCATGCTCCCTCCCCGAGTCGCCCAAGGATTGTTTTGGAAAAACGTACAAACATCCTTGGTAATTTTATTTGTTATAGGAGGCTCTTAGACATTAGCATGAGGATGCAATTTACATTTGAGGAGCGACTGTGACCTCATCATTGTGTGCAGTGTTTTGGAAATAATAAATCATCCCTTCCCAACTACATGGCTAACCTTTCTCGGCCCATGAATTCATAAGTAAAACTGAAACATAAACAGTTGATATCAGATCCTGGTCTCTAGGGCCCAATTTTTCTATAGTTATCTATCTGTATTTTGCCTCTCGGGTGGGATTAAATGCATAGAAATAGAATGAATAGAACGTATGGCTCATTGACCTGAAAGGAGACTCACATTCTATGAAGTATATTTCTATGCATTTATGGGCAGATCAACATTTACTGGGGGGAGGGGCTGGTCCAACTAAAAGTGTCATAAAAAAATGCACCCCCTCCCCACATGACCCTCCCCTTGTACTGTAAAATAAATGTAACACCTTCCCCCCTCATAGAATTAACTCAAAATCATGTTTACGACCACAAATAACAATAATTGTAGCAACCCTGTGTTTATAAACAAATATCAACTTCGGCATGCTTTTGTGGCACAGTCAATGCCACACAGGGCTACGGGTCAGAAGGTTGAGGGTTCAACGACCAACAAAGACGAGCTCACTCTCCCTGCTTGTTTCATTAACTACGATCAGAGCCAGCTGCAGACAATGATCAGCTAGAGAGAAATCTGATTTTCAACATTTTGATACCATATTTATAGTTATATAAAATATAAAATATATGCAACAAATTTTCCTCCAATGCACCACACAAACAATAAACAAAGCATACCAACTACGGGCAATTCAATATCATGGTTTGCGTTTTCAACACCACTGTCAATCTCGACAAATAGAAAATAAATCCCTCCTTACCTTGTAGGCTTACCCAGTATCTAAGGCTTGGCAATCTCCTATTACTGAGTTGCACACATCCCTTTTGCCCTCAGAACAGTTTCTTTCTCCAGTGTCACGGCTTTCTTGTCACTCATCTCGAGGCTCTGAAGGCCTTATATCTTTACTGACTAGTTCAAGTATGCCCAATTGATCATTTATTGACTTTATAAGGTCGGTTTCCATTCAAATCAAAGCACATTTTATTTGTCACATACACATGGTTAGCAGATGTTAATGCGAGTGTAGCGAAATGCTTGTGCTTCTAGTTCCGACCATGCAGTAGTATCTAACAAGTAATCTAACTAATTCACAACAACTACCTGTTGTCCTTGATGATTTTTTTGGCCTTCCTGTGACATCGGGTGGTGTAGGTGTCCTGGAGGGCAGGTAGGTTACCCCCAGTGATGCGTTGTGCAGTCCTCACTACCCTCTGGAGAGCCTTACGGTTGTGGGCGGAGCAGTTGCCGTACCAGGCGGTGATACAGCCCGACAGGATGCTCTCGATTGTGCATCTGTAGAAGTTTGTGAGTGTTTTTGGTGACAAGCCGAATTTCTTCAGCCTCCTGAGGTTGAAGAGGCGCTGTTGCACCTTCTTCACCACGCTGTCTGTGTGGGTGGACCATTTCCGTTTGTGTGCACCGAGGAACTTAAAACTTTCCACCTTCTCCAGTACTGTCCCGTCGATGTGGATAGGGGGGGGGTGCTCCCTCTCCTGTTTCCTGAAGTCCACGATCATCTCCTTAGTTTTGTTGATGTTGAGTGAGGGGTTATTTTCCTGTCACCACACTCCGAGGGCCCTCACCTTCTCCCTGTAGGCCGTCTCGTCGTTGTTGGTAATCAAGCCTACCACTGTAGTGTCGTCAGCAAACTTGATGATTGAGTTGGATGCGTGCTTGGCCACACAGTCATGGGTAAACAGGGAGTACAGGAAAGGGCTGAGAACGCACCCTTGTGGGGCCCCAGTGTTGAGGATCAGCGGGTTGTGTTGTTTCCTACCCTCACCACCTGGGGCCGGCCCGTCAGGAAGTCCAGGACCCAGTTGCACAGGGTGGGTTTGAGACCTAGGGTCTTGAGCTTAATGGTGAGCTTGGAGGGTACTATGGTGTTAAATGCTGAGCTGTAGTCGATGAACAGCATTCTTACATAGGTATTCCTCTTGTCCAGATGGGTTAGGACAGTATGCAGTGTGATTGCGTCATCTGTGGACCTATTGGGACGGTAAGCAAATTGGAGTGGGTCCAGGGTGTCTGGCAGGATGGAGGTGATATGATCCTTGACTAGTCTCTCAAAGCACTTCATGATGACTGAAGTGAGTGCTATGGGGCGATTGTCATTTAGCTCAGTTACCTTAGCTTTCTTGGAAACAGGAACAATGGTGGCCCTCTTGAAGCATGTGGGAACAGCAGACTGGGATAGGGACTGATTGAATATGTCCGTAAACACAGCAGCCAGCTGGTCTGCGCATGCTCTGAGGACACGGCCAGGGATGCCATCTAGGCCGGCAGCCTTGCGATGGTTAACACATTTAAATGTTTTGCTCACGTTGGCTGAGGTGAAGGTGAGCCCGCAGGTTTTTGTAGCGGGCCATGTCGGTGGCACTGTATTGTCTTCAAAGCGAGCAAAGAAGTTGTTTAGTTTGTCTGGGAGCAGGACATTGTGGTTTTCTTTATTTTTTTTGTAGTCCGTGATTGTCTGTAGACCCTGCCACATTCCTCTCGTGTCTGAGCCGTTGAATTGTGACTCTACTTCGTCTCTATATTGACGCTTAGCTTGTTTAACTTCTCAGGGAGCAGTGCATGAGGTGACCGTTTTGGAGAGCCTGGCGTGCCCAAAGTAAAATGCCTCCCATTTAGGCCCAGAAAATAGGATATGCATATCTTTAGTACCATTGGATAGGAAACACTCTGAATTTTCCAAAACTGTTAACCATTTGTCTGTGAGTGAATCAGAACGCATATAGCAGGCAAAACCCAGAGGAATTTCTGTCCTGGAAAAAGTGATTTTGACACATTGCTCATTTGGGAACCCCTCCCTATTGAAAATGACCATATATAGGCATATGAATGCAGTACACGTCGCTTCCTTATGATGTCAACAGCCTCGAGATGGTGTTTTCCTCCATTTTGGATGAATTTAGAGCAGAGAATAAGACCAAACAAAGAAGACCTCTCTTTCTGAGAATAGTACCCGTGGCGCGCGCACGAGAAGTCACGGAGTGTCTTTTTTATCGTCGTTATCGATCAGTTGATATTCCGGCTTATTTATAATAGTAAATATACGTAAAAGTGTTCCTAAGGATACATTTAAAACTATGTTTGATTGTTCTTGGACAAGTTTATAGGTATAAAATGAACGAGTTCGCGCCGCGTTTCAATGGACTAGTGGAGGCTGTCGTTTCTGATTATAACGCGCGAACCAAATGGAGGATTTATGGATAAAATACGTTACTTTTTCTAACAAAAGAACCATGGATTGTCTTCGTTGGACACTTAGGATGACCTCAGCAGAAGTTCTTCAACAGGTAATTGATTTGTTTTTGCTGTGAAATTGTTGTGTGTGCCATGATGGCTAATCGATACATGGCTATTGGAAAAATATGTGAGGTGCTAGCCTCAAACAATGAAATGTGCTGCTTTCACCGTAAAGCCTTTTTGAAATCTGAAATGTGATATTGCCAAGAAACATAGCTTTTGATGAGTATGGAACACTTGTATATTGGTGGATGTTTAATAATTCCATTTTGGGATTTTGAATTTGGCGCTTTAGATTTTCCCTGGTAATGTCGGGACGAGCCCGCTAGCGACCCAGCAATCCCTGAGAGGTTAATTGCCTTGCGGAGGGAATAGCTACACTGTTTGTATTCAGTCATGTTTCTGGTCGCCTTACCCTGGTTAAAAGCATGGGTTCGCGCTTTCAGTTTTGCGCGAATGCTGCCATCAATCCACGGTTTCTGGTTGGGGAAGGTTTTAATAGTTGCTATGGGTACAACATCACCAATGCACTTGCTAATCAACTCGCTCACCGATTCAGCATATACGTCAATGTTGTTGTCTGATGCTATCCGGAACATATCCCAGTCCACGTGCTAGCAGCAATCTTGCAGCGTGGAACAGACCTGAGAACGGGCGTTTCCTGTTTTAGTTTCTGTCTGTAGGCTGGGAGCAACAAAATGGAATCATGGTCAGACTTGCCGAAAGGAGGGCGGAGAATAGGCTTGTATGCGTCACGGAAATTAGAATAACAATGATCCAGGATTATACCAGCCCGGGTGGCACATTCGATTTGAGAATAAAATTTAGGGAGCCTTGTTTTCAGATTAGCTTTGTTAAAATCCCCAGCCACAATAAATGCAGCCTCAGGATATGTGGTTTACATAGAGTCCAGTGGATTTCTTTCAGTGCCGTCTATGTCAGCTTGATGGGGGATATACACGACTGTGATTATAATCGAAGAGAATTCTCTTGGTAGATAATGCGGTCGGCATTTGTTTGTAAGGAATTCTATGTCAGGTGAACAAAAGGACTTAAGTTCCTGTATGTTGTTATGATCACACCACGACTCGTTAATCATAAGACACACACCCCCGCCCTTCTTCTTACCAGATAGATGTTAGTTTCTGTCGGCGCGATGCGTGGAGAAACCATGTGACTGTACCGACTCAGATAACATGTCCTGAGTGAGCCATGTTTCCGTGAAGCAAAGAACGTTGCAGTCACCGATGTCTCTCTGGAAGGCAACTCTTGCTCGTATTTCGTCCACCTTGTTGTCCAGAGACTGTACATTGGCAAGTAAAATACTCTGGAGAGGTGCACGATGTGCCCGTCTACGTTGCTTGACCAGAAGACCGCCCGTCAGCCATCAACAGGGCGCCAAAGAACCATTCGCCATCCTCACCGAATTCGGGAGAGGTTCCTGTCCAGAGGGCACCTATATCCCATCCTCCCGAGTCGTGGGTCCAGTGGTTTAGGACGTAGATGAGGACATCCGCCAGGCTCTAGAGAGGGAGCCAGCACACCGCAATTGTCCTCCCGAGCGCATCTACATTCCCACAGGGATAAGGGTATTTCTCTCACCATCCACTCCATTGCTGAGAAGTACTGGTGGCCCACCTTGGTGCAGGATGTCACTCGGTATGTCAACTCCTGTTTCGTATGTGCTCAAATAATGTCCCCCCGGAATGCTCCAGCAGGGAAGCTTCTGCCAAGCCTCAGCGACCTTGATCACATCTATCCATTCAAGGTTGTCTGGAGGGTCAACGAGGTGATGTACAGGTTACATCTACCCAGTCACTATCGTATCTCACCCTCTTTTCATGTCTCCCTTCTCAGGCCGGTGGTTCCTGGTCCTCTAGCCGATATTGTCCCCCAAGACACACGTCCACCCTCCCTGGACATCGTGGGGGTCAGCTCCAGTATCTGGTGGACTGGGAAGGGTATGGCCCAGAAGAGCGGTGTTGGGTTCCGGTGGAGGACATTCTGGACCCCAATATCATCCGTGATTTCCACCTTCGGGGGGTCACATCTGCTCCTCCGGCGTACGACGTTGCTGGAATAATAACCACCGGTCTTGGGATTCATCTTTACGCACACCTGGCACTCATCATTACGCGCATCTGTTCATCATTATGGTTCACACCGGGACTTCATTACCTTCATAATTTCCTCCCCTTTATGTCACTCTCCTCTCTTCACTCTTCAGTTGGTATTATTCTTGTGTACCGTTGTGTAGCCTTTTGAAATGATCTTGTTCTTTGTTTTGTTTTATTAAACATTTCCCCTGCTCCTGGTTCCTGACTCACAGCTCCATTATTACAACTGTGTTGGTAATATTTGTGGATAAACTTCTCTAGCTTTATTTGTTTTGTGGTGTTATCCAGATTGATGGTTATTGCCCACAAATAAGTGGATCAAAGTCGGAACGAAGTGCTAATATTTAGTCCGCTTTACAGAAATTGAATATTAGGTTTTTCTCGTGAGGCATTTCACACCACCATCTTCAATCCACCATTTTCAATGTCTGTTCGTGTCCAGTGTCTGTTCCTGTCATGTCCTGTCCTATGGGGTCGTTGCACACTATTCTAATAACAATTATTGAAGCTATGTCAAGCCATTATCAAGTCTTGCCATAGATTTTTCAAGACGATTTAAGTAAAAAATAAATTAGGCCACTCAAGAACATTCAACGTAATCTCGGTAAGCAACACCAGTGTACACTAACTGTACAAAACATTAAGGACACCTTCCTAATATTGCGTTGCACCCCTCCTTTTGCCCACAGAACAGCCTCAATTCATTGGGGCATGGACTCTATAAAGTGTTGAAAGCGTTCCACGGGGATGCTAGACCATGTTGACTCCTGTGGCTGGTGGACTATTCTTGATAAACACAGGAAACAGAGTATGAAAAAAAATCTGCAACGTTGCAGTGTACCTATAACGCTGCCCAATCAGATCACCATGTCTGCAGTTTCCTCACCCCATGGACTGTAAAAAAGAAGCCTCAAATGCACAGCAAAGTGGATAATGTAAGATTTCAAAACGTTCATGCAGCAATAAGGTTCATGTTTAAGTTGTTATTCAGCACTGTCAACACTTTGTTCAGTTTTATAAGCCATAAAATGTGAGTTTCGATAAGCTTGCGTTATTTGCGGCTTGTGTCTTTTTAAAACCAATGAATATGTCACTTTCTCTGGTAATAGGAGTAACAACATGAATCGTTGCATGAGGCAGAAGTAATGCAGTGCGACTTAAGTTTCGCCATCAGCTGGAAGACTGTCCTTCCATTCGCTGAGAGAAGGGGACACAGAGGAGGGACGGTGAGTCGGGTGAGAGGCAGCCTCACCATTGCTCCCTCACTCCCATCAGACAGATGCAGGCCATCAGTCCAGTAAAAGAAAGCTAATTATTATGCTCACTCAGCTGTGCCTTACAAGTAATATAACAAATTATCCATTACCAGTGAGATCATATACCTACAATTTTTAAATATAATTTGAAAATGGGTCTGAGAAAAACAACATTGCCAGGTAAATTCAAGCGTAGCCAATATGTAGTGATAATATATTGGGCCTATAGCCTACTGCACAAACCTCATTGTTACAGAAAGGTTTTTAATTGGTTAATGTTGCATATGCTTAAGTCATGTAATAAATAAAATCTGAGCGGTATATCTCGGCTTGCATTTTGACTCAGAAAGTGATCTTGACTCAGAAAAGTTTTATGTGGCATAGTCAAAGTGACACTGGACTAGCGCCCCTGCCAGAGTCAAAGGTGTCTATAGACACACATACATACACATAGATATACAGGTTTTTGGAGAGTTGTGTTGGGCTTCCACACTGACCACCCGGGAAGCTGTTGTTGTGGGGTATTAGCTGCCTTGCTCAAGAGCACCACGGCAGGCAATGGCATCTAGGATCTGATACCAGCAACTCTTCGGTTGCCAGCTCAATTCCTGTCTGATTTTTCCTGTCGGACTCGGGATTGAAACTGGCAGCAAATTTTAGACTGATGGAACAGATCAGAACATTTTATTTAAAATGTTGATAAACTAGTATTTCTTGACATAAGCTGAGTCAATACTGCACACTGACTGTTCCAAAATAGCGGAAAACAAAGTTTTAATGTCAAATCACAATTTTTTTGCAGATGTTATTACGGGTGTAGCGAAATGTGCACCACACATATGACAGAGATGGAAATAACTATCAGTTAAAATTTTAGAAAGAGGGGACATCTAAAGACACAACAACTTGCATGGATATCTAATATAACTTGGATTGTGCCTTTGGCTGCTAAAAGAAAGTTGATTTGAAAACCAAGAAAATAAGTGTTTATAAAATAATTTCATCAACGTTTCTATGGTCGGATTTTGGCTATGCTACTTTGAAGTAAGGTAAAAAATGCCTCATTAGGTCTATATGAAGTAAAACGTCCAGGTTTCAAACAATTTGTGTTCTCTCCCAGTTTCATGGTGTGAAAGAGGCGCGCAATTCCAGTCCATATAATAGACCTACAGTATGCATAGCTGAATCACGGATATCATCCTATATGTAAGAGTCGGGACAACCAATGGACTTAGCTGTACGAGTTACCATACCCGATCCCAGGGATCGCTAGGAAATCCCTTTGTTCTCCTCAGAGTTACGGAAATCTGCTTTTAGTTTCTTTGCACCACATGTATGGGACAATCTACAGACTTCCCTCCAACGATGTGCTGGGGCAGGTATGTCTGTCTTTTGGGGTATGTATGTCTCTTGGGGTTTTCTCTCTATTTCAAGGTGGACACCACAGCTCTTCACTCAGCATGAGTGCTCTCTCTGTGGCACTTGTAAATGTGACTCGTTTCAGGAAACTAGGAGTATGTCTCTAGGAGAGTCATTTGAACGTAAACTAAAATTTTGTAACAAAATGCGTTTTGGGCAAAACATTCATGTGCCTTAATAACAAACTTGTATGCCATCTGTAAATACAAATAAAATGGTTAAATTACTAGCCACGGGGGGTGCTGGTGAGCAGCAATATGTGAAAATGCGTTTTCTCAGTGCTCCGAACCAGGGCGAACTATTTACTATTAATGCTTGACCAACACCTCCCCACCGTGTTAATTTTGTAGCATTTAATTTGGAATCGAACCCAATTCACTAATCTGGCTTTTTTTCCTGACATTTTTGGCATTTTAATCGTAAAATGTTGAGATAACCACCGCCGCGGGCCACAAAGGAGCAGGCCTCTGCTGAAGCCTCGGGCTCACCTGACACAGACTCTGATCCCCCCGACCTAGCCATGGTAATGGCGGCTATAATTAAATCTGAACAGACTGTGCTGGCTAAGATGGAGTCACTATCCACTGACCTATCCGCACAAATAGCTATCCTCGGCACAGAGGTCAACATAAAGATCGACTCTGTTAACGAAGACTTGGCGAGTTGGTCGCATTTTTGGCGTGAAAGAGGGACTCGAGACCGTAGGTGGAATGCAGCCTACCCTGTCCATAGCTAAACTGCCACAGGAAATTCTAGGCCTCGATTACGCTCCTACCCTTGACCGTGCACACAGAAGCATACAGTCCGCACCAAAGAATAGGGAGCCGCCCGACCCATAGTAGTTAACTTCTTAGGGAGCGGCAGCAGAGGTGACGGTTTTGGAGAGTCTGTCGTGCCCAAAGTAAAATGCCTGCCACTCAGGCTCAGAAAATAGGATATGCACATAATTAGTACTATTGGATAGGAAACACTCTGAAGTTTCTAAAAGTGTTAACATAATGTCTGTGAGTATAACAGAACTGATATAGCAGGCGAAAACCTGAGGAAAATCCATCCGGAAATGCAGTTTTTGGTGACCTTTGCTCTGTTTGACACTCTCCCCATTGACTTCAAGGCAATCCTGGATTGCAGTACCTATGGCTTCCACTAGATGTCAACAGTCTATATACAAAGATTGGGAGTGATTGGAGTAAGAGGAATTGATAGGAACAGGAAATGGTCAGGGGACCTGAAATGTCAACAAGATTTCTCGGGCGCGCAGCCAGACTCGCGCCCGAGAAATCGTGTTGACATTTCAGGTCCCCTGACCATTTCCTGTTCCTATCCGTTCCTCTTACTCCAATCACTCCCAATCTTTGTATATATACTTTATTTTACTTATATAATGTATAGGTGACCATCCGAGTGAAATATTATCGCTAATATTCATAAAAGGATAGCTAAGGATGCATTATAACTGGTCTTTGATTTGTTTAGGAAAAGTTTATAGGTATATTTGAACGCGTTCTCTTCACGTTTCAATGGGCGATTTGACGTTGGATTTTCTGAACATAACGCGCCAACCAAACTGAGATTTATGGATATAATAAATGACTTTTTCTAACAAAATAACCATTGGATGTCTTTGTTGGACACTTGGGAAGTTCTTCAAAAGGTAAGGGATTTGTTTTGCTGTGAAATGGGTTTTGTGTGAACCGCGATGGTTTATGAATTTATGCTAATGGAAAAATATTGTAGGTGCTATCCTCAAACAATCAAATGTTGTGCTTTCGCCGTAAAGCCTTTTTGAAATCTGACAAAGCTGTGATATTGCCAAGAAGCAGAGCTTTGATGACTATGCAACAATTGTATATTGATAGCACCCCACTGCTCCCTAAGTAGTTAAATTCCACTACCTTCAGGAGAAAGAGGATGTCATCCGTATATAAGGTTACAAGGCGAGACCCAAATGCAGACACAGGAGGCAGATAATTGAGCTCCGATATTTATTATAACAAAATGGGTAGGCAGAAGGCAGGTCGGGGACAGGCGAGAGTTCATCAACCAGGTCAGAGTCCAAACAGTACCAGGCGATAGGCAGGCTCAAGGTCAGGACAGGTAGGGGTTCAGTGATTAGGTCAGAGTCCAAACACTACAAGGGGATAGGCAGGATTGAGGTCAGAACAGCCAGAGTGGTCAGGCAGGCGGATACGGCATCAGGACAGGCAAGAGTCAAAACCAGGAGGGTTAGGAAAAAACTGAGACTGGAAAAATAGGAGCTAGGGAAAACGTTGGTTGACTTGGCAAAACAAGACGAACTGGCACAGAGACAGGAAACAGGGATAAATACACCGGGGACTAATGGGGGAAACAGGTGACACCTGGAGGTGGGTGGAGACAGTCACAAAGACAGATGAAACAGATCAAGGCGTGACACCGTAAGGCAGTGCGGGCGGCTCCCATCACCCACGACGGCCAGAATATTCACATTTACCCTGACTACACGGTGGCAGTCATGAAGAAGAGGTCAGCCTTCAACGAAGTGAGGGGGCTCCTACACCGCTGTCTGGACACCAAGTTCTGCATTTTTTACCCAGCTGCACTGAAGATCACTAAGATCACTACGAGCAGAAGACATTCTTCGATCCAACCAAGGCCAAAGAGTACATTGTCGCGCACTACATCCACAGGAGGACAGGCGACATACTAACTAGCCACTGTAGGCTCATACTCTGACCCGGCAATAGTCGTTCTAACGTGACCAAAGACCAACTAGGGAATTCATATCTTGATTAGAAACGTGCTTCCACCCTGCTGCCAAGACAATGACAATTATTCATCCAGTAACTTAACGTTATGAACAATGATGGTACGTATAAGGTGACATGTTCTCACAAGGACAATATAGTTTGAAAAATCTTTTATTTACAGTACATGGCACAATTAGCTTTTACCAACTAGCTGCGGCTGTACAGCCATGGTGCTAGGTGAGCTCTCTTTCCATGCCATAATAGGATACCCTACTAACATACTGTGAGCATGTTTAATAAATACAAGTTTATACTCCCAAAGGACCATGTGTAGTATTATTTACTATTCGACTGGTTGGTCCGCCCTGGTGCTTGCTGGCAGATGGCACTAGTTTGCAGGTTGTATAGCCGAGCGAACACTGCAGGACAGGTATTAATTCAAATCAAATTTTATTTATTTGTCACATACACATTGTTAGCAGATGTGAGTGTAGCGACATGCTTGTGCTTCTAGTTCCGACCAAGCAGTAGTATCTAACAAGTAATCTGACAATTTCACAACAACTACCTTATACATACAAGTGTAAAGTAATGAATACGAGTATGTACTTATAAATATATGGATGAGCGATGGCCGAACGGCATAGGCAAGATGCAGTAGATGATATAGAGTACGGTATATACATATGAGATGAGTAATGTAGGAAATGTAAACATTATATAAAGTGGCATTGTTTAAAGTGGCTAGTGATACATTTATTACATCAAATTTTTTATTATTAAAGTGGCTAGAGATTTGAGTCAGTATGTTGGCAGCAGCCATTCAATGTTAGTGATGGCTGTTTAACTTAGGGAGTGGCAGCTGAGGTGTCGGTTATGGAGAGTCTGGCGTGCCCAAAGTAAAAGGCCTGCCACTCAGGCCCAGAAACTAGGATATGCACATAATTAGTACTACTGGATGGGAAACACTGAAGTTTCTAAGAGTGTTAAGATATTGTCTGTGAGTATAACAGAACTGATATAGCAGGCGAAAACCCGAGGAATTTCTGTCCTGGAAAAAGTGTTTTTGACACATTGCCTCATTTTGAACCCCTCCCTATTGAAAACAGCCATATATGGGTGTAAGATTGCAGTACCTATTGCTTCCACTGGATGTCAACAGTCTCTAGACAGTGTTTGGTGATGTTAGGTTGCTCTGGATGGTAATAGAAGAAGAATTTCGAACTAGTCACCGGATGTAAACAGAAGAGGAGGCGCGTTCATGGGCTCGCGCGCGCTGTGGTTTTTTCCTTTCTTATCATCCAGTTTATAATCCGGTTGAAATATTATAGTAAATATACATAAAAGTGTTCCTAAGGATACATTATCAATGATGTTTGATTGTTCTTGGACAAGTGTATAGGTATAGGTTAAACGTGTTCTCTTCACGGTTCAATGGGCGAGTGGACGCTGTATTTTATGAACATAACGTGCCAACCAAACTGAGATTTATGGATATAATAAATGACTTTTTCTAGCGCCCCACTGCTCCCTAGGTAGTTAACAGTCTGATGGCCTTGAGATAGAAGCTGTATTTTAGTCTCTCGGTCCCAGCTTTGATGCACCTGTACTGACCTCGCCTTCTGGATGATAGCGGGGTGAACAGGCAGTGGCTCGGGTGGTGGTTGTCCTTGATTATCTTTTTGGCCTTCCTGTGACATCGGGTGGTGTAGGTGTCCTGGAGGGCAGGTAGTTTACCCCCGGTGATGCGTTGTGCAGTCCTCACTACCCTCTGGAGAGCCTTACGATTGTGGGCGGAGCAGTTGCCGTACCAGGCGGTGATACAGCCCGACAGG
This sequence comes from Brachymystax lenok tsinlingensis, assembly GCA_030435695.1. Lineage (NCBI taxonomy): Eukaryota > Metazoa > Chordata > Actinopteri > Salmoniformes > Salmonidae > Brachymystax > Brachymystax lenok. The sequence goes on from CM059805.1 coordinate 19,998,070, forward strand.
ATGCTATCGATTGTGCATCTCTGAGTGTTTTTGGTGACAAGCCGAATTTCTTCAGCCTCCTGAGGTTGAAGAGGCGCTGTTGCGCCTTCTTCACCATGCTTTCTGTGTGGGTGGACCATTTCAGTTTGTCCGTGATGTGTACGCCGAGGAACTTAAAACTTTCCACCTTCTCCACTACTGTCCCCTCTATGTGGATAGGGGGGTGCTCCCTCTGCTTTTTCCTGAAGTCCACGATCATCTCCTTAGTTTTGTTGACGTTGAGTGAGAGGTTCTTTTTCTGACACCACACTCCGAGGGCCCTCACCTCCTCCCTGTAGGCCGTCTCGGGTTAGTTTGGCAGCTGGGGTGAAAGAGGTGCGATTACGATAGACTAAACCAGTCTAGATTTAACTTTAGCCTGCAGCTTTGATATGTGCTGAGAGAAGGACAGTGCACCGTCTAGCCATACTCCCAAGTACTTGTATGAGGTGACTACCTCAAGCTCTAAACCCTCAGAGGTAGTAATCACCCTGTGGGGAGAAGGGAATTTTTCTTACCAAACCACACAACCTATGTTTTGGAGGTGTTCAGGGCAGAGGAAGCTTGTTGGACACTAAGAAAGCTCTGATGTAGAGCATCTAACAAAAAATCCAGATAGTCTTATACTCAGCTGGCCCCTATCATCTGCATATAAACGGATGAGAGAGCTTCCTACTGCCTGATGTAAATTGAGAAGGGTGTGGGGCCTAGGATCTAGCCTTGGGGTACTCCTTTGGTGACAGGCAGTGGCTGAGACAGCAGCTTTTCTGACAGTATACACTGCACTCTTTGAGTTACCCCTCAGAGACATCAATACTCCTTAGCCGGCCCACAAGAATGGAATGGTCTACCGTATCAAAAGTCAATAAAAATAGCAGCACAACATTGCTTAGAATCAAGGGCAATGGTGACATTATTGAGGACCTTGAAGGTTGCAGTGACACATTCATAACCTGAGCGGAAACCAGATTGCATACCAGAGAGAATACTATAGACATCAAGAAAGCCAGTCAGTTGATTATTGACACGTTTTTCCAGTACTGTTGATAAAAAGGGCAAAATAGAAATAGGCCTATAACAGTTAAGATCAGCTTAATCTCCCCCTTTAAATAAAGGACGAACCATGGCTGCCTTCCAAGCAATGGGAACCTCCTCGGAGAGGAGTGACAGGTTAAAAAGGTCAGAGATAGGCTTGGCGATGATAGGGGCAGCAACCTTAAAGAAGAAAGGATCTAGACCATCTGACCTAGATGTTTTTTTGGGGTCAAGTTCAGGAGCTCCTTTAGCAACTCGGACTCAGTGACCACCTGTAGGGAGAAACTTTGTAGCGGGGAAGGGGAAAAAGAAAGAGGAGCGTCGGTGGTAGTCACATTAGAAGGGGTGGGAGATGAGGACATGTTGAATGGGCAAGGAGGCATGCCTGAGTCGAATTAGGAATCCTGACTTAATGAAGTGGTGATTAACTTGTTAGGGATCGGCAACATCCGGTGAAATGCAGAGCGCCAAATTCAAATTACAAAAATAGTAATATTAAACATTCATGAACATATAAGTGTTGTACACCATTCTTTAGCTTAGAATCTTGGTAATTGAACCACGTTGTCCGATTTACAATAGGCTTCAAGGCGTAAAAATTGCATTTAATTATCTGAGGACAGCGCCCCGCATACTCCCTGCATATAAATATATTTCAAACCAGCGCAGGCATTACAAAATATAGCGATAAAATAAATCACTTACCTTTGAAGATCTTCCTCTAGTTGCAATCCCACGGGTCCCAGGAACACAAAGAATGGTCCTTTTGTTCAATAAAGTTCCTCTTTATATCCCAAAAACTCGCATTGTTCAGAAGTAGTGGCAGTGTTCGGAGAGTCTGACGTGCCCAAAGTAAACTGCCTGTTACTCAGGCCCAGAAGCTAGGATATGCATATAATTGGTAGTATTGGATAGAAAACACTGAAATAATGTCTGTGAGTATAACAGAACTGATATGGCAGGTGAAAACCAGAGGAAAATCCATCTGGATTTCTTTTGTTTTGTTGAGGTGACAGTGAGTTCCATTGAGTTCCTATTGGCTATGCAGGGAATTAGCTCCCAGATTGCAGTTCCTATGGCTTCCACTAGATGTCAACAGTCTTTAGACATGGTTTCAGGCTTGTTTTTTGAAAAACAAATAAGAAATTGTAGTTGTTCCAGGTGGCTCAGGAAGAGGATACTACTGTTTTGGCGAGCGTGAATGGGTGCGCGCTCTTCATAATTTTTCTTTCCTATTGAACATACTGTTCTCTGTCACGATCCTCATAATGGACAGACCAAGGCGCAGCGAGGCATCCAGTATACATGTTTATTTAACGTAACAAAACACACGTAACTGGGCAAAATAACAAAACAGACGAGACGAAGATCGTAACATATAACATAGACTGACAACACGAACAAAGCTATGTCTAAACAATAACCCACAAACCCCAAGTGAAAACTACAAACATATATATGGTTCCCAATTAGAGACAACGACACTCAGCTGCCTCTAATTGGGAACCATTACCCCAACATAGAAATGTATAACCTACAACAGAAAAAACCCTACACCAAAAACAAAACAAAAACACTCCAGCCTGTCTCTCAGGCCTGGACATGACAGTTCTCAGTCTGAAATGTTTATTTAGACATTTGACAACCTGTGGATTAATTAGAATCATTGTTTGACTGTTTGTACAACTTTTTGGATTTCTTTGTCTGCATGTTGAACGACTGGATTACAGAACTCCATGACGCCATCTAAGCGGACTTTATCGAACAAAACAACCATTCTATGTGTTCCTGGGACCCGATTGCAAACAGAGGAAGATCTTCAAAGGTAAGTGATTTATTTTATCGATATTATTAATTTTTGTAACACCTGTGCTGGTTTGAATAATATGTTTTTGTAAATCCGACAACGCGGTTCGATTAACAAGATTCTAAGCTTTTGAATGGTGTATAACACTTGTATTTTCATGAATGTTTAATATTACTATTTTTGTCTTTGAATTTGGCGCTCTGCAATTTCACCGGATATTGTCAAAATGATCCCGCAAGCGGGATCCGATGCCTAATTAAAGTAACTAACTATGGTCTTCCGGATAGCCTGAGTGCACTTATTTGTCATTTGCCTGAACAAGAGCCAGTCAGCCTGTGTATGCGTGTGCCGAGCCTTTCGCCAAATGCAATTCTTGAGGTGGACTAACTCTGCAAAATCAGTCGAACCAGGGGTTGAACCTATTTTTAATTCTCACTTTCTTTATGGGTGTGTGTTTGTTAACAATACCACTGAAAATATAAAAAAAGAAGTTCCAAGCAGATTCTATACCATTTTACAGAGGTCAGTTCATGAAGGAAGGCTTGCTCATAATTTTTTTTAGAAAGCTTCTATGACAAATCAGGACAGGTCATTTCATTGATCAGCCATTACGAACACAGGCTGTAAAACAGTGATCACTAAGGTCATTACAGAAAAAAACAGACTGATACCTATAAGGATTGTTTGAGGATAACATCGAGGAGAGTAGCCTTTTCTAGGTGTTTGGAGTCATACCTTGTGGGATTGGTAATGATCTGAGAAAGATTTAGGGGAGTCCCATTGCTTTAGGACTTGGTCAGGAGGTTTAAGCATTTAGGTCACTTTTCATTTTTTCTCTATTTCAAAGTTTTTTTATTTTTATTAAACAGTAACATGCACAACATAAACATAACAGCCAGAGGGATTCCACAAAGAAATGAGAGAAGAAAAAAAACAAAAATAAACACAAATCCACATTATATCAATTAAAATACAGACATGTAGCGAATCTTTTTTTTTTTTTTGTATACGTTTTAATGACTCTATATAGTTTTCCAAATCAAATAAAAAAATTAAGAAAGGGGGTCTTTTTCTTCATAAATGTTGATTTGTGTATGAAAAATGTTCCTAATAAAATAAAGAAATGTATGACATTCTCATGTTCAATTGTGGAATCAGTGTAGTAAAATAATATGTCAGACTTAGACATTTCAATGGTTGTATGCATTTTGAGGCCAAGATATCGTTTTACATCAGTCCAGAACACTTCACTATATAAACAATGACAGAATAAGTGTTCAATAGATTCAGTTTCTAGTTCACAAAAATTGCATTCACATCAGGTATATTTAGAAATCAAGTTATTACACGTATAGACTCTATGGATAATCTTAAAAGGAGATCTCCTTTACAGTTTAGGTCACATAGCAGGACAAATTCGGAATTAGTGTAAGGGGTCAGAAGACAGCTTAGGGCATCTAGGGTACAGTCTGGTGCTGATGGAGGACGAAAGCACTCAGCAACAGTGAACAAAGATCTATTTGAAAGTTGAATGCTTAAAACCAGCAAATCAAATTGTTTGGGGACAGACTTGGTGCAGACAACCGAGCACTGAAGGTGATCCTTGGTAAAGATTGCCACTCTCCCACCTTTGGAAGATCTGTCTTGCCTATAATGCTGTAAAAGAATCCAGGAACCCAAACGATTTGGGTGGATCCCATCCTCTTTAAAAACGTATCGAAATTGCCAACAAAAGTTACACTCATTGAGCTGCAATAATCACTTAGCCAGTTGTGAAGAGAAAGAATGCTGCTAAAGCATTCAATGCCACGATTCGGAGAGGGCACAGGGCCAGATATGATGGGTCTTTTATTATTGTCTAGCAGAGAGTCACTTTTTCCAGTTTCAACTGTTCAGAGCTGCCCTTCATAATGTCATTAAAACCCACATGGTCTACGATAGAATTGATTTCCATGTCCTGACGAAGTACATTTGGGAGCAGCTTAGTAATGTAATTTACTCAAGCTCCGGGATAAGACACTGTTTTTGCACCAGGGAAGGTAATGTGTTTACCAGAAAAGGTAATGTGAAGAACAACATGACCTGCACCAAAGTCAAATTAGGATATAACGTTAAGCCAACGAGACAGTGTCCAAGAAAAAAAGATCTCCGGTAGAATGCCATGCTTATATTTTGTCACATTCACAACCGTAAGCTATTTTCTGTAACTAGCTCACCATCAACATGCAAATAATGATTTTGTTGTGAGCTTATTTTCCTGTAATAATTAATACAAATTAGCTAAAGTTAAGACGTTTGCTAGCCTGGTTTGCTAAATTGACATATACTACATTCGTTTCTTTAAACAAATAGGTTTTTTGGTGTTAAAATACACCAGTTATGTTGTTGTGGACCACCAGGCTGCTGTCATGCAGCCTGTTGTTTTTATGTTCATACTTTTTTATAACAACGACAAGTTTGATGTCGAACGACAATAGAATGTTCATGATGTCACTGCGACAACTGTCTACAAACATCTTGATAGAAATCTTTGGTTGTATAGTACACTACCATACTCACTCTGTTTAGCACATGGCCTTACATGTGAATCCTTAAAGAGATGGATGGGGCTAAGGCTTAAGAGGGTGTGAACGATGCTGAATGGGTGTAGACAAAGAAGAGCTCTCCAGTATGTGTACCAAAAATTAAAGGGCCATTTTCTCAAAAGTGGGGTTACAAGTTCATCCACGTTCAAAGCAGAATTACTTTCCCATTGTTCATCAACTGTAGTGTATGGTATACAATTTTCTAGCTGAGTCTCTACTTGTATTCAATGTAAAAAAAATAAAAATAAAAAAATAAAATGTTGCTACATAAGATCGAGTCGGTCGGTCACAAATGGCCAACCCCTGTCCTAGAATCCAGAATGCATTGGGGTGTTTGAACATGTTTGGAATTTGTGTGCGCACACACACACAAACAAACATGAACATGCACACACAGATGAGTGAACATCTATGTGTGCAGGCACCCAAACGTATGCGCACACACACACAATAATTGGGCTAGGACATTAGTGTGAGGAGTAGCACATTCGCCTTCACAGAGAATGGGAGATGCCGCAGAAGAGCAGGGGGCATGATAAAATGTATGACCATCTTCAGAACCTACACAGACGGCCTAGGCTTTTCCACACACAGCTCAGCTGCATCCTGATACATAAAAAGCAGAGATACAGTAACTCTCATTAGTCAAGAGAAGTTGAAGTGGAGCAGAGAGGACTGCAAAGAAGATAAATGACAACAAAGATGTGTCATTACAGTTTTTTTACAATCACTTTGGCACTAATTTCAGAACCCCCGTCATTTTTCAAAACTCTAGACACAAAACTCACAACCGATGATCAAAATCCACATTTTTCTAAACTCTAACACTTTTCCAATTGCTTGGATACAATACACATACAGCTAAGATCATTTGTTCATTGAACTAAAATCACCTGTTCAAAAAAGCAACTTAACATCAAAGTATTACCATTTCAAACATTAAGTCTGAGATGACTGTCTATTCATTTCATTACAATGATAGAACTGCTCAAAATGATAAGTAACTGTTGCATTACTCTTAATGCATAGTTTTATGGAAACTGACAAACAATATTCCATGTTTAGATCATGAAAGTTTCAGGATAATGAGATCCATTGACACCAATTACCGTGGAACACGAACCAATTGGACTATATTATCTATGGATGTAATATTTCATCATCATTCTTTATCAGACACTGTTTCTATGGTCCCATGTACCACTTTTCCAGACCATGTTTTCAGATTTGACATTACTGTACACTCACCGGCCACTCTTTTAGGTACACCTATCTAGTACTGGTAGGAACCCCTTTTGCCTCCACAACAGCCTAAATTATTCATGGTGTTGTACGTTAAGAGATGCCCTTCTGCACACCACTGTTTTAAATGGCTGTTATTTGAGCATTTGTGGCTTTCTGTTAGCTTGAATGAGTCTGGACATTCTCCTCTGAACTCTCTCATTAACAAGATGTTTTTGCCCACAGAACTGCCGCTCACTGAATGTGTTTTGTTCATCGCACCATTCTCTGTAAACTCTAGAGACTGTAGTGAGTAAAAATCCCAGGAGGACAGCTGCTTCTGAGATGCTGGAACCACCATGAGTGGCACCAACAATCATACCACAGTCAAAGTTGCTTAGATTACGCATCTTGCCCGTTCTAATGTTTGGTCGAACAACAACTAAAGCTCTCTACTCTATATATTGAGTTGCAGGCAGCCACATGATTCGCCGTTCGAAGGAGCAGGCTATTTGCGTTAACACACAGGTGTACCAAATAAAGTAGAGTATGTACGCAGGCCGTTGTAATTGCTTTTCAAATACCGCCAACTCGTTACTGTTGATTAATTTCACATTGTGGTACGAGTATATAGTGAAATGAGTGGTATCCACCTACTGCACAACAACACAGCGATAACATGGAGCCTTCAGGTGATCCAGGTCACAATAGAGGTCAAGGAGTGGGAGGAGGAAGAAGAGGAAGACGTGGTGGTCAAAGGAATGGCAGGGGACAAGCACCCCTTCTGAGAGGTGGTCGTGGGCCTCGTTTGAGAGGTGTGGGGGAACGTGGTAGAGGACAAGGCCACGGACCAAGACAGAGGCAGCAACAGCAAAGAGTGTCCAATGAAACCCGAGCAATAGTTGTAGACCATGTCGTAAATCATGGCATGACAATGACTGAGGCAGCTACAATGATTCAACCAAACCTCAGAAGATCAACCGTGGCCTCATTCATCAGAACTTTTTCCGCAATGAGAATCAGTAAGTCTTCAGCATGCACTAAACATTAGGCTACTCTCAAATGTCAAATGACAATACTGCATGCCAATGTGTACCACAGAGTAGGTGATGTGACTAAATGTGTTCTTACTGTAATTTCCCCCCCTGCAGAATTGAGACTAGGTCAAATAGGGGTGACAGAGGCAACATTCTGACTAACCAACAAGAGCGGGCTGTGGTCAATATGGTTCGGGCCAGAAATGATATTCCCCTTACAGAAATTCGGGCGCACATCTTGGACAAAGACGAAATGTTCAACAATGTGGAAGCCATAAGTTTGCCGACTATTGCACGCATGCTGAAAAGGCACCAGGTGTCTCTAAAATAGCCATACCGAGTGCCTTTTGAAAGAAATGCAGACAGAGCGAAGCAACTGAGGACTGAGTATGTTCAGGTATGTTCAGTTTCAAGATGCCTGTTGTGAAAAATTCCCCCCAAAATTCTACATAATTGTAATCAGTAATTCTCTTTCCAAAATGTACTGGATGCTGATGAAAACCATCACAAATTCCTATTTTTGGATGATGCAGGCTTTAACCTGGCCAAGTCAAGGATGAGAGGTCGGAAGATGGTGTGGTGAGACGCAGGCCTCGCATTGGATCATATAATGCAGCTCTCCTTGTAACCTTCCTTGATGCACTAAATCAGGTCTGTAGAGCTGATGGCGTGACCTATGTCATTGTTTGGGATAATGTCAGGTTCCACCATGCTCAAATGGTGCAAGCATGGTTTCAGGCCCATCCACAATTTACCACCCTGTACTTACCCCCAAACTCTCCTTTCCTTAACCTGATTGAGGAATTTTTCTCCAGGAGGAGGTGGAAGGTATATGATAGGCACCCTCACGAACAAGCTACTCTTCTCCAGGCCATGGATGACACATGCAAAGACATCACGGCAGACCAGTGTCAGGCCTGGATTCGCCATGCCCGAAGATTCTTCCCAAGATGTTTGGCTAATGAAAACATCCATTGTGATGTGGATGAGAACCTGTGGCCAAATCCACAAGACAGTAATCAATCCTTTGTTTTGCTTTTTACAGAAAGCCAGGTGAGGAACACTGCAGATGACGTTTTACTGTAGTTTTTTTATTTTTAGTAGCTAATTATTTCAGATCTTGTACTACACTGTGTCTGTAGTATTCTCTATACTAGTCCTTTTACAGTGATGTATTTGCGTGTAGTACCATAATGAAACATGTATGTCCCTATGGTATTTCATGATAAATTAGTTATTTGAACCAATGAGTCTGCAAGTGCAAGGTTTCTTGAATGCACAATGCAATGTTTTGAACATTGGACAGCCTGTATTACAGGTGATGACCGTTTTGTGTCTAGAGTTTTGAAAAATGACCACAAGGTTCGGAAATTAGTGCCAAAGTGATTGTAAAAAACTTTAATTATTCTTGTGTATCTGTCTATTGTCTGCAGATCTGTTACTAAGGATGTCTTGAATATACAGTCGCTAGTGAAAGTCTACACCCCTTGCACAGTCTTCACATTTTGCTGTGAAGGGATTCAATTAGATCTACATAACCTACTGTATTTTTTCAAAGTGAATGAGAAATTATAGACAATTGTCAATTTATAATTTGCATGTCTTCACACACCAGAGTTAATACTTGATGGAAGTACCAAACTCCCCAGTCCCTGCAAGTGACAACCATAACCATAACATGATGCTGCCACAGCAATACTTGAAGATACAGAGAATCAACAACTTTGCATTCACTCCAATTTTACTGGTCTGTATGACAAAGTGAAAAGAAGGAAATCCTGTGTTAAAACAACACAGATTGAAGCGATGGACCTCACCTACCCTGCAGTTAACCCCTAAACATCTGTGCTATTAGGACCAACTAGAGTGCATAAGTCACACAGTGACAGACCAAGGCTAACTCTGATGTGTTGGGGGGCTTCATCTATGGCTTACTGGATGGATGGTCTCAGAAGATGAACAGAACTGACTGTAAAAGAGAGGTAAACCAGTCTATCATGACATGCTAAGAACCATAGCCCCATATTCAGGTGTGACTGCAATACGTGACAAAACATTACTTTCTTGATTAGTATTTTACTGCAAGTATTATGTCCTCTGATATTTGTTGAAAACATGAGAACACATACATTTGTGGATCACACAGAACATTTTCAATGGAAGTGATATACAGAGGTCCTGCTAGTTCTGGCAGCCTTGGCCTAGGTCTTTATCAATCACTGTTTTTGTTGGGGCTTGTTCTTTGACTTGGCCTATCATTCTTGACTTTTTTATTTGTCCTAAAATATAACAGTGTATTTATGCAGTGGTGGTGTTATACAGCTGTTTTGACAAGGCTCTGTATCCACTTGTACTTTTTCACATCTCTTTGGAATTTTCGGGGGGCCTCAATAGCCTGCTGACACTCTAGCTCCAGTTCTCTAGCCCTGTCTTGGCATGAGTGTCACCCAGCAGAGGCGGTCTCCTCTTGGAGCTCAATAGTCCATTTGAGCTGCATTAGAGGCCCCAGCATTGCCACCACCCAGGCCCAGGCTTTATAATTACTTATTTTCAGCAGACAGTTAGCAGTATCACTGAAGAAATACCTTTACTTATCACCCTATTCACCTTTAAGAGACACGTACTTCATCCTGAAGTGCAGTGGTGTGCCTTACGGACATCCATCTCTGTTTCTTAACTCTTTGACATGTACGAACACACGGGTGTGATCATTCTACAGTAGTCCCTGCAGCGAACGCTCAAACCAGTGTAATTAGAACACTTATTTAAAACGTCTAGTTACGATTGACGCAACAGTCAGCGTTTGTGCTGGCCGCACTATTTTTTCACAGAAACATTTTGCACAAACACAGTCTTTACAACATTAGGCCCTCAATGTGAGCAGTTTACTACAGAAGTAGTGACAGCATAACACAATTCTCATCCAAACCGGAAAATGTAGGCTACATTAGTTGTAGAGCTAACTGGGGGAAAAGTTACCTAACACAAGTGGTTATATTTAGCTCAGAAACTCAGAAAGCATAATATGACAGAAACCACAATATGAATTAGCTAATAGCGATGACTATTTAAAATTCATGACATCACGGATGAGCTCACCAGCGATCAAAATAATTGAGTAAAACACATCTGATGATGGGTAATTTGTGCGCACAAGATAAGAGGTTACAAGATGAGTTGGGTCTGTTTGAGGTATGCATGTTAAAGGGGGTGTGTCGTCTACCATCATTCACTTCCGGAAGTTTACTCGAAAGACAAGTGAACCATCCCCTCACCTCATTTTGTTATAACATATTTGGCCTGAGAGACATGTACTTGACAACCAGAATGCATTGTATGATGTCAACAAACAATTAGCTTAGCATTAGCTTAGCATTAGCTCATCATAATCTGTACAACCTTCAAAAAAGTATTTTACACACACCGTATGTGTCCATTACAACCTATGCAAGAATCGTAATGCATGATTTCTGACCAGTACAAAATACATACATAGTGTGCTACAGTAGAAACAACAACACGATATACAGAAACTATAATGTTAACTTGTTAGGGAGTGGCAGCTGAGGGGTCGGTTTTGGAGAGCCTGGCGTGCCCAAAGTAAAATGCCTCCCATTCAGGCCCAGAAAATAGGATATGCATATATTATATGGTACCATTGGATAGGAAACACTCTGAGTTTTCCAAAACTGTTAACCATTTGTCTGTGAGTAAAACAGAACGCATATAGCAGGCGAAACCCCGAGGAATTTCTGTCCTGGAAAAAGTGATTTTGACACATTGCTCATTTGGGCACCCCTCCCTCATGAAAATGACCATATAAGGGCATATGAATGCAGTACTCATCGCTTCCTTTAGATGTCAACAGTCTCGAGACAGTGTAAGTTTTCATTTTGGATGAATAAGACCAGAGAATAAGAGCAAACCAGGAAGTGTATCTTTTATGTCAACAGTAGCCAGCGCGCGCTCCCGACAAGGCGCGCTGTGTGTTTTTTACCGTCTTTATCGATCAGTTTATATTCCGGTTGATTTATAATAGTAAATATACGTAAAAGTGTTCCTAAGGATACATTTAAAACTATGTTTGATTGTTCTTGGACAAGTTTATAGGTATAAGATGAACGAGTTTGCGTCACTTTTCAATGGAGTAGTGGAGGCTGTCATTTCTGATTATAACGCGCAAACCAAATGGAGGATTTATGGATAAAATACATTACTTTTTCTAACAAAAGAACCATGGATTGTCTTCGTTGGACACTTAGGATGACCTCAGCAGAAGTTCTTCAACAGGTAATTGATTTGTTTTCGCTGTGAAATGTGTTGTGTGTGCCATGATGGCTAATCGATTCATGGCTATGGGAAAAATGTGAGGTGCTACCCTCAAACAATCAAATATGCTGCTTTCGCGGGAAAGCCTTTTTGAAATCTGACAACGCTGTGATATTGCCAAGAAACAGAGCTTTTGATGAGTATGGAACACTTGTATATTGGTGGATGTTTAATAATTCAACTTTTGGATTTTGAATTTGGTGCCTTACATTTTACCTGGTAGTGTCGGGAGCAGCCCGCTAGCGCCCCAGTGATCCCTGTTTCATTAAGGAATATATTCATAGCTTAGTACCTCAGAACACCTCACAAAACAACACGATTGCCATTCAAGTTTAATAAGACTGGCAATCAGATATTTTTAGTGCCATGTTACATGTCCTTAACGTAATAAGGCACACACTCAAATCAAACTTTATTACTCACATGCCCCCGAATACAGGTGTGGACATTACAGTAAAAGTCTTACTTACAAGACCCTAACAAACAATGCAGTTTAAAAAATATGAATAGCTGCAGTAAAATAACAATTGCGAGACTATACTCTAACTTCCACGATGCATCCAAAGCCCTCTCTTGCCCTCCTTTCGGCAAATCTGACCACGACTCCATTTTGTTGCTCCCAGCCTATAGACAGAAACTAAAACAGGAAACACCCGTGCTCAGGTCTGTTCAACGCTGGTCCGACCAATCTGATTCCACGCTGCAAGATTGCTTCGATCACGTGGACTGGGATATGTTCTGGACAGTCTCAGACAAAAACATTGATGTATACATTGATTCGGGGAGCGAGTTTATTAGCAAATGCATCGGTGATGTTGTACCCATGGTGACTATTAAAAGCTTCCCCAAACCGAAACCGTGGATTGATGACAGCATTCGCACAAAACTGAAAGCGCAAACCACTGCTTTTAACTACTTAGGGAGTGGTGGGGCGCTATTAAACATTCATCAATATACAAGTGTTGCATAGTCATCAAAAGCTCGGCTTCTTGGCAATATCACAGCGTTATCAGATTTCAAAAAGGCTTTACGGCGAAAGCACAACATTTGATTGTTTGAGGGTAGCACCTCCAATATTTTACCATTAGCATAAATTCATAAACCATCGCGGTTCACACAAAACACATTTCACAGCGAAAACAAATCCCTTACCTTTTGAAGAACTTCTGCTGAGGGCTTCCCAAATGTCCATCGAAGACATCCAATTGTTCTTTTGTTAGAAAAAGTCATTTATTATATCCATAAATCTCCGTTTGGTTGGCGCATTATGTTCATAAAATACAGCGTCCACTCGCCCATTGAACCGTGAAGAGAACGCGTTCAACCTATACACTTGTCCAAGAACAATCAAACATCATTGATAATGTATCCTTAGGAACATTTAGTATAATATTTCAACCAGATTATAAACTGGGCGATAGGAAAGGAAAAAAAAAAACACAGCGCGCACGAGCCCGTGTACGCGCATCCTCTTCTGTTTACATCTGATGACCACTTCGAAATTCTTCTTCTATTACCATCCAGAGCAACTATAACATCAAACACTGTCTAGAGACTGTTGACATCTAGTGGAAGAAATAGGTACTGCAATCTTACTCCCATATATGGTCATTTTCAATAGGGGAGGGGTTCAAAATGTGTCAAATACACTTTTTCCAGGACAGAAATTCCTCTGGTTTTCGCCTGCTATATCCGTTCTGTTATACTCACAGACAATATTTTAACACTTAGAAACTTCAGAGTGTTTCCTATCCAATAGTACTAATTATGTGCATATCCTATTTTCTTTGCCTGAGTGGGAGGCATTTTACTTTGGGCACGCCAGACTCTCCAAAACCGTCACCTCAGGAGCCGCTCCCTAAGAAGTTAATCATGACAAGGTGACCGGAAACATGACCGAATGCAAACAGTGTAGCTATTCCCTCCGCAAGGGAATCAAACAAGCTAATCGTCAGTATAGACACAAAGTAGAGTCGCAACTCAATGGCTCAGACACGAGACGTATGTGGCATGGTCTACAGTCAAGGACGTATTACAAAAAGAAAACCAGCCCCGTCGCGAACACCGACGTCCTGCTCCCAGACAAACTATACAAATTCTTTGCTCGCTTTGAGGACAATACAGTGCCACTAACATGGCCCGCTACCAAAACCTGTGGGCTCTCCTTCACCGCAGCCAACGTGAGTAAAATATTTAAAGGTGTTAACCCTCGCAAGGCTGCCGGCCTAGATGGCATCCCTAGCCGCGTCCTCAGAGCACGCGAAGACCAGCTGGCTGGTGTGTTTACGGACATATTCAATCAATCCCTATCCCAGTCTGCTGTTCCCACATGCTTCAAGAGGGCCACCATTGTTCCTGTTCCGAAGAAAGTTAAGGTAACTGAGCTAAACGACTATCGCCCCGTAGCACTCACTTCCGTCATCATGAAGTGCTTTGAGAGACTAGTCAAGGGTCATATCATCTCCACCCTCTGACAACCTAGACCCACTCCAATTTGCTTACCGCTTTAATAGGTCCACAGACAACGCAATCGCAATCACACTGCACACTGCCCTAACACATCTGGACAAGAGGAATACCTATCTAAGAATGCTGTTCCTCGATTACAGCTCAGCATTTAACACCATAGTACCCTCCAAACTCATCATTAAGCTCAAGACCCTGGGTCTCGAATCCGCCCTGTGCAACTGGGTCCTGGACTTTCTGACAGGCCGCCCCCAGGTGGTGAGGGTAGGAAACATCATCTCCACCCCGCTGATCCTCAACACTGGGGCCCCACAAGGGTGCGTTCTCAGCAGTCTCCTGTACTCCCTGTTCACCCATGACTGCGTGGCCATGCACGCCTACAACTCAATCATCAAGTTTGCAGACCACACTACAGTGGTAGGCTTGATTACCAAGAATGACGAGATGGCCTAGGAGGGGAGGGCCCTCGGAGTGTGGTGTCAGGAAAATAACCTCACACTCAACAAAACAAAGGAGATGATTGTGGACTTCAGGAAACAGCAAAGGGAGCACCCCCCTATCCACATCGACGGGACAGTAGTGGAGAAGGTGGAAAGTTTTAAGTTCCTCAGCATACACATCACGGACAAACTGAAATGGTCCACCCACATAGACAGCGTGGTGAAAAAGGAGGAGGCTGAAGAAATTTGGCTTGTCACCGAAAACACAAACTTTTACAGATACACAATCGAGAGCATCCTGTCGGGCTGTATCACCGCCTGGTACGGCAACTGCTCCGCCCACAACCGTAAGGCTCTCCAGAGGGTAGTGAGGTCTGCACAACGCATCACCGGTGGCAATCTACCTGCCCTCCAGGACACCTACACCACCCGATGTCACAGGAAGGCCAAAAAGATCATCAAGGACAACAACCACCCGAGCCACTGTCTGTTCACCCCGCTATCATCCAGAAGGCGAGGTCAGTACAAGTGCATCAAAGCTTGGACCGAGAGACTGAAAAACAGCTTCTATCTCAAGGCCATCAGACTATTAAATAGCCATCACTAACATTGAGTGGCTGCTGCCAACATACTGACTCAAATTTCTAGCCACTTTAATAATAAAAAATTGGATGTAAAAAATGTATCACTAGTCACTTTAAACAATGCCACATTGTATAATGTTTACATACCCTACAGTCGTGTCCATATGTTTTGAGAATGACACAAATATACATTTTCACAAAGTCTGCTGCCTCAGTTTGTATGATGGCAATTTGCATATACTCCAGAATGTCATGAAGAGTGAACAATTAATTGCAAAGTCCCTCTTTGCCATGCAAATGAACTGAATCCCCCAAAAACATTTACACAGCATTTCAGCCCTGCCACAAAAGGACCAGCTGACATCATGTCAGTGATTCTCTCGTTAACACAGGTGTGAGAGTGACGAGGACAAGGCTGGAGATCACTCTGTCATGCTGATTGTGTTCAAATAACAGACTGGAAGCTTCAAAAGGAGGATGGTGCATCATTGTTCTTCCTCTGTCAACCACGGTTTCCTGCAAGGAAACACTTGCCGTAATCATTGCTTTGCACAAAAAGGGCTTCACAGGCATATTGCTGCCAGTAAGATTGCACCTAAATCAACCATTTATCAGATCATCAAGAACTGCAAGGAAAGCGGTTCAATTGTTGTGAAGAAGGCTACAGGGTGCCCAAGAAAGTCCAGCAAGCGCCAGGACCGTCTCCTAAAGTTGATTCAGCTGCGGGATCGGGGCACCATCAGTACAGAACTTGCTCAGGAATGGCAGCAGGCAGGTGTGAGTCCATCTGCACACACAGTGAGGTGAAGACTTTTGGAGGATGGCCTGGTGTCAAGAAGGGCAGCAAAGAAGCCACTTCTCTCCAGGAAAAACATCAGGAACAGACTGATATTCTGCAAAAGTTACAGGGATTGGTAAAGTAATTTTCTCTGATGAATCCCCTTTCCGATTGTTTGGGGCATCCGGAAAAAAAGCTTGTCCGGAGAAGACAAGGTGAGCGCTACCATCAGTCCTGTGTCATGCCAACAGTAAAGCATCCTGAGACCATTCATGTGTGGGGTTGCTTCTCAGCCAAGGGAGTGGGCTCACTCACAAGTTTACCTAAGAACACAGCCATGAATAAAGAATGGTAACAACATCCTCCGTGAGGAACTTTTCCCAACCATCCAGGAACAGTTTGGTGACGAACAATGCCTTTTCCAGCATGATGGAGCACCTTGCCATAAGGCAAAAGTGATAACTAAGTGGCTCGGGGAACAAAACATCAATATTTTGGGTCCATGGCCAGGAAACTCCCCCAGACCTTAATCCCATTGAGAACTTGTGGTCAATCCTCAAGAGGCGGGTGGACAAACAATAACCCACAAATTCTGACAAACTCCAAGCATTGATTATGCAAGAATGGGCTGCCATCAGTCAGGATGTCGCCCAGAAGTTAATTGACAGCATGCCAGGGCGGATTGCAGAGGTCTTGAAAAACTGCAAATATTGACTCTGCATCAACTTCATGTAATTGTCAATAAAAACCTTTGACACTCATGAAATGCTTGTAATTATACTTCAGTATTCCATAGTAACATCTGACAAAAATATCTAAAGACACTGAAGCAGCAAACTTTGTGGAAATTAATATTTGTGTCATTCTCAAAACTTTTGGCCACGACTGTACATTACTCATCTCATATGTATATACTGTACTATATACCATCTACTGCATCTTGCCTATGCAGCACCGCCATCGCTCATCCATATATTTATATGTGCATATTCTTAATCATTCCTTTACACTTGTGTGTATACGGTAGTTGTTAGATTACTTGTTAGATATTACTGCACGGTCAGAACTAGAAGCACAAGCATTTCGCTACACTCGTATTAAACATCTGCTAACCATGTGTATGTGACCAATAAAACAATAAAATGTTATTTGATTTTATTTGATATATACGGGGTACTGGTACAGAGTCAATGTGCGGAGGCACCGGTTAGTCGAGGTAATTGAGATAATATGTACATGTAGGTAGAGTTATTAAAGTGACTATGCATAGATAATAACAGAGAGTAGCAGCGGTAAAGGAGGGGGCATTGCAAAAGTCTGGGTAGCCATTTGATTAGATGTTCAGGAGTCTTATGGCTTGGGGTTAGAAGCTGTTAAGAAGCCTTTTGGACCTAGATTTGGTGCTCCGGTATCGCTTGCCGTTCGGTAGCAGAGAGAGTCTTTGACAATTTTTAGGGCCTTCCTCTGACACCGCCTGGTATAGAGGTCCTGGATGGCAGGAAGCTTGGCCCCAATGATGTACTCGGCCGTACGCACTACCCTCTGTAGTGCCTTGCGGTCAGAGACCGAGCAGTTGCCATACCAGGCAGTGATGCAACCAGTCAGGATGCTCTCGATGGTGCAGCTGTAGAACCTTTGGAGGATCTGAGGACCGATGCCAAATCTTTTCAGTCTCCTGAGAGGGCATAGACAGTTCACGACTGTCTTGGTGTGCTTGGACCATGTTAGTTTGTTGATGATGTGGACACCAAGGAACATGAAGCTCTCAACCTGCTCCACTACAGCCCCGTCAATGAGAATGGGGGCGTGCTCAGTTCCTCCTTTTCCTGTAGTCCACAATCATCTCCTTTGTCTTGATCACGTTGAGGGCGAGGTTGTTGTCCTGGCACCACACGGCCAGGTCTCTGACCTCCTCCCATAGGCTGTCTCGTCGTTGTCAGTGATCAAGCCTACCACTGTTGTGTCATCTGCAAACTTAATGATGGTGTTGGAGTCATGCCTGACCGTGCAGTCATGAGTGAACAGGGAGTACAGGAGGGGACTGAGCACGCACCCCTGAGGCCCCTGTGTTGAGGATCAGCGCGGCGGATGTGTTCTTACCTACACTTACCACCTGGGGGCAGCCCGTCAGGAAGTCCAGGATCCAGTTGCAGAGGGAGGTGTTTAGTCCCAGGGTCCTTAGCTTATTGATGAGCTTTGAGGGCACTATGGTGTTGAACGCTGAGCTGTAGTCAATGAATAGCATTCTCACATTGGTGTTCCTTTTGTCCTGTTGGGAAAGGGCAGTGTGGAGTGCAATAGAGACTGCATCATCTGTGGATCTGTTAGGGCGGTATGCAAATTGGAATGTGTCTAGGGTTTCGGGGATAATGGTGTTGATGTGAGCCATGACTAACCTTTCAAAGCACTTCCTGGCTACAGATGTGAGTGCCACGGGTCAGTAGTCATTTAGGCAGGTTACCTTAGTGTTCTTGGGCACATGGACTATGGTGGTCTGCTTAAAACATGTTGGTATTAGACTCGGACAGGGACAGGTTGAAAATGTCAGTGAAGACACTAGCCAGTTGGTCAGCGCATGCTCGCTGTACACGTCCTGGTAATCCATCTGGCCCTGCGGCCTTGTGAATGTTGACCTGTTTAAAAGTCTTACATCAGCTGGTGCTCTCATGCATGTTTTAGTGTTATTTTTATATTCCAGTCTGTGCTAGCAAAACAGTCCTGTAGCTTAGCATCTCCTTAGTCTGACCACTTTTTTTTGACCAAGTAACTGGTGCTTCCTGCTTGAATTTTAGGTTGTAAGCAGAAATCAGGAGGATAGAATTATGGTCAGATTTGCCAAATGGAGGGCGAAGGAGAGCTTTTTTACGTGTCTCTGTGTGTGGAGTAAAGGTGGTCTAGAGTTTTTTTCCCTCTGGTTGCACATTTAAAATGCTGATTTGGTAGAACGGATTTAAGTTTCCCTGCATTTAAGTCCCCGGCCACTAGGAGAGCCGCCTCTGAATGATCATTTTCCTGTTTGCTTATGGCGGAATTCAGCTCATTGAGTGTGGTATTAGTGCTAGCAGCGGTCTGTGGTGGTATGTAGACAGCTACGAAAAATACATATGAAAATGTGAGCAGTGTCATCTAGGTAAATAGTGTGGTCTACAGCTTATCATGAGATACTCTACCTCAGGCAAGCAAAACCTCAAGACTTCCTTAGATATCGTGCACCAGCTGTTTACAAATATACATAGTCCGCCATCACTTGTCTTACCAGACACAGCTGTTCTATCCTGCCGATACAGCGTATAACAAGCCAGCTGTATGTTGATAATGTTGTCGTTCAACCATGACTACATGAAGCATAAGATATTACAGTTTTTAATGTCCTGTTAGTAGTTAAATCTTCCTCGAAGGTCGACTATTATATTAGCTAGTAGAACGGAAGGCAGCAGGGGTTTATTCGATCGCCTACGAATTCTCAGAAGGCAGCCCGACCTCCACCCTCTTTTTGTCTTCATCTTCTCTTCACGCAAATGACGGGGATTTGGGCCTGTTCCCAGGAAAGCAGTTTGCTCGTCGGACTCGTTAACTCTTTAGGCATCATCAGCAGTGGTGACGGTTTTGGAGAGTCTGGCGTGCCCAAAGTAAAACGCCTGCCACTCAGGCCCAGAAACTAGGATAGGCACATAATTAGTACTATTGGATAGGAAACACTCTGAAGTTTCTAAAACTGTTAAAATAATGTATGTGAGTATAACAGAACTGATATAGCAGGCAAACATCCAATGAATTTCTGTCCAGAATATTATTTTTGTTGTGACATTTCCTCAGTTTGATAGAATTCCTATTGAAATCCATGTAAAATAGCTCCCAGATTGCAGTACCTATGGCTTCCACTAGATGTCAACAGTCTTTAGACAGTGTTTGACAGCTAGCTCCCCAATGACAGCTAGCGCCCCCAATGATCCCTAAGTGTTTTAAAGGGCTTCTGCCAGTTAGTGGTGAGTAATCGCTGTTCTGATGTCCATAAGTTATTTTCGGTCATAAGAGACGGTAGCAGCAACATTATGTACAAAATAAGTATAAAAATAAGTTACAAACAACGCATAAAATGAAAAAACACAGTTGGTTAGAAGCACGTAAAACGTCAGCCCTCTTCTCCGGCACCATGATACGGACTACTTTGATAGGAACGCACACATGTCCAAAGTTATTATTAGTAAGGAAAACAACAATGAACAGGCACGTGCGCGAGCACATGGAAACTCACTCAAACACTGTTCCACGTACCCACAAGTTACAATAGGTACCCTAGTTAGCGAGCTCGGTGAAACTTGTTAACATAAATCTTTATATTGTCCACATTGTAACAAAACTTATGGTTGCATAACAGCACATTGTGTAACATTACCACAGTTTTACATTGAGAAATTGCGGAGCCAAGGACAACATACCCTGCTAGCTGAAGGTCAGGCAAAAGAGAACAATAAGAGGGTACGTAAAAACAGATAACCCGCGATGGACCAAACCAAAATATACAAAACTTTTACAATCAAGTGTATTTACAATATAGATATGAAAAAGTGTTTGTACACCAAAAAATAACATTAGCAATGCAGCGGTAATAAAATAAAAAAAACACATTCAATTATTATTATTGTCAAATTATTAACATCCCCTCTTGATCTGGCCTATTTGAACTGGTCCTTGTGTGCAACTTGGTGCATAATCTAGGGGAACAACATCACACTGCTACACATGTTCTGTTCTGAATGGAGATGCGCAAATGTGCATATTTGAACTGGGGAAACACTGGGGAAGTGCTTGGGCTCTCATTGAAGAGAAGTTTGTCAGGCTCAGTAATGCCTCAAGTATAAATAGTCCGCAACAGTGAAATGGGCTACTTCTATGTGAATTAATAAGGAGGCGGAACTCACCTCAATTCATACTGTTGTTAGAATTATTTTTGAAATTCACAAGTTGAAACATAGTTCATCGATAATTAGCAGGCAGCGTGCCTTGGTTTGAGGGCAGTGTGGGTTAACTGTCCTGTTGCGTAACAATTACATTTTGTAACAGTGAGTGCATTCTGTCATCACACTCATAAAAACCGCCGGGGGGACCATTAGAGATATTTGAAACGGGGAGGGAAGATCTATAAAATCCCGGTGTGCCTGGCTGTCACGACTTCACAGATATTAGGGGTATAATTTCACTGCTTAATTATCCCATTTTCTATTTCCAATCACATTCACAAAGTGCCAAGTCTTCAATATGTTTTTTTGTCCTTTTGATCAGCATGAAAATGATGACATTTGCACACGCTTGAGCATGCACACACATACAGGATTCTACAAAAACGCTTTTCAGATGGTCATTGTCTAAATGATTTCTGCTGTGTGTTGGAAGGGAGCCACAGCCACGTGCGTCAGTCACGTCTACTGACTGAGCTAATCTGCATTTCAACTCTGTGTGATAGTCAATTAACTAGTCATAGGGTGGTGTTAATTAAACATGGGCTTTGACTGCACAGCTGCAAATGGTTGTGGAATGGCTGTGGGTTGTGGCATAGAAGCATCTGCCCGAGCTATTCAGCTCAGGGAAAGATACACAAACCTCTCTCAAAATTGCTGACAGTCCTCAAAAAGTGGTGAATCCACTCAAATTGAGCCCTTGGATAGTGATATCAGATAACAAGGTTAAATAAGCTTAATATAAAGAGTGACTATGTAGAAATCAGTATGATTATCACAGTGGATAAGAGTAATGCCTTTATTCGTCTGAATTGAGTTGAACCAACACTATCTTACTCTGTCATCTGATTAGGGGCTGTATTCATAAAGCTTATCAGGGTAGGAGTGCAAATCTGTAGATTTGGTTTTTGGATCAAAATGAAGAAGATTATATAGACAGGGGGGGCCCTGATCCTAGATCAGAACTCCTACTCTGAGACAATTTATGAAAACAGGCCTAGAGCAGTGAGTAACCTCTCAGAGTTCAGAACAGTACCTGCTCCAAGTCGTTGGTCATCTCCTCTATTATTCTGCTCTGCTCCAATACATAATTGAAGAGGGCAAAGTTCTGATCCCCTCCTGACAGTTAAAAGACAGCGTACCAACAAACAAACAGAAATGGTTAATTTCATTGAGAAACAGCTGTTTGGACAGATCTGAATGGCAGACACTGACAAGCAGTATCAAATGTCATTCATTTCATGTAGAGACAATCAAGTAATATTTGATGAAGGTAGACGTGTTTCTTCTAGTTCTTATTTTTGAAGGAACAAGTACAGAACACGTCAATTACAAATCCCTACTCAGACTGTTGTCGTTTTCTGTCATAACACAGACATTTGGGGTAAAGTATGGGTGGGTAATGGAAGATAACGGTGACATCTGTGCCACGGAATTACTTATATTTTTGACAAATGGTGTACAAATAATATTGCATTAGTCACTAACTGTAGAAGTAGTATATAAATCTAAAACAACTTCATTGCTAAGACAGTTTGGGTATATCTGTCACACCCTGATCTGTTACACCTGTCTTTGTGCTCGTCTCCACCTCTTCCTCATTATCGCCAGTGTATTTACACCTGTGTTCTGTTTTTCTGTTACCAATTCGTCTTGTCAGGTCTTACCAGCGTGTTTTCCCATCTCCCTGCTTTCCCAAGTTCTGTTTCCTAGTTTCCCCAGCTCTGACCATTCTGCTTGCCCTGACCCCGAGCCTACCTGCCATTCTAAACCTGCCTGACTCTGACCTGTTTACGAACCTCTGCCTGTCCTGTCCCCGAGCCTGCCTGCTATTCTGTACCTTATTCCCTCTGCCCTGGATTACGGACCCCTGCCTGACTTTGACCTGTCTTTTGCCTGCTCCCTGTTTGGGTCAATAAACATCTTTGACTCTATCTGTCTGCATCTGGGTCTTATCCTGAGTTCTGATAATATCTTTATGCCATCTCTGAGGAAAAGAAACGAGTGAAACCTTGTCTGTAACATAGTGGTTGGTGCCTTGAGAACACAGTTAAAAACTTTAAGACAGCATCACCAGAGGGAGTCAGACATGTAACATATCCATCATCAAATTTGGTGTTTAAAACCTAATCTGTTGCAGCCAGAAAGCAGCTCTATTGAATGCTGTTCCAATTTCCATTTATAAATTATACAGTATAGTAGGCAGTTGGGTCTTTCTTCCAAAAATGTAAAGGCAATATAGAAAAAGACTTAAAACAGTCAACTGAAACTTTAGATTTATCTATATCAATTTATATATTTCAAATGGAAGTGTTCTTACTATTTGTAAAAAAAAAAAATGATGCATAATTTTCAAAGCTGGGGTGTTTGGGTGGCTTTGTTAATTTAGATGATGTCAGGGAGAGTCTTACTCTGCATGTAGACGTTGAAGAAGAGCTCAATGTCGAAGTCAGCTGGGTTCTCCTTTTACTGACCCCTCTGCTCCTGTCAAGCCTTCATAGCCAGCTCCCTCAGTCTCTCCTGTTTCAAAAATTTTTTAGGGGCTGCCTCTCGGGCTTCCTAGCTAGACATTTCTCCTCGTAAAAGCACCTCTCTGCCTTTGCTGCCAGCTCCTTCTTGGGACGGCGATATTCCCCAGTCTGGCTCCAGGGTCCCTTACCATCCAGAATCTCCTCCCATGTCCAGGATTCCTGCTGTGGGGTGCGCTACTTGGTCCTTGGTTGGTGGGTTATTCTGTCATGATCGTTATAATGAGCGGACCAAGATGTAGCGCGATTTCCATTCCACATGTTTTAATAATAAGTGGAACGTACAAGATGCAACAAACAAAAATAAAGAAACACAACGATCGCTATATCTGTGTGGAAACACAAAACACACAGTTAAACTGACATACATACATGAAATAACCCACAGCCCAGTGTAGAAACGAACAAACATATATATGGTTCCCAATTAGAAGTAACGACAATCAGCTGCCTCTAATTGGGAACCATCAAACCCAAACGTAGAAATACACCACCTAGAACCAAAAACCCCTCCTAACCAAAACACAAATGATTAGCCAGCCTGCTATCCCAGGCCAGGATGTGACAATAGTATAACAGCTAAATTATTCATTTGTCTTTTGCATACCATTATTATGTCTGAAAACATTCACTGGTGTATTTCACTCAGTGTTCATGGTACGAACAGTGAGACCTCCATCTCTATAAAACTCCCTATCTGTACTCTGGCCCTGGTTCAAAACTCTCCATAGATCCCCCCGCTTTATAAAAATGCATGTACAGAACCAGGCTGTTTGTCTCTCCTGAGCCTGCTATGTCCTTGCAATGAGGTGCTTGTTAGCAGGAGGAGGGAAGGCTGAGGGGCACCTGGTCTGAAGCCCCTTGTTTTACAGGGTCAGCCATAGTAGTATGGCGCCCCCGGAGCAAATTAGGGTTAAGTGCCTTGCTCAAGGGCACGTCGACAGATTTTTCACCTTGACGGCTCTGGTACTTTCGAACTAGCGACCTTTAGGTTACTGGCAGAACTCTAACCGCTAGGCACTAACCGCTAGGCACCCCAAAGAAAGCATGAAGTGGTGTAGACAAACAGAATGTTCGGTACTCCTCCTTTCCCTCTCTGTCTCTCCAATTATATTCCAGCTCAGTTTTTGACACACTTGGAATGCAGTTGTCGGCAGATTTCTATCTAACTTATGGATTTCTTCACACAGGATAAAGCTTTCCTGTCAAGACTGTCTGCTCTAGTTATTTAGTCCTAAGGCTTTTAAATTACTGTGGTTCTCTCTTAAAGGGTCATTTCCAAGAATAAAAATGTGTGCGTGTATAATCTGTAATTTCATGGGAAAACATCTCACAGTTCCTCTAATTCTTCCTCTTGTTTTTCAGAGAAGAAGGGTACATTTTGGGTTCCCTGAGTGAGCATCTGGGAGAGCTGTTCTGTTCGACTCATTATTTATTTATAAATAACAAATAATGACACATGTACTAACTGTATTCTGTGGCTACGACTGTGGGCTTCCACAAAAACAGACAGAAAGTTCTTAGTATCACAACGGAACTTGAATACAACATTTCACTTGTGAGAGAACATTCTGACTTGCTATACTGTACTAAAACACTATTATTTAGAAATCATACCATTTACATTTTGGTTCCATTAACTGGTCATTGTAACATACACAGAGTACACAAAACATTAGGAAAAGCTTCCTAATATTGAGTTGCACCCCCTTTTGCCCTCAGAACAGTCTTAATTCATCAGGGCATGGACGAATTTTGACACTACAATGTGTCGAAAGCGTTCCACAGGGATGCTTGCCCATGTTGACTCCAATGCTCCCCACAGTTGAGCCAAGTTGGCTGGATATCCTTTGGGTGGTGGATAGGGCTGTGGCGGTCATGAAATTTTGTCATCTGGTAATTGACAATTAATTAACATAGGCACGTTTAGCATCTCCAGGCCTCCACACATACAAACCACTGATGGGCGCCTTTGGAACAGCTACATTTAAAAAAGTCTAATAAATCTATTGTACATACACCACCACAATAAATCCATTACTTATTTTAGTCAGGTCTAAAGAAACATTATGATATGAAGAAAATGTATTTCCGAAGAACAGAATATGAGTTGGCCTACTGTATGTTATCTGGCTATGCTCCATGCCATAGGCTGTAGGCTTGTTCATTTAGCTGACAAGATATGCTTATAAGTCATTTGCCATTATTTTATATTATGTGATTATATAGTAAGAAGAATATAAACTTAGCTAATTAAAATAGAAAGGATGTTTTTCCCATTCAAGAGCGTGACAGCCTGGGATTGAACCCGGATCTGTAGTGACGCATTGCCTTAGACCGCTGCGCCACTCGGGAGCCCCCCGCGGAAAACTAATTAGCATATACAAAATTTCTCCATAAAAGTCTGACAGTTTAAGCATTGGATGCGTCTATCCACCAATGTCATATTTCCATATCTGCGGTGAAAGGGGACAGAGCTAGAGCGGTGTTTGTCAGACCATGAGACGCCCATCTGTAGCGTCCGAACGGCAACCCTCACAAGCGTCTTGGGACTCGTCTGAAGTTGACACAGCCGATCTGCCAACTTCTGTCTGTAGCGTCCAAACAGTTTGGGCTACACACTAATATGACCCTTTTGTGGTAAGGTGAGACTCTCACAAACATGTTGGTTGTTTTGCTCTAGGACGCCCACATGCCTCACAAGACGAAGGTCTCCTGGTACCAGTTGAAAAGATTCATGGAAGTATATATGGAGACTGTTTAATGCCAAAAATAAGCAGTTAAATACAAAATGTAAAATGTTTCCTGACCTTTCTTATATCTTTCAGACATACTGTAGGACAGACACTTCCTTTAGATGTTTTGGGGGGTGACTATCCCTTGTTCAATGTAGTAAATATGTTATTCAATGCATTTGTATGGGCTAATAGAAGTAAGGTCAAATAACATTTTTCATTATATATATATATATATATATATAGAGAGAGAGAGAGAGGTTTTTTATATACTTCAAGGGGTCTTAAAATTCAAATAGCAAAATTATCCTTTGTATGACCTTCTTAAAACAATTCCATATAGCTTAGTAGAACTCCCCTCCCCCAGCTTGGACAGCTCCTCATTTCCTCTTTCAGCAAGTGTTGTATTTTCACCCACAGTGGCCAACCCATCATTCATTCTGATCTTAAATCCAACTCTCCAATGTCCACAGATTATTTCCCACTAGAATACCATTTTGCTATTTCCCTTTGCAATATATCCCTCCATTTTATAGAGCAGCAGGGCTTGCAAACTATCACAGATTATAAAGGGAAACCAAGCCGTGAGCTGCCCAGTGACACAACCCTACCAGACGAGCTAAATGCCTTCCATGCTCGCGTCGAGGCTAGCAACACTGAACCATGCATGATAGCACCAGCTGTTCTGGACGACTGTGTGATCACGATCGCTGTAGACCTTTAAACCGGCTAACATTCACAAGGCCGCAGGGCCAGACAGATTCCCAGGACGTGGACTCAGAGCATGCACTGACCAGCTGGCAAGTGTCTTCACTGACATTTTGAACCTCTTCCCGACCCAGTCGGTAATACCTAAATGTTTCAAGCAGTACACAATAGTCCTTGTGCACAAGAACGCCAACGTAACCTATCTATCTAAATGACTTTCGCCCCATAGCGCTCACATCTGTAGCCATGAAATTATTTGAAGATCATGGATTACACCATCATACCTGACACCCTGGAACCACTCTAATTCACATACTGCCCCAACAGATCCATAGATGACTCAATCTCTATTGCACTCCACACTGACCTTTCCCACCTGGACAAAAGGAACACCTATGTGAGAATGCTGTTCATTGACTAGAGTTCAGTGTTCACCACAATAGTGTCCTCCAAGCTCATCACTAAGCTAAGGACCCTAGGACTGAACACCTCCCTCTGCAACTGGTTCCTGGACTTCCTGACGGGCCGCCCCTAGGTGGCGAGGGTGGCTAACAACACATCCGCCACGCTGACCATCAACACGGGGGGCCCCCTCAGGGGTGGGTTATTAATCCCCTCCTGTACTCCCTGTTCACTCACGACTGCGTGGACGTGCACAACTAACACCTTCATTAAGTTTGCCGACGACACAACGGTAGTGGGCCTGATGCCCGACGACGAGGAGTCAGCCTACAGGGAGCAGATCAGAGACCTCCTTCAACATCAGCAAGACAAAAGAGCTGATCATGTACTACAGGAAGCAGAGGGCCAAGCATGTTCCCATTCACATTGACAGGACTGTTGTAGAGTGTGTTGAGAGCTTCACGTTCCTATGTGACCACATCAATAAGGACCTATCATGGTCCAAACCAATGCCACTCATAATACATATCAGCCTGTGCAGAGAAGCACGAGATTGAACTTCACTCAACAACTTTCTATAGTTTTCCCCTTTAGTTAACACTATCAACATTTCGCTCTACTGTGTGCTCAAAACAACGCAATATTAGCGACTTTCAATGTAACATACAGAAACAAAACTAACTATGCAAGACTTAGTATGCAAAATTAACTGTGCAAAATATGTTCTTGTAGGCAGAGCGCATTGGAGTAGGATTCTTTTGCATTGACAAGCTCGACTCTACTCTACACAGACCGGTGTGCCATAACCAATCAGAGCTGCAGTAGGCCTATATGCAAATAGCCATTGTCATATATGGATCTGTGCCGTTCACTTTGAGCTGGACTGTGTTTACAGTATGAACAGTTGCAAGTAGATGCGCTTCTTTAAGATCAAAGCGAGAGCTGCATGTAGCCACCTATGCACATTTGTTCATATTCTCTGCTAGTTAGTGATTTATTAGCCCAGTTATAGCTAATTTCTAGGATCCATTGCTTTCTACAAGAGCACAAAATGTATGCATTTCTAGCCATCTTTGAATAGCAAGTCAGGTAGAGGTTTTTTTATGTCTTAAAAGGGCAGTGTTGTATTTTGAAACAGTGTTCAATAAGCTAAATAGCCAATAGGCAAAGGGTAGCATCATTTGTCTGATTCTCTAATAATGGTATGGGAATAATAATTCTTGCATCATGAAGTCACCTTCTTGTCTGAAATACAAGTGGATAAACAGGTTAATGTCATGCCCTGCATGTTCTTTTCCAAAGTCTTATGGAATGTAGGCCTACATTGAACACCACATGATTGCTGATACTGTAGACTGAATGATATCTGTTATACTTCCAATTTAACATATTATGGGATGCATTTCTCTCCAATGTTTTTGAAGGGTAGGTCTACATTATGATCAAATAGCCACAGTAGCCTACGTGGACACTGTTAAAACTAACTTAAAGCAGGTACAGCCTCAGTGTTCACAGTAAACGTGCGCTAGAAATTGCACTTCATTTTCACAAAGTTCAAGTTTGCTCTCAGCAGACCTGAAATTTGCAGTGATGGAAACATTTGAGGGAATTTTGGTCCAACACACCAACACTGTCATGAAGAGGACATGACAATGCTTCTTTCCCCTCAGGAGGCTGAAAAGATTTGTCATGGGACCTCAGATCCTCAAAAAGTTCTACAGCTGCACTACTGAGAGCACATTGACTGGCTACAACACCTCTTGGCATGGCAACTACTTGGCATCCTAACGCAAGTTGCTAAAAAGGGTAGTGCGTACTGGGCCGAGCTCCCTGCCATCCAGGACCTCTATACCAGGCGGTGTCAGAGGAAACCCCAAAGATGTGCCATAGACTCCAGTCACCCAAGTCATAGACGGTTCTCTCTGCTACCGCACGGAAAACGGTACTGGAGCGCCAAGTCTGGGACCAAAAAGCTTGGGAACAGCTTCTTCCCCCAATTCATAAGACTGTTGAACAGTTAATCAAATGACCACCCTGACTATTTGCATTGATCCCCTTTTTATTTGCACTGACTCTCTTGCTCCGGCTCTATACACATTCAAACATACACTGAGTAAGAAGTAATGCATGAATTTACGAGTTGTAGGTCTTCGTCAGGTATCTCTGTTGGGCCCAGGACTTATGACACCTCATGTTGATCGTAAATTGTAGGCAGCAGACGTTTTCCTTTTGGGGTCCAACTTTGGCAAATAGAATTTGTGTTACTATGAGACTCTCTCCACCCCAAAACTACAACATCAAACAATGGACACTGGGACAGTATATTTCAACATCCAAATATGTTGGGTATGATGAGGGATGGAATATGGATAATGAATTTCTATTTTGTGATGCCATTAAAATTGTTATAAAGACATTATAACGGAAACATTGTACATTGAAGAGCTTTTACATGGTGTATATCAGATTTACATACTTTACGTTGTGTAGAAAATATCCAGGATAAAGATATTGTTTTTGTGGTGATAAGATTGTGATTTTAGTTCTCTAATGAGATCATGGTAAATTGTAATACCTTGCCTCGTAACCAGCCACGCCACAGTGAGCCCAGAGAGCGTGTAACCAATGACGTAAACACCCCCTTTTTTACCCAAAGGTATAAAGCATTTGAGTTAAGAATTAACATGTCAGACTAGAAGGGCCATAAGCTGCAGCTGAGGTCTACGATTAGTCATGACCCCGTAATGCAGCACAAGGTTGAAGAAGACAAAGGAACCTTAACAATCAATGCTATGGTTGAGTAGCTGTATCCAAGAAGGTGAATTTAAGTAGGACCATCCGGTTATTATTTTCAAATCATTGTGTCCTACACTGCTTTCATCACTACTCAGGGATCATTGACACGGCTGAGTAGACGTTCCCAGGAGACCACTCTTCCAGAATGAGTGTAAGTAAACAATAAACTAAGAATGACAGTCTGACCTCTTGTGAACAATCAGAGACTTACACCAGAGAATGAAGGCCATCTGAAATACAAAGGCCCAATAAAACCCTCCTCACCAAGTGGAACCCGGCACACAACCCTTGTTGGCAATCACAGAGGTCAGACGTTTCTTGTAGTTGGCCACCAGGTTTGCACACATCTCAGGAGGGATTTTGTCCCACTCCTCTTTGCAGATCTTCTCCAAGTCATTAAGGTTTTGAGGCTGACGTTTGGCAACTCTATCCTTCAGCTCCCTCCACAGATTTTCTATGGGATTAAGGTCTGGAGACTGGCTAAGCCACTCTAGGACCTTAATGTGCTTCTTCTTGAGCCACTCCTTTGTTGCCTTGGCCGTGTGTTTTGGGTCATTGTCATGCTGGAATACCCATCCACGACCCATTTTCAATGCCCTGGCTGAGGGAAGGAGGTTCTCACCCAAGATTTGACGGTACATGGCCCCGTCCATCGTCCCTTTGATGCGGTGAAGTTGTCCTGTCCCTTAGCAGAAAAACACCCCAAAGCATAATGTTTCCACCTCCATGTTTGACGGTGGGGATGGAGTTCTTGGGGTCATAGGCAGCATTCCTCCTCCTCCAAACACGGCGAGTTGAGTTTATGCCAAAGAGCTCCATTTTGGTCTCATCTGACCACAACACTTTCACCCAGTTGTCCTCTGAATCATTCAGATGTTCATTGGCAAACTTCAGACGGGCATGTATGTGCTTTCTTGAGCAGGGGGACCTTGCGGGCGCTGCAGGATTTCAGTCCTTCACGGCGTAGTGTGTTACCAATTGTTTTCTTGGTGACTGTGGTCCCAGCTGCCTTGAGATCATTGACAAGATCCTCCCGTGTAGCTCTGGGCTGATTCCTCACCGTTCTCATGATCATTGCAACTCCACGAGGTGAGATCTTGCATGGAGCCCCAGGCCGAGGGAGATTGACAGTTATTTTGTTTTTCTTCCATTTGCGAATAATCGCACCAACTGTTGTCACCTTCTCACCAAGCTGCTTGGCGATGGTCTTGTAGCCCATTCCAGCCTTGAGTAGGTGTACAATCTTGTCCCTGACATCCTTGGAGAGCTCTTTGGTCTTGGCCATGGTGGAGAGTTTGGAATCTGATTGATTGATTGCTTCTGTGGACAGGTGTCTTTTATACAGGTAACAAACTGAGATTAGGAGCACTCCCTTTAAGAGTGTGCTCCTAATCTCAGCTCGTTGCCTGAATAAAAGACACCTAGGAGCCAGACATCTTTCTGATTGAGAGGGGGTCAAATACTTATTTCCCTCATTAAAATTCAAATCATTTTATAAAATTGTTCAGATGCGTTTTTCTGGATTTTTGTTTTGTTATTCTGTCTCTCACTGTTTAAATAAACCTACCATTAAAATTATAGACTGATCATTTCTTTTTCAGTGGGCAAATGTACAAAATCAGCAGGGGATCAAATACTTTTTTCCCTCACTGTAAGTATTCACACTCTTTGCTAAGAGACTAGAAATTGAGCTCAGGTCCTCATCTTTTCTGGGAAATGAAGCTTTCCCCCTACATGACGATCTCATGTGCCCTTATCCAGGTATGTAATATAATAGAATGTTGGAATCAATTTCCCTTGTGGTTAATTTGAGGCCGATCCTGCCGGAACAGGATTTGTTCGTACTGGCACCTATTTGCCCAGATCTGGGCATGATTTTTCTCACGGCATGATTTATTAATTGTTTCACTGTTCACACTGTAAACATTATAATAAAAGTGATCAGCGTTAAATCAAGTTGCCTCCTCATTATTTCTCTCGCCCCTCAGGAAGACCATCATGTAAAAGTGCGGTGATTCTTCTGTGTAATCATCCTCTCCTGCCACACTGATTCCAGACCTGTTCTCTTATTTGTACATAGAAGTTATGGGGAGTGCCGGTGGGGTAAGTAACTGATCTTGACACATGTCTTGTTAGTTGTGGTCAGCTAGTGAAGAGGTCCCTACATAATCTTGTCGCCCAACTGAATTTGGAACTTGGGAAAGCCAAATAAAAAATGGATAAGAAGGCTGTCGAGTTTGATGACATTTTTCAAGTCCACAAATCCAGAGAAATATGGTGAATCAAACCCAGAACGAGCCAGAGGACTGTCAGTCCCGGAGGAGAGGAGTGAGTAGCAAACTTTTCCTGATGACGATGCCTTAGCTAGCAGCGCTGCTAATCCCTCCAGTTGAGCAACTACACCGGGATCTCCACTAGCTAGTAGGCCTACTAGTGAGTCAGACTCAGCGGGAGAGAGAGACGGAGAGCTGGGAGGGGACAGTGCATCCACCAACGAAGTGCTCGGAGCAGGTGCAAATTGGACTGCGGCTCAGTTCAAGAACAAGCAAACGTATATCCCCTGGCTTGTCATGCAGAACTCAAAGCTGGGCTCTACAACATGCAAAAAGTTATGGAGCTTGGGTCTAGAAAAAAGTGTGTGGAATGTACAGTAACATATTCTGCCTCCAACTTAAAAAACAACAGAGCCCTCAGAAAAAAGGTTTTTGAACTTGCCCGAACCAAGGTGCATTTGGTGTCAGCAAGCATTGTAAAGTCTAAAGTGGACACCCAGATTATAGTTAACACTCAAAATGTAAAAATAGACACTACAGCCAAATTCACGCTCTGAATTTACGAAAGGACAATCTGACAACGCTCTGACTTATTAAAGGCCAGAGAGAATTTACGAACACACCCATAGTGAGTGCAAGAGTGGGGGGTTATCCGGGAGTGGGAGGTTGGGGGGCTCTGAGGTACCGGAACACATTGAGGAAAACAAGTTACAAAAACAACACAGCAGCGCAGCCGACTGAGTAAACAGCCAAGTAGCCTACCATCTATGGGGGCGAAATGGACAGCTCTTTCCAAGGTGATGATTTAATTCAAAGCATTTCAAAGTGTATGCACCTTTACATGAGAAGTGCCATTTTATCAAGCCTTTTGGAATATGGTTCCTGAAAAATGATGGTGTTATTGTTTAATAGATATATATCTGACATTCTCTTGTTACCTCTCATTCACAGGTGTCCATCTCAACAAACCTGGGCGTACCTGGAACTACTACCACTCGTTGTCAGAGAGTCAGAGAATGCATTCGGCATCGTGGCTGCAAGGATGAGGATTCTTGGACTCACAGACTCAATTCTTTGTGTGCACTGTGATCCAGTAGAGTTTTAAATCTTGCTAATAAAATGAAACCTGATTCTGGGATGTCTCAGTGTGCAATAATTTAGATTAGATTGAAGTACACCAACAGTAGAAGAAAGCCTGTAAAGTCTGTGGCACACAGCTCTTCTGTATGTTGTCAGCACTTAATGTTCAAATAGAATACATTGAAACACCTTGTATGAGATGAAGAAATGCCAACAGAGCTTTTTCAGCACATAAATAAACTTTTATTTTTGCTTTTGAAAGCAAACGACAATACAAAAGTGTTTGCTGAGAACAGACATGTAAACAAGTGTCTACGGAATAAAAGGTAAGTGCCAGAGTGTAGTGTTCATTTATCTGAATATAAATATTTCTGAAAGGCCTCCCGAGTGGCACAGCGGCCTAAGGCACTCCATTACAGTGTTGCGGCGTCACTACAGCCTGGGGTTTGTTCCCAGGCTGAGTCACAACCGACTGTGACCGGGAGTCCCATAGGCCGGTGTACAATTAGCCCAGTGTCGTCCATGTTAAGGGAGGGTTTGGCCCATCGCGCTCTAGCAACTCCTTGTGGCAGGCCCGGGCGCCTGCAGGCTGACTTTCGGTCGTAAGTTGAACAGTGTTTCCTCCGGAAACATTGGTGCGGCTGGCTTCTGGGTTGAGCGAGCTGGTGTTTAGAAGCGTATGACTCAACCTTCGCCTCTCCCGAGGCCGAAGGGGAGTTGCAGCGTTGAGACAAGATCGTAATCACAAATTTGCCTGCCATTCAGGACCTCTATACCAGGCGGTGTCAGAGGAACATCCTAGAAATTGTCAAAGACTCCAGCCACCCTAGTCATAGACTGTTCTCTCTGCTACAGCACGACAAATGGTACCGGAGCGCCAAGTCTAGGTCCAAAAGGCTTCTTAACAGCTTCTACCCCCAAGCCATACGACTCCTGAACAGCTAATCAAATGACTACCCAGACAATTTGCATTGTCTCCCCCCACCTTCTTTTACACTGCTGCTACTCAGTTATTATCTGTGCCTAGTCACTTTAACTCTACCTACATGTACATATTATATAAATTACCTCGACTAACCTGTGCCCCCGCACATTCACTTTGTACTGGTACCCCCTGTATATAGCCTCGCTACTGTTGTTTTACTGCTGCTCTTTAATTATTTATTATTTTTCTTAAAACTGCATTGTTGGTTAAGGGCTTGTAAGTAAGCATTTCACTGTAAGGTCTACACCTGTTGTATTTGGGGCATGTGACAAATAACATTTGATTTGAGAAAGGGGGGGTAAAAATGAAAAAAATATACAAAATCAAATAATGAACAATAGTAACTGCTATGAACAGACATGTAAACAACAAAAGGGCCAAATATGAAGTGTCAAGAGTGTAGATACAAATATTTATGAGCAGTATAAATATTTCAGAACAATAGTAAAACAGTGTCTTATGAACAGACATGTAAATAACAAAAGTGTCCATGGAATAAAATGAAAGTGTCTAGTGTCTGATCCAAAAAGGATCATGTGACCCAGGCTATATGTACATGTCATGCACCTCGAGCAATGACATCGATGACGTCACGGCCCAAGATAAAGACAAGCTGGCAGGCCTTGATAAAGAGGGATGTGTTTGACAGGCATGTGATGTATGTTATACATTTTTTTATATATATACTTTTTTTACTCCTTTTTCTCTCCAATTGTCATGATATCCAATTGGTAGTTACAGTCTTGTCCCATCGCTGCAACTCCCATACGGACTCGGGAGAGGCGAAGGTCGAGAGCCATGCGTCCCCCGAAACATCACCCTGCCAAGTCGCACGGCTTCTTGACACACTGCTTGCTTAACCCGGAAGCCAGCCGCACCAATGTGTTGGAGGAAAAACCGTACAACTGGCGACCGTGTCAGCGTGCATGCGCCCGGTCCTCCACAGGAGTCACTAGAGCGCGATGGGACATCCCGGCCAGCCAAACCCTCCCCTAACTCGGATGACGCTGGGCCAATTGTGCGCCACCTTTTTGGTCTCCCGGTCGTGGCCGGCTGCGACACAGACCGTGATCTCACCTGGGTCTGTAGTGACGCCTCAAGCACTGCGATGCAGTGCCTTAGACCGCTGCACCACTCGGTTAGGCCCATGTTATCGCCTTACTGACATAGTTTGATAATGTCACACCATGTTGCACTTTCCCTAACATGCCAAGAATGTGCCATAGCTTGGGGTAAAAAATATTGCATTATGCCAGTCACAGGTCATGTTCTGTGTTCCCAATGAGTGTAAAGGAGAGAGTATTTGAAGAAGTAAACCAGGCACCACTACACCACTGGCCGTATCAAGCGTCTCAGAGTAGGAGTGCTGATGTCAGAAGCTCTTCCCTCTCTGTAATCAGGGAGCTAAAGTCTGGAAACAGAGCGAGGATCCAGAAGTAAAACTTGGGCTGTATCCAAAACATTTACAAGCTGCCAAATCCTTGCTTCCTCCATTCTTAACTTCTCCTCTCTAAAAGCTAATTGGAAGTCCGAGGGCGGGACCTAGGATCCTCTTCTCCAATTTTGTTTATTTATTTTATTTAACCTTTATTTTGACAGCGAGTCATGCGCTTTAAGAGGGGAGGAATGGAGAAAACAAGGACGGCGGAAGCAAGGTTTTGACAGCTAGTAATTTCTTCAGACACAGCCAAGCTTTCATCTGTCTGCAGACAAACAAGACAAAAGGACTACGCAAAGGGTCAACAGACCCGCCTATCTGCACGCTATGCCAAGTCAGGACTGAGTCAAATGCGGGGTCCCATAAATCATAGTCATCTGGGTGTCCATGGTTAGCATACACACACCCAGGCCTTGAATTTTGAAGCAGCCAGGAGCACCCTTGATGTTTGAGAGGCAACATCAGTCAGCCCTGCTTGTCAGAATCAGTTTGGGTCACAGTCACACCGGCATCAAATAAAATTGTATTTGTCACATGCGCCGATTACAACTGATGTAGACTTTATCGTGTATTGTTAGCTTACAATGCAGAGTTTAAAAATAACAGTAATTTCAAAAATTGTAACACAAGAGGAGTAAAATACAATGTGCAGAGGTACGAGGTATTGAGGTAGATATGTACATCAAGGCAGTGTAAAGTGACTAGGCATCAGGATAGAAAAGAGTAAAATAAAGAACAGAGTAGCAGCAGCAAAGTATGAGTGCAAAAGTGTGTGCGTAATGTGTATTTATCAGTGGAGTCTGCTGACGGGAGGACGGCTCATAGTAATGACTGGAATGGAGTCAATGGAATAGTGTCAACCACATGGAAATCGTATGTTTGATATCATTCCATTCTCTCCATTCCAGCCATTATTATGAGCCATCCTCCCTTCAGCAGATTTGACTGGTATGCATGTGTGTTAGTGTTGTGTCGGTATGTGTGTGTGTTAGTGTATGTGAATGTGTGTGGGTTTGGGAGTGTCAATGTAGTGTGTGTGAGTGAGTGTTTATATGGTGTGTGTATATATAGTCTATTGAGTGTGCGTAGGGTCAGTGCAAGATAGAGTCAGTACAGATAGTTTGCCTGTTGGTCCATGAGTCGATGCTCCTGTACCGTTTGCAGGATGGTAGCAGAGTGAACAGTCTATGGCTTGGGTGGCTGGAGTCTGGCAATTTTTCGGGCCTTCCTCTGACACCGCCTGATATAGAGGTCCTGGATGTCAGGGAGCTCGGCCCCAGTGATGTACTGGGCTGTCTGCACCACCCTCTGTAGCGCTTTGCGGTCAAGGGAGGAGCATTTTCCATACCAAATGGTGATGCAGCCAGTCAAGATGCTCTTGATGGTGCAACTGTAGAACATTTGGAGGATCCGAGGGCCAATACCAAATATTTTCAGCCTCCTGAGGGGGAAGAGGTGCTGCCGTGCCCTTTTCACGACTGTGTGGGTGTGTGTGGACCACAGTGATGTGGACGCCAAGGAACTTTAAGATCTCAATCAGTTACACAACATCCTCGTCGATGTGGATGGGGGTGTGCTCTCCCCTTT
The DNA here is from genome assembly GCA_030435695.1 of Brachymystax lenok tsinlingensis. Taxonomy (NCBI): domain Eukaryota; kingdom Metazoa; phylum Chordata; class Actinopteri; order Salmoniformes; family Salmonidae; genus Brachymystax; species Brachymystax lenok. The sequence goes on from CM059805.1 coordinate 20,035,860, forward strand.
CTCCTATAGTCCACAATCAGCTCCTTGTTGTCCTTGCACCACACTGCTAAGTCTCCTCCTTCCTGTAGGCTGACTCATTGCAATCGGTGTTCAGGCCTACCACCGTTGTGTCATCAGCAAACTTGGTGTTGTAGTCGTCCGTGGCCATGCAGTTGTGGGTGAACAGGGAGTACAGGAGGGGACTAAGCACAGACCCCTGAGGGGCCCCAATGTTGAGGGTTGGTGTGGCAGAGGTGTTGTTGCTTACCCTCACCACCTGGGGCCAGCCCGTCAAGAAGTCCAGGATCCAGTTGCAGAGGGAAAGGTTCAGCCCCCGGGCCCCTAGCTTGGTGATGAGCTAGGAGGGGACTATGCCGTTGACAACATTCTCACACATTTACAGTGAATTTGGGAAAACATTCAGACCACTTCACTTTTTCCACTTTGTTAAATTACAGCCTTATTCCAAAATGTATTAAATTGTTCAATCTACACACAATACCCCATAATGACAAAGCAAAAACTGTTTGTTAATTTTTCAGCAAAAAAAAAATCTGTATAAAAAAACTTTATCACATTTACACAAGTATTCAGACCCTTAGTACATTGTTGAAACACATTTGGCAGCAATTACAGCCTCAAGTCTTCTTGGTTATGATGCTACAAGCTTGGCACACCTGTATTTGGGGAGTTTCTCCCGTTCTTCTTGTATCTCATGGTCAGATTCCTTTAGGTGCCTCTTGGCAAACTCCAAGTGGGTTGTCGTGCCTTTTACTTAAGAGTGACTTCCGTCTGGCCACTCTACCATAAAGACCTGATTGGTGAAGTGCTACAGAGATGGTTGTCCTTCTGGAAGGTTCTCCCATCTCCACAGAGGAACTCTGGAGCTCTGTCATAGTGACCATCCGGTTTTTGGTCACCTCCCTGACCAAGGCCATTCTCCCCCGATTGCTCAGTTTGTTCCAAACTTATTTTATTTAAGAATGATTGAGGCCACTGTGTTCTTGGGGACTTTCAATGCTGCAGAAATCCTTTGGTACCCTTCCCCAGATCTGTGCCTCGACACAATCCTGTCTCAGAGCTCTACGGACAATTCTTTCGCTTCAACCTCATGGCTTGGTTTTTGCTTTGACATGCACAGTAAACTGTTGGACCTTGTATAGGACGTGTGTGTGCCTTTCCAAATCATGTCCAATCAACTGAATTGACCACAGGTTGACTCCAATCAAGTTGTACAAACATCTCAAGGATGATCAATGGAAACAGGATGCACCTGAGATCAATTTCGAGCCTCATAGCAAAGGGTCTGAATACTTATGTAAATAAGATACGTTTTTTAATTTTTATAAATGAGCAAACAATTCTAAAAACCTTTCACTTTGTCATTATGGGGTATTGTGTGTAGATTGATTAGGACAAATGTATTTAATCAATTTTAGAATAAGGCTGTAATTTAACAAAATGTGAAAAAAGTCAAGGGGTCTGCATACTTTCCGAATGCACTGTATCTCCCCTCTTGTCCAGGTGGGAGAAGGCAGTGTGAAGTGCAATTGAGATTGCTTCATCTGTGGATCTGTTGGTGTGGTATGCACATTGGAGTGGGTATAGGGTGTCTTGGATGATGATGTTGATATGCATCATGACCAGCCTTTCAAAGCACTTTATAATAACAGATGTGAGTGCTACAGGGTGATTGTCATTAAGCAGGTTACCTTGGAGTTCTTGGGAACAGGGACAATGGTGGTCAGCTTGAAACATGTTGGGATTACAGACTGAAGATTGAAAATGTCTGTGAAGACACTTGCCAGCTGGTCTGTGCTTTGAGAACGCGTTAACCTGTTTAAACGTTATGCTCACGTCAGCCATGGAGAGTGAGATCACACAGTCATCCAGAAAAACACGGGTTTTCACTAAAGGCACAGTGTTATATTCATCGAAGCGAGGATGAAAGGCATTTAGCTCGTTTATGAGTTCTGCATTGCTGGGCAACTCATGGCTGGGTTTCTGTTTATAATCCGTTTTCGTCTGCAAGCCCTGCCACATACTACGAATGTTGGAGCCGTTGTAGTAGGATTCCACCTGCCTCCTATATTGTCCTTTTGTATGTTTGATGTCTCGTCAGAGGTCGTAGCGAGATTTCTTGTATACGTCAATGTCCCGTTCCTTGTAAGCGGTAGCTCTAGCCTTTAGCCAAGGGCAGATATTTTCTGTAATCCATGTTTTTTTGGTTTAGATAGAGTCTTCTAGTCACTGTGGGTATGACATTGTCTATGCACTTATTGATGAAGCCTGTGACAGTTGTGGTAAACTCCTCAATGCTATCGGATGAATCCCAGTACTAGCAAAACAGTCGTGTAGCCTTGCATCTGTTTCATCTGACCACTTCCGTATTGAGCACATCACTGGTACTTCCTGTTTGAGCTTTTGTTTGTAAATGGGAAGCAGGAGAATGGAGTCATGGTCAGATTGGCGGGAAGGGAGGATGAGGGAGGGCCTTGTATGCATTTCTGTGGGTAGAATAAAAGTGGTCTAGAGTTGGTAGAAGTGGAGTATGACGGTTTTAAGTCTCCCCGTGTTAAAGTCTCGGTGCTTCTGGGTGAGCGGTATCCTGTTTGTTTATGGCCTCATACAGTTAGTTGAATGCCAGAGTGCTGTTGGCTTGTGGAGGGTTGTAGACAGCCAGATTTCCTTCACACTTGAAGCAGCAGTTGTTATTTATGAAAAAAAATGCACCTCCTTTCGACTCCCCCGACGCCACCCTCCAATCCTGCCGCATGCTTGGAGAATCCACCGAGTACTACGTGCATAGCGTCATCATCCAGCCACATTTCAGTAAGACATATAATATTAAGCTTTTTAAGTCTCTGATAAGAGACTCTCGAACAAAGCTCATCCCTCTCATTCTCCTAGTGACTGGACATTTACCAATAGAACGGAAGAGGAGCCTTTTGGTTTACTCTTCGCCTCAAGTTTACCAAGACTCCACCTACGCCTGCAGAGTTTTGGTAGCCCATGGAACAAAGGAATAGGGTCTTGTATGAACAGTGGAACAGCTGAGTTTGAGTTGAAGTCGTATTTGAAGTCGAAATCGAGGTTAGTAACTGTCGATCTGATGTCCAGAAGTGCTTGGTGGTCATATGGGATAATAGTATGAACTTTAAGCCCAAAAAAAGAGATAAAAAAACATAAGTCTCTATATAGCAAAGTAGGGTTGGACCTTGTAAGATGTCACCCTTCTCCGTTGGCGCCATCTTGTATTGTCATTCCACAAAGGGAAGTTAATTTAACTCAAGTGCTTTTACACTTACATTAAGACCAATAGCAGCCTCCAACCCTCACCTGATGTGAACTCCCATGCCATCAATGTATGCCTAGGTACGGAATCCATATTAGGAACATTGGGGGTGGCGCTTGACTAGTTCAGGGTTGAGACTTGACTAGGTGAAGGTTGAGTAGGAGGGATTACTCTAGACTAGTTCAGTGTTGAGACATGACTAGGGGAGGTTTGAGATCTGAGGAGGAATGACAATGTTCCAAATATGCGATTCCGTAACGGGTACTGTTTCTCAGCTCTTAAATTCACTTAGTCGGAGTTAAATAATAAAATAGTTTTTAAAGCAAAAGCAGTTTGAACCAGTCCAGTACCTCTCCTGGGTTTCCTTTTCCTGAGCTCTCCTGGCTCTGCTAAGTCTAAGGACGGTGCGCTGTAGTGCCAAGACCTCACTCTCACCTACAGTACACACAGACAGGGATCAAAGTACACACCTTCATAACATTGTGCTCACCTGGGGCTTTGAGGCCTCGTCACAAAGTCAGTGCATATATAGTGAGAGAAATATAACTTATTTTGGTTTTGCAGTAGTAGCACTGTCTACTCCATTGGTGAGGTTTGGATTTGTGCATTAAAATGTTGAGTAACGTAATAAAGACCATTTACAATGCTTGGGCTCTAGGGACCTCCTCACAAAGTCTGAGCAGTTGCAGTGAGATAAATGACATGTATTTTGATTTCGCTGTATAGTTTTGCAATTATGTCCACTGCACTGTTTAGTCAATGTAGAGTAGTGAAATAATAACTTGGTTGACACTGGCAGGCTGTTAACTTTGCATTACAATTTAAATAACTCAAGTAGATAATAGTATTTTCCCCTTCAAGAAATGCCCTTGATTTGTTATGTACACACTGTACTTACAAAATACTTGATATTCAGTGATTTGTCAACAACAGCCTATAGATTGAATGCAGTGCAAATATAAGCATGATACTTTATCCATCTTGTGTATATTGGGAAGATGAAGTTAAAGATTGTACTACATGTTTGCCCTCGGACACAGCGTACAGTAAGTGACCTTATGGTAAGGCCACTCATCTCAGGGCCTTATCATGAACAAGGCATTTATTTCAATTGACTGATTTCCTTATATGAACTGTAACTCAGAAAAATCGTTGAAATTGTTGCATTTATACTTTTGTTCAGTATATTTTGATATAAAGTAATTGAGGACAGCTTCACATCCAGAGTTCAAGGACCTCATTATAAGAACATTGGGGTTGCAGGTAGCCTAGTGGTTAGAGCGTTGGACTAGTAACTGGAAGCTTGCAAGATCTAATCCCCGAGCTGACAAGGTAAAAATCTGTCATTCTGCCCCTGAACTGTCACCACTTCCGCGGAAGTCGGTCCCTCTCCTTGTTCGGGTGGTGTTCGGCGGTCGACGTCACCGGTCTTCTAGCCATCACTGATCCTCTTTTCATTTTCCATTTGTTTTGTCTATGTTTTACACACCTGGTTTCAATTCCCTCATTACATGTTTTGTATTTAACCCTCTGTTCCCCCCCCATGTGTTTGTGTGGGATTGTTCATTGTAGTGCTTGTGCACATTATTTACTGGTGCGTTACGGGATATTTTGTGCCCATTTACTCTCGTGTTGTTTGAACCATTGGGTTGTTTATTAAACGACTAAGTTTATTACCCAGTTTTGCTCTCTTGCGCCTGACTTCTCTGCAACCAGTTACGCAACCCCTACATGAACAAGGCAGTTAACCCACTATTCCTAGGCTGTCATTGAAAATAAGAATTTGTTCTTAACTAACTTGCCTAGTTAAATAAAGATAAAATAAAATAAAATAAAATTGTCCACCCACCACAGAGAGCAAACATAATTTCCAATGAACAACAATTTTATTAAAAGTCAGATAACAAATATTGGGAAACGGAGGATTACAAGCTTTTGCGTAATATTCTGTTTGCACTGCATATTCTGAATTATGCACATCAGCCTAAATTATAATTAATAAACCCCACACAAAAAAAGCTGTTTAATTGAAAGAGTGAATCATGTTCTCTCAGCCACCATGTGAACTGAAAAGCCTCTGCTGTATTCATGTTGACAGAATGTTATTTAAGAGAACATCCAAAAGAAAACAATTCTCTTAGTTCAAACATCTCTACCAAGGGTACTTAAGACTAAGCGCAATGTTAATTCAAAGATGGCTCGCATTCACTTTGCCTTGAGACTCAGGTGGTTATAATTCAAAATTTGCCACAAGGCAAACATTCACTCAATGGGCATCGAAAGCCTTTTGGTACTACAATAACACAAAACATACCTGCTTTATGTGAAGTGGATTTCCTAAAGTTTTTGGACTCTAAATTATGTTTGGCCAGATCATTCTTTAACATCTTTTGATCATTCAAGCCTTATAGGTTAATCTCAGTAATCTCCGCAACACATAGTTTTAAGGTGACTCTTGGATACCAGGTAACAGCCCCAATATCCCACTTATCAGTTAGAGTAGACCGTTAATGCCTCCCGAGTGGACTGATAATGCCTCCCGAGTGGACTGATAAGTTAGAGTAGGTATATCTTGAGTAAACACACAACCAAAAGACAACAAGGAAGAGAGTACTATAATCAACAGCTAACAAAGGTGTGTATGATGTATTGAGGGGGTGAAAGAGGTCAAGAGCAACACACAACTATGGTACTTAAGTTGCATCTGCTGGAACGTCAAATGGCACAAATGTGTGACCAAATGTGTGACCAGCTAATCTTTAGGATAAGATTAGCCTTTTAAATGAATGAATACGACCACAGACAGCAGTGGGGACCTGATCCTAGATCAGCACTCCTACTCTCAGACACTTGATTTTCTATATTTATTTAACTAGGCAAGTCAGTTAAGAACCCATTGTTGCCTTAGTTATGATCTACTGGTTGATAACATAAATTCAAACGTCTTTCCTACCAACCCTGCCGATGTCCCTCTTCTGTGAGCATGACAGGTGTTATTTCGCTGAAACTAGACTTCCCACCAAACAAAGTTACATTGTCACGATAAACTTATGATATATGCCTTCGTACTGATTTCGTACTTGTTATGTAAGATAGTTACAAATTTACAACAAATTGAAAAGACCCATTTTGGTTGGTGCAACATAATTTGCTTACATTTTCAGTACGGCGTGACAACGTTATGTATTTAAGGTTGCCAATTCTTCGTTTGCAACTCAGAATTGAATTTGGTTATGCCGTATTGGACTGGCCCATTTATAACATTTCAAAATGAATCCACCAAGCCTACCTGTTGCCTTCTGTCTACTCCTGGTCCACTCTTCTTCTACTTCTTTGGGATTGGGTTGGCGGATCACATTCAACTTTTAAGGTGCATACACCGCCACTTACTGTACTAGAGTGTGAGGCCAGTCACGGGCCGACCTACATAAAATGATCTGCATTAGTCCTGTTCCTCTAAGAAAGTGAAATAGAGCCCTAGACACCACTTCCCTCCCCCCGCTACACCACCAAACCCCAACCCTGTCCTGCCTCTCTAGCCCTTTCACACAATCTCTCCATATCTACGTCATCCAGTTCATAAAATAACACATGCTCCACCGTTTCCTCCACTAAACACTCATCACACAGACCTGTTTCATGTCTCCCTATAATCCACAACGTGGACTCAAACCTGTGTACCCAAAACCGTAGTCTACTCCACACAACTTCCTCTCTCCTACATCCCATACTCCCCACCTCTTCCTTAAAGGGGAATGGAAACACTTTAGGAAGTAAATCTAAGCAAAGAGATGTATTCAATCCACTAATACTAAACATGCGCATTTAACATAAAAATATCTCTATATTTAGTATTTTGATTGTGGACAAGATTTATTTGAGCTATGGTCAGCACCATTTTAAATAGCCATAGTAACAACTGACAACAGTGCGTCACTGGCAAGAAATCAGCAAATTGTCTGTGGTATTGAGTTTTCACGTGGAGAGTGAATCGAAGAGAGTGAGGTTAGTTACGGACAACGAAGATGCCAACAAGAAGTAGTAATTCAAACATGAACTGTATAGTGCAGGCAGTATGAATTGGCTCAAAAAAAATCCCTTGGTTAACTACCATTGGTTGCCCAAGGACCCATAACTTTTGAAGTAGTTCCATGTCCTGAAGAGGAAGGACGTGCCAGCTCGAGGTAGCCGGAATTTGAGTGTCGCAGCGGTCTAAGGCACTGCATCTCAGTGCTAGAGGCATTACTACAGACCCTGGTTCGATTCCAGGCTGTATCACAATCAGCAATGATCGGGAGTCCCATAGGGCAGTGCACAATTGGCCCAGCGTCGTCTGGGTTTGGCTGTGGTAGGCCGCCATTGTAAATAAGAATTTGTGGACTTGCCTATGAAGGTTAAAAAATTAAATAATCTGACAGCATCCCCACGAACACTAGTTTGTGCTTGGCAACACCGACACCTCTAGCTGAGGTGTTTTAGGCGACATGTCTGTGATGTTACTGCTATGAGAACAAACTACACTGCTCAAAAAAATAAAGGGAACACTAAAATAACACATCATAGATCTGAATGAATGAAATAATCTAATTAAATACTTTTTTCTTTACATAGTTGAATGTGCTGACAACAAAATCACACAAAAATTATCAATGGAAATCAAATTTATCAACCCATGGAGGTCTGGATTTGGAGTCACACTCAAAATTAAAAGTGGAAAACCACACTACAGGCTGATCCAACTTTGATGTAATGTCCTTAAAACAAGTCAAAATGAGGCTCAGTAGTGTGTGTGGCCTCCACGTGCCTGAATGACCTCCCTACAACACCTGGGCATGCTCCTGATGAGGTGGCGGATGGTCTCCTGAGGGATCTCCTCCCAGACCTGGACTAAAGCATCCGCCAACTCCTGGACAGTCTGTGGTGCAACGTGGCGTTGGTGGATGGAGCGAGACATGATGTCCCAGATGTGCTTAATTGGATTCAGGTCTGGGGAACGGGCAGGCCAGTCCTTAGCATCAATGCCTTCCTCTTGCAGGAACTGCTGACACACTCCAGCCACATGAGGTCTAGCATTGTCTTGCATTAGGAGGAACCCAGGGCCAACCGCACCAGCATATGGTCTCACAAGGGGTCTGAGGATCTCATCTCGGTACCTAATGGCAGTCAGGCTACCTCTGGCGAGCACATGGAGGGCTGTGCGGCCCCCCAAAGAAATGCCACCCCACACCATGACTGGCCCACCGCCAAACCGGTCATGCTGGAGGATGTTGCAAGCAGCAGAACGTTCTCCACGGCGTTTCCAGACTCTGTCACGTCTGTCACGTGCTCAGTGTGAACCTGCTTTCATCTGTGAAGAGCACAGGGCGCCAGTGGCGAATTTGCCAATCTTGGTGTTCTCTGGCAAATGCCAAACGTCCTGCACGGTGTTGGGCTGTAAGCACAACCCCCACCTGTGGATGTTGGGCCCTCATACCACCCTCATGGAGTCTGTTTCTGACCGTTTGAGCAGACACATGCACATTTGTGGCCTGCTGGAGGTCATTTTGCAGGGCTCTGGCAGTGCTCCTCCTTGCACAAAGGCGGGGGTAGTGGTCCTGCTGCTGGGTTGTTGTCCTCCTACGGCCTCCTGATGTACTGGCCTGTCTCCTGGTAGCGCCTCCATGCTCTGGACACTACGCTGACAGACACAGCAAACCTTCTTGCCACAGCTCGCATTGATGTGCCATCCTGGATGAGCTGCACTACCTGAGCCACTTGTGTGGGTTGTAGACTCCGTCTCATGCTACCACTAGAGTGAAAGCACCGCCAGCATTCAAAAGTGACCAAAACATCAGCCAGGAAGCATAGGAACTGAGAAGTGGTCTGTGGTCACCACCTTCAGAACCACTCCTTTATTGGGGGTGTCTTGCTAATTGCCTATAATTTCCACCTGTTGTCTATTCCATTTGCACAACAGCATGTGAAATTTATTGTCAATCAGTGTTGCTTCCTAAGTGGACAGTTTGATTTCACAGAAGTGTGATTGACTTGGAGTTACATTGTGTTGTTTAAGTGTTCCCTTTATTTTTTTGAGCAGTGTATTTGATCTGGGCAAACAATCGGCTCAAACATGAACGGCTTCAGTAGGTTTGTTGGCTCCTTAACTAACATTATTTCATTCTCTGTAATAAACTAATTCTCAGACTCTGAGCTACTCTGTAAATTCAGCCATTTTTGGGAGTTCCAACATTTTCTCTCCTGCCAGTGACGCAACAATGCCAATATGGCAGTTTACAGTTACCGTTAGCTGGCGTTCTATATCCTAGTGTTTCCATTCCCTTTAACTGACCGGTGCACTTGACAAAACTGACTCCCCTTACTACTAGCATTCCACTCCCTTTGCCAAAGATCAAGCCCTTTTGCCCAGATCAAGGACCTGACTTCCCTGTAGCCCAGCGGGACCTGAATATTTACCAATTTCTTCTCACCACACACTGGCCTTCTAATTACCCTCCACATCCACATTGGCGGTAACCAGCAAAAGCTTACCACCACTCCCATCCTCTCCAATCCCATTAACAGCACCATCATCTCCACAAACAAGTCTCCCCTATCTGACCTGCCTGTCTTCACACTACTCAAGACTGCAGCCAAATCACAGTAGATCACCACTCTGAGTGGTTTCACCTCCTCCACCCATCTCAAACCTATAATCATGGCCATCAAGTCGGCCGCATACAAACTGACGCATAGACAGTTAACCGCATACACTAACACAGTCAGTTAACCCGCTTACATACTCAACATTGAAATATAGGATATACACTCCTGCCCCCACCCTACCAAATACTGGATCCTTTGAACCATATGTATACAGTGGCTTGCGAAAGTATTCACCCCCCTTGGAATTTTTCTATTTTGTTGCCTTACAACCTGGAATTAAAATTGATTTTTGGGGGGTTGTATCATTATACTTACACAACATGCCTACCATTTTGAAGTTTTTGGGGGTGAAACAAAGAAGAAATAAGACAAAAAAACTGAAAACTTGAGCGTGCATAACTATTCACCCCCCAACGTCAATACTTTGTAGAGCCACCTTTTGCAGCAAGTATAGCTGCAAGTCTCTCGGGGTGTGCCTCTTTAAGCTTGGCACATCTAGCCACTGGGATTTTTGCCCATTCTTTAAGGCAAAACTGCTCCAGCTCCTTCAAGTTGGATTGGTTCCGCTGGTGTACAGCAATCTTTAAGTCATACCACAGATGCTCAATTGGATTGAGGTCTGAGCTTTGACTAGGCCATTCCAAGACATTTAAATGTTTCCCCTTAAACCACTCGAGTGTTGCTTTAGCAGTATGCTTAGGGTGAGTTGCTCCATACATAGCGTTTTCATTGATGGCCAAAAAGCTACATTTTAGTCTCATCTGACCAAAGTACCTTCTTCCATATGTTTGGGGAGTCTCCCACATGTTACCTTATTATTTTCTTTAAGCAATGGCTTTTTTCCGTAAAGCCCAGCTTTGTGGAGTGTACGACTTAAAGTTGTCCTATGGACAGATACTCCAATCTCCGCTATGGAGCTTTGCAGCTCCTTCAGGGTAATCTTTGGTTTCTTTGTTGCCTCTGAATAATGCCCTCATTGCCTGGTCTGTGAGTTTTGGTGGGTAGCCCTCTCTTGGCAGGTTTGTTGTGGTGCCATATTCTTTGCATTTTTTATAATGGATTTATTGTTTCGCCCTGTGGGATGTTCAAAGTTTCGGCTATTTTTTTATAACCCAACCCTGATCTGTACTTCTCCACAACTTTGTCCATGACCTGTTTGGAGAGCTCCTTGGCCTTCATGGTGCCCCTTGCTTAGTTGTGTTGCAGACTCTGGGGCCTTTCAGAACAGGTGTATATATACTGAGATCATGTGACAGATCATGTGACACTTAGATTGCACACAGGTGGACTTTATTTAACTAATTACATGACTTCTGAAGGTAATTAGTTGCATCAGATCTTATTTAAGGGCTTCAATTTTTCGTTGTTTATTTTTTTTTTTCAAGTAATTTTTTTAATTTCACTTCATCAATTTGGACTATTTTGTGTATGTCCATTACATGAAATCCAAATAAAAAATCAATTTAATTTACAGGTTGTAATGCAACAAAATAGGAAAACGCCAAGGAGGATCAATACTTTTGCAAGGCACTGTATATCCTTAAAAACAAATAAAACCGATTATGTATATGTCACTCCACACACCTTCTCACGTCCTCACCCCATTCTCTCCTACCCTCAATCATATCCTTATCTTCGCTTGGTTTCGGAAACAGCCATTGTAGAACGTTCTCCAATGCAATTTCTGGCCCTCTCTCTCTCTCTCCCCTCAGTACATATTCTACCACTTTCTGCCTGATTCTCCACCCGTATGTCCTCTGCTTACTCACTCCTCGCTCCCAGCATTCCCCAGTTGCCTTGAACTCCTGGTCCACTCTCTGCAGCATCAACCATATCAAATCCTATTTAGCCTACCCTCTGTGTGATGGTGTGGTGTTCTACTTCTTAAAGCTGCAATATGTAACTTTTTGGGTGACCCAACCAAATTCACATATAACTGTGTGTAATAGATATGTAATTCTCATTGGAAGCAAGTCTAAGAAGCAGTAGATACGTTCTATGTGCACTATTTCTATGCATCCCGTTCTATCATTTTTGCACCTTTTACCAGCTTCAAACAGTTGAAAATACCAAATGTTTTTGGTTATTGAAAAGATATGTTACATATGCTCCTACCACGCCCTCTACTTCTCATCCTGTCTCCCTAACCTGCCGCCACTCCCCTAGTGCTCTCTCCCTCTTCCTTTTTGTGTGTGTGTGTGATTGTGTGGGCGGAGACAGGTGTGCTGGAGGCAGAGCAGATCCCCACCAGCTGCAACCTGTTCCATTAGCAAGACTTATCTACAAGTACTCAGCCCTGCCACTTCCACACTGCCAGGTTGTAATCTCTGCTCAGTCAGTCTGCATTTTTTAGACATTTTTGTTCCTGTTTTCTCTTGCCTGATGCTTTTTTCCTCTCCGCTACAGTTCTGCCCGCTCTGACTTTGGCCCCTGTCTCCAGTCCCACATCTCGTCAGTCCTGCTACTCTGTCAGTGATTAATCTACCTACACGACTACGGGGAAAAAAATTGGAAAATGTTCAGAAAAGGATCAGGTTGCATTTTCCACAGATGGGGACATAGATGGAAGGGGGGAATCTAAAAGAGCAAACAGGCAGGGATCTGAGGTACAGGTCTCTGAGCCAACCAGTAAAATGTTAAATCTGATAACGTTGTCAAAGGCCATCAAGTCAGATATAGGACATGATAAAGATGCACGGTGCATAGGAAAAATTATTGATATTTGTGGTTAATATACTTCAGAGGGACAAGATATTGAAAACGGAGGTAGGGTGAAATGCCATGTCCCTGGCAGTAGGGCGAAAGTGAGAGGGGTGATTTTCGGAGTACCGATGGAGGTGTCAATGGAGGAGTTTAAGAGGGAGGTGACCGGAGGGAAAGTGGTTGAGTCGAGGTGAATGAGCAGTAAGAAAAGGGAGGGTGGAGTAGAAAGCATTACAGTGCTGTTAGAGTTTGAAGGGAATCTTCAGAGAAGAGTACATCTAGGATTCATCAGCTTTTATGTTAGGGAGTTTGTGCCAGCCCCGCTTCTGTGTTTTAAGTGTCAGCGCATGGGACATGTAGCTAGTTTCTGTAAGGGGCAGAGAAGTTGTGCAAAGTGTGGGGGACCACATGAATAGGGCAAGTGTGTGGTGGAGGTCTAGGCAAAGTGCTGTAACTGAGGCGGGGAACATAGTGCTGCGTTCGAGGATGTATAGCACAGAAGCAGGAAGCGGAGGTAAAGAGATATAAGATTACTAACAAGGTAACTTATGCAGAAGCAGCACAGAGAGTTCAAAGTGCAGAACCTGTGAGGAAATTGGTGAAGCGGCCTCCGATGGAAAGGGGGGTGAGGGAGTAGCACAAACTGGGGTGTCCACAAAATGTGACCATCAGTGTGAGGTCACAAAATAACAGTTGGTGGTGGACAGGGTTGACTTCTTGGCGTTCATGTGTAGTGTGATGAATATGAGTGATCAGGCAGCCAAATATTTCCTGGGAATTACAGAAGCAACTGGAGTAATGATGCATGAGATGTTGAATCAGCCAAGAGGTGATGGGTTGGACCAACCTATTTAGTATGTTTTTTGTGTTCCTTCAATGGAACTCTAGAAGCTTAATAGCTAACGGTCAGGAGTTTAAGAAGTTTGTATATGACATGGATGTATTGGAGATACAGGAATTTGAATATGTGGGTATATAAATATGTATAGGTAACATTGTAATAGTTAATTTGTATAACCCCTACAAACCTCTCATGTTAACACAGTTAGAAGGGATTGATAGGATGTGTAGGTGGACAGACAGGAAGGTAATATGGTGTGGGGATTTTAATGCCTCTAATGAAATCTGGGGAAGTACGTGTAAAGATAACAATGGGATTATAGTTAATGGATAACTGGGGATTAGTATGTGTTAATGATGGGAGGGGGACGAGAATTAATGTGGTGAGTGGTCATGCTTGGACTTGACATTGATATCTGCGGCGTTGGCAGGGAGGTGTGAATGGGAACTGATTAGAGAAACCACAGTAGGGAGTGTTTATTTTTCAGGCGATAACATGAGGTGGTGTTTTGAGAAAGCTGGAAGATGTTCAAGCACCCGTGTGAGCAGGCGGGACAAAGTTATCAATGGAGGGGTCTGTGTGCTGAGGCAGTAAGGTCTGTAATTATATCAACTGCAGATGTGATTGTTCGAGAGGAGGAAGACGGCGGGTAGTGCCATGGTGGACAGATAAGTGCACAAAGGTGGTGCAGGAAGGGGACATAGCTCTACCGGTAGTTAAGAATGGCTTGAAAGAAAGGAATCTCATGTAGTATCAAAGAAAGAGAGGGATGGAGAGAAAAATGGCGGGAATTTTGCTCAACTATTGGTATAGGGACTGAAATTGGTGCGGTTTGGAAACCATAAAAAAAAGAACGGTAAGGGTAAAAATGCTGGAATTCCAGTGTTGGTAGAAACAAATGTCACAGCTGTATCAAGTAAAGAAAAGGCAAATGTCGTAGGTGGTGCATTTGCAGCGGTTTATAGATGTGAGCACCTGTGTGATGAGAGTAAGACGAGACGTAGGGAAAAGTTAAAGGAGCATGGATATGTTTTATAGAAAAATGGGATTCAGGAGAAGCTATGGATACAGTTTTCTATGTATGAGATGACAAGGGCGTGGGTGGGATGCGGCCGGACTGCTCCTAGAGAAGATAAGTTGTGTTATGTGATGTTTAAGCAGGACTGGGGTGCTTGGAGGACTGGGGTGATACCTGCTGGGTGGAAACATGCGGTGGTGAAGATAGGTAAAGATCCCGCTAGGGCGAGCAGTTATAGGCCTATCCCGTTGACATTCAATATGTGTAAATTGATGGAAAAGATGATAGTGAGTAGGATGATGTATTTCTTGGACGTTAGGGGTTTGTTGACCTTGAACCACAAAGTGGATTCAGGAGAGGGAGATCTGCCATGGGTGCACTGGTGACAGTTTGTAAAAAGAAAGCCAAGGCACTGACAATAAAAGAGGTGAGTGTATTTTTACATTGAGAAAGCTTATGATACCATGTGGAGGGAAGGGTTGTTGATCAAGTTGAATGCAATGGGCATTGGGGCACATCTGTATAACTGGATCATGGACTTACTGTTCGATCAGGTCGTGAGGGTGGGGTCAGAATTGTTAATGTGGTTTGAAGTGGACAATGGTACTCCTCATGGAAGTGTGGTTAGTCCTGTGTTGTTCACCCTGATGATAGATTATATATTTAAAAAGGTGGGACAGGGAGTGGGTGTGGCCTTGTATGCTGATGATGGGGCTGTATGGAAGAGAGGTCGGAATGTGAAATATGTGATGAGGAAGCTGCAAGAAGCTGTGGGAGTTGTGGAAGATTGGTCTCTAACATGGGGTTTAGGATGTCTGTGTCCAAGTCCTGCTTTATGGTGTTTTCTAGGAGGACGGTTAAAGATGTTACGCTGCAAATATATGGTCAGGATATACAGTTTAAGTCGAAAGTTTGCATACACTTAGGTTGGAGTCATTAAAACTCGATTTTCAACCACTCCACAAATTTCTTGTTAACAAACTATAGGTTTGGCAAATCGTTAATTTTTCCAACAATTGTTTACAGACAGATTATTTCACTTATAATTCCAGAAGTTTACATACACTAAGTTTACTGTGCCTTTAAACAGCTTGGAAAATTCCAGAAAATGATGTCATGGCTTTAGAAGCTTCTGATAGGCTAATTGACATACTTTGAGTCAATTGGAGGTGTACCTGTGGATGTATTTCAAGGCCTACCTTCAAACTCAGTGCCTCTTTGCTTGACATCATGGGAAAATCAAAAGAAATCAGCCAAAAAATTGTAGACCTCCAGAAGTCTGGTTCATCCTTGGGAGCAATTTCCAAACGCCTGAAGCTACCACGTTCATCTGTACCAACAATAGTACGCAAGTATAAACAACATGGGACCAGGCAGCTGTCATACCGCTCAGGAAGGAGACGCATTCTGTCTCCTAGAGATGAACATACTTTGATGTGAAAAGTGCAAATCAATCCCAGAACAACAGCAATGGGCCTTGTGAAGATGCTGGAGGAAACAGGTACAAAAGTATCTATATCCACAGTAAAACGAGTCCTATATCGACATAACCTGAAAGGCCGCTCAGCAAAGAAAAAGCCACTGTTTGTTACCTATGCATAGTCACTTCGCCCCCACCTACACGTACAGATTACCTCAACTAGCCTGTACCCCTGCACACTGACTCGATAACGGTGCTCCCTCTATATAGCTTCATTATTGTGTTACTTTTTATTATTACTTTTTATTTTTGTCTACTTGGTAAATGTTTTCTTCTTCTTGAACTGCACTGTTGGGTAAAGACTACACTTGTATTTGGCGCATGTGACAAATAAAGTTTGATTTGAATCAGAAATGCTGTTGGGAAAGGGATGCAAAAAGTGTATTAGACAATGTGAAATTACCATAGTTAATGAATTAATTAATTCATTAATCCACGAGTCAAAAAAGTGTGAACAGCATAGGTGCCAGTGCATTCACTCTGTGGATGATGTCTTGGGCAGTGTGAGACACGGGGATGCGGTTGCACCAGGAAGGGCAGCGATTGTTCATTTACTGGGTTGGTTTAGTGTAGTCCTCACTGTAGGGATAACTGACAGACCGACACATACAGTCAGCAGTAATACCAGTAACACTCTGCTAGAGATGATGCTTACCTGTGTGGAAACAGGATGTCATGCTCAGGCATGAGAGATCTCTCCTTGATGAGACCGTTCATCTTCACTGCCAGAGTGATCCTCATTTAATGAGATGAAGATGTCCCTACGACCAGCCCGATTACCAGTGATTAGGGATGGACCTGTCCAAGTTGGAGGAAGGGGGGTTAGCTGGGAGTTAGAGGGGGTATGGATTAAACTGAGGGTTTCACAAGTTAGGTAGGCTGACCTCAACTGAATCCCTAACCTGAGTTATTGCAGTTATTAAATCAAATGATTTGCTTGCTCAATGTATTAGCTCAGTTCAGAAGGAAAGATGGTGGCAGTTTTAATAGTGAAACATCACATATTATTAGAAGTGGCACTATTTCAATTAAATCTACTTACACTAATGTCAGGCAATAATGGGCATGTCTCTTCGGAAATCCAGTCTTGGTGACAGACTGGTTAGTAGGAATTGATACAAATTGAAAATCGAAGTATCTAAGAGTAAAAAAAGCACACAAAATGTACTCTCAGTAGCTAGGTTTCCATCCAATTGCGACAGATTGTCATGCGAAAATATTCATCATAACTTATTTCATCTGTAGCCTAATAAACTGCATGCTTTCCCTCCAAGTTTACTTTGTTCTGATGGTTATTATATCAATATTTGCGCATTAAAAGTGTTTCCACCGTCATTTCTCGCACAAAAAGATTCCACCTTGTCTAACATTTTTTGTTTTGTCAACATTTGGAAAATTTTAGGTGGCAGTATACTTAATCTGGAAATCAACCAATGTTAACACAATGGAATGGTCAAGTGCTTTATTATGTAAATCTTGAAAGTGTGTGGGCGACGGAGAGAAACAAAATGGTGCAGTTTGAGGCCATGTGGTGGAGAGTGATGCGGGTGCTGGAGATGGGGGTGTGAGCAGGTGAGTTTGTGCAGGGGGGATGTCGTTGACGTTTGCGTGCATCTGTATGTGTTTGTTTTGTATTGTTAAAAAAAAGTACAAAACAAAAAAGGAACGTTTACCAAAATCTTTTGTTTCTATCAGCCCTGTCATAAATCGTTTTTATCCGACATGTAATTTACTCGCATAAAAAGGTTGGATGAAAACCTGTTTAGTGACTTTGGATTTAAGGAGGGGTGGTTCTGCTCCCTCTCTTCCCTGGGATGTGGCTGAATAGGTCACTTGTAACTGAGTGGGTGGTCATGGACTGCTTTAGAAGCTATGCATCAGGTCATTGACATGTTTCAGGAACTGTAAAGACAGACAAATCATGATTAACTATTGAGTTCATTGATAGATACTTGAGAAGACCTTCACTAAGTAAAAATGTTGCCTAGCTAGTACATTGACTCTGTTGCCTCGCAGCAATCTACAGGCTAACAGTAAAATTGGTTGTAGAAGAAGCATGCCTATATCAATGTAACAAAAACCGATGTCAGCTAGCTAATAACAGAAGCTAGAAATAGCTTGGGCGACGTAGCAGGATAGCTAGCTAGTATGTAGTGCTAAGTTAGTTAGCGGTTAGCATTCAACAGTTAAAGGTGCAATATGCAGAAATTGTTCCACCATTTCCTGGTTGCAAAAATTCTAATAATTTATCTAATTTCAGTTTGTGACAAAACAAGGAGCCATAGTGTAGAGAATCATTGTACCATCTAAACCGTAATGAAATATATTTTCCATAACCACAAATATTGTATAGCGTGCATAGAACAAATCTAACGCATCTTAAACATGCTTTCAATGAGAATGACATATCTATAACTCACATTTCTATATGAATTTGGTCGTGTCACACAAAATGCTACATATTGCAGCTTTAACTAACAAATCTCATAACATATAACACGTTATATGTCTCATATGTATACATAAAAATGCAAATTATGTGAGCCTTGGTTTGTGCAACCAAAAAGTCTCTGGTTCGAATCCCCAAGCCAACTAGGTGAACAATTTGTAGATGTGCCTTTAAGCAAGGCACTTAACCTTAATTGCTCCTGTAAGTCTGTTAAATGACTAAAATGTCAATGTAGAGAAATCATTCAACTTTCAATCGGTCATAACACTTGAACACAGTGGCGCAACTTTTGTTTCAGAAGTGTGGGGGGGTAACCAAGCGCGGGGTCTTTCTACCCAATATAATATTACCCTTTTGAGGTCATTATTATTGTAAATAAGACTAGAATATGTTTCTAAACACGTCTACGTGAATGTGGATGCTACCATGATTATGGATAATCGTGAATGAACCGTGAATAATGATGAGTGAGAAAATTAGAAACGCACAAATATCATACCCCCCAAAAATGATGTGCTTCCCTATTAGTGTAATGGTGAGAGGTTAGCATGTCTTGGGGGTATGATATTTGTGCGTCTTTAACTTTCTCACTTCTAATTATTCAAGATTCATGCAGGTTTATCTGTAATCATGGTATCATCCACATTAATGTAGAACTGTTTAGAAACGTGTTATATTCTTATTTGCAAATATAAAATTTACTCAAATGACAATACATTATTTACCATTAATATCTATTGGGCACAAATATACTGAAACACAACCAAAAGAAAGAGCAAATGCATCCAACAAATTTGTAGAGTCACAAGCTTGATGTAGTCATTGCGTGCTATGAATGTGGGACCAAAGACTTAACTTTTTACAACTTTAATACACATACAAGTGAAATCATCCCAATACGTTTGTTCCCATAAAAATGGGATACTATGTACAAAAAAAGTGCTTTAATTTCTAAACGGTTCAACCAATATGGATGAAAATATCCTCAAATGAACACTGACAGTCTGCTCCTTTAACTTCAAAGTCATTGTTTGATTTCACATCACAACTTTTAGAGTTCAGAGCCAAAAGAAGAAAAAATGCTTCACTGTTCCAATAATTATGGAGAGTAATGTAATTCATAACATAGGCCTAATAGTACTGTAGAGCTCTAGTTACTTGCACACAATATGGCTGGATCATCCCATCCTGCCCCTAGGGGTCCACCGCCCTTCAGAGCCCCAACCCAACACACCCTACTCTGCTTTACGATCTTACTGAAACATTCATTATTGGTTTCAGGTGTGTTAGGCCAAGGCCAGAGTGACAACCAACAGTACGGCAGACACCCAGGGCCAGGACTGAGCAGCCCAGCAGCTAGTGATTCCTTAAATAGGTATCTCCCCTGACGTGAGCATGATTTCAGGCATCCAGACCTTATGAAAGTTGCACAGTATACCCTTAATCTTGTAATAAATAAAATCGAGTGATACATAATTTGACATTTCTGCCATCCATTGTGACATTGTGGGAGGATAACCAACCTTCCAATTAATGACAATGCATTTCTTATCTGCTATAAATTCTAGGTTACACGGTTTCTTCTGATAACAGTCTCCAGTATCAACATTTCCAAGCAAACAAAAACAGGGAGAAGGGAGAATCTGTAGACATGGTGAGATAAAAGAACATACTCTTTTCCAGAATTCAGCCAGCCTTCACAAGAGCAGAACATATTGAAATATGTCCCCTTTTGTGTTTTACACCTTCAGCAGAGGAATTACATTTCTGAGTGCATGATATTCAGTTTCACTGGCATGTAGTACATTCTATGGAGGGTCTTAAAAAACTTCTTAGGGATCGGAGCACGAGGTGATCGTTTTGGAGAGCCTGGCGTGCCCAAAGTAAAATGCCTCCCATTCAGGCCCAGAAAATAGGATATGCACATATTTAGTACCATTGGATAGGAAACACTCTGAATTTTCCAAAAGTGTTAACCATTTGTCTGTGAGTAAAACAGAACGCATATGGCAGGCGAAACCCCGAGGAATTTCTGTCCTGGAAAAAGTGGTTTTGACAGAGTGCCTCATTGGGAACCCCTCCCTTATGATAATGCCCATATAAGGGCATATGAATGCAGTACCCATCACTTCCTCTGGATGTCAACAGTCTCGAGACAGTATTCATTTTAATTTTGGATGAATTAGACCAGAGAAGAAGAGGAAACCAGGAAGTGTCTCATTTATGTCAACAGTAGGCACTGCGCGCTCCCGACAAAGCGCGCTGTGTGTTTTTTACCGTCTTTATCGATCAGTTTATATTCCGGTTGATTTATAATAGTAAATATACGTAAAAGTGTTCCTAAGGATACATTTAAAACTATGTTTGATTGTTCTTGGACAAGTTTATAGGTATAAGATGAACGAAGTTCTCGCCACGTTTCAATGGAGTAGTGGAAGCTGTCGTTTCTGATTATAACGCAGCATAAACCAAATGGAGATTTATGGATAAAATACATTACTTTTTCTAACAAAAGAACCATGGATTGTCTTCGTTGGACACTTAGGAAGACCTCAGCAAAAGTTCTTCAACAGGTAATTGATTTGTTTTCGCTGTGGAATGTGTTATGTGTGTGCTGTGATGGCTAATGGATTCATGGCTATGGGAAAAATATGTGAGGTGCTACCCTCAAACAATCAAATGTGCTGCTTTCGCCGTAAAGCCTTTTTGAAATCTGACAACGCTGTGATATTGCCAAGAAACAGAGCTTTTGATGAGTATGGAACACTTGTATATTGGTGGATGTTTAATAATTCAACTTTTGGATTTTGAATTTGGCGCCTTGCATTTCACCTGGTAGTGTCGGGATTGGGGCGCTAGCGCACCAGCAATCCCCAAGAAGTTTTAAACTGCAGTAATTTATGTCTGAGATTCTATGAACATTACTGGGCATTCATCATCAGTAGTGTCTCCCAGGTCTTCCTCACATTTTTTGTTTTACATGTTTTGTCAAAAGCTTTGATACACTTTGGAAATCAACTTTGGAGGTTTGTCAGACTGCCTTAAAATAGTTTCAATCTTTGAAGCTTCTTTGTTGTCCAGTGTTTGCTTCACATCTCAAATAGTGTGAGCCATACAGCAATTGGAATACCAAATTATTTCATAAACACAGCAATGCAAATGCAGGTGCAGAAGGTGATTATTATTTTAACAATAATAAAAAGCAGATAAACAAAACAGTGTACTGAACGAGACAAAACCAAACCAATACTGCCTAATGACTGAGGGATAAATAATGGGAGAGTGAGGCAGACATAGGTGTAAAGTATTTAAGTAAAAATTGGGTATCTTTACATTAGTATTTATATTTTTGATAACATCACTACATTCCTAAAGAAAATTATGTACTTTTTACTCCATACATTTTCCCTGACACAGAAAGTACTAGTTACATTGCTTTTATTGGTCCCATTCACACACTTATCAACAAGGTTGTGTAGGTTACTTCCTAAATGTAATCCATTACAGTTACTAGTTACCTGTACAAAATTGTAATCAGTAACATAACTTTTGAATTACCCAAACTCAGTAACGTATTCTGATTACATTCAGTTACTTTTAGATTACTTTCCTCTTAAGAGCCATTAGAAGAAGACAAAATTGTATGTTACCAATTGAACGATATCTATTGCAGGATAAATCAATGTTATAGTTTACATAGCTGGCCAAATATGGATGTTCATTTTTGTTTTATTGGTTGGTTGTGTAGGCTTCTTCTAACCCATCGCGTTCTACTACATATAATAATATGATTAAATGTATATCTTTACATTAATATATACAGTTGAAGTCGGAAGTTAACATACACGTTAGCCAAATACATTTAAACTCAGTTTTTCACTATTCCTGACATTTAATCCTAGTAAATATTCCCTGTCTTAGGTCAGTTAGGATCACCACTTTATTTTAAGAATGTGAAATGTCAGGATAATAGTAGAGAGAATGATTTATTTCAGCTTTATTTCTTTCATCACATTCCCAGTGGGTCAGAAGTTCACATACACTCAATTAGTATTTGGTAGCATTGCCTTTAAATTGTTTAACTTGGGTCAAACGTTTCAAGTAGCCTCCCACAAGCTTCCCACGATAAGTTGGGTGAATTTTGGCCCACTCCTCCTGACAGAGCTGGAGTAACTGGGTCAAGTTTGTAGGCCTCCTTGCTCGCACACGTTTTTTCAGTTCTGCCCACATTTCTATAGGACTGAGGTCAAGGCTTTGCGATGGCCACTCCAATACCTTGACTTTGTTGTCCTTAAGCCATTTTGTCACAACTTTGGAAGTATGCTTTTGGTCATTGTCCATTTGCGACCAAGCTTTAACTTCCTGACTGATGTCTTGAGATGTTGCTTCAATATATATCCACAAAATTTTCCTGCTTCATGAGGCCATCTATTTTGTGAAGTGCACCAGTCCCTCCTGCAGAAAAGAACCCCCACAACATGATACTGTCACCCCCGTGCTTCATGGTTGGGATGGTGTTCTTCCGCTTACAAGCCTCCCCCTTTTTCCTCCAAACATAACGATGGTCATTTTGGCCTAACAGTTCTATTTTTGTTTCATCAGATCAGAGGACATTTCTCCAAAAAGTAAGATCTTTGTTCCAATGTACGATCTTTGACCCCATGTGCAGTTGCAAACCGTAGTCTTGTTTTTTTTATGGCTGTTTTGGAGCAGTGGCTTCTTCCTTGCTGAGCGGCTTTTCAGGTTATGTTGGTATAGGACTCGTTTTACTGTGGATATACAGTGAGGGAAAAAAGTATCCCTGGGCGGACTGCTGAGTAGGCTGGGGGGCTGGCTCGCTGAGACAACTTGTGGTAGGAGGACCTCCGCTAGTTGGAGGTGAAACCTCCTCGGGTGGCGTCGAGGTGGTGGAGGACCCGGAGAACCTCATCCATAGCCGCACCCAGTTGTGCCAGCTGATCAAGGTGTTGGCGGAATAGGTATCCCTGTTCACCGACTGTCTGGGAGATGTATTTCTCTTCTGCTGCTTCCATGATTCGTGAGGCAGTATTCTGTAATGTATTCGCAGGAAGCAGGTGCAGAAGGTAAGTATAATAATAAAAGGCAGATCAACAAAACAGGAGAAGCGTACTGAACAAGACAAAACCAATACCAAAGGTGTTCTACCACATCAAGTCGTTTCCACTAGGAGGCAAGTGAGCCGAGTAGGTGGGATCAAGTGTCGAGATGGGTTTTTCAAAGTCGCGTTTATTGGTCTATCAGATGTCAGTCAGATGGCTTAGTGACGTTAACTACTTACGGAGTGGTGGAGCGCTAGCGACACTACCCGGTGAAATGTGAGGCGCCAAATTTAAAATCAAAAAGTTGAATTATTAAACATTCATCAATATACAAGTGTTGCATAGTCATCAAAAGCTCTGATTCTTGGCAATATCACAGCATTGTCAGATTTCAAAAAGGCTTTACGGCGAAAGCAGCACATTTGATTGTTTGAGGGTAGCACCTCTAATATTTATGCATTAGCATAAATCCATAACCCAACACGGAGCTCACAAAACGCATAAAATTGCTAATATAAAATCGCTTACTTTTGATTAAGTTCTGCTGAGGGCTTCCCAAGTGTCCAACAAAGACAATCCATGCTTCTTTTGTTATAAAAAGTAATTTATTATATCCATAAATCTCTGTTTGGTTGGCGCGTTATGATCATAAAATCCACCGTTGAGTCGCCCATTGAACCGTGAAGAGAACACGTTCAAATTATACCTATACACTTTCTACAAACAAATCAAACATCATTTTTAATGTATCCTTAGGTATCCGTTTGGGTATATTTGCTGTAATATTTCAACCGGACGATAACGTGAATGATAGGAAAATAAAGTGGTGCGCGTTCACAATCTCGCGCGTGTCAAACCTTGTTTACAAAAGTGGTCGCCTGACAATTTCCTGTTCCTATCTGTTCTGGTCACTCCTAGAATTCCCAGACTTTGTATATAGACTGTTGACATCTAGTGGAAGCCATAGGTACTGCAGTCTCAGTCCTACATAAAGTTGTTTGCAATAGGCACAATGGAGAAGATGGTCATTTACAAAATAAACTGCAAATCCGGATGGATTTTCCTCTGGTTTTTGCCTGCTATATCAATTCTGTTATACTCACATACATTGTTTTAACACTCTTAGAAACGTCAGAGTGTTTCCTATCCAATAGTACTAATTATGTGCATATCCTATTTTCTGGGCCTGAGTGGCATGCATTTTACTTTGGGCACACCAGACTCTCCAAAACCGTCACCTATGCAGCCGCTCCCTAAGAAGTTAAGAGAATACATCGTCATCATATTCAAATTAAGTTCAAAATGAGATGTAGACGTTGGACTGGAGATTTGGAGAAGAGGGACCAACACTTGATTTGATGTAGCTAAGTAACTATTCGTGGTTGAGACTTTTATAAAGCCACCAAGATAGAAAAGTAAGTTACAAATGTATAGTTTAATGTTATACATGTTATATAAATTAGATATTAAAACGTTTTGTAGTGGGCGTTAACAGTTTTTCGTTAAAACATGCTGAGGAACAGTAACGGTAAGTTAGCTAACAGTTAACGTTAGCTAAATCAATAACGTTAAATTAGCTGAGCTCCGCACATGCAAGAAACTAGTTGACGACTAGTTAACAGTTGTCATTTTGCGAATAAATACTGGAGACTATTGGTAAAAATATAATTGAGTGAGGTTATTATTAGCTAACACCTTACTCTTCTCTTAATACATCATAATTCCACATGGGCAAGAAGAGAAAAATAGTAGCTAGCTGGATATTTACAGTGAGGGAAAAAAGTATTTGATCCCCTGCTGATTTTGTACGTTTGCCCACTGACAAAGAAATGATCAGTCTATAATTTTAATGGTAGGTTTATTTGAACAGTGAGAGACAGAATAACAACAAAAAAATACAGAAAAACGCATATGAAAAATGTTATTAATGGAATTGCATTTTAATGAGGGAAATAAGTATTTCGCCCCTCTGCAAAACATGACTTAGTACTTGGTGGCAAAACCCTTGTTGGCAATCACAGAGGTCAGACGTTTCTTGCAGTTGGCCACCAGGTTAGCACACATCTCAGGAGGGATTTTGTCCCACTCCTCTTTGCAGATCTTCTCTGAGTCAGTAAGGTTTCGAGGCTGACGTTTGGCAACTCGAACCTTCAGCTCCCTCCACAGATTTTCTATGGGATTAAGGTCTGGAGACTGGCTAGGCTACTCCAGGACCTTAATGTGCTTCTTCTTGAGCCACTCCTTTGTTGCCTTGGCCTTGTGTTTTGGGTCATTGTCATGCTGGAATACCCATCCACAACCCATTTTCAATGCCCTGGCTGTGGGAAGGAGGTTCTCACCCAAGATTTGACGATACATGGCCCCGTCCATCGTCCCTTTGATGCGGTGAAGTTGTCCTGTCCCCTTAGCAGAAAAACACCTCCAAAGCACAATGTTTCCACCTCTATGTTTGACGTTGGGCATGGTGTTCTTGGGGTCATAGGCAGCATTCCTCCTCCTCCAAACACGGCGAGTTGAGTTGATGCCAAAGAGCTCCATTTTGGTCTCATCTGACCACAACACTTTCACCCAGATGCTGCAGGATTTCAGTCCTTCACGGCGTAGTGTGTTACCAATTGTTTTCTTGGTGACTATGGTCCCAGCTGCCTTGAGATCATTGACAAGATCCTCCTGTGTAGTTCTGGGCTGATTCCTCACCGTTCTCATGATCATTGCAACTCCATGAGGTGAGATCTTGCATGGAGCCCCAGGCCGAGGGAGATTGGAAGAAACACAAAAGAACTGTCATTTGCGAATAATCGCACCAACTGTTGTCACCTTCTCATCAAGCTGCTTGGCGATGGTCTTGTAGCCCATTCTAGCCTTGTGTAGGTCTACAATCTTGTCCCTGACATCCTTGGAGAGCTCTTTGGTCTTGGCTATGGTGGAGAGTTTGGAATCTGATTTATTGATTGCTTCTGTGGACAGGTGTCTTTTATACAGGTAACAAGCTGAGATTAGAAGCACTCCCTTTAAGAGTGTGCTCCTAATCTCAGCTCGTTGCCTGTATAAAAGACACCTGGGAGCCAGAAATCTTTCTGATTGAGAGGGGGTCAAATACTTATTTCCCTCATTAAAATGCAATTCCATTTATTTTTCACATGCGTTTTTCTGTCTCTCACTGTTCAAATAAACCTACCATTAAAATTATAGACTGATCCTTTCTTTGTCAGTGGGCAAACGTACAAAATCAGCAGGGGATCAAATACTTTTCTCCCTCACTGTATGGTAACTTTAGACCCACTGGGAATGTGATGAAAGAAATAAAAGCTGAAATAAATAATTCTCTCTACTATTATTTTGACATTTCACATTCTTAAAATAAAGTTGTGATCCTGACAGACCTAAGACAGGACATTTTTACCAGGAGTAAATGTCAGGAGTTAAACAGAGTTTAAATGTATTTGGTTAAGGTGTATGTAAACTTCTGACTTCAACTGTACAGTATGTTCCTCTGGGAGTAGCAGGGCTGTCTCCAGGGGCCTCTCCAGAGCCAGGTGCCCACCACTACAGGAGAAAGAGAGGGAAAAGGAGAGAGATAGAATAACGGATAGAGAATATTTATAGTGCCTTCAGAAAGTATTCATACCCACTGACTTATTTCACATTTTGATGTGTTACAGCCTGAATTCAAAATCGATTAAATAAAAATGTTCCTCAACCATCTACACACAATACCCGATAATGACAGTGAAACCATGTTTTTAGACATTTTTGCAAATACAGCACATTCAGAAAGTATACAGACCGCTTTTTCCACATGTTGTTACGTTACAGCCTTATTCTAAATTTGATTAAATATTTTTTTCCCTCATCAGTCTACACACAATACCCCATGATGACAAAGTGAAAACAGATTTTTAGAAATGTTTGCAAATGTATTTAAAATAAAAAACGGAAATACCTTATTTAAATACGTTTTCAAACCGTTTGCTATGAGACTTGAAATTTAGCTCAGGTGCATCCTGTTTCCATTGATCATCCTGGAGGTGTTTCTACAACTTGATTGGAGTCCACCTGTGGTCAATTCAATTGACTGGACATGATTTGGAAAGGCACACGCCTGTCTATATAAGGTCCCACAGTTGATAGTTCATGTCAGAGCAAAAACCAAGCCATGAGGTAGAAGGAACTGTAGAGCAATGAGACAGCATTGTGTCGAGGCACAGATCTGGGGAAGGGTACAAAAAAATTATGCAGCATTAAAGCTCCCCAAGAACACAGTGGCCTCCATCCATCTTAAATGGCAGAAGTTTGGAACCACAAAGACTCTTCCTAGAGCTGGCCACCCGGCCAAACTGAGTTCAGAAGGACAACCATCTCTGTAGCACTCCACCCATCAGGCCTTAATGGTAGAGTGGCCAGACGGAAGCCACTCCTCAGTAAAAGGCACGTCAGCCCACTTGGAGTTTGCCTTAAGGCACCTAAAGGACTCAAAGACCATGAGAAACAAGATTCTCTGGTCTGATGACACCAAGTTTGAACTCTTTGGCCTGAATGCCAAGCGTCACGCCTGGAGGACGTGAGGATGTTTTTCAGCGACAGGGACTGGGAGACTAGTCAGGATCAAGGGAAAGATGAACGGAGCAAAGTACAGAGATCTTCCTTGATACAATCCTGCTCCAGAGTGCTCAGGACCTCAGACTGGGGCCAAGGTTCACCTTCCAATGGGAAAATTACCCTAAGCACACAGCCAAGACAACGCAGGAGTGGCTTCGGGACATGTCTCAATGTCCTTGAGCGGCGCAACCTGAGCCGGGACTTGAACTCGATCGAACATCTCTGGAGAGACCTGTAAATAGCTGTGCAGTGATGCTCCTCATCGAACCTGACAGAGCTAAAGAGGACCTGCAGAGAAGAATGGGAGAAACTTCCAAAATACAGGTAAGCCAAGCTTGTAGCGTCATACCCAAGAAAAATTGAGACTGTAATCGCTGCGTAAGGTGCTCCAACAAAGTACTGAGTAAAATGTCTGAATTCATATGTAAATGTGATTCATAAAAACCTATTTTTGTCTCGTCATTATGGGGTATTGTAAGTAGATTGATGAAAAAATATATTTAATCAATTTCAGAATAAGGCTGTAACGTAACAAAATGTGGAAAAAGTCAAGGGGTCTGAATACAGAAATATTTAATTTACGTAAGTATTTAAACCAAGTCAATACTTTGTAGACACACCTTTGGCAGTGATTACAGCTGTGACTCTTTCTGGGTAAGTCTCTAAGAGCTTTCCACTCATGGATTGTCTAATATTTGCCCATTTTCTTATTTTCAAAATTCTTCAAACTCTGTCAAATTGGTTGTTGATCATTGCTAGACAACCATTTTCAAGTCTTGCAATAGATTTCCAAGTAGATTTAAGTCAAAACTGTAACTCCGCACTCAGCAACATTCACTGTCTTCTTGGTAAGCAACTCCAGTGTAGATTTGGCCTTGTGTATTAGGTTATTGTCCTGATTAAAGGGGAATTCATCTCTCATTGTCTGGAAAGCAGAACGAACCAGGTTTTCCTCTAGGATTTTGCCTAAGCTTAGCTCAATTCAGTTTTTTTTATCCCAGAAAACTCTCCAGTCCTTAACGGTTACAAGCATACCAATAACATGAGGCAGCCACCACTATGCAGTAATGTGTTGGATTTGCTCCAAACATAACACTTTGTATTCAGGACAAAAAGTGAATTGCTTTGACACATTTTTGCAGTATTACTTCAGTGCCTTGTTGCAAACAGGATGCATGTTTTGGAATATTTGTATTCTGTACAGGCGTCCTCTTTTTCACTCTGTCAATTAGGTTAGTATTGTGGAGTAACTACAATGTTTAAACGGTGTAACTGTTTTAAAGTCACCATTGGCCTCATGGTGAAATCCATGAGTGGTTTCCTTCCTTTTCGGCAACTGAGTCAGGAAGGACGCCTGTATCTTTGTAGTGACTGGGTGTATTGATACACCATCCAAAGTGTAATGAATAACTTCACCATGCTCAAAGGGATATTCAATGTCAACTTTCTTTACCCATCTACCAATAGGTGCCATTCTTTGCAAGCCATAGGAAAACCTCCCTGGTCTGTGGTATTTGAAATTCACTGCTCGACTGAGGGACCATACAGATAATTGTATGTGTGGGGAGATGATGAAGTCATAAAAAAAACATGTTAAACACTATTATTGCACACAGTGAGTCAATGCAATTTATTATGTGATTTGTTTAGCACATTTTTACTCTTGACCTTATTTTGGCTTGCCATAACAAAGGGGTTGAATAATTATTGACTGAAGAGATTCCAGCTTTGAATTTTTTATTAATTTGTAAAATTTTCAAAAAACATGATTCCACTTTGACATTATGGGGTATTGTGTTTAGGCCAGTGACAAAACATCTAAATTTAATCAATTTTAAATTCAGGCTGTAACATAACAAAATGTGGAAAAAGTCAAGGGGTGTGAATACTTTCTGAAGGCACCGTATTGACGGAGAAAGAAAGAGGGATAAAATGAGAGCGCGAGAGACAGACACATGAGGACTCAATTGGAACCGCCCTGTGTCTTACCATCCTGAGGCAAAGCATCAAGCAGCTGTACTACACATGCTATATCGTGCAGTGCCTGTGAAGGAGGGCATGAGAGGATGCAACTTAATTAACTTAATAAACTGGATAAAGTCATAGGAAGAGCATGCAATGCGTTACCTATTTTGCGTGTCAACCTTGGATTCCGTAGCATGCTGGTGCTATTCTGGACAAGGCCGAACAAAAGATCTGGCACTCTGAGGACAAATTATCTGGTCATGTGTCGTTCCATGAATAGAATGCCTTCTGCGTCCCTTGATATATTAAGAGGAAATTGTGCACCAATATTGCATTTTAAAAGCCTGTTCTATTATATAAATGAAGTGCCCTATGTACTACATGGAAAATTCAATACATCTGCTTTGTTTTATATTAATAAAGAGTTGCTGAAGTGAAAAGACTTGCTAATGTTTTTCAGACTTCTAGGAAGTTTTTAACCCACTTAACCAAAACATTTACCCAAGTTTTCACCGTCATTGTAAACCCCTAGTTACTTTATTGCTTTGACAGAGTCATTTCTGAAGATGATTATTATTTAGCTTAACACGTTAACCCTGTTCCCCATATGCTTTAAATGTTTTAACAATTGCATTTTTTTTGTGAAATTTGCATTCTATTGCCCCTACCTGTTGCACACAACAAGCTTCCATTCCCCCTCTTACAAGGGGAGTTACTGTATGCCTGTTTTAAGATTAAATCTTCAACACTGTTACGTAATTGACACTTCATTCTTAATTTAACCTCCTGGAGATGGGAAAACAACATGTTTTTTTATGGAGTTGAACATGTGCTCTTTATGACCGAAGGTCAAATATTTATTTTACCAAATTGCACTACCCCAAAGACACTCTATCGGTGGAATGACCTTCATATGTATTCTTGGCAGCATTCAAACTACTACTGGAATTTATTTGACAGGGACCGTGCACGTTAACATTTAATTGTTTACATCAATGTCCATGTTCTGGAGTTAGTAAAAGGGCTCTTCCGTAGTCCCTAGATAGGCTATGAAGGAAGGTCAATGTATTTAGGCCAGGGTGTGAGGCCAGACGGAAGGAAAAAGAGCTGTTGCTTCATGTTCATGCTTCTAAGTTACAAGCACAGTTAGTCGTGGCCAAGAATCTCTTTACAGGCATTAGAATGTGAGTGCAGGAAGTGCAGCTCCTCCGCCCTTCCTCTGCTGTATATCAGTTCTGAACATCTCTGTCTGATGCTATCTATAACGTCTGGTTCCTGCTGGCTTGTTAATTGAGTAGGGTTGGCTTGTTATGGAGTAAGTAACAGCTGTAATTCAGACTAGGGAACATCGTCTGAACATTTCCCACCACTGTGTTGGGTTAGAAGTCCCAAAGCCCAGCCTGTATGTGATATTGGGTGGTATTGTGAGGCCCAGGGCAATATGTAGGGCTGAAGTCAGCCTGACTTCCACTGTCAATAAGATAAAATACACCCAGTGTTACCCACACACAACTTCCTTTGTTTTGGAGGGAGTAAAAAAACTATTGCAAGGCCGCGAGCCATGCCTGTGAAAAGTGTTTGAAAGGCTTGTTTGATGTGTGTGATAATTTATTTAAGGAAGATTTGGTGGAAGAAACAGTAGCCACTGGGTGGAGTTGTCATTTTGCCTCCAATACCAAAGGCCTGAAGATGATGAATCAACCCCAAAAAACGATCACATTTTTTACCTCTTTGTGCTATTTTCAGACACCGCTATTTAATTTCACATAATGCAAATTAGAAGAAAAAAGTATTGCTTTTCAATTTTTCATAACATAAGTTCAGCAAAAAATATCTTTTTTTTTTGTCAATGTGTTAGTCAAGTGTGTTTTTTTCCATTTACTCTTACATGTACAACACTTCAACCTTGTACAGATGTTTGTGTGACAACTGGTGTAAGCATTGTTTATAGACAAGGCCCCTAGTCAAAATCAATTGTGGAGGTGTTGGTCAATGAATATGCCAAAGTGTGACACACAGTCTTAGGCCACAGGTGGTGCACTGTCAGCTCCAGACTCTGATCTGTTGGAACTGTTCAATGGGTGATTAACATTCATTGACAGCTTGCTTTCCAGTGCCTATAATAACTATTTCGTCTACAGGGGACAGATTCAGAACATTACATATTTTTTTACATGTGCACACTTGTTACATTAAACCTACAGCAAAAATTGATTAGGCCTATATCATGTTAATCAATCATCTGACATAATGTGCCATTTTAGGATCGTCCATTACAAACATGCCCTGTCATAACTTTCATTAGAGTTATGTTCCGTGTTCTCAATGAATAGCCTAATGCCTTTGAATGCCGGAGTCTTTGGAGTTGAATGATAACGCTGTTCTCTATTTAGTTTTCTTATGACATTCCAGTGGAATAGAAGATGGTAAACAACAAGTCTCTGACACATAGAATGTGTCCCAAATGGCAGTCTATTCCCTACATGTAGTGCGCTACTTTTAACCAGCGGCCATAGTCGAAAGTAGTGCACTACATAGGGAGTTGGATGGCATTTGGGATGCGGTCACAGACTAATGGCTTACTAAGTCTGAGGTATGTTGTGTTAGTACTGCAGTGGTGTCATATTTTATTTTATTTGTCATTATTACTGTATGTGTTTCTGATTTTGCAAATAATTTCCCAAGAGAATTGTTGATTAGGATAAGGCCCCAGATGATAAACTGTGTTGTTCTGACAGCCTGGCCTGATAGTCATGAAGTGTCTTGGATCAAATTTCCCTTTTATATAATAATTTGTACGATTTATATGGACAAGGGGAAAATTATCCTAGATCAGCACTCCTACTCTTAGACACTTTATGAATATAGGCCCTGATCTCTACTGATACCTTTGTGAGCTGAGCTATGCTGAGTTTTGTTGAAGTAGACACCTACGGGCAAGCCACTCCTGAACGAAACATCCAAGAATACAGGCCCATGAAGAGGCGCCTTCAATTTAGTGTAGAATATGCCACTAAAAGTGACTGATTTAAGATAAAACTGTTTTCTACTCCCATTTACTGATCATCTTTGGTTTAAAACCTTCCCGAGTCCATTTCTGCGGCCTTGCGGAAATATAATTAGCATAACAAAAAATCTGTTTAAGCTAGAGTTACAGAGGTGTTTGTCAGACCATGAGACATCCCAAAAATCGGTCTTCTCACATAAAGATCTGTAGCGTCCGATTGGTTTGGCCTAAACTATGACCACTCTACGGAAAGGTGAGACTCTCAAACACATACATGGTGGTTTTGCTCTACAGACCCCCACAAGCGTCACGGGACTCGTCTGAAGTCGGTACCGCCAATCTGCCAACTTCTGTCTGTAGCAGGGCTCTCCAACCATGTCGCTGAAGAGCTACCGTCCTGTAGGTTTTTGCTCCAACCCTAATCTATCACACCTGATTCTAATAAATAGCTGGTTAATAAACTGAATCTGGATATAATCAGATGTGTAGTGCTAGGGCAAAAACCAAAACGTGCACCCCTTGGGGTCCCCAGGACCGAGTTTGGAAAACGCTGGCCTACAAACTATTATGACCCCTCTATGGAAAGGTGAGTCTCTCAGGACCACGTACATGTTGGTTTTCCTCTAGGACGCCCACAAGCCACAAAAAAAAATTATGTAAGTGTTTATATAGAAGTAGTCTAATGCCTAAAAATAGAGGTTAAATGTGTCAATTTGTTTATCGTTTTATCTCTCAGATATAGGACAGACATATTTCAAAAAAACTTCCTTTTGTTAAGAAATTGATCATGTATGATCAATGTTACTCAATGTGTTTCAATAGGCTTATAGCAGTAAGGCCACCCCCAGACAGACTAGAGGGTTTAAAAATAACCTGACTTTTATGTTGGTGTCCCTACGTGGGTGTAGTAATGGGGTATCTGCATAGCCGTGGGAAGTAGGGGTGCTCTGGCACCCCCTGAAAAATCTGAATTAAAAAGTATATATTAGTAATAAAAAATACTTTATTTCTCACAAAAGTAGTGCACTGGGCCTTTACTAGTCCTGTATTAGCGGATTGATACAGCACCCCCTACCCCCACCAAACATCAACAACAACAAAAATTGCAGCACCCCAAACATCTTCCGCGGCTATTGATATCTTAATTTTTTGCAGTGCAATTTTTAGGTACAGCTTAGATTTAGATTCTGCAATCCAGCTTCTACATTAGGTGGTCCTGCAATGATGTACCTCATACAATGAGAATAACAGTTAGCACTAGATCCAATACCTGTAAATGTTCATTCTGTGTGTGTGTGTGTCAGAAGGCAGACAGAGGATGAAGAGGACTCTAGAGGCATACAGCCAGCAGTTCACCCCACTGTGGGAGGGCTTCATGTGGTGTGAACACAACCCCAGGTCAGGAGTCACCTTCACTCAACACACTCATTAGCAGTACTGACACAAGTGCTCAAGTAGGGTCACATATGTATGTCATGTATTCCTGTCCACTGGCATACCAATCTCATGGCTGTTTTTCACGTGATCTATTTGCAAGGCCTGCTGCACTCTGCTCCACTAACAATGAAATGTGTGTGTCCGTCTCGGAGGTGGAGTAGCTGCTGACAAACTGCAGTGCTTTCATCTTCCATGAAATGAAGTGCTTTCTTGCCAACATCCCACCAACATCCCACCATCCAAGCTCGGTGCCCTCAACCTTTCTGGCACTGTATCCAATACCGACATTTATTCTTGGGTTTGTTTGGTCTGAGTTTCAAGAACCTTCAGAAGATGTTGAAAAAAAATGTATGTTTTGATTTTCTTTTAGTGTCAACTTTTTCCGTAAAATACAGACCAATTTGAAATCCATTTCTCAGATAACAAGCATGCCTTTAACTGAAGCCTAAGCGCAAATATCAGAACACATAAATAACCTCAACCTCATACATCCTAGCTATGCCCCCCCTCTCCCCCAGTTAGCTGCTGTTGTAAATATTTTCATGTTTATTAAACCAAAGATAAAATCAACAAATGGGAGTAGAAAACAGTTTTATCTTATGTCAGTTACTTTGAGTGGCATATTCTATACTAGATTGGAGATGCCTCTTCATGGGCTGTATTCAGGTCAGGAGTGACATGCCCGTAGGTGTCTACTTCAACAAAACTCCGCATAGCTCAGCTCACAAAAGTATCAGTAGATATCAGGGCCTATATTCATAAAATGTTGAAGAATAGGAGTGCTGATCTAGGATCATTTCCCCCCCTGTCCATATAATCATTAATTATGACGTAAAAGGGAAATCTGATCCTAGGCACTTTATGAATGTGGGCCCAGGATGTCAGAACACCACAGCTTACAGTCTGGGGCCATATCCTGTTCCATGATTCTCTTGGGAAATGATGAAACAAATAATCATGACTAATAAGATTACGTTTACTTACCATATTCCTCTTCATTGTGAGGGTCTATGATATCTTAAGTGAGGTGTATTAAAGCCCCCATGCAGTTTTTGTAATCAAATCAAATCAAATTTATTTATAAAGCCCCCCTTACATCAGCTGATGTCACAGAGTGCTGTACAGAAACCCAGCCTAAAACCCCAAACAGCAAGCAATGCAGGTGTAAAAGCACGGTGGCTAGGAAAAACTCCCTAGAAGGCCAAAACCTAGGAAGAAACCTAGAGAGGAACCAGGCTGTGAGGGGTGGCCAGTCCTCTTCTGGCTGTGCCGGGTGCAGATTATAACAGAACATGGACAAGATTTTAAAATGTTCATAAAACAGGCAGAACAGTTGAAACTGGAGAAGCAGCACGGCCAGGTGGACATCCAGGTAGGTCTTGAGGAATGGTCCTAATGCTCAGGTCCTCCGAGAGAGAGAGAGAGAGAGAGAGAGAGAGAGAGAGAGAGAGAGAGAGAGAGAGAGAGAGAGAGAGAGAGAGAGAGAGAGAGAGAGAGAGAGAGAGAGAGAGAGAGAGAGAGAGAGAGAGAGAGAGAGAGAGAGAGAGAGAGAGAGAGAGAGAGAGAGAGAGAGAGAGAGAGAGAGAGAGAGAGAGAGAGAGAGAGAGAGAGAGAGAGAGAGAGAGAGAGAGAGAGAGAGAGAGAGAGAGAGAGAGAGAGAAAGAGAGAGATAATTAGAGAGAGCATACTTAAATTGCACAGGACACCAGATAAGAGAAGAAATACTCCAGATATAACAGACGGACCCTAGCCCCCACACATAAACTACTGCAGCATAAATACTGGGGGCTGAGACAGGAGGGGTCGGGAGACACTGTGGCCCCGTCCGACTAAACCACTGGACAGGGCCAAACAGGCAGGATATAACCCCACCCACTCTGCCGAAGCACAGCCCCCACACCACTAGAGCGATATCTTCAACCACCAACTTACCATCCTGAGACAAGGCCGAGTATAGCCCACAAGATCTCCGCCACGGCACCAGAAGCCAGTGACTCAGCCCCTGTAATAGGGTTAGAGGCAGAGAATCCCAGTGGAGGAACCGGCCAGGCAAAGACAGCAAGGGTGGTTCGTTGCTCCAGTGGCTTTCCGTTCACCTTCACACTCCTGGGCCAGACTACACTCAGTCATAGGACCTACTGAAGAGATGAGTCTTCAATAAAGACTTAAAGGTTGAGACCGAGTCTGCGTCTCTCACATGGATAGGCAGACTATTCCATAAAAATTGAGCTCTATAGGAAAAAGCCCTGCCTCCAGCTGTTTGCTTAGAAATTCTAGGGACAGTAAGGAGGCCTGCGTCTTGTGACCGTAGCGTACGTGTAGGTATGTACGGCAGGACCAAATCAGAAAGATAGGTAGGAGCAAGCCCATGTAATGCTTTGTAGGTTAGCAGTAAAACCTTGAAATCAGCCCTTGCCTTAACAGGAAGCCAGTGTAGAGAGGCTAGTACTGGAGTAATATGATAACATTTTGGGGTTCTAGTCAATATTCTAGCAGCTGTGTTAAGCACTAACTGAAGTTTATTTAGTGCTTTATCCGGATAGCCGGAAAATAAAGCATTGCAGTAGTCTAACCTAGAAGTTACAAATGCATGGATTAACTTTTCTGCATCATTTTTGGACAGAAAGTTTCTGATTTTTACAATGTTACGTAAATGGAAAAAAGCTGTCCTTGAAACAGTCTTGATATGTTCGTCAAAGAGAGATCAGGGTCCAGAGTAACGCCGAGGTCCTTCACAGTTTTATTTGAGACGACTGTACAACCATCAAGATTAATTGTCAGATTCAACAGAAGATCTCTTTGTTTCTTGGGACCTAGGACTAGCATCTCTGTTTTGTCAGAGTTTAAAAGTAGAACATTTTCCGCCATCCACTTCCTTATGTCTGAAACACAGGCTTCCAGGGAGGGCAATTTTGGGGCTTCACCATGTTTCATCGAAATGTACAGCTGTGTGTCATCCGCATAGCAGTGAAAGTTAACATTATGTTTCCGAATGACATCACCAAGTGGTAAAATATATAGTGAAAACAATAGTGGTCCCAAAACAGAGCCTTGAGGAACACCGAAATTTACAGTTGATTTGTCAGATGATTTTCCAATCTCTCCAAAAGAATGTGGTGATCGATGGTATCAAAAGCAGCACTAACGTCTAGGAGCATGAGTACAGTTGCAGAGCCTCGGTCTGACGCCATTAAAAGGTCATTTACCACCTTCACAAGTGCAGTCTCAGTGCTATGATTGGGTCTAAAACCAGACTGAATCGTTTCGTATACATTGTTTGTCTTCAGGAAGGCAGTAAGTTGCTGCGCAACAGCTTTTTCTAAACTTTTTGAGAGGAATGGAAGATTCGATATAGGCCGATAGTTTTTAATATTTTCTGGGTCAAGGTTTGGCTTTTTTAAGAGAGGCTTTATTACTGCCACTTTTAGTGAGTTTGGTACACATCCGGTAGATAGAGAGCTGTTTATTATGTTCAACATAGGAGGGCCAAGCACAGGAAGCAGCTCTTTCAGTAGTTTAGTTGGAATAGGGTCCAGTATGCAGCTTGAAGGTTTAGAGGCCATGATTATTTTCATCAATGTGTCAAGAGATATGGTACTAAAAAAATTGAGTGTCTCTCTTGATTTTATGTCCTGGCAAAGTTGTGTGGACTCAGGACAACTGAGCTTTGGAGGAATATGCAGATTTAATAAGGAGTCCGTAATTTGCTTTCTAATGATCATGATCTTTTCCTCAAAGAAGTTCATGAATGAATCACTGCTAAAGTGAAAGCCATCCTCTCTTGGGGAATGCTGCTTTTTAGTTAGCTTTGTGACAGTATCAAAAAGAAACTTTGGATTATTCTTATTTTCCTCAATTAACTTGGAAAAATAGGATGATCGAGCAGCAGTGAGGGCTCTTCGATACTGCACGGTACTGTCTTTCCAAGCTAGTCGGAAGACTTCCAGTTTGGTGTGGCGCCATTTCCGTTCAATTTTCTGGAAGCTTGCTTCAGAGCTCGGGTATTTTCTGTATACCAGGGAGCTCGTTTTTTTGGCAAATGTTTTTGTTTTTAGGGGTGCAACTGGATCTAGGGTATTGCGCAAGGTTACATTGAGTTCCTCAGTTAGGTGGTTAACTGATTTTTGTACTCTGACGTCCTTGGGTAGGTGGAAGGATTCTGGAAGGGCATCTAGGAATCTTTGGGATGTCTGAGAATTTATAGCACGACTTTTGATGATCCTTGGTTGGGGTCTGAGCAGATTATCTGTTGCGATTTCAAACGTAATAAAATGGTGGTCCGATAGTCCAGGATTATGAGGAAAACATTAAGATCCACAACATTTATTCCACGGGACAAAACTAGGTCCAGAGTATGACTGTGGCAGTGAGTAGGTCCGAGACATGTTGGACAAAACCGACAGAGTCGATGATGGCTCCAAAAGCCTTTGGAGTGGGTCTGTGGACTTTTCCATGTGAATATTAAAGTCACCAGAAATTAGAATATTGTCTGCCATGACTACAAGGTCCGATAGGAATTCAGGAACTCAGTGAGGAATGTTGTATATGGCCCAGGAGGCCTGTAAACAGTAGCTATAAAAAGTGATTGAGTAGGCTGCATAGATTTCATGACTAGAAGCTCAAAAGACTAAAACGTCGTTTTTGTTTTTGTAAATAGAAATTTGCTATTGTAAATGTTAGCAACACCTCCGCCTTTGCGGGATGCGCGGGGGATATGGTCTCTAGTGTAACCAGGAGGTGAGGCCTCATTTAACACAATAAATTCATCAGGCTTAAGCCATGTTTCAGTCAGGCCAATCACATCAAGATTATGATCAGTGATTAGTTCATTGACTAGAACTGCCTTGGAAGTGAGGGATCTAACATTGAGTAGCCCCATTTTGAGATGTGAGGTATCACAATCTCTTTCAATAATGGCAGCAATGGAGGAGGTCTTTATTCTAGTGAGATTGCTAAGGCGAACACCGCCATGTTTAGTTTTGCCCAACCTAGGTCGAGGCACAGACACAGTCTCAATAGAGATAGCTGAGCTGACTACACTAACTGTGCTAGTGGCAGACTCCACTAAGCTGGCAGGCTGGCTAACAGCCTGCTGCCTGGCCTGCACCCTATCTCATTGTGAAGCTAGAGGAGTTTAGAGCCCTGTCTATGTTCGTAGATAAGATGAGAGCACCCCTCCAGCTAGGATGGAGTCCGTCACTCCTCAACAGGCCAGGCTTGGTCCTGTTTGTGGGTGAGTCCCAGAAAGAGGGCCAATTATCTACAAATTCTATCTTTTGTGTGGGGCAGAAAACAGTTTTCAACCAGCGATTGAGTTGTGAGACTCTGCTGTAGAGCTCATCACTCCCCCTAACTGGGAGGGGGCCAGAGACAATTACTCGATGCCGACACATCTTTCTAGCTGATTTACACGCTGAAGCTATGTTGCGCTTGGTGACCTCTGACTGTTTCATCCTAACATCGTTGGTGCCGACGTGGATAACAATATCTCTATACTCTCTACACTCGCCAGATTTAGCCTTAGCCAGCACCATCTTCAGGTTAGCCTTAACGTCGGTAGCCCTGCCCCTGGTAAACAGTGTATGATCGCTGGGTGATTCGCTTCAAGTCTAATACTGCGAGTAATGGAGTCGCCAATGACTAGAGTTTTCAATTTGTCAGTGCTAATGGTGGGAGGCCTCGGCATCTCAGACCCCGTAACGGGAGGAGTAGAGACCAGAGAAGGCTCGGCCTCTGACTCCGACCCGCTGCTTAATGGGGAAAACCGGTTGAAAGTTTCTGTCGGCTGAATGAGCGACACCGGTTGAGCATTGCTCCAGCATTTCCTTCCAGAAGCCGTGAGAAAATTGTCCGGCTGCGGGGACTGTGCGAGGGGATTTCTACGACTATCTGTACTTACTAGTGGTAATAACACGTTTAAATCACCACTGTATGTTTAATAAATCACAGTTTATAACTCCAATATATATTTTTTAATTTATTTCCCTGAGCCTTTTGACCCTTAATGATCAGTCTGATCATGTGGGAGTTAGGATTTTTTTTTAACATACATTGACGGAAAGAATTCAGACCCCTTCTTCCATATTTATTTACGTTACAGCATTATTTAAAAAATCCTTATATTATAACAATCTACACAAAATACCTCATAATGACAAAGCAAAAACAGGTTTTAGAAATGATTGCAAATGTATTAATAAAAATCAGAAATACCTTATTTACATAAGTATTCCGGCCCTTTGCTATGAGACTCAAAATTGATCTTAGGTGCATCCTGTTTCCATTGATAATCCTTGATGTTTCTACAACTTCATTGGAGTCCACCTGTGGTAAATTCAATTGATTGGACATAGATTTGGAAAGGCACACACCTGTCTATATAAGATCCTACAGTTGACAGCGCATGTCAGAGCAAAAACCAAGCCATGAGGTCCGTAGAGCTCCGTGACAGGATTGTGTCGAGGCACAGATCTGGGGAAGGGTACCAAAAAATGTCTGCAGCGTAGAAGTTCCCCAATAACACAATGGCCTCCATCATTCTTAAATGGAAGAAGTTTTGAACCACCAAGACTCTTCCTAGAGCTGGCCGCCCACCAAACTGAGCAATCGGAGGAGAAGGGCCTTGGTCAGGGAGGTGACCAAGAACCCGATGGTCACTCTGACAGAGCTACAGAGTTCCTCTTTGTGGAGATGGGAAAATATTCCAGAAGGACAACCATCTCTGCAGCACTCCACCCATCAGGCCTTTATGGTAGAGTGGCCAGACAGAAGCCACTCCTCAGTAAAAGGCACAAGACAGCCCGCTTGGAGTTTGCCAAAAGGCACCTAAAGACTCTCAGACCATGAGAAACAAGATTTTCTGGTCTGATTAAACTAAGATTGAACTCTAACCTGAATGCCAAGCGTCACGTCTGGAGGAAACCTGGCACCATCCCAAATACATGTGTGCCAAGCTTGTAGTGTCCTACCCAAGAAGTCTCAAGGCTGTAATCTCTGCCAAAGGTTTCAAAGTACTAAATAAAGGGTCTGAGTAATTATGAAAATGTGATATTTCCGTTGTTTTTCTTTTCTATAAATGTAACAATTTCCTAACCTGTTTTTTTCTTTGTCATTATGGGGTATTATGTATGTAGTTTGAGGGGGGAAATAATTTCATCCATTTTAGAAGAAGGCTGTAACGTAAAATCAAAATGTGAAAAAAGTAAAGGGGGCTGAATACTTTCTGAATGCATTGTATAATCTATATTGGTGTTCACCACAGAATGGTGGTGAAACATAAATGCTCAATTCGGACCGCTTTCATACTGCCTTATGCCTTAAACACATTGATTGCATTGATTTCTGCAATAAAAAAACAAACAAAACAATCTGTGGTAACATGATCAAATACAAAGACAACCACAGAAAACTATTCATTTTTAAATACTGTCATTTAATATACTAAATATATATTGAACATCTAACAGTCAAATCATAGTGTAAAAGCAGGTGAGCTGGTTCTCCTCTTTTTGTAATTTTGTTTTTGTGGCGTTGGAAAACTGAGTGGGTCGAGCATAACACGTCAACCGTGTTACCCATAAGACGTCAACCGTGTTACCCATAAGACAGGCTATAAATGATTTAACAATTGATTTATCTTTTGTGAAGCTTGAATTCAATTGCCCCTCTGCACACAACAAGAGGGGAAGAGAAAAAATGAGACTTGAATGGAGAAAATGAGAGAGAGAGAGAATAAATATGACTTAGAAGCCAGACACAGGATCATTACAGAAACATTATCTATTTGATTGAGAAGTCGCAAGCAAGGGGACTTAATAAATGTCTTAAATAATTGCCTGTGCTGAGGTAGGTAAAAGTAATATTGCATCTGGCGGGCACAGATTAATTTACTGAACTCACCACTTTGATGGCATTGCTTTGATCTCCCTTCCCTTTGGCTCCCTTCTACCTTTGGTCTCCTTTTTGTTGTCACTTTCAACTGTCACAAACAGGATGCAGAATTAATACAGGAAGCAGTTGTCTGGCAATTTAAATTACACAGCATGTTGACTGAAATTCAAATGACTTTACTTTCAGGTTTATTGCCAAAGCCAATGACATTTATATTTCATTGACGATGTTGAAAGAATAGAGCAACAGTCCGAAAGTTTTCCTATGACCCACTCTTACTGTCTTTACTTCTGTTGTGACCATTTGCAAACTAGTAATCTCTCATTGACAGACTACAAAAGCCTTCGTGGACAGACTATCCCTCACCAAATTGCGCAAAGATTTTAGTTCTGGATTAACCGGGATTAGAAAACCAGTGATTTGCAAAGCATTGAACCCTCAAACGTCAGACCGTGTACTATTACTTTTCAGTAAACATATCTCCTGGTAAAATAAAATGCAGAAACAGGGCACTTAAACAATGTTTCATGCAAAGTACTGCGTAGAATAACAAATAGCCCTTTCCAAAAGTGTCTTCAGGCACTACATCTTCTTGACACAATGGTAAACTATAGATGTCAAAATGATGGTAATGTTGGTCCTAGGTGTGGAAAGTAAATGTCTAATACTCTGGTGTGTGTGTCTCTACGCGTCTGTCTGTGTGACGCATGTACACAGACGCGTAGAGACACACACACCAGATTATCAGTTCCCTGTTTACGTCTCTGCTCATTTAAGTCTGTAACCTTTTGAGCACCGACTGGTGTTATGCAAATTATTCCATCTTTTTAATGGTTGACAAGCTTGCATTGGAAATTCCAAATGTAAATATTTTTGCAATGGTTTAGAAAACGTCATCCTTGAAGATAAACTAAATGTTTTGTATTTTTAATACTTCACTTAATTGTAGACAATTTCAGAGGTTCAAAATGTTGAATAAATGTTTGATGTTTGTTACACTTGTTTTATATATCCAGACAGGCTGTGAGATGAATCTCAAATGTCTATGTAGGCCTATAAATAAAGACAATCAAGTCTTATCATAAATGTTAGGAAATGTTCTCTCCAGAATTAATAATCAATTTCAAATGTTGCCCTGTTACTTACCATATTATAATTTTTTATTATTTGAACAAAATGTGCATCAAGGTTTATATGGTGTAACAAAAAGCTCAGAATTAAGTACTCTGGTCAAACATGAATTTATGGGGGGTCTGTCTGCCCAATTTCCAATTTTACTGTTGGTCAGCACAAACTTGCAATTTATTGTCCTGGACTTTGGACAGACAGGACTCCCTATTGGTTCTGATTGACACTCAATTTAGCCACCCTTTACCTCTGAAGGATCTTCTGTTTGTGAATCAGTTTCAACACATTTGGGTCTTAGGAGGTTAGGAGGTCTTAGGAGGTTCGCTGACCTGTTCCATAGTGGATTGAATACTGTCATGGATCGCACCTCTGTGGCTCTCTCCGATCACCAAAGGACACCGTCACCGGAGTATTGACTACATTTCCCATCAGCCCAGTACCTAGGTCTAATCATCTGCACAGCTGTACCCACTTCTCTCCTCTATATAAACTGTCTCCAAGCTCCTATGCTTTGCGAAGTCTTGTACTGCCCCGGCTAGTCATTTCTGAGCGCTTCTATTGTTTGATTGATTCCCTGTTATCTGACCTTGGACTGTTTTCTGATTCTTGTTTTCCCGTCTGCCGCCTCCCCCGACCCACGCCTGGTATTGGTTCTGTTCCTGGATACCCTCTGACACCCTCTAAGCTGTTATCTGAGTTTTGCCTGTCTGACCAACCTTGATTAAAGTTTACTGCTTATGGATCTGAACGTCTCTGGCTCTGCGTTACAAATACAATGAAGTAATTGATCTAAATCCATAATGAATACAACATTTTTTAGGTATCTTCAACTCAAATGTTCTCTGTTAATTAAAGTAGGACAGTTTAGATCTCGTTTGTCAAAAGTTGAAGAGTTAATAACCACATCTATATCTATCAAAGGAATATTTGATAAGATGTATTGTACACTATCCAGACCATGTGAATCTGCCTTTATCCCCCTGCAAAGGACGTGGGGAAATGATTTAGGTATGGAATTTGAGGTATGGTTGGAGATCTGTAATAAGATCCGCTACACACTTAGTCTCCTTAATATTCGGAGTAGTAACTACAAATACATTTTCGAGTTTTATCTTACCCCTGTTAAATTGAACCGTATGTTCCCGTATTCTTCACCAAATTGCCCAAATGTAGGACCGAGAAAGGAACTTTTGTGCACCAATTCTGGCATTGCAATAGGCTAATAGATTTCTGGTGCTCTATTCATACAGCCACTTTTTATAGAATTGGTACAATCCCCAAGCCGTTCCTTCAAACACATGCTGAATATTATGCTTGACTCAGACAAGACAAGC
Organism: Brachymystax lenok tsinlingensis; assembly: GCA_030435695.1. Lineage (NCBI taxonomy): Eukaryota > Metazoa > Chordata > Actinopteri > Salmoniformes > Salmonidae > Brachymystax > Brachymystax lenok. The sequence continues at coordinate 20,080,687 of CM059805.1, forward strand.
TTACTGATAATTATTTCATACTTTGCAAAGAATTGTATTCTCGTGTGTTGGAAAAATGAAAACCCACCCACTTTTCAATTGTGGTTAAAACAAGTTGTAGACTTTTAGCCATTAGAAAAATGTATAATGGACTTACTGAATTGCAGACCCACATTCCTGAAATTGAGGAATCCCTTACTGTCCTTTATTGAAAAAAGCTCTTAAAGTGTTTGGGCATCCTGAGACGCAGCGAGTACCCTTATTTCATATTTAATGTACATTCTTTGGTACTAGTTGATTCGGAAAGCTCTGAAAAATGTATCTGTATGTAATAAATAGCAATAGATGTAATTTCATAAGTTATAGATTTTGTTTTGTAATGTATTTTATGTATATGACGTTCTATTTTTTTTTCCTTTTTTGTTATAAAAAAAAATAACTAAATTAAATAAATGTTAGGTTGCAGTCGTATCATCAACTTAGTTACATCTATAAACAGAACCTGAAGGAGGCAAGATGGGGTAAGATCATTTTGATGTCATTTTAAAGTTTATCAATGTAGGTACTGTATGAATATTTCAAGCCATGTTTGTTACAATTCTAGGAAAACATTTACTATGGGATGAGGGGAATAGGTCCTCTCCTCAAGCCAACCACACAACCCTCTACTGTCACGTCCAGGCCTGAGTAGACAGGCTGGTGTGTTTAGTTTTGGTTTTGGTGTAGAGTTTTTCAGTTCTAGGTGTTGTATTTCTTTGTTGGGGTAATGGTTCCCAATTAGAGGCAGCTGCGTGTCGTTACCTCTAATTGGGAACCATATATGTTTGTAGTTTTGCACTAGGGTTTTGTGGGTTATTGTTTGTACATAGCTTCGTTGTTTGTTTGTTTGTTTGTTTGTTTGTTTGTTTGTTTGTTTGTTTGTTTGTTTGTTTGTTTGTTTGTTTGTTTGTTTGTTTGTTTGTTTGTGTGTGTGTGTGTGTGTGTGTGTGTGTGTGTGTGTGTGTGTGTGTGTGTGTGTGTGTGTGTGTGTTTGTTTGTTTGTTTGTTTGTTTGTTTGTTTGTTTCATGTTACGATCTTTGTTTGTTTTGTTGTTTTGTCCCAGTTACGCAGTTAAATAAAGCATGTATACTGGATACCTCGCTGCGCCTTGGTCTGTCCGTTCCAAAGATCGTGACACTCTACATCTGTCTGCATCTCCTGTAGGGTCATTAAAACGATGATGTACTGTAGCATGACCTAAATTACATTGGCCTAGTTCAGAGTCTGTCCACAGAAACCTTCAAATGCAACCAAAGTTGCCATGCATCTCTGCATTAGTAAAGACATACTGTATATGTGTCATCAGCCAGCCTGTCTCCCAGAATCTGAGCATTGACCAAGAGCAGCAACCTATCATCCTTATTTATGCAAATCATGTTTATACAAACTAATCATGTTTATACAACCTAATAATCACCATCAGAATACTTCCAGAAAGATATTTTCATTTGAGAATCTACAATAGAAATTGGCCCACCCTAGTCTTCATTGCATGTGACATTGCACAGCAGTAAGCTGGTTGATTTTAATTTTATTTATCTTTTTGATTTCAATATGGAAGGGAAACCAGCTACTGGTGTTTGTATGTGCTGTTTTTTTGTAAAAGGCTAATTTATTAACTACATTTAAAATGTTTTGTTATTCTTAAACCATATTTTTGTGTAACAATAGTAGCAGTTTGTTCATTTGGGGAAGATGAGGGGCATGAGGGGGGACACAGGATATTCCCCCATGATGGAAGGGGGCTATGACTGAAAGTTTTGGAAGCATAAATGAGCCTAACAACATATTGCTCCATATTATCAGGCTGCTGTGCTATTTAGCAATACGCATTATCACTTGTAGCCCAACTGACTCAGCATAATGGATATAAATAAATAGCCTGCAGCAAGGGGTGACATGTAGGTACGGCAGAGTCAGGAGCAGGACAACAATTGAGTAATCAAACAACTTTACTCAAAAAGAACGGTATCAAAATACAATACACTTCGTGATTTAAATTACCACAATACACGCACCACAAGACAACCAACAATCAATCACAAAGACATGGGGGGAACAGAGGTTTAAATAAGGAACATGTAATTAAGTGATTGGAAACCAGGTGTGTGTGTGTGTGTGTGTGTGTGTGTGTGTGTGTGTGTGTGTGTGTGTGTGTAATGAAGACAAAACTAACGGAAAAATGAAATGTGGATCGGCGGTGGCTAGAAGACCGGTGACGTCGACCGACGAACGCCGTCCGAACAAGGAGAGGGACCAAGTTCGGCGGAAGCCGTGACACCATCTGTATTTGTGCTAATCATTAGCTAGATCAGTGCAGGGGGAAATTATATTTTAGATGGTGACAGCATCATTTTATTTTCATTCATTTTGGAGTAGAACTGACTGAGTCACCAGAACTGACTTTCTCATGGTCATTCTACAAAAAAAAAATACATGCCATGCATGGTGAAGAGTAAAAAAAATATGAATGGGTTATGACATTTTAAATGTAGTGAAAGCAGGGGTTTGGTGGTGACTTTATGTACCAGTTGTGGTTGAGATACAGTGGGATCCAAAAAGACTGTATGAAATAAATAATACAAATACTGAGCTATATTGTATGATAAACTGCAAAATATATATTATTGAATACTAATAAAATTGCTCAGAGATTTTGTTTAACAAAAAAAAAAGTGTGCTTGAGACAGTTGTCTTGTAGCAAAGTTTCAGCTTCCTGGCAGAGGCAACCAGGTTTTTGGCAAAAAGTTCCTGGTACTAAGTTTATGATGCCGTTGACCTTAACAAGGGCACCACGACCAGTAGAAGTAAAATAGATCAAAGATCCACCACCATACAGTGTCATCGGAAAGTATTCAGACCCCTTGACCTTTTCCACATTTTGTTACGTTACAGCCTTATTCTAAAATTGATTAAATAAATAAAAATCCTCAGCAATCTACACACAATACCTCATAATGACAAAGCAAAAACTAGTTTTTAGAATTTTGCTAATTTATAAAAAAAAAAACTACCTAAAGTATTCAGGCCAATGCCCATGAGACTCAAAATTGAGCTCTAGTGCATTCTGTGTCCATTGATCATCCTTCAGATGTTTCTAGAACTTGATTGGCGTCCACCTGTGGTAAAGTCAATTGATTGGACATGATTTGGAAAGGCACACACCTATCTATAGTGGGGCAAAAAAGTATTTAGTCAGCCACCAATTGTGCAAGTTCTCTCACTTAAAAAGATGAGAGAGGCCTGTAATTTTCATCATAGGTACACTTCAACTATGACAGACAAAATGAGGAAAAAAAAAATCCAGAAAATCACATTGTAGGATTTTTAATGAATTTATTTGCAAATTATGGTGCAAAATAAGTATTTGGTCACATACAAACAAGCAAGATTTCTGGCTCTCACAGACCTGTAACAACTTCTTTAAGAGGCTCCTCTGTCCTCCACTCGTTACCTGTATTAATGGCACCTGTTTGAACTTGTTATCAGTATAAAAGACACCTGTCCACAACCTCAAACAGTCACACTCCAAACTCCACTATGGCCAAGACCAAAGAGCTGTCAAAGGACACCAGAAACAAAATTGTAGACCTGCACCAGGTTGGGAAGACTGAATCTGCAATAGGTAAGCAGCTTGGTTTGAAGAAATCAACTGTGGGAGCAATTATTAGAAAATGGAAGACATACAAGACCACTGATAATCTTCCTCGATCTGGGGCTCCACGCAAGATCTCACCCCGTGGGGTCAAAATGATCACAAGAACGGTGAGCAAAAATCCCAGAACCACACGGGGGGACCTAGTGAATGACCTGCAGAGAGCTGGGACCAAAGTAACAAAGCCTACCATCAGTAACACACTACGCCGCCAGTGACTCAAAATCCTGCAGTGGCAGACGTGTCCCCCTGCTTAAGCCAGTACATGTTCAGGCCCGTCTGAATTTTGCTAGAGAGCATTTGGATGATCCAGATGAGGATTGGGAGAATGTCATATGGTCAGATGAAACCAAAATATAACTTTTTGGTAAAAACTCAACTCGTCGTGTTTGGAGGACAAAGAATGCTGAGTTGCATCCAAAGAACACCATACCTACTGTGAAGCATGGGGGTGGAAACATCATGCTTTGGGGCTGTTTTTCTGCAAAGGGACCAGGACGACTGATCCGTGTAAAGGAAAGAATGAATGGGGCCATGTATCGTGAGATTTTGAGTGAAAACCTCTTTCCATCAGCCACGGCATTGAAGATGAAACGTGGCTGGGTCTTTCAGCATGACAATGATCCCAAACACACCGCCCGGGCAAAGAAAGAGGGGCTTCGTAAGAAGCATTTCAAGGTCCTGGAGTGGCCTAGCCAGTCTCCAGATCTCAACCCCATAGAAAATCTTTGGAGGGAGTTGAAAGTCCATGTTGCCCAGCGACAGCCCCAAAACATCACTGCTCTAGAGGAGATCTGCATGGAGGAATGGGCCAAAATACCAGCAACAGTGTGTGAAAACCTTGTGAAGACTTACAGAAAACGTTTGACCTCTGTCATTGCCAACAAAGGGTATATAACAAAGTATTGAGATAAACTTTTGTTGTTGACCAAATACTTATTTTCCACCATAATTTGCAAATAAATAAATTAAAAATCCTACAATGTGATTTTCTGGATTTCTTTTTCTCATTTTGTCTGTCATAGTTGAAGTGTACCTATGATTAAAATTACAGGCCTCTCTCATCTTTTTAAGTTGGAGAACTTGCACAATTGGTGGCTGACTAAATACCTTTTTGCCCCACTGTATATAAGGTCCCACTGTTGACAGTGCATGTCAGAGCAAAAACCAAGCCATGAGGTCGAAGGAATTGTCCGTAGAGCTCCGAGACAGGATTGTGTCGAGGCACAGATCTGGGGAAGGATACCAAAAAATGTCTGCAGCATTCAAAGTCCCCAAGAACACAGTGCCCTCTATCATTCTTGAATGGAAGAAGTTTGGCACCACCAAGACTCTTCCTAGAGCTGGCCGCACGGCCAAACTGAGCAATCGGGGGAGAAGAGCTTTGGTCAGGGAGGAGACCAAGAACCCGATGGTCACTCTGACAGAGCTCCAGAGTTCCGCTGTGGAGATGGGAGAACTTTCCATCTCTGCAGCACTCCACCAATCAGGCTTTTATGGTACGGTGGCCAGACTGAAACCACTCCTCAGTAAAAGGCACATGACAGCCCGCTTGGAGTTTGCCAAAAGGCACCTAAAGACTCAGACTCAGACCATGAGAAAGAAGATTCTCTGGTGTGATGAAACCAAGATTGAACTCTTAGGCCTGAATGCCAAGCATCACGTCTGGAGGAAACCTGTACCATCACTACTGTGAAGCATGGTGCTGGCAGATGTGGCAGTCCGTGTACAGGTATCTTACTATTCAGTGTTCTTCTCTCCACGTGTCTCTTTGTCTACATTATCTTTGAACCTTTCATGTTGTTAGGGTGAGACCCGTAGTACTAACTAAATATTACCCTGGAATCTATTTCTTTAAAGTTTTATTTCTTTTAAGTCTGAATTCTGAGTTCAGCGCTGCGCCATTTGAATGGCATTTTTGCCTAGTCTTAAAAAACGAATTGCATATCATATTAAAAAAAAACATCCTCCCTCACAATCCCACACACACACTCAAACCTGTAAGATTGGCAGCCATGCTACTGGTTTCCACCTAATGCTCCACTCATAGAAAGCTCCATAGAGAGTTGACCTAAAAAAAGAACACACAATTGAATTATTTGTCTGCAAACTGTGTCATAACAGTACAGTATATACATGGGTGGCATTTACAGTATGTTATATGGTTTAGCAGGAGTCTGACTGTGCTGATTCGACAAAGGACATAAGCATAAGATGTGACTAGCCCTCTGGTGGCGTTATCTGCACCAGGCCACTTCTGCACCAGAAAATGAACTTAGACCATGAGCCAGTGTAACAGATGGGGCCAGAGTAGACTTGTCTAGTTGTATGTGTCTGACACGGTAGATAGACTAAAAGCCGATGTTGACTCACAGGAGGTTGGTGGCACCTTAATTGGGGAGAATGGGCTTGTGGTAATGACTGGAGCAGAATAGGTGGGATGGTATCAAATAAGTCAAACACATGGTTTCCAGGTGTTTGATGCCATTCCATTGGCTCCGTTCGGGCCATTATTATGAGCTGGCCTCCCCTCAGCAGCCTCCTGTGGTTGACCAGTACCTGTCTTGTGTGTGCTGAAGCAGTAGGCTTTTCAGGTTAGAGGGCAGCTCTACCAGGAGACTCAGGTGGTTGGGGTTAATGGTCAGGTGGCTGTAGGCCTGGGCACAACTGTTATACATGTTGATACATTATATATGATGATACACAATTGAAATGGTAACTGCAAATAAATACAAAGCTTGGTTTGTCAAATAATGAACACACAATTTAAAGGGCAATTAGCCAGCTAAGAAAGATGGAGGATACATCGCAGTGAGACCACATGGCATTCAGTGTGTGAAACAAAACAAGGCTTAGTTTAATGTATTGAATTACATTTATGGGGAACCAGTAATGAGTGCTCAAGTAAATGTCTATATGGTGCTTAGAACACATCGGTTGAATTGAATTGTTTTGTGGGATCATAGATGTTCAGGAACAGAGATTAGCAAGAGCACACAATGTTGAGCTCTCTGATGTAACTTCTTTGGGAGCAGCGCACGAGGTGACGGTTTTGGAGAGCCTGGCGTGCCCAAAGTAAAAGGCCTCCCATTCAGGCCCAGAAAATAGGATATGCACATATTTAGTACCATTGGATAGGAAACCCTCTGAAGGTTCTAAAAGTGTTAACATTTTGTCAGTGAGTATAACAGAACGGATATGGCAGGCGAAAATCCGAGGAATTTCTGTCCTGGAAAAAGTGATTTTGACACATTGCCTCATTTGGAACCCCTCCCCTTATGAAAATGCCCATATAAGGGCATATGAATGCAGTACCTATTGCTTCCTCTGGATGTCAACAGTCTCGAGAAAGTGTTTTGACTTTGCGTTCCGGCGTGTTCCCGGCTGGCGTGCTCTGTGGTTTTTTTCCTTTCTTATCGCCAAGTTTATATTCCAGTTGAAATATTATACTATTTATACATAAAAGTGTTCCAAAGGATGCATTATCAATTATGTTTAAATGTTCTTGGACAAGTTTATAGGTATAAGTTGAACGAGTTCTCTTCACGTTTCAGTGGACGAGCCGACGCTGTATTTTCTCATAACGCGCCAACCAAACTGAGATTTATGGATATAATACATTACTTTTTCTAACATTTCACCGGGTAGTGTCGGGAGTGCGCCCCACCGCTCCCTAAAAGGGAAGGGAGTAGGGACTCTAACACAAACAGTTAGACTGTGACACACATATTAGTGACCAAGACAGCCTCTAACTACACACGTGCACACACACGTGCAGACACAAGGACATACACACGCATGTACACATGTGCACACACAGATATAAAACAGTTCTATATGTATGCACACACACACACTCCCCCCTCCCCCCACACATACAGTACATACCTGAAACAGGGCCAGGTATTGACCGGTGGCTCAGGGGTCAAACTGGACGTGACACTCCAGCATATTGAGACAGGCTTCTGAAAGGTTGGAGCTGGGGGATTTGTGTTGCAGAGAGAGGCTGATGGCCTGCGCTAAAGTCTCACTGACCTGAGCCAGCAGCTACTAGGCAGAACCCTCTTCCTGTAGAATACACACACACACACAGTCTTGTACAACTAACCTTGTGGGGACACACAATTCACTCCCATTCAAAATCCTATTTTCCCTAAAACTAACCCTAGCTCCTAACCCTAAACCTAATTCTAACCTTGACCGTAAACCCCCTAGAAATAGCATTTTACCTTGTGGGGACTAACAAAATGTCACCAGTTCTTCACATTTTTGTTAATTTATTATTCTTGTGGGGACTTCTGGTCCTCACAAGAATAGTTAAACACGGACACACACACACAGAAAACAAGTAGCTTCAAGTTGTGTATGCCAACATACAAGCATAACGGACACGTGCTACTATTAATCTAGTGCACCAAATTCAGAGTTACATCTCTGGATGGACTTGACATTGTTAGGTTACTTTTAGTATAAAGAATGTCTTTGATATTAAGACTAGCCAAGATAGACTAGGTTTTGTCTAAGTACACCAGATTAACTACTTAGGGAGCACTACCCGGTGAAATGTAAGGCGCCAAATTCAAAATCCAAAAGTTGAATAATTAAACATTCATCAATATACAAGTGTTGCATAGTCATCAAAAGCTCTGATTCTTGGCAATATCACAGCGTTGTCAGATTTCAAAAAGGCTTTACGGCGAAAGCACAACATTTGATTGATTGAGGATAGCACCTACCATATTTTTAACCATTAGCATAAATTCATAAACCAGCGCGGTTCACACAAAACCCATTTCACAGCGAAAACAAATCCCTTACCTTTTGAAGAACTTCTGCTGAGGGCTTCCCAAGTGTCCAACAAAGACATCCAATCGTTCTTTTGTTAGAAAAATATAAATTTATTTAGAAATGTAAATTTAGAAAAATGTATTATATCCATAAATCTCCGTTTGGTTGGTGCGTTATGTTCAGAAAATCCAACGTCGAATCGCCCATTGAAACGTGAAGAGAACGCGTTCAAATATACCTATAAACTTTTCCTAAACAAATCAAATACCAGTTATAATGCATCCTTAGCTATCCTTTTATGAATATTAGCGATAATATTTCACTCGGATGGTCACCTAAACGTTATATAAGTAAAGGAAGAAGGGAAGGAGATGGAGGGGTAGAGGGTAAGGGGGAAGTCTAAAAAAGGTAGGGGTAAAAATTGACACCCTTAAAGATTCTTATAAATAAAGTATTCAAAACTTTAGTATTCGGTCCCATATTCCTAGCATGCAATGACTATTTCAAGCTTGTGATTCTACAAACTTGTTGGATGCATTTGCAGTTTTGGTTGCCTTTCAGATTGAATGAATAGTAAATAATGTATTGTGTCATTTTGGAATTACTTTTACTATAAATAAGAACAAAATATGTTTCTAAACATTTCTACATTGATGTGGATGCCACCATGATTATGGATAATCCTGAATGAATAGTGAATAATGATGAGTGAGAAAGTTACGGAGGGTCAAAGATCATACCCCCAAAACATGCTAACCTCTCACCATTACCAATAACAGGGAATGTTAGCATGTCTTGGGGATATTTGTCCACAAACTTGATATTGAATTGTGTTTGGTTGCCAATGCAACCAAACATCAACATTTGAAGGGGATGTATCTTCTGCTTGGATAGTTCCATCTGTGCCATTGACTTAGTCTGGGTTTAATTCCAGTTTGTCTACAAATTAATAATTTATATGTTGGATTCACGTCTCTATCTCATCCAAAAAGTTAAAGAATAGGACTAAATTAAATCAAACTTAAAATGCACTTTAAATAAAGTTTGATTTGATTTAAATATTGATATTTGGTTGCATTGGCAACCAAACACAATTCATTGCTTTTGTAACACAGTAATTAGCCTAAAGTTATCTTACAAACTAATGTAGCAGTATTTATTCAACCTTAAAATGAGTAACACATCCACATCCAACACATCCACATCCATGGGCACATTTTGAGGTTACTGTAACTACAAATGTCTTCTGTAATTATAGAAAGTGTGCATGTTCAAGATAGCTGCCATGCGGTGGGTGTAGCTGGTGTAAGTAAGTCAGGCGCAGGAGAGCAGAGATGAGTGGACTAAGCACTTTACTCAGGCAAAGTCAAAATACAGAACGCAACCGCGTCACTAAACAAATGCCCAAAAACAAGTAAGGCAGCACAAAGTACAAATAAACTGCAAAATTACGGCTGCCACAAAGCACGGGTGAAAACCAACAACCGGGCGTAACCCGGCATGCCAACAAACAATTCCCCACACAGACATGGGGGAAACAGTGGGTTAAATACAAGACAGTAATGAGGGAAATGTAATTCAGGTGTGTTGAAAACCAAGACAAAACAAATTGAAAAATGAAAGGTGGATCGGTGATGGCTAGAAGACCCGTGACGTCGATCGCCGCCTGAACAAGGAGAGGAACCGACTTTGGCGGAAGTCATGACAATAGCATGCAAAGGTCACAGATCTGTGAAGATCTTCACAATTGCTGTAATAATAATATATGCGCAGAATCTCAAACAGCATTGATCATTTGCATAATGTGCTTTAAATGTAATCTCAACTGCAATCCAGGCCATTTTGGTTGTGCTATTATTTTAAGTACAGTGACAACGCATTAAATTGTTGTATAAATACAAAATATCTGACATTATTCCCTTTTGAAACTTGGGCAAGATTCTATCACATCCGCGCTAGCCGGCGGTCTGAGGTGAACTGCGTTAGAGCTGTCAAATTCACAAGCAGCTCACCGCATTATGCTTATAGCAGACATTGCCATTGACTGCACGGAGTCGCATTAAGAGAAATCCCATGCAGCCTTGTTTAAGTTTGAACTGGAATGTGAGATGTAATCTACACCTCCATTAGGCGGATATAAATCCTCATTATTTAGTTTAATGATTATCAATTTGAGTGTTGTTATTTCTATACAGCCTACACTGGATTCTGCCATATTTCAGCAGGTGGTTTAAAAATGAAGCAGGTCACTATTTCAATGTCTTTTCATTATTAGATCAAGATGGCACTGGTGCAAGTCATGTCTGCTCCATTTTTTACATTGGCTTTTAGAATGCTTGTTCTTCATATGGCAAGTCGTCTCCCATCAGATGTTGCTGACAAACCACCAAACAGTGTGTGTGTGGTCTGTCTGTCCTGTCTGTCTGAACAAACTGAGCTCTGGAGCAAAAAGGTGGAACCCCCAGAGTCCACACACATTCAACAACAATTTGGCTGATATACCATGTGCAGTAAGAAAGGCCAGATTATGGATTTTTTGTTGTTGTGAAGAAGGCATAAACAGGCAGAGGCTTAACTTCTGTAATGGGAATTTTTATGTTTGTGCTTTTCTTATAATAATTTCTGTGTTCTATTCATGTGTTCTAATAACCAATTTTTGTGTTCTTGCAAGTGACGGATTTAAAGAATCCTCACTTATCAGTATCTGTATAATTTGGCAGTATGCCCAGACCTTGTTTTGAGAACGAACAAAATATCTCAGTTTCAAGGTCTCAGCTTAGAGAGAAGAAGCCTTGTGAGGTATTCGTCCGTCACATGTTATGAACCAGTATTGGTCAGTCACATGAATGAAACAAAACGGTAATGATTAATTAAGTATACTAAATCATGCAATTATAACTTGTCTGTGTATAGCCGTATATAAGACAACTGCTGGGACTGCCCAGGGAGAGCTCCTGATTGACATGTGTACTATGGTGCATTGAGTTGTTTGGAATCTCTCCAGCGCGCTGACAAATAAACAATGATTCATTTAAGATTGACCTCAAGTGTCCCTGTGTAAGAATTTCCACAACACTTCTTTATAGGTATATTTATCCTCTTTATAATGAATGATTCTCTCCTTTTTAAGAATTCCTTGTTCTATAATCAAATAAAATCTGTAGTAAAACATAAGGAAAATTCAAGTCAATAAATGATTTAGCAGCACTGGTTTGGCCTTGGCAGCCCTGGCTTGACAGGAGTCCAAGAAGCGATCAGGCTTTCTGACAACAAGCCAAATATATGGACTTTTCACAACGAAATCTAATTCCCCAACCCTATCGACATGTTCAGTTACTCTCTAAATAGAGTGTAATTTGTTTGCCATCTGCAAATGCTTTTAGTTCCAGAACAGATAGCCAAAACTCTGTTTTGAGAAACTCTAACAGCCAAGCAAAATGGGATTTGCACACTTATTTAGACAAACTTTTGATTACAATGAAGAACACTGCTGAGATATTGTTCCAATAAACGTGTTCTGTTTTCTGTTTCATGCACACGCCATCCTTAGATCAGAATCTAACAGAAAAACTTGACACCACCAACTGGTGGTGATGTTTAGTAAAATTACAACAGTCCAACAGTCCAAAGTATTACCTAAGAGTTTAACTGTATGGTACTGTATGTTATGTTTGTAACGTTGTCACTTGAAGGCTAATGTTGGGAAGATATTCAATATTAGCTTAACCTCTTGTGAAGGGAACAGGCTTTGGGCGTTCAGCACCGCATGTTCCTGTGCTGAGCCGGCTTACTGCATGAATAGGTAGCCATCCATCACGTGGCGCCGTTTCCTCTCCTTATTGTCAAAATGTTTAGTCAGTATCTTACAAAGTAGAACACATCCTGTGAATGATTTGAAGCAGACCAACAGAGGAACTGCAGATAGGATTAATTAATACATTAACATTATTAATCCCAAATTGGGTCAGATCATGCTATGATGTTGTGTTGATGTCTGACCTCAGCAGCCTGCTCTGTGGCCCAGCCAGAGGAACTCACTGGCGGTCTCTCTCAGGAGCTTCTGCACTGACTGGTTGGACAGAGCCTCATGGGTCTCGACAGGGCTTGCTGCAAGCACATGCTCCACCACCCCTCTGAAAGACAGACAGTACATTGAGTTAGTGACATCTAGAAGTTTGCTTTGGTCACAGCAGAGGGTAGAACACTGTACACCATGGTTCTTAAATGCCTGAGTGTGCAGGCTTTTGACCATGCCCTGCAGTACCACACCTGATTTCAAATATCAAACTAATCAAGCTGGTATGTCGGTCTCTGGACCTTAAGGAGTTTAATCAGGTGATTTACTGTAGGGCTGGATTGACAGCCTGCACAACCCAGAAGCTCTCCAGGACCTAAATCAGGAGCTTTCCCTCTTCTCCAGAGAACCTGAGATTAGGATCTTGGTTCAGCCTCTTTTCCAGCATCAATATCAGTCACATATGGAGGCATATCTCAGCCTTATCAAGTCAGATATCCTGACTACCCAGATCACCACACTCCTTCCCAGACAGACGGATGTGGTCGACCTCAGATTTCTGTAAACAGAGTTAGTTAGATGAAAGCAGCATTGTCACAATTCGGATCCCTCAATTCTATTCAGTACTGCACTTGCATATCATGTAAAATATTATGGAATTATGTAATGAACTCAATAGGTTAGGTCTGAACATCAATCTAAAGGGATGTTCATGGGCTACAGATCTCTGGGTAAGGTAACAAAAAATTACAACCATTAATAATGCTCGTAAAAAAAGTATGATCATCGTCATGCAAGATTGACATATTAAGTGATGACAACCATTTGAAATTTAACGACACAACTAATTAAACTCTCATGAACCTGTGATAATGATGTGATATGGGTGTCACATTATGAAAGTGCAGTTAGGACATAAATCCCTGTCTGCTTTTTACTGCAATCCACCTGTGCAGCTTGCCAAGTAAAGGTATTAATTTCAAGCATCACTTATCTTTCTCTCTAAATTCTAGGTCTATAAACCCTTACAGTGATAATACACTTGGTATTGTACAGGTCATGGTCATTTCAGATATGGAACATTTCAGCTATGGAGATTTGAAACTCACCTCATTGTCCGTTTTGCCATTAATCCATATACAGGATTTTTCTCTCTGTGTAAAGTTGATGTCCCATGAAATGAAATTATGAATGTACAGGAGATCGAAACAGGGCAAAACACACGTAACAGTGTAAAAGTAAACACTACAGATTCAATACAAATCAGTATTTACAGGAGCTGATGAGAATGATTGGAGCAAGCATATTCCAAATGGGACAACTATAGTATTAGATATTATAAACTTGATGGTTCGAGCACCGAATGCTGCTTGGCTAGCGTGTTTTGTCAACATTTGGAACGTTTCCCGTAAAATTTCCATCAAGCCTGTCATTACATTTTTTTTTTATCAGACATGTACTTACTTGCATAAAAAGGTTAGATGGAAACCTGGTTAGTGTTGCAAGTTATTTCACTAGCTGAGTTGTTTTATTAGAAAACAGCTGAAATACAGGGACTCAAATATCCTCTACAGGCACCGGGACAGTATTCGGAAGTTTGGAGAGTCTGGCGTGCCCAAAGTAAAATGCCTGCCACTCAGGCCCAGAAACTAGGATATGCACATAATTCGTACTATTGAATAGGAAGCACTCTGAAGTTTCTAAAACTGTTAAAATAAAGTCTGTGTATAACAGAACTGATATGGCAGGAGAAAACCTGAGGAATTTCTGTCCGGGATCTTTTTTTTTTGTGACATGCCCTCACTTTCAACGTCTGCCTATGGGATTCTCTGTAAAATAGGACCCAGGTTGCAGTACCTATGGATTCCACTAGATGTCACCAGTCTTTAGACAGGGTTTCATGTGTTTATCATGGAATATCACAGAATATAAGAAGAATATGTAAGAGGAGTGAGGAAGACACTTGAGTTTTTTGTGCGCGAGACCGTGTGTTCGTTCCTCGGTATTTTCCTTTTATATCGTTTAGGATACTATCTGTGTGAAATATAATTGTTAATATACATAAAAGTATACCTAAGGATACATTATAAATGATGTTTGATTTGTTTGGGCAAAGTTGATAGGTATAATTTGAACGCTTTCTCTTCACTGTTCAATGGGCGAGTAGACTGTGGATTTTCTGAACATAACGCGCCAAACAAACGGAGATTTATGGATATAAACAATGACTTTTTCTAACAAAAGGAATATGGATTGTCTTGCTTGGATACTTCGGATTGCCCTCAGCAGAAGATCATCAAACGTAAGTGATTTATTTTAGCTCTTATATGTGTTTTGTGAGACCCGCACTGGTTATGGATTTATGCTAATGCATAAAATATGTGAGGTGCTATCCTCAAACAATCAAATGTTGAGCTTTCGACGTTAACCCTTTTAGAAATCTGACAACGCTGTGATATTGCCAAGACTCTAAGCTTTGATGACTATGCAACACTTGTATATTGATGAATGTTTTATAATTCAAATTTTGGATTTTGAATTTGGTGCCTTACATTTCTCCGTGTAGAGTCGGGAATGGGGCGCTAGCACCCCAATGATCCTTAAGAGGATATTGTAGCTGGCTATTAAGCCCACCTCGGTGACAATGTTATTGGGGTGTGGGAATGTTAGATTAGTCCAGCGCCTCTTCAACCTCAGGAGGCTGAAGAAATTGGCTTGTCACCTTAAACACTCACAAACTTTTACAGATGCACAATCGAGAGCATCCTGTCTGGCTGTATCACCGCCTGGTACGGCAACTGCTCCGCCCCCAATAGTAAGGCTACCCAGAGGGTAGTGAGGTCTGCACAACGCATCATCGGGGGTAAACTACCTGCCCTCCAGGACACCTACAGCACCCGATGTCACAGGAAGGCCAAAAAGATCATCAAGGACAACAACCAACCAAGCCACTGCCTGTTCACCCTGCTATCATCCAGAAGGCAAGGTCAGTACAGGTGCATCGAAGCTGGGACTGAGAGACTAAAAAACAGCTTCTATCTCAAGGCCATCAGACTGTTAAACAGCCATCACTAACATTGAGGGGCTGCTGCCAACATACTGACTCAAATCTCTAGCCACTTTAATAATTAAAAATTGGATGTAAGAAATGTATCACTATCCACTTTAAACAATGCCACTTTATATCATGTTTACATATCCTACATTACTCCACTAATATGAATATACTGTACTCTATACCATCTTCTGCATCTTGCCTATGCCGTTCGGCCATTGCTCATCCATATGTTTATATGTACATACTCTTATTCATTCCTTTACACTTGTGTGTATAAGGTCGTTGTTGTGAAATTGTTAGATTACTTGTTAGATACTGCTGCATGGTCAGAACTAGAAGCACAAGCATTTCGCTACACTCGCATTAACATCTGCTAACCATGTGTATGTGACAAATAAAATGTTATTTGATTTTGTCTTTTACTTTTAAAATAACCTTCATTGAAGTTTGTGGTTACTACTGGTTACGGTTCTGCGGCGAGAGATTTTGTTTTCGCCGTAAAGCCTTTTTGAAATCTGACAACGCTGTGATATTGCCAAGAAGCAGATCTTTTGATGACTATGCAACACTTGTATAGTGTTGCTAGCGCCCCACCACTCCCTAAGTAGTTAAATGTCTTGGAATGGCCTAGTCAAAGCCCAGACCTCAATCAAATTGAGAATCTGTGGTATGACATAAAGATTGCTGTACACCAGCGGAACCCATCCAACTTCAAGGAGTTGGAGCAGTTTTGCCTTGAAGAATGGGCAGTAATCCCAGTGGCTAGATGTGCCAAGCTTATAGAGACATACCCCAAGAGACTTGCAGCTGTAATTGCTGTAAAAGGTGGCTCTACAAAGTATTTACTTTGGGGGGGTGAATAGTTATGCACGCTCAAGTTCTGTTTTTTGGGTTATTTCTTGTTACTTTCACAATAAAATATTTAGCATTTTCTAAGCGGTAGGCATGTTGTGTAAATCAAATGATACAACCCCCCTCAAAATATATATTAATTCCAGGCTATAGGAAAATGCCAAGGGGGAGTTGCATAAACCATGAGTCATTTCTGGAAGTATTTCAATAAGTGTTCTATTTTATCTCTTTCTGATATTTACAAAGGTGCTGTGCGTTGCAGCCATTCTGAAGTTCCTGTTGTGGAGATACAGTAAATACATAAAATTGTTTTTTGAAAAATACATAAAACGATGGATGCAGCTAGCCCCTGACAGAGATGGAGGGAGAAAAAGGAGAGAGCGAGTGAGAAGTGACCAGACCTTGGAGAAAACTGAATGCCTATCAGAGCTTAAATAGACAAAATCAAACTACTTCTCATTGTTTCTGTGATCCAAAAATTTAATTGACATTGAAATTAAATTCTTTAAGACTCTTTCCTGTTTATGTATTATTTTAGTATTTTGTTACTTTGTTGAAGGCAATTGATCAGCATTCAACTTTGGATGGGTATGATTTGTACAGTGGGGCAAAAAAGTATTTAGTCAGCCACCAATTGTGCAAGTTCTCCAACTTAAAAAGATGAGAGAGGCCTGTAATTTTCATCATAGGTACACTTCAACTATGACAGACGAAATGAGAAAAAGAAATCCAGAAAATCACATTGTAGGATTTTTAATTTATTTATTTGCAAATTATGGTGGAAAATAAGTATTTGGTCAATAACAAAAGTTTATCTCAATACTTTGTTATATACCCTTTGTTGGCAATGACAGAGGTCAAACGTTTTCTGTAAGTCTTCACAAGGTTTTCACACACTGTTGCTGGTATTTTGGCCCATTCCTCCATGCAGATCTCCTCTAGAGCAGTGATGTTTTGGGGCTGTCGCTGGGCAACACGGACTTTCAACTCCCTCCAAAGATTTTCTATGGGGTTGAGATCTGGAGACTGGCTAGGCCACTCCAGGACCTTGAAATGCTTCTTACAAAGCCACTCCTTCGTTGCCCGGGCGGTGTGTTTGGGATCATTGTCATGCTGAAAGACCCAGCCACGTTTCATCTTCAATGCCCTTGCTGATGGAAGGAGGTTTTCACTCAAAATCTCACGATACATGGCCCCATTCATTCTTTCCTTTACACGGATCAGTCGTCCTGGTCCCTTTGCAGAAAAACAGCCCCAAAGCATGATGTTTCCACCCCCATGCTTCACAGTAGGTATGGTGTTCTTTGGATGCAACTCAGCATTCTTTGTCCTCAAAACACGACGAGTTGAGTTTTTACCAAAAGTTATATTTTGGTTTCATCTGACCATATGACATTCTCCCAATCCTCATCTGGATCATCCAAATGCTCTCTAGCAAACTTCAGACGGGCCTGAACATGTACTGGCTTAAGCAGGGGGACACGCCTGGCACTGCAGGATTTGAGTCCCTGGCGGCGTAGTGTGTTACTGATGGTAGGCTTTGTTACTTTGGTCCCAGCTCTCTGCAGGTCATTCACTAGGTCCCCGTGTGGTTCTGGGATTTTTGCTCACCGTTCTTGTGATCATTTTGACCCCACGGCGTGAGATCTTGCGTGGAGCCCCAGATCGAGGAAGATTATCAGTGGTCTTGTATGTCTTCCATTTCCTAATAATTGCTCCCACAGTTGATTTCTTCAAACCAAGCTGCTTACCTATTGCAGATTCAGTCTTCCCAACCTGGTGCAGGTCTACAATTTTGTTTCTGGTGTCCTTTGACAGCTCTTTGGTCTTGGCCATAGTGGAGTTTGGAGTGTGACTGTTTGAGGTTGTGGACAGGTGTCTTTATACTGATAACAAGTTCAAACAGGTGCCATTAATACAGGTAACGAGTGGAGGACAGAGGAGCCTCTTAACCTCTTAGCGCCGATCCCTTTAGCGGGATCGTTTTCAGAGCAAACATAACGCGCCAAATTCAAAATACATATTCGTAATACATATTCGTAATATTTAACTTCGATATACAAGTGTTGCATAGTGTTGCATAGCCATCAAAAGCTCTGCTTCTTGGCAATATCACTGCGTTGTCAGATTTTAAAAAGGCTTTACGGCGAAAGCACTACATTTGATTGTTTGAGGCTAGTACCTCACATATTTTCCACATTAGCATAAATTCATATCCAGCTCGGTTCTCAAAATATCCATATCACAGCTAATATAAATCGCTTACCTTTCAAATAACTTCTTCTGAGGTCTTCCCAAGTGTCCAAACAAGATAATCCATGGTTCTTTTGTTAGAAAAAGTAAATAATTATATCCATAAATATCCGTTGTTTTTGGCACGTTACGTTCAGCTACTCCACCAAG
This sequence comes from Brachymystax lenok tsinlingensis, assembly GCA_030435695.1. NCBI lineage: Eukaryota > Metazoa > Chordata > Actinopteri > Salmoniformes > Salmonidae > Brachymystax > Brachymystax lenok. Next base: position 20,099,477 of record CM059805.1, read on the forward strand.
CATTGTCAGTCTACTCGCCCGTTTACAGTGAAGGGATCGCGTTCAAATTATACCTCTCATCTTTTCACAAACAAATCAAATATCATTAATAATGCATCCTTATGTATTCTTTTATGAATAATAGCGATCATATTTTACAAGAACGGTAAGTGAAACGTTAAAAGACTAAAAGAAAGTTGGTCGCGCTGGGCGCTCACGTTCTCGTGAACGTGCACGCCTGTTTACCTTTTTCCTACCCGTAGTAATTCTCTCTCTAAGGATCTGGTCAGAGCTTTTTCCTCCATACCCTTTCCAGAGACTGTTGACATCTAGTGGAAGCCATAAGTACTGCAACCTCGGTCCTATTCCCCATAGAAAAATATTACATGGGCTTCAAAATGAGAGGAGAGCAACAAAAAAATAAATTCCGGACAGAAATCTCTCTGGTTTTTGCCTGCTAAATCTGTTCTGGAATAGCCACAGACTATATCTTAATGGTTTTATAAACTTCAGAGTGTTTCCTATCCAATAGTACTAAATATGTAAATATCCTAGTTTCTGGCCATGAGTGGTAGGCATTTAACTTTGGGCACGTCAGACAGGCGAAAATTTGGAAAATGGGACCCTAGCTGGAAGAGGTTAAAGAAGAAGTTACAGTCTGTGAGAGCCAGAAATCTTGCTTGTTTGTATGTGACCAAATACAAATAAATTCATTAAAAATCCTACAATGTGATTTTCTGGATTTTCTTCCCTCATTTTGTCTGTCATAGTTGAAGTGTACCTATGATGAAAATTACAGGCCTCTCTCATCTTTTTAAGTGAGAGAACTTGCACAATTGGTGGCTGATTAAATACTTTTTTGCCCCACTGTATAAAACACAGGCAAATCACGTTTTTGACTGCACTGCTCCTTTAAGTGCAAAACAGCTTGAGTGGAAATTGCAGCATTTCTTCCATGAGTATTTTCCCCAATGGGAAATGCTGACAGGCCTCTCTCATCTTTTTAAGTGAGAGAACTTGCACAATTGGTGGCTGACTAAATACTTTTTTGCCCCACTGTATATACTGTACTCTATACCATTTACTGCATCTTGCCTATGCCGTTCGGCCATCGCTCATACATATATTTATATGTACATATTCTTATTCATTCCTTTACATTTGTGTGTATAACGTAGTTGTTGTGAAATTGTTAGATATTTCTGCATGGTCAGAACTAGAAGCACAAGCATTTCGCTACACTCACATTAACATTTGCTAACCATGTGACCAATAACATTTGATTTGATATAATTCACTGGCTTGTATGTGAGGCAGTGGGCCTCCCGAGTGGCGCAGTGGTCTAAGTCACTGCATTGCAGTGCTAGCTGTGCCACTAGAGATACTGGGTTTGAGTCCAGGCTCTGTTGCAGCTGGCTGCGACCGGGAGACCATGAAGTGGCACACAATAGGCCTAGTGTCGTCCAGGTTAGAGTTGGGTTTGGCCGGCAGGGATGTCCTTATCCCATTGCATTCTAGCAACTCCTGTGGCGGCCCGGGCATTGTGCACGCTGACACGGTGAATGGTGTTTCCTCTGACCTATTGGTGAGGCTGGCTTCCGGGTTAAGTGGGCATTGTGTCAAGAAGCAGTGCAGTTGGGTTGTGTTTTGGAAGACGCACCGGTCTTGACCTTTGCCTCTCTTGAGTCGGTACGTGAGTTGCAGCGATGAGACAAGACTAACTACCAATTGGATACCATCAAATTGGGGAGAAAACAGGGATTTTTTTCTGTTGAAAAGAAGAGTAAAAAATATAAAATTGTATGCAAAACAGCAATTGTTTCAGAACATCTGCCATGTCACTGATGCATTGTAAAACAGTGTTGTTTGATGAAGGCATCGTTTGGATAGTTTTTTGGGCCTTTTCCCCCAGCATTTGTCCCAGCAGCAGGAAGAATTAAGTCCTCCACAATAGTATGGGGCTTGCCTGTCCTAGCCACTCGGTAGCTCACCATATAAGACACTTCTAGCCCCTTCTTATTAAAGGTATCTGTTGCTTTCATACATGTCTTACTACTCGAAAGTCGTATTTATTCTCACTCAAAAAAATGTGAATTATTTTTCTAATTGCTATGTTTCATTTCTAAATATCTGCGCAAGAGTGAAGGTTTCCCACGAGAGAGTAACTGTTAATGTGATTGGATGTTCGTTATTTCGCTGGATGGATGTTCATTATTTCATTATTTTGTGTTGTTATTTCGCTGAACACTAGATGGTTTAATTTTTTTATTTTTGGCTGTGAAACGAGGCTACACAGAGGAAGAAAAAAAAAACTCATCCAAATGTGTAGCCCCTTTGGAAAATATAAATGTACTGTTTGAAAATGTGAAGAAATGTATTTGTTTTTTAAAACTTGAATCGCATTTTTATTTGGCGTACCCCCGACGGCATTGCCTGGTGTAGACAATATGAAAAAAGGATGAAACAGTTTTTAAGATAGGAATGTGATTTTAGTTTTCTAACGAGATCATAGTTTTTGATTATACTTATACTGCACAGTAACTAGCCACGCCCCGAATGAGGTCAGAGAGATTGTTAGAATGATGGAACCACAATTTTCGACCAGAGTGCTTAAAAGGACTGGGTAAGAATTAACATATCATACCAGAAGACGTGAGACCGTGGTCCACACTTTGAACTGGTTGGAAACTCTGAAACTCTCAAAACTAGATGAGAAGATAACCTCAGACCAGAAAACATGGAGTGTTTTTCCCACTACATGTGGGAAATGGTTGAAAAAACACGAGGTGAAGAAGAGAAACTCACCAGACTATACCCGAACATGAATAGGCTACAGCTGTCCGTGTAAAAGGGGTTCAAACTCTGACTATTCACACGAGCTAAGAACAAGTTCTGAACAAAGCTCATTGAAGACCAGACAACTAAGAAGAAGGACATTGTGACCTCTGGTGGACAATCAGAGCATGTACAAGTGGGCCTTGGAAAGGCCAACAAAACCCCCCTATGAAGAAGGTTTGGTTTCAACAGAGATAAATGTTGAACGACGGCATTCAAGCTTGTAAATATATTCATTGCTTCTTATTCCAAAGCGTGCGGTGGTTCGTGCGCAAGGTATGTGATTAATGTGAAGACAGTCCTAGAATGTATCCACGATAAATGTCTCTTTTTCTCATGTAAGTGTGTATGTGTATTGTGTTATTATGTAGTTAGTAAAGAAATTATTAAACCAATTTGTGAAGTACTGAATAATCAGCAAAGCTGGGGTTCTTGCTGGATCCAAGAGGGTCACTACTGTTCAGAATGAGACTGATATGAGGTAATGATTAATAAGTGACAGTTATCGATATATCATATCTTCTAGAGTTTAATTTGGGAGATGGTAATTCGCTAAACAACTTCTTCCGTGGTGCCCCAAATTCCTAATGAGTTAATTGTTACATGGTTAATTTAATCGGGTAATAGTTAAACATAGTTAGTGGATTAAAAAAAGAAGTCATCAGATTAATGAAAGTCAAGTCATGACAGTACGATGGCTCACTAGGGTTAAATGCGGAAGACACATTTCAGTTGGATAACTGACTAGGTATCCTTCTTTCCCATTCCTATTCGTTGTTGGCATTTCTTGCCTAAGTTTGCCCACTTTGCCAATTTAAGTAATCATTAAAATAATCAATAATCAACTAATTCAAATGGTTTTGTGATGAATAAACCATCTGATTTGATAAAAGGAGTTGAAGTCTTTCTGCCCACAATTTCATTTAAAGTACTCCAAAGTTTTTTAAACATTATTCTTAATATCATTGATCTTGGCTCATAATACAGTTTCTTCTTATTTTTATTGAGTTTAGTCATCATTTCTCAATTTGTGTCACGTCCAGGCCTGAGATGACAGGCTGGAGTGTTTTTGTTTTGTTTTTGGTGTAGGGTTTTTTATGTTCTAGGTGTTCTATTTCTATGTTGAGGTAATGGTTCCCAATTAGAGGCAGCTGTGTGTCGTTGTCTCTAATTGGGAACCATATATATATTTGGGGTTTATCTGTTCTAGATTATATATTTCTATGTTGGGGTAATGGTTCCTAATTAGAGGCAGCTGAGTGTCGTTGTCTCTAATTGGGAACCATATATATGTTTGTAGTTTTCACTTGGGGTTTGTGGGTAATTGTAAGTTCATAGCTGTGTTTGTTTTGTCAGTTATGGTCTTCGTTACGGTCTTCGTTTGTTTTCCCAGTTACGTTTGTGTTTATTAAAATGTATACTAGAAGCATCGCTGCGTCTTAGTCTGTCCCTCATGAAGATCGTGACAGAATTACCCACCACCAAGCAGCATGGCAAGAAGGAGAGGGGGTACTTGACCATGGCGGAGATCAGGGCGGATTGGGAGGCCTTTCCTTGGCGGGAGCTCCTGGGGGGGTTCGTGGCCACAGCAGCCCCAAAAATTTCTTGGGGGGGGGCACATGGTGCGGGCTACACGCATCAGGCCCCCTGTGCGCTTAGAGAGTTCAGCACGTCCTGTTCCGGCTCCGCGCACCAGGCCCCCTGTGCGCTTAGAGAGTCCAGCACGTCCTGTTCCGGCTCCGCGCACCAGGCCCCCTGTGCTCTTAGAGAGTCCAGCACATCCTGTTCGGCTCCGCGCACCAGGCCCCTGTGCTCTTAGAGAGTCCAGCACGTCCTGTTCCGGCTCCGCGCACCAGGCCCCCTGTGCGCTTAGCAAGCCCAGTACGGCCGGTTCCTGCTCCCGCACCAGAGTGCGCGTCCACGAGCCCAGCACGGCCGGTTCCTGCTCCCCGCACCAGAGTGCGCGTCACGAGCCCAGCACGGCCGGTTCCTGCTCCCCGCACCAGAGTGCGCGTCACGAGCCCAGCACGGCCGGTTCCTGCTCCCCGCACCAGAGTGCGCGTCACGAGCCCAGTTCGGCGGTTCCTGCTCCCGCACCAGAGTGCGCGTCACGAGCCCAGTTCGGCGGTTCCTGCTCCCCGCACCAGAGTGCGCGTCACGAGCCCAGTTCGGCCGGTTCCTGCTCCCCCTCACCAGAGTGCCAGTGAGGGTCCCCAGCCCGGCGCCGCCAGTGAGGGTCCCCAGCCCGGCGCCGCCAGTGAGGGTCCCCAGCCCGGCGCCGCCAGTGAGGGTCCTCAGTCCAGCAAATGGCCCAGGGCCTCCGGTGCGTGACTTCAGACCAGCATGGCCAGCACCGGAGCCGCCACCTGGGACAAAAAACCCACCCGAAGACCCCCCCCATGGACTTTTGGGTGGCGCGGTCGGAGTCCGCGCCTTTGGGGGTACTGTCACGTCCAGGCCTGAGATGACAGGCTGGAGTGTTTTTGTTTTGTTTTTGGTGTAGGGTTTTTTATGTTCTAGGTGTTCTATTTCTATGTTGGGGTAATGGTTCCCAATTAGAGGCAGCTGTGTGTCGTTGTCTCTAATTGGGAACCATATATATATTTGGGGTTTCTGTTCTAGATTATATATTTCTATGTTGGGGTAATGGTTCCTAATTAGAGGCAGCTGAGTGTTGTTGTCTCTAATTGGGAACCATATGTTTGTAGTTTTCACTTGGGGTTTGTGGGTAATTGTAAGATCATGAAGATCGTGACAATTTGCAGTAAGTCAGCCAGGAAGATGTGCAGCCAGACTTATTAGCCACCAATTTTGCCCCACCTCTTTCAACCATACAGTTTTTCAATTCCTCTTCAACCCATGGAGCCTTAACAGTTCTAACAGTCAATTCATCAAGTGCAGCGTCTAGATGCTCCTTATTAATCACATCAGACCAACAAATATTTGAGTCACAGCAAAATATTTTGTATGATCTCATTTATTTTTGTACTTTTACATTTTACAATATCCAATTACAGTCTTGTCCCATCGCTGCAACTCCCCTACAGACTCGGGAGAGGCGAAGGTCGAGAGCCATGTGTCCTCCAAAACACGACCCTGCCAAGCCACACTGCTCACTTAACCCGGAAGCCAGCCACACCAATGTGTCGGAGAAAACACTGGCGACCGAAGTCAGCTTGCAGGCGCCCGGCCCGCCACGAGTTGCTAGAGCGAGATGGGACAAGGAAATGACCTGAACCAGATTAAAGGCACTGGTTATAGTGAGAAGCTTCATTTTGAGCGGACAACTTGATGAAAACCAGTCAATATTCAGGACCCCAAGGAAGTGTACCCCTCTGTTGACATCACATACACTATAAAGCATTTCACACATATTGTTTAGATTCTGTTAGTACTTGGTGGCCTATAGCAACACCCCAAAAGAAAAGGCTTTAGATGTGCCAGGTGAACCTGCAACCAAAACACTTGACATAAGATCTTCTCTAAGCATTACAGGGATATGGCTCTCAATATATTCAGCAACACCTCCCCCATAAGCATTCCTGTCTCTTCTATAGATGTTATTATCCTTGTATTGCTACCACTGTATCATCAAATGAATTATCTAAGTGAGCCTCAGAAATTGCTAATATATTCATATTTTAAATCTGACGTTAGCAAGGTAGTGATTACATTAACCTTATTTCTTAGGCTATGTGTATTAATATGGGCTATTCAGCCCTTTCCTGGGTAGCTTATCATAGGTAGACATAATATGGAAAAGAGCAAACAAAGCAAGATCAAAAAAATACATTACCGTTTGGGGTAACTTAGAAATGTCCTTGTTTTTGAAAGAAAAATAACATAAAATTAAATAGCATACAATTGCTCAGAAATACAGTGTAGACATTGTTAATGTTGTAAATGACAATTGTAGCTGGAAACGGCAAATTTCTTATGGAATATCTACATAGGCGTACAGAGGCCCATTATCAGCAACCATCACTCCTGTGTTCCAATGGCACGTTGTGTTAGCTAATCCAAGTTTATCATTAAAAAGCCTAAGTGACCATTAGAAAACCCTTTTGCAATTATGTTAGCACAGCTTAAAACTATTGTTCTGATTGAAGAAGCAATAAAACTGGCCTTCTTCAGACTAGTTGAGTATCTGGAGCATCAGCATTTGTGGGTTCGATTACAGGCTCAAAATGGCCAGAAACGAATAACTTTCTTCTGAAACTCATCAGTCTATTCTTCTTCTGAGAAATTAGGGCTATTCCATGCTAGAAATTGCTAAGAAACTGAAGATCTTGTACTACTACCTTCACAGAACAGTGCAAACTGTCTCTAACCAGAATAGAAAGAGGAGTGGGCGGCCCCGGTGCACAACTGAGCAAGAGGACAAGTAAATTAGTGTCTAGTTTGAGAAACAGACACCTCACAAGTCCTCAACTGGCAGCTTCGTTAAATAGTCCCACAAAAACACGTCTCAATATCAACAGTGAAGAGGCGACTCCGGGATGCTGGCCTTCTAGGCAAAGTTGCAAAGAAAAAGCCATATCTCAGACTGGCCAATAAAAGATTAAGATGGGCAAAAGGACAGACACTGGACAGAGGAAGCTTGGCATCCATGAATACACGTCACTGTGTGGGGGGGTACAGAGATGAGGTAGTCATAAAAAAATAATGTTAAACTGTTACTGACTCGAGACATTTCAGCTTTTAATTTTTTATTAATTTGTAAAAATGTAAAAAATATATAATCCTTTGACATTATAGGTATTGTGTGTAGGCCAGGGACCAAAAATTTCAATTTAATCAAATTTAAATTTCAGGCTGTAACAACAAAATGTGGAAAAAGTTGTTACACAAGAACTGGGTTCAACACTATTTGAAATCTTTCTAATACTTTGCCATCTGCTCTGGCCTACTTGGAGTGCCAAAGTGGCAGGATTGCAGCTTTGAGAATATTCTATTGGATCCAGGCAAGCATAATCAAGCCCTGCTAAAGTATTTGAAGATATTTTAAATAGTATTTGATCCCAGGTCTGCAACACACATACACACACACACACACACACACACACACACACACACACACATCATTCAACATACTCATCCCAAGAGAAATTAGTACCTCCTTGGGAATTCTCTCTCCTCTACGGTTCTTTCAGTTTGCATCCCTTGTCTATTAATAGAGAAAAAAGGAAATTGTTTACTCTTCTTGAGCAGCTAAACATACTTTTACATAGCAATGATACAAAATGCATAGCAATGACGATAAACATTCTGTTGCTCTCTTTATGGTCAGTGTTCATGTGCAGGAGGATGTCGATAGCCCACTGTATCTGGTGCTGGGGGAAAGTTCTGACAGTATAGCCACTCCCCAAACTACAACAGGTAATCCACCTTCTGCCAGTGACTCTTCACACTCTACACACAAACACAATAAACCCATAAGGTTCACGAATACAAAGCTACAGCTTAAGCGCATTACACAGATCACAGCTGCAATAGCACTAAGTTTCCACTAGATATTGCTAGAGTCCTTCAACACCCTAAGTGCAATAGCTCCTCTTGGGATTCAGACCTAGCAAGGAACTGCTGCAATCTTTCACACTTCGTGGAGCGCACTGAAGTTATGTGTATATCTCTAAAGTAGTCTAGCGCAAGAGTGAATGTGGAAAGTGTGTGTGGTGTGTGTGCATTTGCGTTTATGAGAGTGTGTGTCATGTGTGTGTTTGTGTTACCACCTACCAGTAGGGAGGTTATGGAGTTCTGGTAGCTGCCCAGCTGCTTTAGCATTTCCCCAGCACACAGTGCCACTCCATTGCTCCCACATGTGGCACTGAGTTCCCCTTCATCCCTGAACTTCGGCATGTCTAGCAGAACGCTCTCCCCTAGCTGGGCCCTCACCAGCACCCGGTGCATTAACAGTAGCCTAGGGCACAGTCAAGGAGAGAACACAGTTTCAGACTCTCATGCCCTTTTCACATCATCGTGTAGACCTGAATCACACTGTCCTTGTTCAGACATTTTGTTTTCACATTGTCATTTCCAGTAACTATGTGGATGTGCAACCAGGCCAGCACAGAACAGCATATCCTGACTCAGTAGTGTGTAAAGGGTATTAAAGTCTCACACATGGCTAACACCACAGAAATGTGATTGTGATCATGGCCATGAAAAAGTTAAGGTTTCATATTTCATTTTCAAATGCTGAAAAACGTCCAGAGCGGAGTGTGATGCTTTAGTAAGGGCATCATCTCCTTCGGCTAAACTATCAACACCTAATGTTTTCATAAGGATTTGACGTTCTGAAATGCCCTCGCAAATTTGTTTTTATTAAGCAGTAGATTTTACAAATCATACATATCTAAAGTTATGCTCATTCACCCAATAAGGATGAGGCCTTTTTTTGCTGAGGCATCCATATTGATGGAATTTTCCCTATCCAAAATAAGAAATTTCATAAAACATACATTTACGCACATATCATATCAAGGCATATTGACATGCACTCTTGCATGCGCATACATACAAATTAGCATACAGAAATGTGATGACGGCAGTAATAGGAGTGTTGTATAAATCCTCTTCCCTCTCTCTCCTCCTTTCCTTTCACCGTGTCTATCCCCTGTTCTCTTCCATCTATATTCTATCACACTTTACTCCTGCCCTTCTCCCTTTCTCTCTCCCCTATTCCCCTTGCCATCTCTACCCAGTACTCACAGCCTGTGTCTGGTGCGGGGCAGGTCTTTGATAGCATGCTCCAGCAGATTCAGAGCTCCCTTGCTGTCTGCCTGGATGTGAAATAGCACAGCATACATAGTTGCTCTCAGAGTCAGGTCATCCTCAGGGCTCCCCATGCCTACACACACACCCAGAGACACGTAAACACACACACTGAACACAAAACAATTTTTTTTAAATTATTATCTGGATTCCATAGCTTCAGGAAACAACCCTACACTATATGGACTGCTTGGAATTAAATGCCACAAACCTAATAAAACAGCATAACTGGTGTTTGGGAATAGGATTTCCTCTACGTCTACTAGTGGGGTTTGAGAATGAAAGCCGTTATGGAATTAAAAGTGGTGTTTGAGAATGATAGAGCACGAGATATTCAGCCTAAGCAGGTTTATGGAATTCAAGTGATAAACAGGATTATAGAATAAAAAAGTGGTAGTTTGTGCAGTATGAATGTTTGTAGTTTGTCTGGGGACTCACTTGAGGCTTCCAGCGAAAAGGGAAGACCCTCCCTTCTCTTTCCCGTTTAATCCACCAGAAACAATGAATCACACGCATGAACATTTCAAAAGATGCATGGAATGGGTGTAATGTTACAGTGAGAGCACTGACAGCACCAATGATACAGGGTGCATTCTTAGAGCATGCGCAGAACAGCTGGCAGGCATATTCACTGTCATTTTCAACCTCTCCTTGTCCCAGTCTGTATTCCCCACATGTTTAAGATGACCACCATCATTCCTGTCCCTAAGAACTCTATGACTTCATGACACAATGACTACCGTCCTGTAGCGCTCACTTCTGTAATCACAAAGTGCTTTGAGAGGCTGGTTATGGCACACAATAACTCCACCATCCCAGAAAACCTAGACCCACTCCAATTTGCAGACCGCCCCAACAGATCCATAGATGACGCAATCTCAATTGCTCTCCACACTGCTCTCACCCACCTAGATAAGAGGAATACATATGTGAGAATGCTGTTCATTGACTGCAGCTCAGCATTAAACACCATTGTCCCGCCAAGCTCGTCACCAAGCTTAGGACTCTGGGTCTAAACACCTCCCTCTGCAACTGGATCCTGGACTTCCAGACGGGCCGACCCCAGGTGGTGAGGGTAGGTAACATCACCTCCATGACGCTGAACCTCAACACAGGGGCCCCACAGGGGTGTGTTCTTAGTTCCCAACTGCACTCCCTGTTCACCCACGACTGCATGGCCACGCACTAATCCAACACCATCATCAAGTTTTCTGACGACACGATGGTGGTAGGCCTGATCACCGGCGACGATGAGTCAGCCTACAGGGAGGAGGTCAGTGACATGGCAGTGTGGTGCCAGAACAACAACCTCTCCCTCATCGTCAGAAAGACAAAGGAGCTGATCATGGTGGACTACAGGAAATGGAGGGGGGGGGGGGGGCATACCCCATCCACATCGACTGGGCCGCAATGGAGCAGGTCGAGAGCTTCAAGTTCCAAATCACTAAAGACTTAAAATGGTCCAAACACACGCACAGTCGTGAAAAAGGTGCGGAAAGCATTAGGAACATGGAATTATACATTAGGAGCATTAGTTGTAAAGGCACACATGGAATTATACATACATACAGAGATTTCTCGGTAGCTGTGAGGATGTCCATCTGACTTGTGAACCATGCTCAATCCTCTTAAACATGCAGCATTGCTCAACATCTCTCCGACCTGGTTTGCCTTGAAAGGGTAAAATGTTATTTAATTGAATAAGTCTGCAAAAAATGCCATTCAGAGAATTAGTCAGCCGGTCAGACATTTGTCAAAATGTTACTGCTACAGTAATATAGACACTGACAGTCACCATTTTGGAGAACCATACTAAGAGTGGGACCTTAAAGCCTTGAAGATAACCATTAACTGAAGTCATTAAATGGTAGTACTGTATATTGCACATTGTTTCAACATATTTACTATAACTACTACTGCATATGGCTCTGAGTATATTGTAATGTTCTATTGTGGATACTAGGTGCAGCTCATCTTTCTATGTGAACAAACACTTGAACCCATCCCATATTTTTAAGGCCCAGTGCAGTCAAAAAAATGCTGTGTTTTAAATTGTGTATATTTAAACACTGAGGTTGGAATAATACTATGAAAATGATCACACCACCTGAAATTTCAGTCTGTTTTCGGGGATGGAGTTTTTTCCTTCCATGGTGACATCACCATGTGATCAATTTGTTAATAGACCAATAGGAAAGAGAGTTAAAATCTCTGCCAATAACAGTACATTTTCAGTTTTCCCCTCCCCACTCAGACCACTCCCAGACAGTCCTAGCAAAATTGTTGTTTGAGTAATTGCCCTTTGCTAAGAAGCAATTTTTGTTTATTTTTGACAATTTTAATTGAAAAAAAAAATCACAGTTAGGTACAGAGAATTGCCATCCAGCAATTCTGGCTAACCCCAGATGATCTGGACAATTTTTTTTGTTGGTTTGCTGGTCGAAATTGACACACACACATACATATCTATATAAATGTAATATTTAAAAAGGTGGTGTGGCCCATGGGCATGTTAAGATACTTTTTTGTGCAGTTTCTCTGTTATCCTCTACGGGCTAGGGGGCAGTGTTCTGAAGTGCCCAAAATAAACTACCAGTTACTCAGGCACAGAAGCTAGAATATGCATATAATTGGATAGAAAACACTCTGAAGTTTCTAAAATTGTTAAAATAATGTCTGAGTATAACAGAACTGTGAACGGGTGCGCGCTCCTCGTTATTTTTCTTTCCTATTGAAAAGACTATTTTCCGTCTGAAATATTATCGTTTATTTAGATATTTGACAACCTGAGGATTAATTAGAAACATCATTTGACTTGTTTGGACGAACTTTACCGGTACTTTTGTGATTTCTTTTTTCTGCATGCTGAACGACTGGATTACAGAACTCCATGGCGCCAACTAAACTGACTTTCTGGGATATAAAGAAGAACTTTATCAAACAAAATGACCATTCTTTGTGTTCCTGGGACCCTTGGGATTGCAAACAGAGGAAGATCTTCAAAGGTAAGTGATTTATTTTATCACTATATTTGATTTTGTAGCGCCTGTGCTGGTTTGAATAATATGTTGTTGTGGGGCGCTGTCCTCAGATAATTGAATGTTCTCATGAGCATTTGGCTGATCAGCGGGCAATGACCGGCCTGGTTTTCTGATAGGCTGAGCTGCGGTCACGCAAACTCACATTCAAAGTCCAACACGGCATAAGCAAAGACACCTGCTCTAACGCTGTCATCAGTTAGACAGCCAAGATCATCGGTCGTAAAAAAACATAAAGGCTGTCTAGAAATGTAGAAAGAGCACATTCTACAGCGTTACCTCACTCAAAACGTCCTATTATTTCATCAAAAAGTAAAGTGCATTATCCTCATGATTCCTGTAATTAAAATGTCTACCCTGACGCTGAGTCTGTGCCCTTGCTGGGACCTGCTGCTGTGATGATTGAGCCACTCACCGCACAAGAGAAAAACACGTTCTGATCGTATAACATTTCAAAATACAATTGCAGGAAAAACACAGCTTTGGAAACTTTGTCCCCTTTTCCTTGTCGGAGAGAGGAGGGTGTCAATATTCAGCTCAAAAGCAACTATTTTACAACCAATATATTTGATATGGCTTTGAGATATAGAAATACGCAGCTACGACAGTTGCAGGAAATAGGCCTATGGGTCTCATGGGTAGTAGGCTACAACTGCAAAATCTTTTTTAGGACATTAAAATGTACTGTTCGATGAATACTTACCTACTAACAGTGAGTATTATATTATATCTCGTTAATGTGTTTTGAGTTTCCTAAATTAGTTAGCCTATGGTATTAGTTATTGCACCTAAAGATGCATGTAAGTCATCTCTGTTGTACAAAACATTCTGGAGTCATACTTGGAGGTAAAATATAGCAACTATAGTCTAATTGTCAACTCAAAATTCATTAAGATCGCTGGATTAGGTTGCACATTAAAATACACTACATGACCAAAGGTATGTGGACATGTGCTCGTCGAACATCACTCCAGTATCCCTGCACATTGTAAATATGGTATTGGAACTGACCTTGTATATAGCTTCTTACTTTCTCGTGTTCTTCTTATTTCATGTGTGTTTTGTTCTACCTTACGTAATTTTTAGTGCTACATTGATATTTATTACTGTATTGTTGTGTGTGGAGCTTGCAAGATAGGCATTTCACTGTACTGTACTTGTGCAAGTGAGATTAAAACTTGAAACAAACGTTCTGATTACCTTCACTTGTGCTGCTAAACATACCCTCGTAAAACTGACTATCCTACCGATCCTTGACTTCGGCGATGTCATTTACAAAATAGCCTCCGACACTCTACTCACCAAATTGGATTTAGTCTATCACAGTGCCATCCGTTTTGTCACCAAAGCCCCATATACTACCCACCACTGCGACCTGTATGCTCTCGTTGGCTGGCCCTCGCTTCATATTCGTCGCCAAACTCACTGGCTCCAGGTCATCTATAAGTGTTTGCTAGGTAAAGCCCCGCCTTATCTCAGCTCACCCGGTCACCATAGCAACACCCACCCGTAGCACGCGCTCCAGCAGGTATATTTCACTGGTCATCCCCAAAGCCAACTCGTCCTTTGGCCGCCTTTCCTTCCAGTTCTCTGCTGCCAATGACTGGAAAGAATTGCAAAAATCTCCCTCACTAACTTCAAGCATCAGCTGTCAGAGCAGCTTACCGATCATTGCACCTGTACACAGCCCATCTGTAAATAGCCCACCCAACTACCTCATCCCCATATTGTTATTTATTTTTTGCCCATTTGCACCCCAGTATCTCTACTTGCACATCATCTTCTGCACATCTATCACTCCACTGTTAATGCTAAATTGTAATTATTTTGCCACTATGACAACAAGCTCAGTCCGATACTGCTGTGACACACCGCCCCAGACCATGACGGACCCTCCACCTCCGAATTGATCCCGCTTCAGAGTTCAGGCCCCGGTGTAACGCTCATTCCTTCGACGATAAATGCGAATCCGACCATCATCCCTGGTGAGACAAAACTGTGACTCGTCAGTGAAGAGCACTTTTTGCCAGTCCTGTCTGCTCCAGCAACGGTGGGTTTGTGCCCATAGGCGACGTTGTTGCCGGTGATGTCTGGTGAGGACCTGCCTACAACAGGCCTACAAGCCCTCAGTCCAGCCTCTCTCAGCCTATTGCGGACAGTCTGAGCACTGATGGAGGGATTGTGCATTCCTGGTATAACTCGGGCAGTTGTTGTTGCCATCCTGTACCTGTCCCGCAGGTGTGATGTTTGGATGTACCGATCCTGTGCAGGTGTTACACGTGGTCTGCCACTGCGAGGACGATCAGCTGTCTGTCCTGTCTCCCTGTAGCTCTGTCTTAGGCGTCTCACAGTACGGACATTGCAATTTATTGCCCTGGCCACATCTGCAGTCCTCATGCCTCCTTGCAGCAGGGACCCTGGGCATCTTTCTCTTGGTGTTTTTCAGAGTCAGTAGAAAGGCCTCTATAGTGTCCTACATTTTCATAACTGTGACCTTAATTGCCTACCGTCTGTTAGCTGTTAGTGTCTTAACGACCGTTTTAATGGTACATTGAACAAGAATGGGAAAAAGTGTTTCAACCCTTTACAACGAAGATCTGTGAAGTTATTTGGATTTTTCCGAATGATCTTTGAAGAAAGGGACATTTCTTATTTTGCAGAGTTTATATGCAAGGAGGAACAGAGAAATGGTGGCGATATCAGCTATATATTGATCTACACAGACAAGCTAAGTTACGTTTTACCACTGTTCCCAGGGCCTGTTTCTGCACATCTGCTAACTGTCACATAGCTAAAAGGATGTACTTTCTATGAGAGGAGAAAGACAACTCTGTTCGGGAAGCTTTCAACTCTGAACTATTCTTAGTGGTGGTTGATTGCTTCATTTTTGCAAATCTTATAATAAAGTTGTTGTTTGAAAGAATCTGCTGTCTCTCTTCCTATAGAATTTCTACCACATAAGTTCCTCCCCAACCCTGACATTTGACAGTCACAAGACGGGGACTTCAAATATGGCACGTCAAGGGAAATGTACTGTTCAGATGGGTTAAATGGAATAGTAACTGAAATCTGGACACTGACTGTAGGTCTTAGCCTAATATAATATTAACTCCTGTAAAATTATACACCAAATGTAAATTTTCAGCATCCAGGAATTGTGTACAGCTCCTTGTAACATAAAGCAGAACGTTATCATGCTGAAACAGGAGGTGATGGCTGTGGGTGAATGGCACGGCAATGGGCCTCAGGATCTCGTCACGGTATCTCTGTGCATTCAAATTGCCATTGATAAAATGCAATTGTGTTCATTGTCCATAGCGTATGCCTGTCCATACCATAACCCAACCATGGGGCACTATGTTCACAACGTTGACATCAGCAAACTGTTCGCCCACACAGTGCCATACATGCTCTTCCCGGTACAGTTGACAGTTGAAACCGGGATTCATATGTGAAGAACATGGCCATCGAAGGTGAGTATTTGCCCACTGAAGTCGGTTACAACGCTGAACTGCAGTCAGGTCAAGACCTTGGTGAGGACGACGAGCATGCAGATGAGCTTCCCTGAGATGGTTTCTAACAGTTTGTGCAGAAATTCTTCAGTTGTGCAAACCCACAGTTTCTTCAGCTGTCCGGGTGGCTGGTATCAGACGGTCCTGCAGGTGAAGAAGCAGGATGTGGAGGTCCTGGGATGGCGTGGTTACACTTGGTCTGAGGTTTTGAGGCCGATTGGACGTTTTGCACTTCAGGTGAATGTAATTTTCATTGCATTGTATAAGGTTTTTCTTCTTGTCTAAGGTGAATTGATGTTGTGCAAGGTTGTAATGTCTTAATTTGTTTTGTTCTTTCCTGTTTTACAGCTTCGATGCTCTGGAGTCTGGTGTTGTTGTCGCCTATGAGCGTTCAACATAAAGCCTACTGCCGTGTGCGCGTTTCTGTGCTTATAATGTGAAGAAATAAGCTAATAGTTTATGAACAAGCTAAACATTCTAATCTGTTGCAACAGCCTCATTGCTTTTTTTAAGCTAGTGGTTGTATTAATTTGGGATCTATCGCATCCCACAACTGTCCCAGACTATGTTTGGAATATTTGTTTCTCGCACAGAATAGAATAGGTCAACTTTTGTACTATGGAGGATAGTAGATTGACATAGACTAGTGCTTTTGCTGTTTGTTAGACCTACTCATATTGTTGGCTGACGAAAATTAAATGTGGACAGTTGTTCCAACATCTTAAATATGCGCCTGGGAATTGGAAAAGGACGCGTGCAGTTGCATCCCCGATGTGTCTGTCTTCACTTGTAGCCTGTGAGAAAGACCGGATCACATGACTGAGAGCCATGTGAGTGAGAGGTGCTGATGAGCATGCAGCCTCAAGAAGGGAATTATAATTATCATACCTTTCCACTGTCTTTTATTCAGCTATGATCAATTGTATTCTTCATACTATAGAATAATATGAAATAATGCCATGGAACTTGTCTGCTAAATGAACTAGTGTAGTCCACAGCCATATGGCATAGTCAGATCAGGGCGTAACATAAGGACAACTCCGAGTACGTTCTTCTGAAATATATTACATTTTCTTCATATCATGTTTCTTTAGATCTGTATAAAATAAATAATGGTTTTTTTGTGATGGTGTAGGCTATATTACATGGATGTATGTCTTTTTAAAGTGCAGATGTTCCAAAGTTCTGCATCAGTGGCTTGTAGGCTATGTATTGAAGCCAGGAGATGCTAAATGTTTGTTAATTAACGGTCAATTACAGTGAGACCGGAGGTTATTTGTTTGACAGTCACCGGCTGACAAACTTTCATGACCACCACAGCCCTACATGTGAGCGGGATTTCCCTTTTTGTCTATGTATTGGACATTATTTTAGCTAGCTCATGTTATTATCTTGCATGTGTGTAAAATCCCCACCGTGGACATGTGTCCATGTGTTCAACATGGCGCGAGATATGTTGATGCCGGTTACCCTCCTAATTTAGAAATATTTAAGTTATTTTCCTGTACAATTGCTTGTTTTCGGTTATTTTGATTTAAATGAACGTAGGCTACCCTACTATAACGAAGTCTGGTTCACAGTAATGTGCCTGTGAATTGTTTTTTTTTTTATCCTGGCCATGCATTAGCCAAGTAGCCTATAAATTAAAGATTTTCAAATGGTTAACAAATTGTTTGTGTATGACAGTACAGCTGGGAAGAAGATCAAATCAAATGTTATTGGTCGCATACACATGGTTAGCAGATGTTATTGCGAGTGTAGCAAAATGCTTGTGGTTCTAGTTCTGACAGTGCAGCAATATCTAACAAGTAATCTAACAATTCTACAACTACCTAATACACATAAATCTAAGTAAAGAGAATATGTACATGAAATAAGAATATGTACATATAAATATATGGATGGGCCATGACTGACCGGCATAGACGAGATGCAATAGCTCCCCAGAGAGCCATGTGTCTGTGAAACAGAGTATGTTACAATCCCGGATGTCTCTCTGGAAAGCAACCCTAACCCTAATTTCGTGACTTGTTGTCTAGAGTCTGGACATTAGCAAGTAAAATATTCGGAAGCAGTGGGTGGTGTGCGTGCCTCCAAAGCCTGACCAGTAGGCTGCTCCGTCTACCTCTCCTGCGGCAAAGTTTTTTGGGGTCAGCCTCTGGCTGGAAACAGCTTGAATGCCTTGGGTGGTTTGAACAAAGGATCAGCTTCGGGAAACTCGTATTCCAGGTCGTAGTGCCGGTAAGTTGACGTCGCTCAACTGTATGTAATAACACTTAAGATTTTCTGGGCTAACAATGTAAAACATAAAAAAAACAAAATACTGCATAGTTTCTTAGGACTAGAAGCGAGGCGACCCTCTGTCAGCTCAATCTTGCAGATACTGGAGATACTAAGATGTAAGCCTGAAAGCTATTCAACAGTCCTCCAGGAACTTATTTAGAGACTTGGGAAACCTAAAACAACATTTCAAGGTGGGAAGAAAGACATGTCTCTCTGCAGGTCTGCATCTGCTCTCTGTCTACCCCAATAATCCCAGAGTGGGAGAGAGTGTGTTTGTTTGTGCTGAGCCCAATGTAAGACCTCTTCAGGAGAGGGAATACCCTTGAAAGCAAAAGTCCTGATCACACACATTAAAGGATAATAGAACCTGACTCTCTGCCAAACCTAATTATCAAAGCAGCTTTTAAATCTCCCAAGGCCCCGTCTCCTATCTAGCTGACCAGCTGACCCACACACACGCACACACACACACACACACACACACACATACAAACACACCTCCAGAGCCTTCCGCACATCCTGGAGGACTGCATGGTCCAGGGGGAAGCCGTGGATGCTGCCTCTCTGCTCCCTTCCCAGTTCCTTTCTTCCTCAGCTCCTCCCTGCCGCCAATGTCCTCCCTTCCCAGGCCAGCTCGCCCTGCAGCCAACACACACCACAGCTGGATCAGCCCCTCGGCCACAGCAGAACCAACAGCAGAACCAACAGCTCCGACTCCCCCGGAAGCAGAGAAGAGCATCATACTCTGTACTTACATCAGCTACAGCAACATCTTAACTAAGAGAGGTTTATGTAAGTACCAAGGTCTTTACAGCACCTGCATTGCCCGAAACCAACAGCAGGAGAGTTTTAATGGACTACTTTTAATGTAATGTAATTGTGCTTATATGTACTGTAGAGAGCCTTCTGCTCTCTGGAAGGTGACTGGGCAGTAAGTGTGTGACAGCCTCAAGCAAGTTTTACAAATTGTACTGTATAAGTGCTACAATATACACACTTGGCTGGTCATATTGAGAACCACAAATAGTGATAAGCTGTGGTTTGCTCATTTATCTATATGTTTTGCTGTGTGTGTGTGTGTGTGTGTGTGTATTTGGTAGGTTACTTTTTAAATTTAATCCGTTAGAGTTACTAGTTACCTGTCCAAAATGTTTACTTTTGGATTACCCAAACTCAGTAACGTAATCTGATTACTTTCAGTTACTTTTAGATGACCTTCCTGTTAAAAGGCATTAGAATAACACAGAAATAAATATAACCAATTGAACAAAATCTATTGCAGGATAAATCAATGTGAGAGTTTACATAGCTGGCCATAAATGGGATGTTGCATTTTACTTTATGGGTTATGTAGCTCTAACCCATAACTTTTTGCGTCAATACAGATAATAATATGATTAGGCTATGTCTTTATATGAACAACCAGTCTGGCGGTTTTCCAGTCATTCCAATTAATTAAATACCTCTTGATCTTTAAGAATTGGACTTGGAAATATGGAAATGTAGATTAGTAAAATGGTTTTACCTGAGCATAACCCAAAATCGAATGACTTCTTAGCCTACTTTATTGTTCATGTTTATTTTGTTGTCATGGAGGACTGTCACGTCCAGGCCTGAGAAGACAGGCTGGAGTGTTTAGTTTTGTTTTTGGTGTAGGGTTTTTCCGTTCTAGGTTATATATTTCTATGTTGAGGTAATGGTTCCCAATTAGAGGCAGCTGAGTGTCGTTGTCTCTAATTGGGAACCATATATATGTTTGTAGTTTTCACTTGGGGTTTGTGGGTTATTGTTTGAGCATAGCTTCGTCGCGGTCTTCGTCGCGGTCTTCGTCGCGGTCTTCATCGCGGTCTTCGTCGCGGTCTTCGTCGCGGTCTTAAATCGTCGCGGTCTTCGTCGCGGTCTTCGTCGCGGTCTTCGTCGCGGTTACGTGAATAATAAAACATGTATACTGGAAGTATCGCTGCGTCTTGGTCTGTCCCTTCTGAAGATCGTGACAAGGACTGATTAGGCACCTTGTTTTGAGATGAAAAATAAATGCTGCTCTCATGGAATGGAATGCTTTGACCACCATCAAAAGTGCTATAATGATGTGAAAATGAATGCCTTATGCTGCATTTGCTATAGGCCTGTTGTTTACGTTTTTGTTGGTGACACTTTATCTCGATAATTTGCAGCTGTTTAGGTCTATCAAATCTGAGCAAGATCCATAGGCCTATGGATTTTCTTTAATCAGCACAAATTAGATTGAGCAATAAAAGCCCCAGTCGTAGTTTTATTTTTGACTGTATGTGTGGAGCACAATACCACAGAGGAGTTTTGAAGGGAGGAACTCCCTCAAACTTGTATTCCATAGGTTGGTTCCGCACTATGCACAATGATTGATAGACAGCTTAATCTTCTTAAATTCAACCATTATTGGATTAAAATACACCTATATTTGTGAACAGCCACCTACAACAACCAAGGCACAAATAAATGAGAGAGCAGCACTATTTACATCATTGCTGATATCCGAATTGCCCGTAGACTACACCAATTCTGTAGTCCTTACCTCCAAGCGTTTATTCAAGTTGGATGTATAGGCAAATATTTGGATGCCGACAGCAATAAGACCATTGGAAGACATAACTTGGACCGTAGCCTACAAAAGCCTATTCCTGCTTTTTTCACGCAATCCATCAAACGCATTTGGTGCGTCATCATAATGGTCTCTGACCTGTGAGACTTGCTCAGGCGGAACAAACTTAAACTTGCACAATTTTTCAATGCTGATTTGAATGTCATTGAGAGAACAGAAAGGTGTCAAATACTTTTTTCACAAACATATTTTCTGAATCTAAAAGTAATCATGGAAGTCTACATTTTCCAATGTATCTGTAATCCGATTACAATATGTTTGCTGGTAATGTGACGATTACAGTTTCGTTTTTTGTAATCAATTACATGTAATCCGTTACTCCCCAACCATGTGTGTTTGTGTGCGTGCGTAAGTCTTCACCTGTAGACAGAATGACTTGCCCTCCCCTTAACTCTGCCTCCATGGAGTGCATAACACCTCCCAGCAAATAGCAAAGAGACAAACAGGCAGCCACATAGACATAGTCATCAAATCTCTGATTGGATCAAAGGCAGCAGAATTGGTGTATTCAGAAAAACAATGATTATAACTGCTGTGCCTGCTTGGATAACAATTGAGGTGAAACTCTTACGTTTGTATCACCACATTAAGGGGTACCTTTTGAAGAGTCAAACTCTCAAAAAACAAAGGAAACCTATTCTCTTAGGACAAAGAGGGATATTATAAAATATGTAGATGCTCCAATTCAGAATTCGACTAGCTCATCTTTTTTTCTAGATTGTTATGTTTGTCTTTTCTTCAAAGCACTGTCAAGTTAATACCTCTGAAGACTTATTAAAAGCTTGGCGTGGGAGGTCCGATGGGTCTGTTGAATCACACAGTCTGAGGAGCAGAATAATGCTGCATTGAGATATCAAAAAGAGTGAACAAGAACAAAGCAAATTAACACCTGCACCTCAGGGCTCAATCTGATTAAATCTCAGAAATCACAGCATCTACTCTACTGCTAATATTGGTCTTTCTTCCTCACTTTTCACTTACTTGCATCAATAGAATCACTTAATGTATGTACAGAAAAGTCGTGGTGACTATAGTGTGTGGTCAGGAGAGCTGAAAGATGTAGACTCAGCATATTAGGGAAAAGGGGTCAAGGGTCAAAGATGGTCATCTGACCTCAGAATTGATTAAGCAGACTTCAGTCAGCAGATGGAGCAGGTCCTTCTCCATGCTTTTGGCCAGTCCGTCACAATGGAGACCACTCTCCACTCGGCTCTCGTCCCCCGCCTTGCGCTCACTTGGGGACCAGAGAGAAGGAAGCGAGTGAACCAGAGTGAGCATGTGTAATTAGGCATTACTGCTTCCATTACCAACCCAGTCTCTCCTTCCTATTCAATAAATCTACATCAACGCTGACACTAAAATCAGCGATCCATCTGCAAGCTATCATAGCACTGGTCGATAACTAACTAATTTGCAAATAAACAGGTGATGTTTTTCTTTAACAGCAGAATGATTGCCATTAAGCAGTGCGGATAGACTGATTTAATAGGGCTGCTACATCCATTTTGGGATTTAGAAGTTGACTAGGCAGAGCGCTCCGGTACATTTTGTAAATATTGAATCATTTAAGGTTTGAATGTTTTTCATTTATTTTTTATATTGTATAGCCAAATGTGTATAGGTTAAGTCTGGATTACATCATTTTTTTTCCTACCTGTAAATTCAGGGCAAATCATCTTTCTCAATACACAGTTGAAGTCAGAAGTTTACATACACTTAGGTTGGAGTCATTAAAACGTTTTTCAACCACTCCACAAATTTCTTGTTAACAAACTATTGTTTTGGCAAGTCGATTAGGACAGCTACTTTGTGCATGACACAAGTAATTTTTCCAACAATTGTTTACAGATTATTTCACTTCAAATTCATTGTATCAAAATTCCAGTGGGTCAGAAGTTTACATACACTAAGTTGACAGTGCCTTTAACCCTCTGTTTTCCCCATGTTTGTGTGCGGAATTTTATTAGATATGTCAATCCATTTGGTGGGCTTGGTATTTGTTTCGACGTTGTATATTTTGAATAAACTACGTTGTGCGAATAAACTACGCCTTGGTCTGTCTATCCCGAAGATCGTGACAGAATAACCACCATAAAAAGACCAAGCGGCGAGAGACCCGGGAGTTCAGGACGTGGGAGGAAGAACTGGAGGATGATGGACCATGGGATCAGCCTGGAGAATATCGCCATCCAAGAGAGGAGCTGGAAGCAGCGATAGCGGAGAGGCGATATTATGAGGATCGTTATGGAGTATGGAACCCGGAGAGAGACAAGTTCATTGGAACTCGCCTGGCACGGAAGCCCGAAAGGCAGCCGAGGAGGTTGGCCGGTTCTGGAGGGACTCCTGAGCCAACTCCTCGTGCTTTGTGGAGAGAGCGTTGGGGAGAGCGTCGCACGGAAAGGACACCGTGCTATGCAGTTTTGCGCACGGTTTCTCCTGTGCGCGTTCACAGCCCGGTGCGAGAGATTCCAGCGCCACTCATCTGTCAGGCTACGATGAGTGTGCAGCCTGGAAGAGTGGTGCCGGCTCAGCGCTCCTGGTCTCCGGTGCGCCTCCTAGGACCAAGATATCCTGCACCGGTTCTGCGTGCAGTGTCTCCGGTACGTGTCCACAGCCCAGTGCGAGAGATCCCAGCACCACTCGTCTGTCAGGCCAAGGTCAGTGTGCAGCCTGGTAGAGTGGTGCCAGCTCTGCGCGCTAGGTCTCCAGTGCGTCTCCTAGGACCAAGATATCCTGCACCGGTCCTACGGGCAGAATCTCCGGTTCGCATCCACAGCCCAGTACGTCCTGTCCGTGCTCCAGGATCCCTGTTCCACGCTCCAGGATCCCTGTGCCCGGCGTGGACTCAGCACGTCCTGTCCCTGCTCCACGCTCCAGGATTCCTGTACCCGTCGGGAACCCAGTACGTCCTGTTCCTGCTCCCCGCACCAGAGTGCGCGTTATGAGCCCAATTCGGCCGGTTCCTGCTCCCCGCACCAGAGTGCGCGTCACGAGCCCAGTACGGCCGGTTCCTGCTCCCCGCACCAGAGTGCGCGTCACGAGCCCAGTATGGCCGGTTCCTGCTCCCCGCACCAGAGTGCGCGTCACGAGCTCAGTACGGCCGGTTCATGCTCCCCGCACCAGAGGGCCAGTGAGGGTCCCCAGTCCTGAGCCGCCAGTGAGGGTCCCCAGTCCTGAGCCGCCAGTGAGGGTCCCCAGTCCGGCGCCGCCAGTGAGGGTCCCCAGTCCGGGTCCGCCAGAGAGGGTCCCCAGCCCGGGTCCGCCAGAGAGGGTCCCCAGCCCGGGTCCGCCAGAGAGGGTCCCCAGCCCGGGTCCGCCAGAGAGGGTCCCCAGCCCGGGGCCGCCAGAGAGGGTCCCCAGCCCGGGGCCGCCAGTGAGGGTCCCCAGTCCTGCAAATGGCCCAGGGCCTCGGACCAGCACGGCCGGCACCGGAGCCACCACCTGGGACTAAGAAACCCACCCGAAGACCCCCCCATGGACTTTTTGGCGCGGTCGGAGTCCGCGCCTTTGGGGGGGGGTACTGTCACGCCCAGGCCTGGAAAGACAGGCTGGCGTGTTTTGTTTTGGTTTTGGTGTAGGGTTTTTATGTTCTAGGTGTTATATATCTATGTTGAGGTAATGGTTCCCAATTAGAGGCAGCTGTGTGTCGTTGTCTCTAATTGGGAACCATATATATGTTTGGGGTTTTCGTATAGGTTTTGTGGGTTATTGTTTGGTCATAGCTGTGTGTTTTGCCAGTTATGGTTTTTACTTCATGGTCTTCGTTTACGTTTGTTTATTTTGCCCAGTTACGTGTGTTTCGTTTTTCAAAATAAAACATGTATACTGGATGCCTCGCTGCGCCTTGGTCTGTCTATCCCGAAGATCGTGACATCACCACTTGTCTGTTGTATTTTTTCTTTTCACTTCTCCAATTTGGGCTATTTTGTGTATGTCCATTACATGAAATAAAAATGAAAATCTATTTAAATTACAGGTTGTAATGCAGCAAAATAGGAAAAACGCCAAGGGGGATGAATACTTTTGCAAGGCACTGTAGAAACACGGTGGATAGGAAAAACTCCCTAGAAAGGCAGGGAACCTAGGAAGAAACCTAGAGAGGAGCCAAGCTCTGAGGGGTGGCCAGTCCTCTTCTGACTTCTGCCGGGTTGAGATTATAACAGTACATGGCCAAGATGTTCAAATGTTCATAGATGACCAGCAGGGTCAAATAATAATAATAATAATAATAATAATAATAATAATAATAATCACAGTGGTTGTAGAGGGTGCAATAGGTCAGCATCTCAGGAGTAAATGTCAGTTGGCTTTTCGTAGCCGTCAAAAACAGCTGGTCCGGGACAAGGTAGCACGTCCGGTGAACAGGTCAGGGTTCCATAGCCGCAGGCAGAACAGTTGAAACTGGAGCAGCAGCACGACCAGGTGGACTGGGGAAAGGAAGGAGTCATCAGGCCAGGTAGTCCTGAGGCATGGTCCCAGGGCTCAGATCCTCCGGGAGGGAGGGAGAGAGAGAGAATTAGAGGGAGCATACACAGGACATCGGATAAGACAGGAGAAATTCTCCAGACATAAGACTGACCTTAGCCCCCTGACACATAAACTATTGCAGCATAAATACTGGAGGCTGAGACAAGAGTGGTCGGGAGACTCTGATTTTTGCAAGGTTACGAAGATGGAAAAAAGCTGTCATTGAAATAGTATTGATATGTTTGTCAAAAAGAGATCAGGGTCCAGAGTAAAACCAAGGTCCTTCACAATTTTATTTGAGACAACTGTACATCCATCAAGATTAATTGTCAGATTCAACAGAAGATCTCTTTGTTTCTTGGGACCTAGAACTAGCATCTCTGCTTTGTCCGAGTTTAAAAGTAAAACATTTGCTGCCATCCACTTCCTTATATCTGAAACACAGGTTCCAGGGAGGGCAATTTTGGGGCTTCAACATGTTTCATTGAAGTGTACAGCTGTGTATCGTCCGGATAGCAGTGAATGTTAACATTATGTTTCCGAATGACATCACCAAGAGGTAAAATATATAGTGACAACAATAGTGGTCCTAAAACGGAAGCTTGAGTAACACCGAAACGTACAGTTGATTTGTCAGAAGACAAACCATCCAGAGACAAACTGATATCTTTCCGACAGATAAGATCTAAACCAGGCCAGAACCTGTCCGTGTACACCAATTTGGGTTTCCAATGTCATGATCGATGTTGTCAAAAGCAGCACTAACGTCTAGGAGCACGAGGACAGATGCAAAGCCTTGGTCTGATGCCATTTAAAGGTAATTTACCACCTTCACGTGTGCAGTCTCAGTGCTATGATGGGGTCTAAAACCAGACTGAAGTGTTTCATATACATTGTTTGTCTTCAAGAAGGCAGTGAGTTGCTGCGCAACAGCTTTTTCTAAAATGTTCGAGAGGAATGTGAGATTCGATATAGGCCGATAGTTTTTTTTATATTTTCTGGGTCAAGGTTTGGCTTTTATAAGAGAGGCTTTATTACTGCCACTTTTAGTGAGTTTGGTACACATCCGGTGGATAGGGAGACGTTTATTATGTTCAACATAGGAGGGCCAGCACAGGAAGCAGCTCTTTCAGTAGTTTAGTTGGAATAGGGTCCATTATGCAGCTTTATCACTGCTGAAGTGAAAGCCATCCTCTCTTGGGGAATGCTTTTTAGTTAGCTTTGCGACAGTATCAAAAATACATTTAGGATTGTTCTTATTCTTCTCAATTAAGTTGGAAAAATAGGATGATTGAGCAGCAGTGAGGGCTCTTCGATATTGTACGGTACTAGTCGGAAGACTTCCAGTTTGGTGGAGCGCCATTTCCGTTCCAATTTTCTGGAAGCTTGCTTCAGGGCTCGGGTATTTTCTGTATACTCTGTAATGTCAAAGTGGAAGAAAACTTTTTACAAAAATAAACACTAATATATCTTGATTAGAAATGTATTCAACCCCCGAATCAATACATGTTAGAATCACCTTCGGCAGCGATTACTGCTGTAAGTCTTTCTGGGTAAGTCTATAAGAGTTTTGCACACCTATATTGTATAATATTTGCCCATTATGCTCTAAAAAAACTCAGATTGGTTGTTGATCATTGCTAGACAGACAATTTCAAGTCTTGCCATATATTTTCAAGCTGATTTAAAACTACTTAAGGATCATTGGGGTGCTAGCGCCCCATACCCGACACTACCCGGAGAAATGTAAGGCGCCAAATTCAAAATCCAAAAGTTGAATTACAAAACATTCATCAATATACAAGTTTTGCATACTCTTCAAAAGCTTAGACTCTTGGCAATATCACAGCGTTGTCAGATGTCAAAAAGGCTTTACGGCGAAAGCACAACATTTGATTGTTTGAGGATAGCACCTCACATATTTTATTCATTAGCATAAAATCATAACCAGCGCGGGTCTCACAAAACACATGTAAGAGCTAAAATAAATTGCTTACCTTTGATGATCTTCTGCTGAGGGCAATCTGAAGTGTCCAAG
Source organism: Brachymystax lenok tsinlingensis (assembly GCA_030435695.1). Taxonomy (NCBI): domain Eukaryota; kingdom Metazoa; phylum Chordata; class Actinopteri; order Salmoniformes; family Salmonidae; genus Brachymystax; species Brachymystax lenok. Next base: position 20,127,041 of record CM059805.1, read on the forward strand.
CAAGACAATCCATGTTTCTTTTGTTAGAAAAAGTCATTGTTTATATCCATAAATCTCCGTTTGGTTGGCGCGTTATGTTCAGAAAATCCAGTCTACTCACCCATTGAACAGTGAAGAGAAAGTGTTCAAATTATACCTATCAACTTTGCCCAAACAAATCAAACATCATTTATAATGTATCCTTAGGTATACTTTTATGTATAATAATGATTATATTTCACACGGATAGTATCCTAAATGATAGAAAAGGAAAATACAGAGGAGCGCGCTCACGGTCTCGCGCACAAAAAACTCAAGTGACTTCCTCACTCCTCTTACAAATTCTTCTTCTGTTCGGTTGTCTTCCATGATAAATACATGAAACCTTGTCTAAAGACCTGACATCTAGTGGAAGCCATAGGTACTGCAATCTGGGTCACATACATTATTTTAACAGTTTTAGAGTATTTCCTATCCAGTAGTACTAATTATGTGCATATCCTAGTTTCTGGGCATGAGTGGCAGGCATTTTACTTTTGGGCACGCCAGACTCTCCAAACTTCTGAATACTGCCCCGTTACCTGTAGAGGTTAAAAAACTGTAACTAGGCCACTCAGGAACATTAAGTCTTGGTAAGCAATTCCAGTGTGTATTTGGCCCCGTGTTTTAGGTAATTGTCTTGCAGAAAGGTGCATTTGTCTCCCAGTGTCTGTTGGAAAGCAGACTGAACCAAGTTTTCCTCTAGGATTTTGCCTGTGATTGGCTCTATTCCGTTTCTTTTTATCCTAAAATGTCCTGTCCCAGACAAACTAAACAACTTCTTTGCTCGCTTTGAGGACAATACAGTGCTCCCAGTCTGCTGTTCCCACATGCTTAAAGAGGGCCACCATTGTTCCTGTTTCCAAGAAAGCTAAGGTAACTGAGCTAAATGACTTTCGCCTCGTAGCACTCACTTCCATCATCATGAAGTGCTTTGAGAGACTAGTCAAGGATCATATCACCTCCATCCTACCAGACACCCTAGACCCACTCCAATTTGCTTTCCGTCCCAATAGGTCCACAGACGATGCAATCGCAATCACACTGCACACTGCCCTAACCCATCTGGACAAGAGGAATACCTATGTAAGAATGCAGCTCAGCATTTAACACCATAGTACCCTCCAAACTCATCATTAAGCTCGAGACCCTAGGTCTCGACCCAGCCCTGTGCTACTGGGTCCTGGACTTCCTGACGGGACGGCCCCAGGTGGTGAGGGTAGGAAACAACACCTCCACCCCGCTGATCCTCAACACTGGGGCCTCCATAAGGGTGCGTTCTCAGCCCTCTCCTGTACTCATATTCATTCCTTTACACTGTGTATAAAGTAGTTGAAATTGTTCGATTACTTGTGAGATACTACTGCATGGTCAGAACTAGAAGCACAAGCATTTCGCTACACTCGCATTAACATCTGCTAACCATGTGTATGTGACAAATAAAATTTGATTTGATTTGATGACATGCATACCCATAATATGATGCAGACACCACGATGCTTGAATATATCAAGAGTGCTATTCAGTGATGTGTTGGATGCCACAAACATAATGCTTTGTACTCGGGACAAAAAGTTAATTTCTTTGCCACATTTATTGCAGTATTACTTTAGTGCCTTATTGCTAACAGGATGCCTTATGGCTAGCAGGATGCATTTTATTCTGTACAGGCTTCCTTATTTTCACTCTGTCATTTATGTTAGTATTGTGGAGTAACTACAATGTTGTTGATCCATCCTCAGTTATCTCCTATCACAGCCAATAAACTCTGTAACTGTTTTACAAATCCCCATTGGCCTTATGGTGAAATCCCTGTGCAGTTTCATTCCTCTCCTGCAACTGATTTAGGAAGGACACCTGTATCTTTGTAGTGACTGGGTGTATTGATACACCATCCAAAGTGTAATTAATAACTGCACCATGCTCAACGTGATATTCAATGTCTGCTTTTTTTTCAAATGTTTTGTACCAATAGGTGCCCTTCTTTGCAAACCTTTGGAAAATCTCCCTGGTCTTTGTGGTTGAATCTGCCTTTGAAATTCACTGCTAGACAGAGGGACCTTACAGATAATTGTATGTGTGGGGTATAGAGATGAGGTAGTCATTCAAAAATCAGAGTGAGTCCATACAACTGTATTATGTGACTTCTTAAGCACATTTTTACTCCTGAACTTATTTAGGCCTGCCATAACAAAAGGGTTGAATACGTATTGACTCAAGACATTTCAGCATTTCATTCTTAATTCATTTGTAAACATTTCTAAAAACACAATTCCACTTTGACATTATGGGGTGTGTAGATCAGTGACACAAAATCTAAATGTAATGCATTTTAAATTCAGGCTGTAACATAACAAAATGTGGAAAATGTCAATGGTGTGAATACTTTCTGAAGGCACTGTATCCATCAGAACCCAAAATATAAGCTTATTTTACTCCAATGTTTGTAAACAAAGTAAAGTAAATAAACACTATATAGCCTCAAAACATGGTTAAAACAATCATTTTTATATCATGGATGGTCTGTCCTTGAATCAATAGCTATGTCAATGATTTTGAGAGGGAATACAATTCACCAGGCCCATCCCCATTATGCATTGGAAAAGTGTTTGTTTGGGCAATGCTAAATAATAAATGGTTCCTTTGGCTATTTCGACAGCCCTGGTTGTATGTTATTCCCCCACCGTGATGGCAGATCTTTTTGATATATTAATTCTTCAGTGTGTTATGAAGTCTTGATGGAAGACTGGTTTTACTGATACATAGCATCCCATACCCTCACCCTGAAAAACCTCCACTAATGATGTTCAGTATCAGTAAACAAGGGAACTCAAGTAGAATTAACTAAACATTTTTATAAACCACATAGTTCAGCTTGGCTTCACAATGTCCTAAGGCCTCACTTATCAAACATTCATAGAAACTTATTTAAAGTAATTACTACCAAATAGTTAATGTTCATAAAATGTTGATTACGCACGCATCTTGGTGTCATTATACTCCTTATAGTGTGCTCTAATATATGGAGTGTACTGATTCTGAAATAAAACATTACAAAAATTATTTAATGAACATTACAAATATTTATATGAATATCTCAAAAGTAATCTTTTTTATTTTAAGACATATTATTTGGAACAAGTATGTCACATTTCCAGATTGAGCTCCCTGCTAAATCTGAAGGTAGAATACATTTTATGATCACAACCAAAACAGTGAATGGGAAAAAGGATTCAAAGGGGACTCCCTCTGCTGGTGATTTGCTGAATGTGCAATCTTATTAAAGGAAGGCTGTGATTGGTTAATGACCTATAACGTCAACTTCTATGTAGAAAATTTGTTATATTACAAAAGGTGCCAGAGAGACAACGCTGGAAATTTGACGTGTTTCAAGAGTATATTGTTGCAAACAATATGTCTAAAAATAAGCAAAATCAAAAAGGGAACTTTTGGAATATGAATATTAATATTATAAATGAATAAATGCATTTCAGAATCTAGAAATACATATTTTAGAGTGCATAATGACACCAGATGTCTGTATCATGTACAGTTCACAGATCAAATCAAATCAAATTCTATTTGTCACATACACACGGTTAGCAGATGTTAATGCGAGTGTAGCGAAATGCTTGTGCTTCTAGTTACGACCATCGAGTAGTATCTAACAAATGGTAAGTTGACGTTGCTCTTATATCCAATAATTCCCCCCGGCTGTATGTAATAAAATGTAAGATTTCCCGCGGTAACAATGTAAGAAGTATCCATAAAAAAACAAAATTCTGCATAGCTTCCTGAGAACGTGAAGCAAGGCTGCCATCTCTGACGGCGCCGGAAGTAAATATCATAGGGTCTTACAGGAGACAAGTACAGTATAGGTCTAAAAAGTGCCACTTTCAACATGATTTAAAAAAATGGTTTGTGATATGTACATATGTAAAAAGCATGTCAAACAACTATGAAGTTACTATGTGAAAATTACCAGAACAATCTGAGATACCAAAAATACACTATATGACCAGAATTATGTGGACACCTGCTCGTTGAACATCTCATTCCAAAATCATGGGCATTAATATGGAGTTTGTCCCCCCTTTGCTGCTTTAACAGCCTCCACTCTTCTGGGAAGGCCTTCCACTAGATGTTGGAACATTGTTGTTTGGACTTGCTTCCATTCAGCCACAAGAGCATTAGTGAGGTTGGGCACTGATGTTGGGCGATTAGGCCTGGCTCGCAGTCGGCGTTCCAATTCATCCTGAAGGTGTTCCAGTCAAGTTCTTCCACAGCGATCTCTACAAACAATTTCAGTATGGACCTCGCTTTATGAATGCTGAAATGGGAAAGGTCCTTCCTGAAACTGTTGCCACAAAGTTGGAAGCACAGAATCGTCTAGAAGGTCATAGTTCATTTCACTGGAACTAAGGGGCCTAGCCCGAACCATGAAAGACAGCCCCAGACCATTATTCCTCCTCCACCAAACTTTACACTCGGGCAGGTAGCATTCTTAGTCTTATGTGTGGCTGGCCATGGAAACCCATTTCACGAAGCTCCCGATGAACAGTTATTGTGCTGACGTTGCTTCCAGAAGCAGTTTGGAACCTGGTAGTGAGTGTTGCAACCCGAGGACAGACGATTTTAATGCGGTACGCACTTCAGCACTCGGCGGTCCCATTCTATGAGCTTGTGTGGCCTACCACTTCGCGGCTGAGCCGTTGTTGCTCCTAGAGGTTTCATGACTATGTGCTCGATATTGCATGGCTATGTGCTCGATTTTATACACCTGTCATCAACGGGTGTGGCTAAAATAGCTAAATCCACTAATTTGAAGGGTTGTCCACATACTTTTGTATACATAGAGTATTTTCGTCCTAAGCCGGCGAGGAAATGCTCAATACCCTGTCATTCTTGCTAAGCTGGTGAGGAAATGCCCAATACCCTGTCATTCTTGCCATCTCCCTGTCTGGAGTGATAGAGAAAAATACACCTTACAGAGAAATCCATATTATATCCATGCCTTACAAACAGAGCCCTAGAGGCCTTTCTGAAGAACTCCTGTTAGTTTGCTTCCTGTGAGCAGCAGGTGTGCTTTTCTTTGTTTATTTTTACTTTGAAGCTCTTGTAAAAACTGTAGAAAAAATATATGTAAAGAATGATTTTGAAAAAAGAAATGCAGTTCTACAATGTGATGTCATGTATACAGTGGGGCAAAAAAGTATTTAGTCAGCCACCAATTGTGCAAGTTCTCCAACTTAAAAAGATGAGAGAGGCCTGTAATTTTCATCATAGGTACACTTCAACTATGACAGACGAAATGAGAAAAAGAAATCCAGAAAATCACATTGTAGGATTTTTAATTTATTTATTTGCAAATTATGGTGGAAAATAAGTATTTGGTCAATAACAAAAGTTTATCTCAATACTTTGTTATATACCCTTTGTTGGCAATGACAGAGGTCAAACATTTTCTGTAAGTCTTCACAAGGTTTTCACACACTGTTGCTGGTATTGTGGCCCATTCCTCCATGCAGATCTCCTCTAGAGCAGTGATGTTTTGGGGCTGTCGCTGGGCAACACGGACTTTCAACTCCCTCCAAAGATTTTCTATGGGGTTGAGATCTGGAGACTGGCTAGGCCACTCCAGGACCTTGAAATGCTTCTTCTGAAGCCACTCCTTCATTGCCCGGGCGGTGTGTTTGGGATCATTGTCATGCTGAAAGACCCAGCCACGTTTCATCTTCAATGCCCTTGCTGATGGAAGGAGGTTTTCACTCAAAATCTCACGATACATGGCCCCATTCATTCTTTCCTTTACACGGATCAGTCGTCCTGGTCCCTTTGCAGAAAAACAGCCCCAAAGCATGATGTTTCCACCCCCATGCTTCACAGTAGGTATGGTGTTCTTTGGATGCAAGTTGAGTTTTTACCAAAAATATCTATTTTGGTTTCATCTGACCATATGACATTCTCCCAATCCTCATCTGGATCATCCAAATGCTCTCTAGCAAACTTCAGACAGGCCTGAACATGTACTGGCTTAAGCAGGGGGACACGTCTGGCACTGCAGGATTTGAGTCCCTGGCGGCGTAGTGTGTTACTGATGGTAGGCTTTGTTACTTTGGTCCCAGCTCTCTGCAGGTCATTCACTAGGTCCCCCATGTGGTTCTGGGATTTTTGCTCACCGTTCTTGTGATCATTTTGACCCCATGGGGTGAGATCTTGCGTGGAGCCCCAGATCGAGGAAGATTATCAGTGGTCTTGTATGTCTTCCATTTCCTAATAATTGCTCCCACAGTTGATTTCTTCAAACCAAGCTGCTTACCTATTGCAGATTCAGTCTTCCCAACCTGGTGCAGGTCTACAATTTGGTTTCTGGTGTCCTTTGACAGCTCTTTGGTCTTGGCCATAGTGGAGTTTGGAGTGTGACTGTTTGAGGTTGTGGACAGGTGTCTTTTATACTGATAACAAGTTCAAACAGGTGCCATTAATACAGGTAACGAGTGGAGGACAGAGGAGCCTCTTAAAGAGTCTGTGAGAGCCAGAAATCTTGCTTGTTTGTATGTGACCAAATACTTATTTTCCACCATAATTTGCAAATAAATTCATTAAAAATCCTACAATGTGATTTTCTGGATTTTTTTTCCTCATTTTGTCTGTCATAGTTGAAGTGTACCTATGATGAAAATTACAGGCCTCTCTCATCTTTTTAAGTGAGAGAACTTGCACAATTGGTGGCTGACTAAATACTTTTTTGCCCCACTGTAAATATGGGTGGATGCTGGGTGGATCCTCCAAACGCTGACAAAGGCTGCCGCCACCGAAACGCATCCGTTTGTTTTGACCTCTGCTGCTAAAAAATTAAGACGTTAAAACTGAAACAATATTTCAGTGAGTGTGGGTTTTTCCTTTCTTCCAGCATCTCCCTGTCAGGCCAGGTGTCCCTGTATCTTCTGAAAACATGTAGAGTGGTGCTGAGCCTGAGCAGAGAGATGAGCCAGACCGCCAGGTCCACTGTTGCCTGAGGGGACTAAACAACACATTTGAATAAACATTTACATTAAGAAACCAACTGCATTGGAATAGTGATAAATGGTCCATCATATTGGTGCCGTACACCTCAACAAATGTATATACTGTACATCATACGACAATGATGGACAATCACTTTGAAATAGGAAAGAATCCAGGGAGGATGCAATTTGCCACAAACTCTTCCCAGCCCTGACAAACAGTGTTATGATAGGCATAACATTCAGGAAATGAAAAGCTACCGGCTTCTAAAGAGAAAATGAAGTCTGAAAATCCAGGAATCGCTGATTAATCAGAAATAAAGAAATCACATCTCTAAGCAAAGGCCCCACAACTGTCTGCAACAGCGAGAGGCATGTCAGCAAACTCAGCACATAGTATCACGGCTTGAATAATGGAAAAGAGGTCTGTGCATCCATATGATTGCAGTGTTTTAAAAGGCAAAGTGCTCCAAGGTTAGACCTGCTCTCGCTTGCGGAGTTCGCAGACAACCAGACACGTCTCACTACAGCACATTGCTGATGACAGTCTGGGGGCCAATAACAGCATGATAAAAACATTACATCCTATGACTAATTAATTCAACTTCGGTACATGCTCAGCAGCATGTGCTTGAGGTGTTTGTGTTAGAACGTAGGAGGGAATACTGGGGAAAAGTATCTGTGACCTGAAAATCTGACCCGTGCCTTTATAATAGCTAGTCTGTTCCAGTCCCATGGTCTGGCTGTCAGAGGCAGGGCTCTGGCTGGGTCATTAGGCAGCTGAGTGTTCATTTGATCCTGGGCATCCGGAAGCCGTGAGGAACTCGAGAGGAGGGAGATCAAAGAAAGCCAACCCTCTAGCCCCGGGGCTCCATAGGATCTATGATCTAGTGTATAGGAGCTATGGGGGTTTTGTCATGCAGACATATCGAACCAAGCAGTCAGTCAAATCCTCCAAGGAACGGTTCTAGTACTTAGATGTTGAGCTATCAAGCAAGTAACCCTCTCTTCCCAACTAAGCCCCCTCCAAAATCTGTCTTAGTTTGAGGGGTACCTTTATCACCAATTGAGAGCCATGCATAGCAGGCTTAGGTAGTCCTATACATGGCTGGTGAAAGACACTACATCAAAGTCATGATAATATGGAATGGCTATTCAAAAGGATAATAGACGGGAAGGAGTTTATACTTTTTGGTCCTCTGTCTTGCTTGTCATGAATCTTGCTCTGGAGGCATCTCTGCCGATTGGTCACTAGCTGTCACAGCCACAAAGTCATAAAATCATAATCTTAACTCGAACCTTAAGCACACTACTAACCCTAATGCCTAACCCTAACCCTAAATTAAGACCAAAAAATGTATTTTTGTTTTCATGAATTGTTACGATATAGCCAATTTTGACTATGCAGCTGGTGGGGATAATTCAGCACCATTTGAGGACTTGAGGCATCCGTTTCTCAAACTAGACACTATAATTTACTTGTCCTCTTGCTCAGTTGTGCACCGGGGCCTCCCACTCCTCTTTCTATTCTGGTTAGAGCCAGTTTGCGCTGTTCTGTGAAGGGAGCAGTACACAGCGTTGTATGAGATTTTCAGTTTCTTGGCAATTTCTCGCAAGGACTAGCCTTCATTTTTCAGAACAAGAATAGACTGACAAATGCTGATGCTCCAGATACTCAAATAGTCTAAAGAAGGCCAGTTTTATTGCTTCTTTAATCAGTACAACAGTTTTAAGCTATGCTAACATAATTAAAAAAGGGGTTTCTAATGATCAATTAGCCTTTTAAAATGATAAACTTGGATTAGCTAACACAACGTGCCATTGGAACACAGGAGTGATGGTTGCTAATAATGGGCCTCTGTACGCCTATATTCCATAAAAAATCTGCCATTTCCAGCTACAATAGTCATTTACAACATTAACAATGTCTACACAGTATTTCTGATCAATTAGGGGACATCCTAGAAGTCCACAGCTACAGTTGAAGTTGGAAGTTTACATACACTTCAGCCAAATATATTTTAACTCAGTTTTTCACAATTCCTGACATTTATCCCTGTATTAGGTCAGTTAGGATCACCACTTTATTTTAAGAATGTCAGAATAATAGTAGAGAGAATGATTTATTTCAGCTTTTGTTTCTTTCATCACATTCCCAGTGGGTCAGAAGTTTACATACACTCAATTAGTATTTGGTAGCATTGCCTTTAAATTGTTTAACTTCCTAGGGAGCAGTGGGGTGCTACCTGACACTACCAGGTGAAATGCAAGGCGCCAAATTCAAAATCCAAAAGTTGAATTATTAAACATCCACCAATATACAAGTGTGGAGGCATGGGAGGCATTTTACTTTGGGCACGCCAGGCTCTCCAAAACGGTCACCTCATGCTCTGCTCCCTAAGAAGTTAACTTGGGTCAAACGTTTAGGATAGCCTTCCACAAGCTTCCCACAATAAGTTGGATGAATTTTGGCCCATTCCTCCTGGCAGAGCTGGTGTAACTGAGTCAGGTTTGTAGGCCTCCTTGCTCGCACACACTTTTTCAGTTCTGCCCACACATTTTCTATAGGATTGAGGTCAGGGTTTTGTGATGGCCACTCCAATACCTTGACTTTGTTGTCCTTAAGCCATTTTGCCACAACTTTGGAAGTATGCTTGGGGTCATTGTCCATTTGGAAGACCCATTTGCAACCAAGCTTTAATTAACTTCCTGACTGACTGAGATGTTGCTTCAATATATCCACATTATATCCACATAATTGTCCTTCCTCATGATGCCATCTATTTTGTGAAGTGCACCAACAAACCACCTCCACAACATGATTCTGCCACCCCCGTGCTTCACGGTGGGTATGGTGTTCTTCGGCTTACAAGCATCCCCCTTTTTCCTCCAAACATAACGATGGACATTATGGCCAAACAGTTATATTTTTGTTTCATCAAACCATAGGAAAATCTTTGTCCCCATGTGCAATTGCAAACCATAGTCTGGCTTTTTTATGGCGGTTTGGAGCAGTGGCTTCTTCCTTGTTGAAACGCCTTTCAGGTTATGTCAATATAGGACTTGATTTACTGTGGATATAGATACTTTTGCACCTGTTTCCTCCAGCATCTTCACAAGGTTGTTCTGGGATTGATTTGTACTTTTCGCACTAAAGTACGTTAATCTCTAGGAGACAGAATGCATCTCCTTCCTGAGCGGTATGACGGCTGCATGGTCCCATGGTGTTTATACTTGCGTACTATTGTTTGTACAGATGAATGTGGTACCTTCAGGCGTTTGGAAATTGCTCCCAAGGATGAACCAGACTTGTGGAGGTCTACAATTGTTTTTCTGAGGTCTTTGCTGATTTCTTTTGATTTTCCCATTATGTCAAGCAGAGAGGCACTGAGTTTGAAGGTAGGCCTTGAAATACATCCTCAGGTACACCTCCAATTGACTCAAATTATGTCAATTAGCCTATCAGAAGCTTCTAAAGCCATGACATAATTTTCTGGAATTTTCCAAGTTGTTTAAAGGCACAGTCAACTTAGTGTATGTAACCTTCTGACCCACTGGAATTGTGATACAGTGAATTATAAGTGAAATAATCTGTCTGTAAACAATTGTTGGAAAATGTACTCGTGTCATGCACAAAGTAGAGATCCTTGCCGACTTGCCAAAACTATAATTTGTTAACAAGAAATTTGTGGAGTGGTTGAAAAACAAGTTTTAATGACTCCAACCTTCCGACTTCAACTGTATATCCATGTGGAAATGTTATGGCATTTGCTTAATTTGTGTTGTTGATAGGCCTACATAATGCTCAAATAGCCTATTGGCCACTGTCTGAAACTGTAACTTGACGTGGGTACAACCTCAGTGTTCACAGTTAATGCGCACAGGAGTTTGCACAGAATGCTCACAAAAGTTTTTGCTCACAAGACATGAAATTTGCTCATTGCCGGAAACAATTAGACGGAACATTGCAGACCGGTATCCCATCTTTTCTTTCTAAAACACTTGTCAGTGCTGTCTCTGACCAACTCTCTCGTTAACTCTCTCAGAAATATTTTCTTGACCCTAACCAGTCAGGCTTTAAAGGCAGGTCAGTCAACTTAGACTGCTCTATGTGTCATAGAGGTTCTCCGCTCTGCCAAAGCTGACTTTCTCTCCTCTGTTCTCATCCTCCTAGATCTATCCACTGCCTTCAAATCAAATCAAATGTATTTATAATGCCGTTCTTACATCAACTGATGTCACAGAGTGCTGTACAGAAACCCAGCCTAAAACCCCAAACAGCAAGCAATGCAGGTTTAAAAACACGGTGGCTAGGAAAAACTCCCTAGAAAGGCCAAAACCTAGGAAGAAACCTAGAGAGGAACCAGGCTGTGAGGGGTGGCAGTCCTCTTCTGGCTGTGCCGGGTGCAGTACATGGACAAAAATGTTCATGAAACACTACCTCTTCAAAGAGTATCATAAATAAGATTTCAGCCTTACACACACACCCCCCCCACCACCAACATTTTAAATATAACTTTCACTTTTATTGTCCTACTAGCACTGACTTTGCTGACAACTTCTTTGAGGAAAAATGTACTTACTATGACTTCAATATGTGATTGTTTCAATTATCTATCTTAAGATGAATGCACTAACTCTACGTCGCTCTGGATAAGAGTGTCTACTAATTGACGAAAATGGAAATGGATCAGGACCCTCCCTCCCCATAATGTTATTCATTATGATCTCAAATGTAAAACTGATCCTAGATCAGTACTCCTCTGAGATGCTCTGTGAAAATGTGCCCTAATGGCTCAACTTAAATCACACTATCGAAGTGAGAGTGTAGTTATACGTCTTCAACTTTAATCTTTACCCAATACCCATTTCCACCCACACATGTAATGTAGATTCACTGAGGGTAATAGGAATACTAATGACGGTAATGGGAATATGTGGGCCTCTTGGGCCCCGGCTCTTCTAGCTAATCAAGTCTATTGTCAAGAGCTCAACTAAGAAATTGGGTCAATTTACATGCATATGTTTGTATAATTGCATGATTTAAAACATTTATAGAATATAGAGACGTTAATAGAGTTATCTGTGATTGGCCACTTATTGTATTGGTGTTGAAGATACAGTAGACTATCAATTCATATGAATTTATCAGCAGGTCAATAAGAGTAAAATGAAACATTGGCAATTATGAGTGAGGGGCTCTCAGCAAGACGAGGGCTGGAGCCAAGAGCCATAGCAGGGGATTGGACTGCAGCAGAATCATAGCCGCGGGACGTAGAAGTGCTTCTTCTGTACATCCTGATACATTGAAATAATTTTACCAGAATTAGGCCTAATTATATTTCTCCTGTCTGAACAGACAAATAAAATCATTCAAATTACAACACAAGAGAGCGTAATTTGCCACAGAGGATCAATCGCTTCTAAAAAATAGTTACAGTTTACAGGTGGGAAAGACAGAATTTGGTCAACACGCACGCCAAATATAAAACAGCTTCTTGCATTGTGGCAATAGACATAGAAGGGTTCTCTTTCAAGTATTCGTTTTGGTATTTCACTATGGAATACGCCCTCAGCGTATTCGTCAGAAGCCTTACTACACTGCGCCAGTCATAATTGTCTGGACGTCGAGACGTGGGTCGGGGAAGGGTATCCCTCCTACCCTATAAAGGGCCCGACACAGCGTCTCTGAGTCATTAAAACACCTCTTCTCGCTTTTCATCAGAAAGCTTACCTCGACACAACTGTATTTTCCAGAAATAGCTAAACTGTCCACAGACGTGAGCTTACAAGTCGCTCGCCAGGCGCTCTTCTCGGGATTGTGCAGTGCTGACATTTTTCCTTTTCCTTCACCATAGCTAGAGGAAAATTATTAGGAGGGAGTAACGGGTACATCTGTGACACGGCTAACTTGTTCACAACCTAGTTAGCTGTATCCAAACAGTGACTAGTCGTCGGCAAGCTAGCCACCACGCTAGCTAGATATTTTGTTTTTACTTTGACAAGAAAAGTTTTTACTAGCTACACCAAGCTATCTATTCTAACCTGTCCTTTCGGAAACGGTATCCGGCCATCACACCGAGTGACACCATCGGAGATAACCCACGCTAATCGCTAGCTATCAGACTAGCCTACCTCGCAATAGCATCCAAGCTATGGCGACAAACGAGGAGAAGCTCCCAGCACGAATCTGCTCTTGAGGAAATAAGATTTCGGCCAGGAACACCCACTCGGTGTGCTCCGCAAACTTTGGGCTACAACATGCCCAGGAAGCATTAGCCTCCCCCGGCTCCTGTCCACACTGTACCTTCTTCACTGTGAAAAGCCTCCGTCGCAGGCTAGCACACCAAGCTAGCCTGAGTCAACAGGACCCTAACATGGGGACCGGTGCACCGGAGGTGATGGATATCCCCACGGGAGATTGTGGAGCGACGGCTAGTGCTAGCTGGGGTGACCAGCTTGACGCCATGGCCCAGCTGCTGGAGGACTCCACGACCCCCCTACCGAGCTTCCTGATTGGAGATGACAACGACTCCACAGAGCTTTCCGACAGTCAACTTTCGGAATCTTCGGTTGGAGACGAAGATTCCTTCATCCCCTCAGGCCAGGCCACCAATCCTCTTGCTGGAGATTCCTAAACTGAACCCGCAGGCAGGGCGCAATCCCCACCAGCTCTCGGTGTGGACCTGCAGGACGTGTGCAAACACGTGGCTAACAAACTGGTGATTCCCTGGCCCAATACAGTAGCAGAGACCACCACGTCCCGCTACAAGGGTAAGAGGCTACCCAAAGCTAAATAGGCAGCCATGCAATTACTACCAGTCTTCCCAGAATGCCTGGAGGAGGTTACCTGTACCTGGAGTACACCTTTCTCCTCCAAGAACCCTGTCCAGGTTGGGTCAATGTTAGACTGTGTTGACATGACAGGGATTGGGCTGGCCCACATGCTCCCCATCAAACCCCTGGTGGCTTCCCATCTAAACCCCAGCTAGAAGTCCTCCATGACCTTGGCTGGCCCCACCTTACTGACTAAGTATGAGCACTTCCAGTCCTCTACAACAGAGAAGGTCTACAGGTTGGTTGCCACAGCGGTGAAGGCTCTCAGCACCGCCTCCAAGCTCTCGGCATACCAGGCTGAGCTACAGGAGGAGATAGCGTTCACACCTGGGTCTATGGTATAGGATGATATACAGTGGGGCAAAAAAGTATTTAGTCAGCCACCAATTGTGCATGTTCTCCAACTTAAAAAGATGAGAGAGGCCTGTAATTTTCATCATAGGTACACTTCAACTATGACAGACAAAATGAGAAAAAGAAGTATTTGGTCACATACAAACAAGCAAGATTTCTGGCTCTCACAGACCTGCAACTTCTTCTTTAAGAGGCTCCTCTGTCCTCCACTCGTTACCTGTATTAATGGCACCTGTTTGAACTTGTTATCAGTATAAAAGACACCTGTCCACAACCTCAAACAGTCATGGTGGAAATTTAAGTGAGAGAACTTGAGAGAACTTGCACAATTGGTGGCTGACTAAATACTTTTTTGCCCCACTGTATGTATTACCACAGACCTCAAACTGCATCTGCTCAAAACCGCTGTCCAGGTGTCAGGGAGAACCATGGGACTCATGACATCCCAGGAGATAGCTCGATGGCTCACCCTATCCACGGTGTCTGACAGTGAGAAGCTGAATATCCTGGATGCTCCACTAGACCCTAAAGGCCTTTTCGGGCCGGTACTGACGCTTTGCCTGTTTGATGGTTTGTCGCAGAGCATAGCAGGACTTCCTGTAAGCTTCTGGGTTAGAGTCCTGCACCTTGACAGCGCCAGCTCTACCCTTTAGCTCAGTGTGAATGTTGCCTGTAATCCATGGCTTCTGGTTGGGGTATGTACGTACAGTCACTGTGGGAATGACATCCTCAATCCACTTATTGATAAAGCCAGTGACTGATGTGGTGTACTCCTCAATGCCATTGGAAGAATCCCGTAACATGTTCCAGTCTGTGATAGAAAAACAGCCCTGTAGTTTAGCATCTGCTTCATCAGACCACTTTTTTATAGACCGAGTCACTTGTGCTTCCTGCTTTAATTTTAGCTTGCAAGCAGGAATCAGGAGGATAGAGTTGTGGTCGGATTTACCAAATGGAGGGAGAGTTTTGTACGTGTCTCTCAGTGTGGAGTACAGGTGATCTAGATTTATTTTCCTTTTGGTTGCACATTTAACATGTTTACATTCAAAGTCCATAGACACACAACATATCTTGGATAGAAATACCCTTAAATAAATCCCAGGACGTAGCCATTCCTCTCTAGTGGAATGTTCCCATAGGCCAGCAGGAGACTGAAGCCAGGAGACCTGGAACCACCGGCCTGAGGAGGGAAACATGAAAGGTGGGTGAGATTCGGTAGTTGATCGGGAGTAGATAGATTTCCTCATTGACCCTCCAGAGGACCTTGAAGGGCCCCACAAACCGGGGGCTCAGCTTCCGGCAGGTGGAGCGGGAGGTTCCTGGTAGATAGCCAGATGCAATCTCCAGGATGGAACACAGGAGCCTCAGGATCAGGCGGTCTGCCTGATCCTTCTGACGGCGGATGGAACCACTCGTCCACTGAAGGAGCCTCGGTCTGGCTGATATCCCAGGACACGCTGGAAGGGAGTCAGGCCGGTGGGGGAGTGTTAAAGTGAGTTCTGGGCGTATTCCGACCAGGGAAGGAGCCGGGGCCACTTCCCCTGCTGGTCCTGGCAGTGACTCCTTAGGAACCTCCCCAGCTTCTGGTTGGTTCTCTCCACCTGCCTGTTGGACTGTACCCGGAAGACCTGCCGGAATAGTGCCTCAGCGACCTTGGTAGGTAGACCAGAGAGAGGGATAAAACGGCAGGATTTACAGAATCTATCAACAACAACCATAATAGTGGTAAAACCCATCAGAAAGAGGGAGATCAGTTACAAAGTCTATGGACAGATGTGACCAAGGCCGCTGAGGCTCGGGAAGGGGAATTTGTTTCCCTGCTAGAGCATACCGGGGAGATTTGGATTGGGTACATAGGAGCATGAGTTGACATAGTAGGCGATAAGCAAGAAGCAAATGGGAAAGCTCAGTACTTACAGCTTCACTATACCATTGTTAATTGGAAATAAAACCTTTGAATGTAAAGTACTTTTTTATTTAGTAGTTACGATGAATGCAGCTCAAAGAGCATGAACTGATACGATTTATTAATTTGGGAGGTATTTTTTTCTGACTGAGTTGAAACATGATTACCTGAATACATTTTGTCTTTCAATTCAATAGCGTTTCAATAACACAATTTAATTAGATTTGTATTAAAATAATGTAATGTAAAAATAACCTGTTTCTATTAGGTATAACTATTGGCATTCATCTAGTCATTTTTTTTATTAACCCATTTTTCTCCCCAATTTTGTGGTATCCAATTGGTAGTTACAGTCTTGTCTCATCGCTGCAACTCCCGTACGGATTCGGGAGAGGCAAAGGTCAAGAGCCGTAACGTCCTCTGAAACACAATCCAACCAAGCCACACTGCTTCTTGACACAATGACACTTAACCTGGAAGCCAGCCACACCAATGCATCGGAGGAAACACCGTACACCTGGCGACCATGTCAGCATGCACTGCACCCGGCCCGCCACAGGAGTCACTAGTGCGCGATGGGACAAGGACATCCTTGCCGGCCAAACCCTCCCCTAACCCGGACGACGCTGGGACTATTTTTCCTCGCACCATGGGTCTCCCGGTCGCGGCCAGCTGCGACAGAGCCTGGACTCGAACCCATAATCTCTAGTGGCACAGCTGTGTTTAGACCACTGCGCCACTCATCTAGTCTACAAGTAGGGTAGGGTGAGTCAAAATGGTTTTTACTACTTGTGCGCGAGCACACACACAGGTACCACCTGTATATAGCCTCGTTACTGTTATTTTATTGTTGCTCTTTAATTATGTGTTATTTAAAAATATATATATGTTTTTTTTTATTCTTTCATTTTTTACTTCAGTTTATTTTAGTAAATACTTTAACAATTGTTTTTCATAAAACTGCATTGTTGCCTGAGGGCTTATAAGTAAGCATTTCACTGTAAGGTCTACACCTGTTGTATTTGGGGCATGTGACAAATAACATTTGCTTTGATACACACAGAATAAAATCTGAACCATGGATAGCCACATGATATTTAACAAAGTCGATTGGACTAAATCGTTTTTGTTTTCACTATATTAGACTAAGCATATGTGACTCGTTTCAGGAAACTAGGCGTATGTCGCAAGTCACAACTTCACAGGAGAGGCATTTGAACGTTTATTTTTACATTTCATAAAAATTCAATTTATTTGGCAGAAATGCATTCTGGAATATTTGGACTTTCATGTGCCTTAATTATAAATGTGTATGCTGTAAATCTGTAAATATGAATAAAGTTGTTCAATTATGAGCCTAGTTGGTTGAGCCACAGAAAAAGTCAGGAACCATCCTGCTAGCCATGATTGGTTGAGAAAATGAAAGGGCTGGACATTCCGAGAGATTCGTTTTGGATTGATCTGCCTTGGCCAAAAGTTTTGAGAATGACACAAATATACATTTTCACAAAGTCTGCTGCCTCAGTTTGTATGATGGCAATTTGCATATACTCCAGAATGTCATGAAGAGTGATCAGATGAATTGCAATTAATTGCAAAGTCCCTATTTGCCATGCAAATGAACGGAATCTCCAAAAAACATTTCCACTGCATTTTAGCCCAGCTGACGTCATGTCAGTGATTCTCTGGTTAACACAGGTGTGATTGTTGACGAGGACAAGGCTGGAGATCACTCTGACATGCTGATTGAGTTCGAATAACAGACTGGAAGCTTCAAAAGGAGGGTGGTGCTTGGAATCATTGTTCTTCAGCTGTCAACCATGGTTTCCTGCAAGGAAACACGTGCCACAACCATTGCTTTGCACAAAAAGGACTTCACAGGCCAGGATATTGCTGCCAGTAAGATTGCACCTAAATCAACCACTTATCGGATCATCAAGAACTTCAAGGACTGTTCAATTGTTGTGAAGAAAACATCAGGGCGCCCAAGAAAATTCAGCAAGCACCAGGACCGTCTCCTAAAGTTGATCCAGCTGTGGGATCGGGGCACCACCAGTACAGATCTTGCAGGTGTGAGTGCATCTGCACGCACAGTGAGGCGAAGACTTTTGGAGGATGGCCTGGTGTCAAGAAGGGCAGCAAAGAAGCCACTTCTCTTCAGGAAAAACATCAGGGAAAGGCTGATATTCTGCAAAAGGTACAGGGTTTGGACTGCTGAGGACTGGGGTAAAGTCATTTTCTCTGATGAATCCCCTTTCCAATTGTTTGGGGCATCTGAAAAAAGCTTGTACGGAGAGGACAAGGTGAGCGCTACCATCAGTCCTGTGTCATGCCAACAGTAAAGAATCCTGAGACTATTAATGTGTGGGGTTGCTTCTCAGCCAAGGGAGTGGGCTCACTCACAATTTTGCCTAAGAACACAGCCATGAATAAAGAATGGTACCAACACATCCTCCGAGAGGAACTTCTCTCCAACCATCCAGGAACAGTTTGGTGACGAACTGGTGCCTTTTCCAGCATGATGGAGCACCTTGCCATAAGGCAAAAGTGATAACTAAGTGGCTCGGGGAACAAAAAATCTATATTTTGGGTCCATGGCCAGGAAACTCCCCAGACCTTAATCCCATTGAGAACTTGTGGTCAATCCTCAAGAGGCAGGTGGACAAACAGAAACCCACAAATTCTGACAAGCTCCAAGCATTGATTATGCAAGAATGGGCTGCCATCAGTCAGGATGTGGCCCAGAAGTTAATTGGCAGCATGCCAGGGCAGATTGCAGAGGTCTTGAAATAGAAGGATCAACACTGCAAATATTGACTCTTCGCATCAACGTCATGTAGACTCTTTGCATCAACTTCATGTAATTGTCAATAAAAGCCTTTGACACTTATGAAATGCTTGTAATTATACTTCAGTATTCCATAGTTACAAAAATATCTAAAGACACTGAAGCAGCAAACTTTGTGGAAATGAATATATGACTGTAGTATCTTCTGTCTATAAAATGAGCTGCTAGTTATGTGTAGATAATCCTTTCTACTGCAGTTTTCAAAATATATAGCGATAACCATGGAGAACTGCAAATGTGTTGCTACTGCTCTCAACCAGAGTGACTTGACACAACAGGCCAAGCAAGCTGTACAAACAAAACATAAAACAACACAGGACGTCTTATTTAAATGAAAGGAGTTGCAGTCTGCCGTGAAGCGTTAACTACTTAGGGAGCTCTGCTTGTTGGCAATATCACAGCATTGTCAGATTTCAAAAAGGCTTTACGGCGAAAGCACAACATTTGATTGTTTGAGGATAGCACCTCTAATATTTCTGCATTAGCATAAATTCATAAACCAGCGCGGTTCACACAAAACCCATTTCACAGCGAAAACAAATCCCTTACCTTTTGAAGAACTTCTGCTGAGGGCTTCCCAAGTGTCCAAGAAAGACATCCAATGGTTCTTTTGTTAGAAAAAGTCATTTATTATATCCATAAATCTCCGCTTGGTTGACGCGTTATGATCATATAATCCACCGTTGAGTCGCCCATTGAACCGTGAAGAGAACACGTTCAAATTATACCTATAAACTTTCTACAAACAAATCAATCATCATTTTTAATGTATCCTTAGGTATCCTTTTCTGTATATTTGCTGTATTATTTAAACCGGACGATAACGTGAACAATAAGAAAGAAAAATAAAGTGGTGCGCGTTCACAATCTCGCGAGCGTCAAACCTTGTTTACAAAAGTGGTCCCCTGACCATGTCCTGTTCCTATCCGTTCTGCTTTCTCCAAACGATCCCAGTCTTTGTATAGAGACTGATGACATCTAGTGGAAGCCATAGGTTCTGCAGTCTCAGTCCTACATAACGTTTTATGCAATAGGCAACTTGGAGAAGAAGGTCATGTACAAAAAAAACTGCAAATCCGGATGGATTTTCCTCTGGTTTTTGCCTGCTATATCAGTTCTGTTATACTCACATACATTATTATATGTTTCCTATCCAATAGTACTAATTATGTGCATATCCGATTTTCTGGGCCTGAGTGGCAGGCATTTTACTTTGGGCACGCCAGACTCTCCAAAATCGCCCCCTAAGAAGTTAATCCATGTATACGGGTTAGAGTCTAGCTGACTTACAGTTTCAGATATTATTTGTTTCACGGCAGACTGCAATTTAAAGCTTACTGTTAGCTAGCTATGACAATGGTTTGTATTGCTAGTACTCTATGGATTTGGGATCATAGTTCATTATTTAGCTAGCTAGCTACATGTCTAAACAAATGACCAAGTTAAAGCGTACTGTCAGCTCCCTAGCTGATGTTAGATGGCTGGATTGCTAGCTAACATTGTGTGTATGATCTGTGTAGTACTATTATCTTAGAAATCCATTTGCATTGCTAGTTATAGCCTAATGTGAGTTAACCAAATAGGTTCTTTGTTATCTAGTTAGCTAACTTTAGCTAGCCATGACAGTCAGTTTGTATTGCTAGTACTGCAAGTCTAAACAAAAGACTCCACTTTGCCAGATGATTACATGACCCATCAAGTTAGTTACAGCTAAAATATTTGTATCTGGAATTTGTCTTTCAACATCAGTATAAAACGACTGACTCTCCTCTACCAGGAGAACGGTCTAATGCCTCCCATCAAAAAGAGAGCTGGCCCAAGCAAGCACATATATTACTAGGACACCACCCAGGACACAAACTTTGGTGGAAAGCTGCTGCCATCTCATGTGACCACCTTGGTATGCAAAGCATAAACACGTTTTGATGATTTAATTGACCTCCAACATGATTGCCACTACTTTTATTGATCTCACATTATTTCTGTATTTTCCAGACGTACATGTAATCAGGCTGTCATCCTTCAGGAATCTGTCGAGAAAATTGCTGCCCAAATCTCAAGCACTAAGCCCAGGACAGACCTGTCAAGACCTACAGTTGTCTCTGGGGATGCACTACTGAACCAGCAAGCAAAGACCTCAGGATACATTAAAAGCTTTGATTTTGCTCAACAAGTAAGCAACACCTCCTCCTTTATACCGATTTAAGGACATCAACTCAAAAACAACAAAAAACAGAAACGTCCTCTCACTGTCAACTGCGTTTATTTTCAGCAAACTTAACATGTGTAAATATTTGTATGAACATAACAAGATACAACAACTGAGACATAAACTGAACAAGTTCCACAGACATGTGACTAACAGAAATTGAATAATGTGTCCCTGAACAAAAGGGGGGGGGCAGTCAAAATCAAAAGTAACAGTCGGTATCTGTTGTGGCCACCAGCTGCATTAACTTGTTAGGGAGCGGCAGCAGTGGTGTCGATTTTGGAGAGTCTGGCGTGCCCAAAGTAAAATGCCTGCCACTCATGCCCAGAATCTAGCATATAACTAGGATAATTAGTGCTATTGGATAGAAAACACTCTGAAGTTTCTAAAACTGTTAAAATAATGTCTGTGAGTATAACAGAACAGATATGGCAGGCGAAAACCCAAGGAATTTCTGTCCGGAAAAATGTTTTGTGACATGCCCTTTTTACCAATAGTTGTCTATGGGATTTGCTGTAAACCAGGACCCAGGTTGCAGTACCTATGGCTTCCACTAGATGCCAACAGTCTTTAGACAAGGTTTCATGAGTTTACCTTGAAAAACAACCTGACAGAAGAAGATTATATAAGTGGATGGAGGAAGTGGCTTTTGTGTTTTGCGCGTGAGACCGTGAGCGCGCTCCTCGGGAATTTGTCTTTTCTATCGCCCAGGTTATTATCTGTGTGAATTATTATAGTTAATATACATAAGTGTACCTAAGGATACATTATAAACATTATAAACATGTTTGATTTGTTTGGACAAAGTTGATAGGTATATTTTGAACGCTTTTTCTTCCTTGTACAATGGGCAAGTGGATTTTCTGAACATAAGCGCCAACCAAACGGAGATTTATGGATATAAACAATGACTTTTTCTAACAAAAGGAACATTGGATGTCTTGATTGGACACTTCAGATGCCCTCAGCAGAAGATCATCAAAGGTAAGCAATTTATTTTAGCTCTTTTTATGTGTTTTGTGAGACCCGTGTTGGTTATGAAATTATGCTAATGCAGAAAATGTGCGGGGGCGCTGTCCTCAGACAATCAAATGTTCTGCTTTCGCCCGTGAAGCCTTTTTGAAATCTGACAACGCTGTGAGATTGCCAAGAGTCTAAGCTTTTGAAGAGTATGCAACACTTGTCTATTGATGAATGTTTTATAATTATACTTTAGGATTTTGAATTTGGCACCTTACATTTTTCCGGGTAGTGTCGGGATTGCGCCCCAATGATCCCTAAGAGGTTTTAAGTACTACAGTGCATCTCCTCCTCATGGACTGCACCAGTTTTGCCAGTTCTTGCTGTGAGATGTTACCTCACTCTTCCACCAAGGCACCTGCAAGTTCCCGGACATGTCTGGGGGGGAATGGCCCTAGCCTTCACCCTCCGATCAAACAAGTTGCAGACGTGCTCAATGGGATTGAGATCCGGGCTCTTCGCTGGCCATGGCAGAACACTGATATTCCTGTCTTGCAGGAAATCATGCACAGAACGAGCTGTATGGCTGGTGGCAACGTCATGCTGGAGGGTCATGTCAGGATGAGCCTGCAGGAAGGGTACCACATGAGGGAGGAGGATGTCTTCCCTGTAACGCACAGCGTTGAGATTGCCTGCAATGACAACAAGCTCAGTCCGACGATTCTGTGACACACCGCCCCAGACCATGAAGGACCCTCCACCTCCAAATCGATCCCGTTCCAGAGTACAGTCCTCGGTGTAACGCTCATTCCTTCGACGATAAACGCGAATCCGACCATCATCCCTGGTGAGACAAAACGACTCGTCAGTGAAGAGCACTTTTTGCCAGTCCTGTCTGGTCCAGCGACGGTGGGTTTGTGCCCATAGGCAACGTTGTTGCCGGTGATGTCTGGTGAGGACCTGCCTTACAACAGGCCTACAAGCCCTCAGTCCAGCCTCTTAGCCTATTGCGAATAGTCTGAGAACTGATAGAGGGATTGTGCGTTCATTGTGTAACTCGGGCAGTTGTTGTTGCCATCCTGTACCTGTCTGCAGGTGTGATGTTCAGAAGTACTGATCCTGTGCAGGTGTTGTTACATGTGGTCTGCCACTGCGAGGACAATCAGCTGTCCGTCCTGTCTCCCTGTAGCGCTGTCTTAGAAATCTTACAGTACGGACCTTGCAATTTATTGCGCTGGCCACATCTGCAGTCCTCATGCCTCCTTGTAGCATGCCTAAGGCATGTTCACGTAGATGAGCGGGGTACCTAGGCATCTCGTTAGTGTCCTAAGTTTTCATAACTGACATTAATTGCCTACCGTCTGTAAGCTGTTAGTGTCTTAACGACCGTTCCACAGGTGCATGTTCATTAATTGTTTATGGTTCATTGAACAAGCATGGGAAACCGTGTTTAGCCTGTTATGGATCCAATCCCTTAAACGGGTTCAATTTTGACAACATCCGGTGAAATGCAGAGCGCCAAATTCTAATTACAAAAATACTAATTTCAAACATGCTGCACACCCTTCAAAAGCTTAGAATCTTGATAATCTAACAGCGTTGTCAGATTTTTAAAAAAGGCTTCACGGCAAAAGCAGAACATTTGATTGTCTGAGGACAGCGACCCGCTCAAATATTCAATTAGCATAGCTGTCACAAAGCAGAGCTGTCACAAAACTCAAAAATAGCACAAAATAAAATCGCTTACCTTTGATGATCTTCATATGATGGCATACCCAAGCGTCCAGGTTACACAATAAAAGCTCCTTTTGTTCGATAAAGTTCCTCTTTATATCCATAAAGCTCAGTTTGGTTGGCGCGTTTTGTTCAGTAATCCACCTGCCCAAATGCGTTCATCCATGCAGACAAACGATATCCCAAAAGTACCCGTAAAGTTCGTCAAAAAAAGTCAAACAGCATTTGTAATCAATACTCAGATACCCTAAAATGAATATAAACTATAATATTTCAGACAAAATATAACCTGTTGCATAGAGAAAAAGAACTATGCGCACATTCCCTGTTACGCGCAAAATCCAAAACAGGACACTTGACGTGGACTCAGGAAGCAGTGGTCTTACTCCCTTGATTTTCAAGATAAAAGCTTATAACCTTTTTCTAAAGACTGTTGCCATCTAGTGGAATCTGGGGGTTAAACAAAAAGGCTTTGAATAGCTGGCCTATTGAAAACAGTGTGACATGACTGATTCAGACATCCCGGATGGATTTTGCTCGGGTTTTTGCCTGCCATATCAGTTCCGTTATTCTCACAGACATTATTTTAACAGTTTTAAAACTTCAGAGTGTTTTCTATCCAAAGCTACTAATTATATGCATATCCTAGCTTCTGGGCCTGAGTAACAGGCAGTTTTCTTTGGGCACAAACTTCAAAATACTGCCCCCTAGACCTAAGAAGTTAAACCCTTTACAATGAAGATCTGTGAAGTTATTTTAATTTTTATGAATTATCTTTGAAAGACAGGGTCCTGAAAAAGGGACGTTTATTTTTTTTCTGAGTTTAGATAGATAGATACAGTTGAAGTTTACATGCACTTAGGTTGGAGTCAATAGAACTTGTTTTTCAACCACTCCACAAATTTCTTGTTAAACAACTATAGTATCTATATCCACAGTAAAAGAAGTACTATATTGACATAACCTGAAAGGCCGCTCAGCAAGGAAGAAGCCACTGCTCCAAAACCGCCATAAAAAAAGCCAGACTACAGTTTGCAACTGCACATCGGGATAAAGATACTTTTTGGAGAAATGTCCTCTGGTCAGATGAAACAAAAATAGAACTGTTTGGCCATAATGACCATAGTTATGAAGGAAGGATATGGGGGGAGGCTTGCAAGCCGAAGAACACCATCCCAATCGTGAAGCACAGGGGTGACAGCATCATGTTGTGGGGGTGCTTTGCTACACGAGGGACTGGTGCACTTCACAAAATAGATGGCATCATGGGGAATGAAAATTATGTGGATATATTGAAGCAACTTCTCAAGACATCAGTCAGGAAGTTAAAGCTTGGTCGCAAATGGGTCCTCCAAATGGACAATGACCCCAAGCATACTTCCAAAGTTGTGGCAAAATGGCTTAAGAACAACAAAGTCAAGGTATTGGAGTGGCCATCACATAGCCCTGACCTCAATCCCATAGAAAATGTGTGGGCAGAACTGAAAAAGCGTGTGCGAGCAAGGAGGCCTACAACCCTGACTCAGTTACACCAGCTCTGTCAGAAGGAATGGACCAAAATTCACCCAACTTATTGTGGGAAGCGTGTGGAAGGCTACCCGAAATGTTTGACCCAAGTTAAACAATTTAAAGGCATTGCTACCAAATACTAATTGAGTGTATTTAAACTTCTGACTCACTGGGAATGTGATGAAAGAAATAATAGCTGAAATAAATCTTTACTAATATTCTGACATTTCACATTCTTAAAATAAAGTAGTGATCCTAACTGACCTAAGACAGGGATTTTTTTAAACTGAGTTTAAACGTATTTAAACGTAAGTTGTATGTAAACTTCTGGCTTCAACTGTAGATAGATATAAACACACACATAGACACACGTATATATAAACTTAGCAAAAAAAGAAACGTCCCTCAATCTACACACAATACCCATAATGCAATGGAGCAAAAACAGGTTTAGACATTTTAACAAATGTATTAAATTAAAAACTGATATTTACCCATGCACAGCTACTGCAAACAGCTTGTGTTGTACCTATCTGTAACATAATTATATTAGTAGATAAAAAGAACTACCATAACCATGCTCTACCCAAAAACAATGGAGACCCTAGTTGTGTGTCTTTCCAAGACCCGACACAACATAAGGAAATGAGTTCATTACTTTATTCAGCACATTCTTAACTTCTTAGGGAGCGGCTCCCGAGGTGACGGTTTTGGAGAGTCTGGTGTGCCCAAATTAAAATGCCTCCCACTCAGGCCCAGAAAATAGGATATGCACATAATTAGTACTATTGGATAGGAAACACTCTGAAGTTTCTAAAAGTGTTAACATAATGTCTGTGAGTATAACAGAACGGCTATAGCAGGCGAAAACCCGAGGAATTTCTGTCCTGGAAAAAGTGTTTTTGACACATTGCCTCATTTTGAACCCCTCCCTATTGAAAACATACATTTCTGGGAGTAAGATTGCAGTACCTATTGCTTCCACTGGATGTCAACAGTCTCTAGACAGTGTTTGGTGATCTTTAGTTGCTCTGGATGGTAATAGAAGAAGAATTTCGAATTAGTCATCGGATGTAAACAGAAGAGGAAGCTAGGTCACGGGCTCGTGCGCGCTGTGGTTTTTTCCTTTCCTATCATCCAGTTTATAATCCGGTTGAAATATTATAGTAAATATACATACGTTTTCCTAAGGATACATTATCAATGATGTTTGATTGTTCTTGTACAAGTGGATAGGTATAGGTTGAACGCGTTTTCTTCACGGTTCAATGGCGAGTGGACGCTGTATTTTATGAACATAACCAAACAGAGATTTATGGATATAATAAATTACTTTTTCTAACAAAAGAACCGTTGGACACTTGGGAAGCCCTCAGCACAAGTTCTTCAAAAGGTAAGGGATTTGTTTTCGCTGTGAAATGGGTTTTGTGTGAACCGCAATGGTTTATGAATTTATGCTAATTTAAAAATATTGGAGGTGCTACACTCAAACAATCAAATGTTGTGCTTTCGCCGTAAAGCCTTTTTGAAATCTGACAACGCTGTGATATTGCCAAGAAGCAGAGCTTTTGATGACTATGCAACACTTGTACACTTGCTAGCGCCCCACTACTCCGTAAGTAGTTAAAGCGGGAAAAGATCTTTGGATACAGGTCATGGGTATGTGACACTATGAAGTCTGATGTGGCCTTGGCAAAACTAGAAGCTTCCTTCCCTTTTCCTGCATCCACAAGGCATTCGACAAGGTGTCTGCATGTACAGAGACAATAGATACAACAATCACTATACTCTGTGCATCAACACAAATTGTTGTACTCAAGTATATTCCTTTTTTCTGATTCATCAATTTTCAGAGTCATAATAGAGGGACATTACCGATCGTTAATGTATGATGAGACAGAGCATGACAGCCAACTGTAGTCTGGCTGGACCATCAGGAAGTAGAGCACCAAGGCATAGAACACCAAAAAGTGGTATTTGTCCAAAAGTAAAAAGGATGAGGGAGAGAATAAAGAAATTAGAATCACTTACATAGCGGAAAAACGCTATCTGATATTTTTAGTGCAGTTATACAGTACATCTCAATGTAAGTGTTTAGGTGTTGACAATCCCTACACTCTAAGAAAAAAAAGGTGCTAAGTAGAACCATACGGGGTTCTTTGGTTTGTCCCCATAGGGGAACCGTTTCTGGTGCTGTTCGTTCTGAACAGAACCATATTTTTTTTTGTTCCGTTCCACTGTTCCAACCAGCAAAATAAAGTTCTGAACCGGTTTGAACCCCCAATTTTTTTATTGTTCCTTTCTGTTCCTTTTGAAACCTCTGAAATATATTTGTTTGTACATTTAGCTCGATATTTAATTACTTCACCAATGGATATAGCAGCTTGCTTTAGGGCGGGCAAGCTATGTACATGCACTGAACAGGTAAGTGTAATGTAGGGTGCGACAGGGGACTTTACATTTTTGCAGGTGAGGAGAGCACTGGGAATCTTGTTGTTATGACAATTAGGTCCACAGAATTATACCTATGAATGTATTTTAATTTCAGAAAGTTGTCTTAACTAACATTGGACCAGAGCTAGCCCTTGATCATGACTCTCAATTCCATTACATTGAACATAATGCTGCCTAGAGCTTTCGAGAGCTAGCTAACAAGCTAGCTTGGTAACAAGCGTGTGTGTACAGAGTGGCACCAGAATTAAAATCTTACCTTTTTGTAGTTAATAAATCCAATGTGAAACGTGATAACTATATTATCCTTAACAAGCATTGAAAAAGTGAATCCATTGTTCTGTAATTAAATCTCTTTTCCAAATTTCTGAATCACATTGCAGGTTATAGATGTTAAAGGTTCTATGTAGAACCCTTTGCTTTACAAAGAACCCTTGTCGATCAAAACGATTTTTGGTAGAACCCTATCCCTCCTAAAATAACCCTTTTGGAACCGTTTTTTTTAAGTGTATGAATTGCAAATGAACGTATACAGTACAATATAACAGTCTTTTAATGAGTCACTGGAGAGTTTATCCCTATGGTAAATCTCCATTTGGAGTACAGCAATAACTGGCTTACAGGCCACCAGGGGGGGAATTTGAGTGTTGCTAATTTATCCACCAGGGATGACGGCATACATTACTCTGGGCTGTGCTAGATATGTATTCCCTTTGGTCTTAATTGGGATCGTTCCGACAGCCCTTTATTGATACATCAAATTAAATATTAGAACTGTAATAAAGGCACCTAAAGGCTCTCAGACCATTAAAAACAAGATTCTCTGGTCTGATAAAACCAAGATTGAACTCTTTGGCCTGAATGCCAAGCGTCACATCTGAAGGAAACCTGGCACCATCCCTACGGTGAAGCATGGTGGTGGCAGCATCATGCTGTGGGGATGTTTTTCAACAGCAGGGACTGGGAGACTAGCCAGGATCGAGGCAAAGATGAACAGAGCAAAGTACAGAGACATCCTTGATGAAAACCTGCTCCAGACCGTTCAGGACCTCGGAATGGGGTGAAGTTTCACCTTCCAACTGGACAACGATACTAAGCACATAGCCAAGACAACATAGAAGTGGCTTCGGAACAAGTCCTGAATGTCCTTGAGTGGTCCAGCCAGAGCCTGGACTTGAACCCAATTCAACATCTCGAGAGACCCGTGTAGCAATGCTCCCCATCTAACCTGACAGAGTTTGAGAGGATCTGCTGAGAAGGGAGAAACTCCCCAAATATAGGTGTGCCAAACTTGTAGTGTCATACCCAAGAAGACTCAAGGCTTTAATCACTGCCAAAGGTGCTTCAACAAATTACTGAGTAAAGGGTCTGAATACTTATGTACATGTGAAATAAGTTTTTCATTTTAATAAATTAGCAACAATTTCTAAAAACCAGTTTTTGCTTTGTCATTAACAGGTATTGTGTGTAGATTGATGTGGGGAAAAAACTATGTAAGGTTGTAATGTCTTTTACATTTTTTTCGTTATTAAAGCTGTAATGTAACAAAATGTGGAAAAGGTCAAGGGGTCTGAATACTTTCCGAAGGCACTGTATAGATACACGTTCATTTTATAAATAGTATTACTGCATGATATGATTGCATTTTGCTCCCCCCGTCGGCCAAAGATGAACGGTTTTGACAACTAAAGTCTTGCTTTACTACACGCTTCACTGCTTTGATTGGTGCAGCTAAACCACAAATGTATACACTATAATGAACAGGCACCAGCAAAATAACATTCAAGGAACTTGTTTATATATTTTCTTGTGCAGTTGTTACATTTGTGCTGTGTTTCGTGTCCGATGCTCTCAGGGTGTTACATGTAATATCAAATTTTATTCGGCACATTCTTCGGAAACAACAGGTGTAGACTAAACGTGAAATACTTACTTAAAGGGCCTTCCCAACAATGCAGATAGAAATAAATAGAGAAATAACAGAAAAGTAAAACTCCTAATAATAAATACACAATGAGTAACGATAACTTGGCTATATACACAGGGTACCAGTACGCCGTGTATATACGGAGCAGTCTTTGATGGGATTTCACTTAAGTCTTCTGAAAGGTGTCATGAATAATGCTGAATCTTGTTAAACACGTACATTCTTGAGATTTGCCCCATCTAATATTGCTGTTGGCAAGAATAAGGTATTATTCAACCATTGCTTATGGCCCATGGATCTCTGAGAAAAAGACGACAACTGTGATTCTTATTCACTCTGACTTTTCTAGGCTTTCCACCCTGACCCAAATAGTCTATTATAAACAGAAATCTCAGCATCTTAACAGCAACATCTTTTGTCATTAGCTGGAGTCTCTAATTGCTGTAAACAAATATGGCTCATTAGGAATGCAACAGTATTTTAAAGTGTTGATAAGATTTGATTTACTTAACAACATAGGCCTTTCCCTTCTGCATCATGTACAATGCTCTACTGGGTGTAGTTTACATAGGAGGCGAATGGGGCTTGGCATAAGCTAAAGGGACATTAAGATCTGCCAGGCAGAAATTTGGCTACAGGCAGGATTTTATACAAGTTCATTTTCCAACGTTTGACCTCAAACACACCTATTACTCACCTCAGTAACCTATTCAGTAATTGTAAAAACACAGTTAAAGCATCTAAAAATGTGTTGTTTTCAACACTTCATTGTCCTATTTCGGCTTTACCAGAGTTGTACACAATAAGTACGGTATTTAGAGACTTTGCGAGTCTCCCTTTGACATCAGTAAATGATTCACTAAAACATCTGAGTTTTAAATACAGCCTATAGCCAAATGATAGTCCCACTAAGCACAAACCAGATGGGATTGAGTATCGCTGCAGAATGCTGTGGTAGTGATTAACCGATTATGATTTTTCAACGCCGATACCGATTATTTAAGGACCAAACAAAGACGATACCGATTAAATTGGCCATTTATTAAAATGTGTGTATGTGTGTATATATATTCTAAATGTTGTAATAATGACAATTACAACAATACTGAATGAACACTTATTTTAACTTAATATAATATATAAATAAAAATCTATTTAGTCTCAAATAATGAAACATGTTCAACTTAGGGCTAGGGGGCAGTATTTTGAAGTTCGGATGAAAAACGTGCCCAAAGTATACTGCCTGTTACTCAGGCCCAGAAGCTAGGATATGCATATAATTGGTAGCAAACAATAGAATAGAAAACAAGCTGAAGTTGTTAGAATAATGTCTGTGAGTATAACAGAACTTATATTGCAGGAAAAAACCAGAGCAAAATCCATCCGGGATGTCAATCAGTCATATCACACTGTTTTCAATAGGCCAGCTATTCATAGCCTCATAGTTTAACCCCCATTGCAGTTCCTATGGCTTCCACTAGATGGCAACAGTCTTTAGAAAAAAGTTTGAAGCTTCAATCATGAAAATCAAGGGAGTAAGACTACATGTTCCTGAGTCTACGTCAAGTGTACTGTTTTGGATTTTGCACGTAACAGGGAATGCACGCTCAGTTCTTTTTCTCTTCTATTCAGCAGGTTATATTACGTCTGAAATATTATAGTTTATATTCATTTTAGGGTATCTGAGTATTGATTACAAATCCCGAAACTATAATTTTGAAAACAAAACGTTAATTTTTTCAGTGAAATACGGAACCGTTCCGTATTTTATTCGAACAGGTGGCATCCATAAGTCTAAATATTGCACATCCTTCAATGTTATGTCATAATTATGTAAAATTCTGGCAAATTAATTAGTCTTTGTTAGGAAGAAATGGTCTTCACACAGTTCGCAACGAGTCAGGCGGCACAAACTGCTGCATATACCCTGCATATAAGTGACACAATTTCCCTAGTTAATATTGCCTGCAAACATGAATTTCTTTTAAACTGAATATGCAGGTTTAAAAAAATATACTTGTTTATTGATTTTAAGAAATGCATTGATGTTTATGGTTAGGTACATTGGTGCAACGACAGTGCTTTTTTTTGCGAATGCGCTTGTTAAATCATCACCCGTTTGGCAAAGTAGGCTGTGATTCGATGAGAAATTAACAGGCACCGCATCGATTATTTGCAACGCAGGACAAGCTAGTTAATCTAGTAATATCATCAACCATGTGTAGTTAACTAGTGATTATGTTAAGATTGATTGTTTTTACCGATTGTTTTGAAAACTTGAAATCGTCCCGAATTAAAATTGGCCATGCCGATGAATAGGTCGCCCTCTAGTAGTAATGCTGGTTAAGTGTGCCTAGAATTCTAAATAAATCACAGACAGTGTCACCAGCAAAACACCATCACACCTCCTCCTCCATCGCTTCAAAGTGGGAACCACACATGCAAAGATCATCCGTTCACCCACTCTGCATCTCATAAAGACACAGCAGTTGAAACCAAAAATCTCAAATTTGACTCATCAGACCAAAGGACAGATTTCTATTGCTCGTGTTTCTTGGCACAAGCAATTCTCTTCTTCTTATTGGTGTGGTTTCTTTGCAGCAATTCGACCACAAAGGCCTGATTCACACAGTCTCCTCTGAACAGTTGATGTTGAGATGTGTCTGTTACTTGAACTCTGTGAAGAATTTATTTGGGCTGCAATTTCTGAGGCGGGTAACTCTAATGAGCGTATCCTCTGGGAATTGTCAATGTAAATAGGAGTTGGCTTTCAGTTCAACAGCTGTTTAGAATCTGTGGAATGTCAGTCCTGAACTCAGAGCTACGTTTGCTATGTGCTGTACATTGAGTCTGGAGCAGGATACTTGTTATTTGGCCATTGGCTCAGTTGTACTGCACGCCTGTTAATTGAAATGCATTCCAGGTTTTGACTGGTACTGTAGTTCCAAAATCCCCTACGGACCATTGAATGGTCGAAAAATTATTGGAACCATTTCTGTTTTTTAATCGCTAGGTTTTATGACTCATACTGTGATACTCAATAGCGTTTAGAAAATAAACTCTTAATTTTATTGTTGATAAATGCAGAAACAACTTACTGCTGGCTGCAGTCCGGTATCATGGCAACCTGGAAAGGGACATGACAGAAAGACAGACCATGCATTGACGAGACATAAGTTATGCAGGTTTTTGGTTCAACCTTCCTCTAACATTTGTTCCAGCCCTATAATAACACAAGACCAAGACCTTGATTAGTGGACTATTTTGATTAATTTGATGTGATGGCTAGAGCAAAAGCCTGCACATCCAGTAGGTCTCCAGGAATGGAGTTGGCGAACCTTTAGTCTAGCTTCACATTGCACGTGGAGATGTGCATCACATTACAAAGGGTGGTGTTGTAGATCTCCAGGTGCAGTGTCTTACTGAAAACGTAGTCTTGCCCCCCACCTCTGTCACGATGGCCTCTCAGTCCCCGTGATGGTTTGTTGGAAGAGTCATCTGCCCCTTTTCTCCTCTGCAACTGACCCGTGCTGAGGGATATACCCCTGGCCCGTGCTGATGTGCTGAACTTTGTCAATCTGTGAAAGATTGGTAAGCAGGTGTTAACAAGGGAAATGAGTTGCAGGTGTGCTCAGAGCATAGAGCTGTATAGAGATCTCATGTACCCAAAAGCCTGTATAACTTATCTACGGCTCAGATGTGCTTGCAATTAAAAGTGCAATTAAAGGAACAGTCGGACCAAATCTGAACCAATTATAGATGTCTATGTTTGAGCCCAAAATAGCCTGGTGCAGACCAAATAAAATCAAGGCCGGTCCGGACTGCAAAAAATATGCTTAGTGGGAGGCAAATGCTTAGTGGGAGGCATCAGGAAGGACTGGGACGCAAGGTGCCGCAGCATCTACCCATGCATTCACCACCTCCTCTGGCTCCTCTTCAACATCACACTTATCTTAGATTGGCCTATCCATAAGCCACATCATATGTTCATATTACTGTCATACAATAAATAGCTAGGCTATAGTGTAGCGGCTAAATGCTTTGTTTATGTAAGCCTCTTACTCAGCCCTGTCAAAACTGACAAGGACTGTCAGATCATTTTAATCACAATCAAATAGCTATTTTCACCTCAAGTGCATAATGTAGGATCTTAGCACTGACAAATACCTCTACATTAACTGCCAATTACCACAAAAGTGCCTTGCCCACACATTGTAATATATCTCTTTCTTTGTTCTCTTCTCTTTACCACTCTGCTCTCTGTGTTAGTATATATCCTGTGTTACGTATGTACAGCAGATCTGGGTTCAAATACTATTTGCACTATTGTTCCCATTGCAAACAAGCCCAGCTAAAGTATTTGAAATCATTTAAAATAGTATTAGAAGGGAAAAAGACACTATCTTGTCAACATCCAACAGGCGTCTACTAAAAGTTCACTCTTCGGTCACATTATCAGAGAAATATCTGAAAGCATGCTCACTTTCTTCTCCCAATCAGAAGAGAATAAGCAGGAAATACGGAGTCCTCCAACCAGGATGTCCTGTAAACCAGGGAATTTATCAACATTTCCCAGAATTTTGCATCCCTAAACATGGTGGATACAATATATTTTAATGAATGGGTTCTTAACACGTGTAAGAAGGGGATTGGAAATACTTCTATAACCTATTGAAAATGTGTTCCAGAAATGAATGCTTTTATTAAATCTTAGGGACATTATGTAGGTGGTGTTTGTCATATAATGTCCTTTATTGGGGTGGCAGGTAGCCTAGTGGTTAGAGCATTGGACTAGTAACTGAAAGGTTGCAAGATCGAATCCCCCAGCTGACATGGTAAAAAGCCGTCGTTCTGTCCCTGAACAAGGCAGTTAACCCACTGTTCCTAGGCCGTCATTGAAAATAAGAATTTGTTCTTAACTGATTGCCTAGTTAAATAAAGGTGAAATAAAACAAATTGCAGGATTTGTTGGGTTCTTTCCCCTCAGAGAATGTCTCTTACATAGCTTGTCCTATTAAACACATAATGCTAGTGTCTCACTAATGTCTTCAAGAAACTTTTGAAATTTCTTTATGAATTGTTGAATAGAAGCCACACTCTAAAAAAGAATTGTTTCAACGTACAGTACAATTGTTATGCAATCAGCTGCAATAGGATTGTGAGTTTGCGCAACAAAAATGTTGTTGAACAAACTCACAACAAATAGTTTGCGTGAAAATGTTGTTGAGCAAACTCCCAATCCTATTGCAGCTGGTGTCCTTACAATTGTACGTTGAATCAACATATTTTATTTATTTTACAGTGCACTTAATTTGTATCATGCATCAAACAGTGCAAACATAAATACATTAAACTTCTGGAGCCTAGAAATGTATGCTCCTATTGAGTGAAAGGTTTACAACGGGTTTATAACTATACATTGTATTATTTCTATTTCTATAAAATGCTTATAAGATCAATTGGCTTAAAGGGCCAATCCGCACTTGAAACAATAACAAAGTTGACACCCCGCCTCTGTTTTGGTTAAAAAGCTAAGGAATTGGCCTGGAAATGTTTTACCACTCTCAAATTAATAGACAGAGCTATGGATGCCAGGACTGACCATGTATGATATAACCATGTTTTGAGGCTATACAGTGTTTGTTTACTATTGCAATGCTCACAAACATTGGAGTAAAACAAGTTAATTTATTGGGTTCTGACTGGGTGTAACAGTTGAATTAAACTAATGAGGCATTTATACAGTAAATTATATTCTTCAATAATCACTAGGCATATCATTAAGTCCAGAAATCGATGTAGCAACTGTAGATTGCCCCTTTGACAATCTTGCTTTACGAAATTACTGAACATGATACATCTGAAAAGTCTATGTATTCTTCTCCCTCACTTCTGATATAAGCATGATGTATAGAGATTGACATGTGCATAGCATGGCACTGCATGCCAAAGAGAAGTACAGTAGCGAGGGATAGAGCTAGGATAGAGAGAGGGGTAGAGAGAGAGTGGAAGGACGTGATACTGTACCTCTCGCTCTCTCTCATCTCTCACCCTTTAGGATAGCCCCAGCTGTTTACGTTTCACATGGCTTTCCTCTCAGCAGACTGAGTGGCACAGATTACCATGTTTTTTCCTCCATTCCTAATCCCACTTGAGGGAAACACTTTATGTAAGGGCACAGATGGGCCATTATGCTCCTGAGTCAATATATCTAACTCAGAGTTCTTTCGGGGGTATATCTTTCACTCTCATGCATTTCTCTCTTACTCTTGCCCTTTGTAGATGTTTCCTCTGTGACGAAAGACATCTAACTGAGACTTCTTTCTGGGTATCTTTCTCTCCCTCTCCCTGGCTTGTTTTCTCCCCCTCTCCTCTCTCAAGCACACATGCATTTCTCTCTTACACACATCCTTTTTCTTTGCACTCTGCACAACGCATCACCGGGGGCAAACTACCTGCCCTCCATGACACCTACATCGGTATTTGTTGTGGAATTGTTAGATATTACTTGTTAGTTATTGCGGAACTAGAAGCACAAGAATTTTGATACACTCACAATAACATCTGCTAACTATGTGTATGTGACATATGACATGTATTTGATTTGATTTTGACAGTGTCACCAGCAAAGCACCCCACACCATCACACCTCCTCCTCCATGCTTCACGGTGGGAACCACACATGCGGAGATCATCTGTTCACCTACTCTGTGTCTCACAAAGACATGGCGGTTGGAAACAAAACTCTCAAATTTGGACTCTTCAGACCAAAGGACAGATTTACACTGGTCTAATGTCCATGGCTTGTGTTTCTTGGCCCAATCAAGTCTAAAAAGGATCTAGATACTTTTGCTAACCTCTCTGGATTAAAACCAAATTATGATGAGTGTACTATATCACGTATTGGATCACAAAAAATGCAAATTTTACAAGACTGTGTAGATTACCAATAAAATGGTCTGATGGGGATTTGGACATACTCGGTATACAAATCCCAAAAGAGAGAAATGATCTCACTCCAATACATGTTTATAGAAAGTTAGCAAAAATAGATAAGATCTTGCTACCATGGAAAGGAAAATACCTGTCTATTTGTAGTCACCCTGATTAACTCTTTAGTCATATCACAGTTTACCTATTTGCTTATGGTTTTGCCTACACCTAGTGACCTGCTTTTTAAATTATATTAACAAAAAATATACAATTTTATTTGGAGTGGCAAGCCAGACAAAATTAAAAGGGCCTATTTATATAACTAATATAAATTCGGAGGGCAGAAATGATTAAATATTAAAGCATTAGACCTCTCACTAAAGGCATCAGTCATACAAAAGTTATACTCAAATCCAAACTTGTTCTCTAGTAAATAGGTAGGAATGTCTCACCCCAATAATGTTCAATGGCTTTTTCCCCTTTATTCAGATTACAACTGCTCACTTTCGGTTGTTTGAAAAGGAAATAATCTCCGAAATTTCAGTTTAATCCACCTGAAAAGACAGAACAAATAATACAACAAATATTGCGGTTAACTTCAAATATACTAATTGAAATAGGACTGGTGGAGTTATGTCACACATGCAGCTAACACAGACATATTGAAATGTCTGCTCTACCCAAAATTACAACCAACTAATTGCAGCATTACCACAAAAATGGAAGAGGCAAGTAGAAGGGAAAAAAGTAAGGAACTTGTATGTCTGCCCTGTATTAAAGAACATAAATGGTTAAAGAAAAGTGTGATAAATAAAACGTATACCAATTTCATTCAAGGACCAAAAAACGGACAACTGTGCCATATAAATTGCAAAATAGTTGGGAAGAGATTTTTGATGTACCCATTCCATGGCATTCCATGGTTTATGAATTCACATGCAAAACAATGCCGGATTCAAAACATCGAATTTTTCAATATAAATATACAAATACTATACAAAAATCTTGCAACCAATAGAATGTTATATATATTGGGGATACAATCTTCCCAGCTCTGCAGATTTTGCTGTGAGGAGGCAGAGTATTGTCCATATGTAGCTCGTTTCTGATCACAGGCCCAGGAATGGCTGAAGAACTGCAACATTTGCCTAGAACTAATGTTACAGATAGCAATACTGGGTGATTTGAAAAGCCATAGTCAATCAAACAATAATATAATAATTATTTAGCAAAATTGTTTCTTTAATTTACAATCTGTAGAAGCTATGAGAATGGAAAGGTTCAGTACTTTTTTGAAGCATCACAGCACAGTTGTCACGACTTCCATCGAAGTTGGCTCCTCTGCCTGTTCGGGCGGCGTTCGGCGGTCGTCGTCACCGGCCTACTAGCTGCGTCCGATCCCTTTTCCTTCCGTTGTCTATTTGTATTGGTTGCACCTGGTGCCTTGCTTGGTTTTGTGGGTTAGGGCTATTTAAGCCGGTTAGACCCGCCTCCTTTTGTGCCGGCGTGTTATCTATTTGGTTGGTAGACGTTTGTTTGTATTATGTTCACTAGCTGTGTTCAGTATCCTGTTTTGAGCCGTCTTTGTTTTAGTGCGCCTGTTTTGTGTTTTCGTATTTTTATTTTTACACTGTATTAAAGACGGTTATTCATCGATCCTCTGCTCTCTGCGCCTGACGTCGTACCTTGTGACAACAGTTGAAAAATATATGGCAAATAGAAATCCAAAATGGATGTTGTTAAGAGATAGATGGGAGGGGTTGAATGGAGCTGAAGGGTGAGACTAATAACAACAAGATAACAAATGTAAAACATACAGGGTCTGTAACATGTATATAGGTTCAGAAATGTTGTGAAATAGCACAGTTACAAATATACATCAGAAATAGAAGGACTAAAAACAAACAAAATATAACTATTGGA
Source organism: Brachymystax lenok tsinlingensis (assembly GCA_030435695.1). NCBI lineage: Eukaryota > Metazoa > Chordata > Actinopteri > Salmoniformes > Salmonidae > Brachymystax > Brachymystax lenok. Next base: position 20,165,657 of record CM059805.1, read on the forward strand.
AAATAGATTGTGTCTGTAAAATGTGTATAATATGTATAAACTGAAGGTAGAAGCCTAAGTGTAACTGTTTATTTGTTTACTCCAATTGGGGAAGGGTGGTAGGGTTTGCGGGGAATAATAAAGGCATATTCTAAAAAAAGAATGTATATCTATATATAGTTGAAGTCGGAAGTTTACTTACACCTTAGCCAAATACATTTAATTAATGATCATTGGGGCGCTAGCGCCCCCATTCCTGAAACTACCCAGAGAAATGGAAGGCGCCAAATTCAAAATCCAAAAGTTGAATTATAAAACATTCATCAATATAGTGTTGCATAGTCATCAAAAGCTTAGAGTCTTGGCAATATCACAGCGTTGTCAGATTTCAAAAAGGCTTTATGGCGAAAGCACAACAATTGATTGTTTGAGGATAGCACCTCACATATTTTATGCATTAGCATAAATCCATAACCAGCGCGGGTCTCACAAAACACATATAAGAGCTAAAATAAACCGCTTACCTTTGATGATCTTCTGCTGAGGGAAATCCGAAGTGTCCAAGCAAGACAATCCATGTTCCTTTTGTTAGAAAAAGTCATTGTTTATATCCATAAATCTCCGTTTGGTTGGCGCGTTATGTTCAGAAAATCCAGTCTACTCGCCCATTGTACAGTGAAGAGAAAGCATTAAAATTATACCTATCAGCATTGCCCAAACAAATCAAATATTTATAATGTATCCTTAGGAATACTTTTATGTATATTAACGATTATATTTCACACTGATAGTATCCTAAACGATAGAAAATTAAAATACAGACTTCTTCACTCCTCTTACATATTCTTCTTCTATTCTGTGATCTTCCATGATAAACGCATGAAACCTTGTCTAAAGACTGTTGACATCTAGTGGAAGCCATAGGTACTGCAAACTGGGTCCTATTTTATAGTGAATCACATAGGCAGACATTGAAAGTGAGGGCATGTCACAAAAACTAAATTTCCGGGCAGAAATTCCTGTTTTAGAAACTTCAGAGTGTCTCCTATCCATTATTACTAATTATGTGCATATCCTAGTTTCTGGGCCTGAGTGGCAGGCATTTTACTTTGGGCACGCCAGACTCTCCAAATTTCTGAATACTGCCCCGGTGCCTGGAGAGGTTAAACTCAGTTTTTCACAATTCCTGATATTTAATCCTAAAAATTCCTTTCAATCCTTCAATATTTAATCCTTTCATCACATTCCCAGTGGGTCAGAAGTTTAACATACACTCAATTAGTATTTGGTAGCATTGCCTTTAAATTGTTTAACTTGGGTCAAACATTTCAGGTAGCCTTCCACAAGCTTCCCACAATAAGTTGGGTGAATTTTGACCCATTTCTCCTGACAGAGCTGGTGTAACTGAGTCAGGTTTGTTGGCCTCCTTGCTCGCACACACTTTTTCAGTTCTGTCTACATATTTTCTATAGGATTGATGTCAGGGCTTTGTGATGGCCACTCCAATACTTTGACTTTGTTGTCCTTGAGCCATTTTGCCACAACTTTGGAAGTATGCTTGGGGTCATTGTCCATTTGGAAGACCCATTTGCGACTAAGCTTTAACTTCCTGACTGATGTCTTAAGATATTGCTTCAATATATCCACATCATTTTCCTCCCTCATAATGCCATCTATTTGGTGAAGTGCACCAGTCCCTACAACATGATGCTGTCACCCCCGTGCATCACGGTTGGGAAGGTGTTCTTCGGCTTGCAAGCCTACCCCTTTTTCTTCAAAACATAAAGATGGTCATTATGGCCAAACAGTTCTATTTTTGTTTCACCAGACCAGAGGACATTTCTCCCAAAAGTACGATCTTTGTCCCCATGTGCAGTTGCAAACCGCAGTCTGGCTTTTTTATGGCGGTTTTGGAGCAGTGGCTTCTTCTTTGCTGAGCGGCCTTTCAGGTTATGTCGATATAGGACTTGTTTTACTGTGGATATAGATACTTTTGTACCTGTTTCCTCCAGCATCTTTACAAGGTCCTTTGCTGTTATGAGATTGATTTGCACTTTTCGCACCACAGTACATTAATCTCTACAGAACGCGTCTCCTTCCTGAGCGGTATGGCGGCTGCGTGGTCCCATGGCGGCAGGTAGCCTAGTGGTTAGAGCGTTGGACTTGTAACCGGAGGGTTGCAAGTTTGAATCCCTGAGCTGACAAGGTAAAACTATGTCGTTCTGCCCCTGAACAAGGCAGTTAACCCACTGTTCCCCGGGCGCCGAAGACGTGGATGTTAATTAAGGCAGCCCCCCGCACCTCTCTGATTCAGAGGGGTTGGGTTAAATGCGGAAGACACATTTCAGTTGAAGGCATTTGGTTGTACAACTGACTAATAATGGTGACCTTTGATGGTGTTTATGCTTGCGTACTATTGTTTGTACAGATGAATGTGTTACTTTCAGGCATTTGGAATCTGCTCCCAAGGATGAACCAGATTTGTTGAGGTCTACAAATTATTTTCTGAGGTCTTGGCTGATTTCTTTTGATATTCCCATAAAGTCAAGCAAAGAGGCACTGTGTTTGAAGGTAGACCTTGACATACATCTACAGGTACACCTCCAATTGACTCAAATGATGTCAATTAGCCTATCAGAAGCTTCTAAAGCCATGACATCATTTTCTGGAATTTTCCAAGCTGTTTAAAGGCACAGTAAACTGTGTGTATGTAAACTCCTGACCCACTGGAATTGTGATACAGTGAATTATAAGTGAAATAATCTTTCTGTAAACAATTGTTGGAAAAATTGAACAAAGTAGATGTCCTAACTGACTTGCCAAAACTATAGTTTGTTAAGAAGACATTTGTGGAGTTTATGTAAACTTCCGACTTAAACTGTAGGTATGTGTATGTATATATGTACGTGTATGTATATGGATAAAAAAAAATATGTTCTTATTGGTGTCCTTTAGTATTGATTTCTTTGCAGCAATTCGACCATGAAGGCCTGATTCACGCAATCTTCTCTGAACAGTTGATGTTGAGATGTGTCTGTTACTTGAACTCTGTGAAGCATTTATTTGGGCTGCAAGCTGAGCTGCAGTTAACTATTACTAATCCTGTACACATTAGTAGATGACGGTGGGTTCAAGCTATGGAAAAGCAGCATATCATATCTTGTACATGTAAAATTCTTTACCAGACCTAGCAGTAAATATTTAAGTTACAAACCTCAGCAAATTCAAATTGTCCCTGTCTGACCTCTGTATGCATCTGACATGCCTCTCCACTCCTCTTCCCTCTCGCTGTCCTCCCATGGTGTATCCCTACATGATCACTGTGAATCTCAGTTCATGCTGCCTGGATCTGATCTTTTTTTATTTGTCTGTCTCTCCCTCGGTTGCTCGCTGAATAGGACAATGGAAATAGAAACCTGTTTAAAGCATGACTTAAGCCATCTCACACAATTCCAACAGCCTTATTGCTAAGTCAATATGTTGATACAGTTGCTGTTTCCTAAAGGCTTGAACCCACAGGCTAAGCCTCCCCAACATCTTTGCAAACTGACTGAAATTTTATTTCATGCTTGCTCCTGGGCTTGTGTTTTTCCAAGATCTAGTTTGAGCACTTTGGACCAGTTTGGCTGCACACTGTGTGCACAGTATTTGTGAGGAAGCTAGGACAGAGGGAGTGGGCGGCAGAAACCACTGATAGATCACAGACCGTGGTTGAGTGGGACAGGGTGATTATTTCTGAGGGGCATATTCCTCCCTCTGTCTTCCCTCCAGTCAGTGAGAACAACAGTAGCTCCACACGCCAAAATGCCTTGGCTGGCTGTACTTAGGCTTGTATTGAGGCGCTCTATGCTTAATGGTGCTTGGGAGGCCCCACTGCAGTGGCAGATGCAGTATATCCCTAACAAACCATGGCTGGGCCTGCAAGTCATTAGGTCTGTTTCTCGGGTGACAGGGGTTAGGAACAGAGGCTGAAACCAACAGACTGGAGGATAGTAGGGATCACAATGACAGGATATTAAGCAGACTGGACAGCTTGAGTGCTTGGCTAAGAAGAAGGGCATTCCAGAAATAAGTAGACTCTAGTTGTGAGTTGGTGGTGATTGTTTGCGTTAAAGGCGTGGTGTGAGAAGCACAGGGATGGGGATCAGCTCAACATCTCCTCATGCTTACTATTTGTGACTCGCATCAGCACGTGGATCGTGGATTCCATCCACACTTCTATTGAATTTTGTCTTCAGGGACCTGAATGATAACGTGGTTTTCAAAGCCCCCTTGGCTTGAGCTCTGCATACTCTTCACTGTTGATGAGTCTTCTGGAGTCGATTCGCCCCATAGATTTTCCATTTGTTTTACAGCCTGTGTCTGTGTGTGTTTTCTGGGGACTCATGCCAATTACATTGCAGTATTTTTTGGAGATTGTCTCTTGATCTACATTTCTGATTGTATGTACAAAAATGCAACTAATAAAAAGTCAATTTTAATGAAATATGCCACAAATTGTTGAGCTGACATGAAATACTCCTAAAACAATGATCTTTGCTCACTGTGAGTTGAATTTGAAAAACAATGTTTAGTGATCTGAAATATTGAAGTTTGCTTTTGCAACACATATAGCTGAGCTGTTCACACAAGAGTTTAGTTTGCTGAGACCTGCAATGTAAAATACTGTGTTGGCCAAACCCACCACGGTCGTGCGTGGCCAAAGAGCTCTATTTTCATGTAATCTAACCATAGAACTAGTTCCAATCCAAATGACAGTGCCGTTAAGCAAACTCTATGTGTTTACATTTGTTGGATGTCATGAAAGTAGAGCTCTTTAGCTACACACACTAATGGTGGGTTTGGTGTAGAAAGAAAGATGCCTATTCAGAGAAGCACCTCATACTTACTGTAAATATGGTGATGGATCTTTGATGTTATGGGGGTATTTTGCTTCCACTGGTCCTGGGGCCCTTGTTAAGGTCAACGGCATCATGAACTTGTCATTACCCAGTACCAGGATATTTTAATTATTTAGAATTATAATTTTTTTTTAAATAAAGCCCATAGAAACGCATTGAATAACACATTCATAAACGTGACCGACCGGCTCAAATAAGTCTTATGTAGCAACATTTTTAATTGTGTTTTTTACATTGGATAAAAGTAGACTCGGAGCTAGAAAATTGTATATCATACACTACAGTTGTGTAACAATGGGAAAGTAATTATTCTTTGAAAGTTGATAGACTTGTAAACTCACTTTTGAGAAAATGGCCTTTGTTTTGGCACTACTACGTTGGCTACGCATCGTTCACACCCTATTAAACTTTAGTCCCACGCATCTCTTTAATGGTTGATCCGAGCGTTCTGTACTAACAACAGCACTCAAGCTAACTTGCGAGCTACTTCCAGACACAAATGAGAGAACAACTCACTGAACATTACTCGCCCTAGCAGAGCTGGTTAGGCTGTTATGTTATCCAGAGCGTTGGTGACTGCAACTGTGCTGTCAGATTGTCTGTTAGTAAATTCAGAGCATTTCACTCTCTGGGGTTTCAGTGCAGACAGGACGCTCTGGCCGATGAGTAGGGTTGATCCGAACGTTCTGACCTCACAACAGCAGTCAAGCACCCAAGCTAACTGGCTAACATTGGCAAGCTTGCTAGCTACTTCCAGTCACAAATGAGAGACAACTCCCCTCTGACCATCTGACCAAAACAAATCCAGAAAATCACATTGTAGGATTTTTTATGAATTTATTTGCAAATTATGGTGGAAAATAAATATTTGGTCACATACAAACAAGCAAGATTTCTGGCTCTCACAGACCTGTAACTTCTTCTTTAAGAGGCTCCTCTGTCCTCCATTCGTTACCTATATTAATGGCACCTGTTTGAACTTATCAGTATAAAAGACACCTGTCCACAACCTCAAACAGTCACACTCCAAACTCCACTATGGCCAAGACCAAAGAGCTGTCAAAGGACACCAGAAACAAAATTGTAGACCTGCACCAGGTTGGGAAGACTGAATCTGCAATAGGTAAGTAGCTTGGTTTGAAGAAATCAACTGTGGGAGCAATTATTAGGAAATGGAAGACATACAAGACCACTGATAATCTTCCTCGATCTGGGGCTCCACGCAAGATCTCACCCCGTGGGGTCAAAATGATCACAAGAACGGTGAGTAAAAATCCCAGAACCATACGGGGGGACCTAGTGAATGACCTGCAGAGAGCTGGGACCAAAGTAACAAAGCCTACCATCAGTAACACACTCGCCAGGGACTCAAATCCTGCAGTGCCAGACGTGTCCCCCTGCTTAAGCCAGTACATGTTCAGGCCCGTCTGAAGTTTGCTAGAGAGCATTTGGATGATCCAGATGAGGATTGGGAGAATGTCATATGGTCAGATGAAACCAAAATAGAACTTTTTGGTAAAAACTCAACTCGTCGTGTTTGGAGGACAAAGAATGCGGAGTTGCATCCAAAGAACACCATACCTACTGGGAAGTATGGGGGTGGAAACATCATGCTTTGGGGCTGTTTTTCTGCAAAGGGACCAGGACGACTGATCCGTGTAAAGGAAAAAATGAATGGGGCCATGTATCGTGAGATTTTGAGTGAAAACCTCCTTCCATCAGCAAGGGCATTGAAGATGAAACGTGGCTGGGTCTTTCAGCATGACAATGATCCCAAACACACCGCCCGGGCAACGAAGGAGTGGCTTCGTAAGAAGCATTTCAAGGTCCTGGAGTGGCCTAGCCAGTCTCCAGATCTCAACCCCATAGAAAATCTTTGGAGGGAGTTGAAAGTCCGTGTTGCCCAGCGACAGCCCCAAAACATCACTGCTCTAGAGGAGATCTGCATGGAGGAATGGGCCAAAATACCAGCAACAGTGTGTGAAAACCTTGTGAAGACTTACAGAAAACGTTTGACCTCTGTCATTGCCAACAAAGGGTATATAACAAAGTATTGAGATAAACTTTTGTTATTGACCAAATACTTATTTTCCACCATAATTTGCTAATAAATAAATTAAAAATCCTACAATGTGATTTTCTGGATTTCTTTTTCTCATTTCGTCTGTCATAGTTGAAGTGTACCTATGATGAAAATAACAGGCCTCTCTCATCTTTTTAAGTTGGAGAACTTGCACAATTGGTGGCTGACTAAATACTTTTTTGCCCCACTGTATTTCAGATTCTTCAAAGTAGTCACTTACCTTGATGACAGCTGTGCACACTATTGGCATTCTCTCAACCAGATTCATGAGGAATGCTTTTCTAACAGTCATCAATGAGTTCCCACATATGCTGAGCACTGCTGCTTTTCCTTCATTCCATCCAACTCATCCCAAACCACCACTAGGGTGGTTGGTCATTGGATTGAGGTTGGGTGATTGTGGAGGCCAGGTCATCTAATGCAGCAATCAATCACTCTCCTTCTTGGTCAAATATCCCTTACACAGCCTGGAGGTGTGTTAGGTCATTGTCCTCTTGAAAAACAAATGATAGTCCCACTATGCCCAAAACAGATGTGATGGTGTATCCCCGCAGAATGCTGTGGTAGCCATGCTGGTAAAGTGTGCCTTGAATTCTAAATAAAATCACTGACAGTGTCACCAGCAAAGCACCCCCACATCAAAACACCTCCTCCTCCATGCTTTATGGTGGGAAATTCACAAGCGGAGATCATCCGTTCACCCACACCACGTCTCAGAAAGACACGGCGGTTGGAACCAAAAATCTCAAATTTGGACTCCAGACCAAAGGACACAGGTCTAATGTCCATTGCTTGTGTTTCTTGGCCCAAGCAAGTCTCTTCTTACTATTGGTGTCCTTTAGTAGTGGTTTCTTTAAAGCAATTCGACAACAAAGGCCTGATTCACGCAGTCTCCTCTGAACAGTTGATGTTGAGATGTGTCTGTTATTTGAACTCCGTGAAGCATTTATTTGGGCTGCAATTTCTGAGGCTGGTATCTCTAATCATATTATCCTCTGTAGCAGAGGTAACTCTGGGTTTTCCATTCCAGTGGCAGTCCTCATGAGAGCCAGTTTCATCATAGCGCTTGATTGTTTTTGCGACTGCACTTGAAGAAACTTTCAAAGTTCTTGTCATTTTCCGTATTGACTGACCTTCATGTCTTAAAGTAATGATGGACTGTTGCTTCTCTTTGCTTATTTGAGCTGTTCTTGCCATAATATGGACTTGGTCTTTTACCAAATAGGGCTATCTTCTGTATACACCCGTACCTTGTCACAACACAACTGATTGGCTCAAATGCTTTAAGGAAAGAAATGACACAAATTAACTTTTAAGATGGCACACCTGTTATTTGAAATTAATTCCAGGTGACTACCTCATGAAGCTGCTTGAGAGAATGCCAAGAGTGTGCAAAGCTGTCATCAAGGCAAAGGGTGACTATTTGAAGAATATTAAATATAAAGTATATTTCGATTTGTTTAACACTTTTTTTGGTTACTACATGATTCCACATGTTATTTTATAGTTTTGATGTCTTCACTATTATTCTACAATGTATAAAATAGTAAAAATAGAGAAACACCCTTGTGTAGGTGTTCTAAAACTTTGACCAGTAGTGCATATATATATATTGCATATATATATATGCATATATATATATTATTTTTTTATAAATCTGAATTTTTTTGGCGGACCAATCACAAGTGGGGCACCGCATCTAACACCATAGTGGGTGGGCCTCTATTGCTCTGTCCCCTCCAAAAGGATCAGTTTTCTTGTACCAGCTGTAATAGGGGCCCAGAAACACTTTGCAGCCCATCATCAATCTTCCCACACCTTGTCCCTTTTAGGGAGGACAACATTTCATTGATCACCATATCTCTGCATGTGAAAGGAGATTATTCACAAACAGCCAACATCTTCTGATACAAACCATTACTCAAACTGAAAACCAGGGAGTGGAGGATTTAACATGCTTTAGCAATATCCTTTAAAAGGATGAAGGGGCAAGTTTACGCTTGGTAGAAGAGCAGAAAAACAGTTCCTGTGTCCTGAGGCAAAGTTAGTTCTGTGAGATTACACAGTGCAGATATCGTGCTTGACGGGGCTTTGTAGTCCCTCACATTACTCTAAGATCTGGCAGACCTGCTCATCAGACATAGAGTACAGCCCTGTCACCTGATCTGGTAGGATGATTCTGGGAGCCAAATGACAGCGACTCAGAGAAAAGAGTGGTGGAAACTGTAGCTACTGTGTTCAGGGCAGAGATTCAGGAAAGATAATGTGCAGGAAGAGATGCGGTGCAGAGAGAGTAACATGCTGACCAGATGGCTCGCGCGTGTGCTATCACGCCCATGTTGATTTTGTCCACCCACACCAGACGCAATTAGGACACGCAGGTTGAAATATCAAAACAAACTCTGAACCAACTATATGAATTTGGGGACAGGTCAAAAAGCATTAAACATTTATGGCAATTTAGCTAGCTAGCTTTCTGTTGCTTGCTAATTTGTCTTGGGATATAAACATTGGGTTGTTATTTTATCTGAAATGCACAAGGTCCTCTATTCTGACAATTAATTCACAGATAAAAGGGTAAAAGTTTGATTCTAGTAATCTCTCCTCCTTCAGGCTTTTTCTTCTTCCTTGAACTTTATATGGCAGTTGGCAACCAACCTTTTAAGAAGCATTACCACTAGCAACTGGACTGGAGTGTGGACCTCAGTTCATCTTTCAATCACCCACAATGAGGAGATGGCACGTGGGTATATGCTCCTAAAAATCAATGAGAAGATGGTAGAGCTTCAAGCATCACAAATAGAACCAAGTTCTAGTTTAGCGCCTGGCTACGCTTTTTGACGTGTGCAAGCAGGGTGGGTGCAATGATTGAATAACATTGCACCCACGTGAGCAGTGTGGTCAGCATGTTAGAGTTGACGAGATTTAGATGAATATGCATTTTTGGTGTTGTTCAGTATGTGGCAACACTAATATTGACTCAGATGTTTACTGTATATTTGTATAATATTCACGCAATGTACTCTACATATTTCCCAAGAGGGCTGTATACATGTACAGTTGTTTACAGTATGTATGAGTGCATGGTGAATACAGTACAATATGAGTATAAGTTGCTGTTTCTGTGCTGAGGTGGAGGAGGCACCTTATTCAGCCTAGTCTCAAGGGACTAGATGTAATATGGTAAACATGAATCCAGGACACTCATTAGTATTATATTTTACATTTCGTATGGTTACATAAGGTAAAGAAAATTGAAACTAGGGTGGTTGGTCAGGGTGGATGGGTAGGCGTATAACGTGAATGTCTAGCAACCCGAAGGTTGTGTGTTCACATCTCATCACAGACAACTTTAGCATTTGAGCTACTTAATTACTTTTTTAAAGCTACTTTGCAACTTAACTCAGCACAAAAAGAAATGTCCTCTCACTGTCGACTGCGTTTATTTTCAGTAAACTTAACATGTGCACTTTAGTGTCCTAAGTTTTCATAACTGTGACCTTATTTGCCTACCGTCTGTAAGCTGTTAGTGTCATAACAACCGTTCCACAGGTGCATGTTCATTAATTGTTTATGGTTCATTGAACAAGCATGGGAAACAGTGTTTAAAACCTTTACAATGAAGATCTTTGAAGTTCATTTGTAAAAATCCAAATATCTTTGAAAGACAGGGTCCTGAAAAAGGGATGTTTCTTTTTTTTGCTGTGTTTACTTCGCATGTTAGCTAACCCTTCCCCCAATCTTAACCTAAATCCTAACCATAATCTTAACTGCTAGCCTATCTAACATTAGCCAACATAAATTGGAATTATTAACATATCATACGTAATGGATTAAAATAACGACGACACCTATCCCGTAGAGGTTAATGTTGTCCTTTGAGGCACTATTTGGCAACAATTTTATTTCTGCATTGATAACTCAAGGCCTTCTACATCCCAACCCACATCGCCCCTGCAATCTTTTCAGAATGTGAGAGAACTAGTGACCCCTGTTTTCTGAGAATAAGTTGTTTTTTACGGAATGCTTGACCTTGTGTGTCAATGTGTGTTTGATGATTTTTACAGATTAGTGACGTGTGAAGGAATAGGTCATATTCAGGGTATAAGATTGGAGATGGCACTGTAAAAGTTGAAGATGCCATTTGTGACTCACAATCTCTTTTCAGTCTTATATTCCAAAATTTAAAATGTTGTTTTTTACATTGGATAAAAGTGCAGGCTCATAGCTTCAAAATTGCATATCATAGACTGTGGTTAGAGGAAACATGGTGAAGTATTGCTGCTTTCAAAGTTGATACAGTTATAATCATACATTATTTAGAAGAAAAAGGCATTCAAACATTTAGCTGGGATTTTCACACCTAATCTACATTAATCCTTGGGAGACATATATTTGGAAAAGGAATACTTTCACCAAATTGCCAAAATTGATTTTCTAAACATTATGTCACCAAGTTACCCCAATAGGAAAACTTAGAGTATTAAATTGCCTATTGTTGTATAATAAAGATAACCTTTCACATTGAATAGCTACAGTGCTGTTCTTTGTTTTTGCCCATTTAGCATCATTCAGACCCTCTAAAGCCTTAGACCCACCCATCTCTTAAAGAATTCACATTGGAACACATGCGACTGTGGCGATGTGCTAATGTCACATTCAGGCCTGATTTTTATAGGCTGGCGTGTTTAGTTTCGTTTTGGTGTATGTTTTTTTGTTCTAGGTGATCTATTTCTATGTTGGGGTAATAATTCCCAATTAGAGGCAGCTGAGTGTCGTTACCTCTAATTGGGAACCATATATGTTTTCACTAGGGGTTTGTGGGTTATTGTTTGTTCATAGCTTTGTTGGTTTTACGTGTTATGTTCAACGTTACGATCTTTGTTCGTTATTTAATAAAGAATGTATACTGGATACCTCGCTGCGCCTTGGTCCGTCGCTAAAGCAGTGAGGTAGTGCTTAAAAAACCAAAAAATACATTATTAACTTCAAGCGCTAAAGGTACAATTAGAAAAAGGTACAATTAGAAAAAACTTAAAACACATGAAGGTAAAAACAAAATATAGACCAAGGCCTATATCATAAGATTATTTCAGTAACTTTGGTTCAGGTCATGTTATGTTAGGAACAAAGGAATCTAGCATAAGCCCATATTTCTGTCCTGCCCTTTGGAGCAGGACATGTAATGTTCAATCCCTTTTCATTGCAAAAGTCCTGATCTTCTCAAAAATATATATTGGCTGGGTTGTGTCCAGTCCGGGTGATGCTTTCACATCTCTGAGAGGAAGGACGTCAACATAGCACAGGAATTGAAACCACGTTCCATCTGAGTGAAAGCTCCTTGGCCACAACAACACCAGGCTCCAGGCAATTAAAGCTGTGAAGGAGGAAAGCAGACAAACATTTGCTTGATAATTGTTTGCCATTCACACCCCAGAAGCTATTTTCAGTAGCTAGCTAGTTAAACATGACAAAGTGGCAAACATTAAAAAATTGATTGTCATGTCATGCATGTCTTAGCATATCAGCAATCAACATTAACAGTAGAATGCAACTAGCCAGCTCAGCTGGCTGGCTTAATGTTGCTTCATCCCGCAACGAGCCATCTGCAAACAATGGCTTCTTGAGGGAGGAAGCAAGCTATAATGGTACCTGTATGCAACTCTCTAGCTAGCTATATAGCTAACAATAGCTAGCAATGAAAACAACTTTTGATACAGTTGAGACAATAACGTATGTACATCAAATCAAATTGTATTGGTCACATACACATGATTAGCAGATGTTATTGCGACTGTAGCAAAATGCTTGTGCTTCTAATTCTGACTGTGCAGCAATATCTAACAAGTAATATCTAACAATTCCACATCAAATACCTAATACACACAAATTTACTGTAAGTAAGGAATGGAATAAGAAAATATAAATATATGAATGAGCAATGTCAGAGCGTCATATGCTAAGATGCAATGGATAGTATATAATACATATGAGATGAGTAATGCAAGATATGTACACATTAATAAAGTGGCATTACATGTAGCTATCTTTCCCACTCGGCTTCAACTAGTCCAGACTGCTTTAGCCACAGAAGACAGCTGTGTCGATACCAGCAACTGGATTCAGGACAACACTGGTATTCCGTGTCTAAACAGCTTAGTGATTTCACATTTTATTTATATTTATAGATTACATGAAAGTTCACATGTTCAAATGCCTCTCCTGTGAAGTAGTGATGTGCTGCATCATACGGCCAGCTTCCAGTAACGGGTCACATTTATATTAGATCCCTATAAACCAGTGTGGTGTCCCTTTTTTCATGTCCAGTAAAAGGGTTAATATTCACTTTCTTGAGTGTGATACGCTCAAGATTTGAAAGGTGCTATAGAAAATCCCTAAAGACGCATGTTTTGAATGATTTTCAACTGTAATGTATTTTCATAGTGTTGAAAATGGTCCACAGACCATGATACTTGTGGGGGTTATAGAGCAAAACGGAGTAAAACCATTGTGTTTGTGAGAGTCTCCCCTATCCACATATTAGTTTGTAGCCCAAACGGTTCAGATGCTACAGACAGAGGTTGGCATTACAGCGTTACCGACTTCAGATGAGACCCAATTAAATGTACTGAAATAGACAACAAAAACAACTATTTTGTGATCAATTATGGCCTTACTGGGTCCATTAAGTCCATCATAAATGCTTTGTTCTATGTTTGAATTATTTGTCATCTTTAGGGATATGAAGTGCCCACTTTTCTTTCAAGTGTTCAAATCAAACATTCTGAGAGACACGTTTTACTCTTGTTGGCATGAATCTCCAAAGAATTACATCTGTTATCCTGTATGTAGCAAACAGTTTGTGACACATCTCTCAAAGGTGGCCTACATGCATGTAGCTTTGTGAACAACGTTATTATACAATGGTCCAATGGAAAAGGCTAGTTTGTTTGTTACACATTTCTTCAAGCTGAATAAAGTTGGTCTGTAGGGCAGTCTCATTTGTGGTGAAAACTGTCTGAATTTAGCACACTCCTGTGAGGTGCGAAAAAAAATGGTTAATAGCGCACTGCTGTGAGGTGTTAGAGATGGTTTTGTAGTGTGGCTCATCCTTGTTAAAAGGAGTGTTTGTCAGTTTTCCGGAAGGGTGTCTTTCCCAAATGATGGGGGAATAAGCACCATAAATGAGGCATGCCCGTGTGAATGTTCTTGAGCCTCTTTGGCCGTGCCTTGTGATGCCAGGGTGTGTGTTTGCTGATGTGTGAGGGGAAAAAAGGATCATCCGCACTTACTGTAGCTAAAGTCTAAGCCTTGTTTGTATTAGAAACATGGGGAGTGGAAAAATTGAGAGAGAGAAAGCCACAAACACGGAGAGACAGGATGAACAAGACAGGGAAACAGCATGGGCAAAACATAAAGAGAGGAAAAATTGTAAAGTAGGAAGAAAAAATGGAACTAGTGGTGTGCGAACCAATTATACTGTGTGCTCACAGCTCCTCAAAATTAATGATGTTCAGATTTGTCTATGCAGGCAAAGCAGCTGTCTTTGAGAAACCTTTGAAAAAAGGAAGAAAAGCTTTTCTCCCGCCGAACTGTTCTTTCAGCAAAACAAATACATTTTTTTGGGTAAAGCCGCATGAAGTGTCAGGGGCTTGTTGAAGGTATAGATGTGCAATTGAACAAGCAAGTGGTATAATGACTCACTGCAGTAGGCTCACAGTGTGAAGAAATGACACTGATACTAGCAAATTAGAGTAGAGCCTTAGAAAGATCATAAAATCTCCCAGTACATTTTACTCATCAGATGTGACAGGTGCCAATAAAGGGTCAGATGTACAGATGCAGATTAAGCCTGCACTTGGACCGAGTGGCCCTTTATATCAAGCTGATGATTTTGTTCCTGGACATCGCTTATTTTAGTCCTGGATTGTTTCAATGCTTCATGAAATCCTTTTCTTTAAACTTGTTAAGGCTAGGGTCCTTTTTTCAGAATTTCCGCCTGACTGACGTGCCCAAAGTGAACTGCCTGTTACTCAGGCCCAGAAGCCAGGATATGCATATAATTTGGTAGCATTGGATAGAAAACACTTTGAAAACATGTATAAATGTTAGCATAATGTATCAGACTATAACACAATTGATATGGTAGGAAAAAATCCAAAGAAAAACCAACTGGAAATATATATTTTTTGAGATCCCATGCTCTTACAATGGAAAGCTAGGGGTCCTATGCAATTCCAGCTCCCAGATTGCAATTCCTATGGCTTCCACTATATGTCGAGTTTTGGCACTGGGAGTCACAGTTGGAAATTAGTCTCTGGGCGCGTGACGACTCGAAAAGGACACGCACTTGATAATTTTACTTTTACCTGTGCTGGTTGAAAAATATGTTGTGGGGCGCAGTCCTCAAACAATCGCATGGTATGCTTTCGCTGTAAAGCTTATTGTAAATTGGACAATGCAGTTAGATTAACAAGAATTTAAACTTTTAACCGATATAAGATACTTGTATGTTCATAAATGTTTAATATCCATATTATTATTTATTTGAATTGCGCGCCCTCCAATTTCACCGGATGTTGTCGACAGGTGTCCCGCTAGTGGGACGCCTAGCCTTAAGATTAATGGATTGATAGCATTCAACTACTCCCCCCTTCTGACACCCACCCCCTCAAGCTCAACCTCGACAAGAAGGAGCTGCTCTTCCTGCCGGGGAAGTCCTGCCCGCTCCAACACCTCTCCATCATGGTTGACTCCACAGTGTCCCCCTCCCAGTACTAAGAATCGTGATGTGACCCTGGACAACACTGTTGTTCTCAATCAGTGACTCGCTCAAATCAGTGACTCGCTCCTGCAGGTTCATGCTCTACAATATCTGTAGAGTACAATCCTACCTCACACAGGAAGCAGCACAGGTCCTAATCCAGGCACTTGTCATCTGCCGTCTGTTGGATGGGCTCGCAACTTGTGCCATCAAACCCCTGCAACTTATCCAGAACGCCGCAGCCTGCTTGTTGTTCAACCTTCCCAAGTTCTCCCATGTCACCCCGCTCCTCCGCACACTCCACTGGCTTCCTGTCGAAGCTCGCATCCACTACAAGACCATGGTGCTTGCTTACAGAGCAGGAAGAGGAACTGCTCCTCCCTACCTTCAGGCTATGCTCAAACCCTACAACCCAACCCAAATTCATGTCTACTTTTTTCATTACATTTTGCCAGCAATCACTCTATGGTTTCCCACTGTTAATTTGAACATCACTGTTCAGCCCATTGCTTGGGTACAATTAACTTGTAAGGGTTTCCTTGGTTTCATGCATGTTCACATTAGAAGCCTTCTCTCTAAGTTTGTTTTATTCACTACCCTAGCACACTCTGCCAACCCGGATGTCCTAGCCGTGTCTGAATCCTGGCATAGGAAGTCCACCAAAACCCCTGAAATTTCCATCCCTAACTATAAGATTTTTCAACAAGATAGAACTGCCAAAGGGGGTGGTGTTGCAATATACTGCAGAGATAGCCTGCAGAGCTCTGTCTTACTATCCAGGTCTGTACCCAAACAATTCAAGCTACTCCTAAAAATCCACCTTTCCAGAAACAAGACTCTCACTGTTGCCGCTTGCTATAGACCACAATCTGCCCCCAGCTGTGCCCTTGACACCATATGTGAACTGAGCTTGTGTGTCACGATTATCTCTTGGGACAGACCAATGCGCAGTGAAGTATCCAGAATACATATTTATTAACGACGTGACTTGATGGAACAAAACAATAAACGAAGATCATGACGTGGAACCGAACTATACAAACTAACTAAACTATGAACCTAAACACGATGGCATGAACCTAAACACGATGGCATGAACCTAAACACGATGATCATAACAAAGCAATCATAACATTCATCAATAACCCACAAAATAACCCCCAAACATATACTCTGCTCAAAAAAATAAAGGGAACACTAAAATAACACATCATAGATCTGAATGAATGAAATAATCTTATTAAATACTTTTTTCTTTACATAGTTGAATGTGCTGACAACAAAATCACACAAATTATCAATGGAAATCAAATTTATCAACCCATGGAGGTCTGGATTTGGAGTCACACTCAAAATTAAAGTGGAAAACCACACTACAGGCTGATCCAACTTTAATGTAATGTCCTTAAAACAAGTCAAAATGAGGCTCAGTAGTGTGTGTGGCCTCCACGTGCCTGAATGACCTCCCTACAACGCCTGGGCATGCTCCTGATGAGGTGGCGGATGGTCTCCTGAGGATCTCCTCCCAGACCTGGACTAAAGCATCCGCCAACTCCTGGACAGTCTGTGGTGCAACGTGGCGTTGGTGGATGGAGCGAGACACGATGTCCCAGATGTGCTCAATTGGATTCAGGTCTGGGGAACGGGCGGGCCAGTCCTTAGCATCAATGCCTTCCTCTTGCAGGAACTGCTGACACACTCTGGCCACATGAGGTCTAGCATTGTCTTGCATTAGGAGGAACCCAGGGCCAACCGCACCAGCATATGGTCTCACAATGGGTCTGAGGATCTCATCTCGGTACCTAATGGCAGTCAGGCAACCTCTGGCGAGCACATGGAGGGCTGTGCGGCCCCCCAAAGAAATGCCACCCCACACCATGACTGACCCACCGCCAAACCGGTCATGCTGGAGGTTGTTGCAGGCAGCAGAACGTTCTCCACGGCGTCTCCAGACTCTGTCACGTCTGTCACGTGCTCAGTGTGAACCTGCTTTCATCTGTGAAGAGCACAGGGCGCCAGTGGCGAATTTGCCAATCTTGGTGTTCTCTGGCAAATGCCAAACGTCCTGCACGGTGTTGGGCTGTAAGCACAACCCCACCTGTGGACGTTGGGCCCTCATACCACCCTCATGGAGTCTGTTTCTGACCGCTTGAGCAGACACATGCACATTTGTGGCCTGCTGGAGGTCATTTTGCAGGGCTCTGGCAGTGCTCCTCCTTGCACAAAGGCGGAGGTAGTGGTCCTGCTGCTGGGTTGTTGCCCTCCTACGGCCTCCTCCACGTCTCCTGATGTACTGGCCTGTCTCCTGGTAGCGCCTCCATGCTCTGGACACTACGCTGACAGACACAGCAAACCTTCTTGCCACAGCTCGCATTGATGTGCCATCCTGGATGAGCTGCACTATCTGAGCCACTTGTGTGGGTTGTAGACTCCGTCTCATGCTACCACTAGAGTGAAAGCACCGCCAGCATTCAAAAGTGGCCAAAACATCAGCCAGGAAGCATAGGAACTGAGAAGTGGTCTGTGGTCACCACCTTCAGAACCACTCCTTTATTGGGGGTGTCTTGCTAATTGCCTATAATTTCCACCTGTTGTCTATTCCATTTGCACAACAGCATGTGAAATTTATTGTCAATCAGTGTTGCTTCCTAAGTGGACAGTTTGATTTCACAGAAGTGTGATTGACTTGGAGTTACATTGTGTTGTTTAAGTGTTCCCTTTATTTTTTTGAGCAGTGTATATGGTTTCCAATTAGAGGTAACGAGACTCAGCTGACTCTAATTGGGAACCATTACCCCAACATAGAAATACACACCAAGACAAAACTAAACACTCCAGCCTGAACACTCAGGCCTGGACGTTACATTGTGCTGCTAAGTGACCTAAACTGGGACATGCTTAACACCCCGGCCACCCTACAATCTAAGCTTGATGCCCTCAATCTCACACAAATTATCAATGAACCCACCAGGTACAACCACAAATCAGTAACAACAGGCACCCTCATAGATATCATCCTAACCAACTTTGCCTCTAAATACACCTCTGCTGTTTTCAACAAAGATCTCAGCGATCACTGCCTCATTGCCAGCATCCGAAATGGGTCTGCGGTCAAATGCCCACCCCTCATCCCTGTCAAACGCTCCCTAAAACACTTCAGGGAGCAGATCTTTCTAATCAACCTGGCCCGGGTATCCTGGAAGGATATTGACCTCATCCCGTCAGTAGAGGATGCCTGGTCATTCTTTAGGAGTGCCTTCCTCACCATCTTAAATAAGCATGCCCCTTTCAAAAAAATGTAGAACCAGAAACAGATATAGCCCTTGGTTCACTCCAGACTTGACTGCCCTTGACCAGCACAAAAACATCCTGTGGCGTCGAATAGCCCACGCGATATGCAACGTTTCAGAGAAGTCAGGAACCAATATACACAGGCAGTTAGGAAAGCTAAGGCTAGCTTTTTCAAGCAGAAATTTGCATCCTGTAGCACAAACTCAAAAAAGTTCTGGGACAATGTAAAGTCTATGGAGAATAAGAGGACCTCCTCCCAGCTGCCCACTGCATTGAGGCTAGGAAATACTGTCACCACTGACAAATCCACTATAATTGAGAACTTCAATAAGCATTTTTCTACGGCTGGCCATGCTTCCCACCTGGCTACCCCTACCCCGGTCAACAGCCCCGCACTCCCCACAGCATCTCCCCAATTCTCCCACATTTCTCATTCAACCAAATCCAGATAGCTGATGTTCTGAAAGAGCTGCAAAATCTGGACCCCTACAAATTAGCCTCGGCTAGACAATCTGGCCCCTCTCTTTCTGAAATGATTTGCCGAAATTGTTGCAACTGTCACGATCTTCAAAAACGGACCAAGGCGCAGCGTGCCGGGTTGAGTGAAACATGTTTATTAGTTTAACTCACCGAAACAAAACCAAGAAACAAAGATCGGACATGCACTGTGTGGCGCATAGACACCTACAAACAAAGTTAACTTCCCGCAAGGAAAGGAGGGAAAAGGGGCTACTTAAGTATGGTTCCCATCCAGAGACAACGATGGACAGCTGTCCCTGATTGAGAGCCATACCCGGCCAAAACAAAGAAATACAAAAGTGAACATAGAATGCCCACCCCAAATCACACCCTGACCAAACCAAAATGAGACATAAAAAGGCTCATACAGGTCAGGGCGTGACAGCAACCCCTATTACTAGCCTGTTCAACCTCTCCTTCGTATCGTCTTAAATTCCCAAAGATTGGAAAGCTGCAGCGGTCATCCCCCTCTTCAAAGGGGGTGACACTCTAGACCCAAACTGCTACAGACCCATATCTATCCTACCCTGTCATTCAAAGGTCTTCGAAAGCCAAGTTAGCAAACAGATTACCAACCATTTCGAAATCCCACTGTACCTTCTCCGCTTTGCAATCTGGTTTCCCCCACTACTTCTCTGATATAGTTCAGTGTGTCAAATTGGAGGGCCTGTTGTCCGGACCTCTGTCCTTCTCTATGGGGGTGCCTCAGGGTTTAATTCTCGGGCCGACTCTCTTCTCTGTATACATCAATGATGTCGCTCTTGCTGCCGGTGATTCTCTGATCCACTCTATGCAGACGACACCATTCTGTACACTTCTGGCCCTTCTTTGGACACTGTGTAAAATAACAGCTGCAAAGCTTGCTTTGTGTGTGTCATAGCCAAGATGATTTGGAGTAGTACTACCTGAGACTACTAGCCACCAGGTATTCCTCTTCTGTTCCCATGCTGCAAACCAAAGCTTGTTGAGAGGCTCAGCTGAGCAATTGTTGCTGCATGTCATTGTTGTCGCTGTTGAATGGTTGAGTACAGGGAATGGAGACGATCCATGGCACTACGTTAGCTTGAAGGATACATAGCACACTGATTTAGAATCCAAGTTAGCGTCGTTTCCTCAATGGCCCTCCATCATATTCCTTTCGAAATTCCATTATCGAAAGAGTCAAAAGTTGATTATCCTTTGCTCTTCATGCATGAAAAAGATGTGATAGGGCTGACCTGTGGCGCTATGGAAAACAGATCACTGTGGAATAGAATTAAAGGTTTGATGACTGCAGGGTGCTCCTTTAATCTGGGTGCCACAAGTGACCCGGGGTAAAACGGTGGAAATTAGAGAATCATGGAATACTGTACATTCCATAAATAAAGCATAGATACACATGGCCCTGGGTGGTTAGCGTATACACACTAGCTACAGTAGATGGATGGGGTACAGGTGAGTGTGGGCTGGAAATGACCAAGATTAGATTCAAATGAGACAAGGGAGAGAGGGGGAAATAGAACTTAGTATACAAAACATTAAGACAACCTGCTCTTTCCATGACAGCTACAGTATGACCCTTATTGATGTCACTTGATGAATCCACTTCAATCACTGTAGATAAAGGGGAGGAGATGGGTTAAAGAAGGATTTTTAAACCTTGAGACAATTTAGACGTGTGCCATTCAGAGGGTGTATGGGCAAGACAAAATATTTAAGTGCCTTTGAACAGGGTATGGTAGTAGGTGCCAGGTACACAGGTTTAATAATAATAAACTGTAAGAGCAGTGTATGTGATGAGTCAAAAGAGTTTATAAGCAAATCAGTATCTAGGTTTCCAACCGATTGTCTACAAATTTTCAGGCGAATATAAAAAAAAATCGACATAATTAAAATATTCACATTCTCCCACCAGAGATGTGTTTCTATCAAATTGACTTGTTGCGGATAAAAGGCTGTGCGTAATGACATAGTGATCATAAAAATGTATTACAGAATAAAAAATACTAGTTAAATTATAATGACACAGGATGAGACCCAGATGCAGACACAGGAGGCAGATGGTTAGTCTGATATTTATTAAAATACAAGGGGCAGGCAAGAGGCAGGTCGAGGACAGGCAGAAGTCCATAAACCAGGTCCGAGTCCGTAAGGTACAGGGCGGCAGGCAGGCTCGAGGTCAGGGCAGGCTGAATGGTATGGCAGGCGGGCTCAGTGTCAGGGCAGGCAGAAACCAGGAGTATGGAACAACACGCTGGTAGGCTTGACGAGACAAGACAAGATGAACTGGCAACAGGCAGACAGAAAACACCAGTATAAATACACAGGGGATAATGGGAACAAATGGGAGACACATGGTGGGGGGTGGAGACAAGCACAAGACAGGTGAAACAGACCAGTGTGTGACATGAAGGGGTTTCCATTGCATTTTCAACTCTACTGATGGTTTTCTCACAAAATATTCTACGTTATATAGCGAATGTGCCCACTCTGGTATTGGCACGTGCACTCAAGCCAACAGCTCGCAGATACAGTGTGGGCATAGCCTACATGAGATTATTGACAAAAGAGCAAGATTCTTTTTATTTGTCAAACGGCAGCCAAGCACCGATCATGTCAACAGAATAAGACCCTAGATATGTATTGAAAGGAGCATCAAGCTCATCACAGTGCACTTTCACCACCCTGTGATGTTCATCAGTAGCCTAATAAACTTTATGCTTTCCCGAGTCGTAGTGGGAGGACTACATTTCATAACGTGTGATTCCAAGTTTACTTTCATATGATGGTTATTATAGCAATATTTGTGCATAAAATTGTTTCCACCGTCATTTTCTCGCATAATTAATTTTACAGACAGAAAAAGATCCCACCTTGTCTAGGGTATTTTGTTTGTCAAAGTTTGGAAAGTTTACACTCAAGCTGGGTGATGTTTGTGAAATGTCCACATGTGGCCTACACCTGTTGTAGGGATATTAGTAGTTCCTGGTGTGTCTTTGGCTATGCCGGATTAAGTGATATGACATGCTATAAAATAATTTCTCTGTAATTAATATTACCTGATTAAACTAATCATGTAAATGTAATTAACTAGAAAGTCGGGGCACCACAAAATAATGTTTATAGAGCTGTTATCTTCCGAATAAACTCTTAAAGACCTAGTAATCTGTTACATCAGTAGCAGTCAATCATTAATCATCACCTTATTTCAGTCTCATCTGAACATTGTAGAATTCTTGGTGTGTCATCTTCACGAACGCTGTCTACCAAGTTGAGTCAGGAATACAAAATTTGGTTTAATTATTTATTTACTAAATACCTAAATAATCACACAATTACATATACACAGAATGGATCATACATGAACGTCCCTGGTGGATGGAACCGATTTGACGGCTGGTTACACAAAGAGAGGGGGTTGGGCTTGAATGAAAGCGGGGGAAGACTGAAGAACAAAGGGGAAACTATGCTATCGTAAATACAGAATCTTATGCATTCTAAATAGCCGCTCATTTGGGGTTGCCCAGCAGAGATTTCTTGTCCTTTGTCGAATGTCTCTGGTGTTAACTTCTTAGCTCCCGAGGTGACGGTTTTGGAGAGTCTGGCGTGCCCAAAGTAAAATGCCTCCCACTCAGGCCCAGAAAATAGGATATGCACATAATTAGTACTATTGGATAGGACACACTCTGAAGTTTCTAAGAGTGTTAAAATATTGTCTGTGAGTTTAACAGAACTGATATAACAGGCAAAAACCCGAGGAATTCGCGTTCTCTTCATGGTTCAATGGGCGAGTGGACGCTGTATTTTATGAACATAATGCGCCAACCAAATGGAGATTTATGGATATAATAAAATATTTTTTTCTAACAAAAGAACCATTGGATGTCTTCGTTGGACACTTGGGAAGCCCTCAACAGAAGTTTTATTTATATTTTATGTATATTTACTATAATATTTCAACCGGATCATGAACTGGACGATAGGAAAGGAAAAAAACACAGAGAGCGCGCGAGCCCGTGAACGCGCTTCTTCTTCTGTCATCAAACACTGTCTAGAGACTGTTGACATCCAGTGGAAGCAATAGGTACTGCAATCTTACTCCCAGACATGGCTGTTTTCAATAGGGAGGGGTTCAAAATGAGGCAATGTGCCAAAAAACACTTTTTCCAGGACAGAAATTCCTCGGCATTTCGCCTGCTATATCCGTTCTGTTATACTCACAGACATTATGTTAACACTTTTAGAAACTTCAGAGTGTCCTATCCAATAGTACTAATTATGTGCATATCCTATTTTCTGGGCCTGAGTGGGAGGCATTTTACAGACTCTCCAAAACCGTCTCCTCGGGAGACGCTCCCTAAGAAGTTAATCTTTCCCTCGATCCTGCCTAGTCTCCCAGTCCCTGACGCTGAAAAACCTCCCCACAGCATGATGCTGCCACCACCATGCTTCTTCGTAAGGATGGTATTGGCCAGGGGATGAGCGGTGCCTGGTTTCCTCCAGACGTATGCTTGACATTTAGGCCAAAGAGTTCAATCTTGGTTTCATCAGTCCAGAGAATCTTGTTTCTCATGGTTTGAGAGTCCTTTAGGTGCCTTTTCGCAAACTCCAAGCGAACTGCCACGTGCCTTTTACTGAGGAGTGGCAATCATCTGGCCACTCTACCATAAAGGCCTGATTGGTGTAGTGCTGCAGAGATGGTTGTCCTTCTGGAAGGTTCTCTCATCTCCACAGTTTGGCTGGGCAGCCAGCTCCAGGAAGAGTCTTGGTGGTTCCAACCTTCTTCCATTTAAGAATGATGGAGGCTACTGTGTTCTTGGGGACCTTCAATTGTGCAGAAATGCTTTGGTACCCTTCCCCAGATCTGTGCCTCGACACCATTGAAGCTCTACGGACAATTCCTTCGACCTCATGGCTTGGTTTTTGCTTTGACATACACTGTCGACCTCATGTGCAATCAAATTAATTTTGCCACAGGTGGACTCCAATCAAGTTGTAGAAACATCAAGGATAATCAATGGAAACAGGATGCACCTGAGCTCAATTTCGAGTCTCATAGAAAATGGTCTGATACTGATACTTAAGGTATTTTTATATTGTTTTTTTTTCTACATTTGCAAACATTTCTAAAAACCTTTTGTCACTTTGTCATTATGGGGTATTGTGTGAAAGATTGATGAGGAAAATGTTTTATTTAATACTTTTTAGAATAAGGCTGAAATGTAACAAAATCTGGAACAAGGGAAGGGGTCTGAATACTTTCCAAATGCACTGTATTTCACAAATTTGCAATGCATATGTTACTAATTCCAATGTGTTGTGGCTAGGTGGCTAACATTAGTTGCTAATTAGCTAAAATGCTAAAAGTTGTCAGTGATGAGATTTGAACACACAACCTTTGGGTTGCTAGACATTTGCTTTATGTAATCTTATGTGTTATGTAACCTTAACAAATGTAACATATCATACTAATTTGAGGGTCCCGGATTTACGTTAACTATGTTATGTCTAGTTTATGAGACCAGGCTGGTGCATCAGCAGTTTTCTTCTTGTTATATGTCACTCACTGACAGTCACTCAATTAGCCCATGTCAATAAAAAAAAAAAGATTGGTAAATTAGTCTAATTAGTCTAGCCAGCTATCTAAACTTGTAGTAATCAGACCGAGTTACCGGCCGGCCACGCAGAGCACGTACCCAGGGGCCCTGACCTCCAAGAGTCCCCCCATGGATTTTGTTAGTTATTCTCTCTCAGATTTAATATTAATATATGTCATAATTCTCCCCATCCTGTGGAAAAATATGTAGAATTTCAGGAAAGTTGCTATAAACCTGCAACAGCGATAAAAGTTCTGCAAAGCAATTGTATTTGTCTACCTTTTGTTAATAAATTTTTTTTTTTGCTAACAGATCACTGTACATACGAAAGTATAGTTTTTAATCCTTTTACTGAGTTTAAGGGTGACTGCACATCTTGATTTGGCCTTGTTCTTCATAAATTCTCATTAGAAAGGCTAGCAGCCACGACGGAAGGCAAACAAGTGTTGTCTTGGGGGTGTGGTTTGAATTTGGTGGTTTTTGGATGTGTCTTTGCCATTCAATCACAGCAAACAAGACCAGTAGCGAGTACAGAGAGGTAAACTAAGCTAGCATTGCTATTGAGAGAACACCATTTTTAAGTCGAGGACTTTATCCCCTCAGGACTGACTCACCATCTCAAGATGGTCAGCTGATTCAGTTCTATGTGTAAGCTAAAACTTTCACTGACCTTGTGTTTAGCCTGAGCTGACAGCAGCTAGCTAGCATAGCTTGGTGATCGCTCCAGCTGGCTATCCAATCTAGCTGATATTTCTCTGTCAAATCAGTTATGGCAAGATAGCAAGAGCCAGTGTCTGAAATGTCTTTCATAAGACACTCATTCGACAACACCTTGCTACAAAAGTAGCTTGCAAATTAGTTTCAACATTTCATCACATCATGTACAGTATTGTATTGTACGAATTCGTAACATATCATACGAATTGTAATCTGTAACATATCATACCAAATATATGACAGACATCCACAAATAAATACATACTAAATGAATCATAACACTAAGTGGAGGGAAACATATTTAGATCCAGGTTGGATGCACAACCAAGTTTCAGAATTGCACCTTGTGTATTCTACTATTCTAACTCTCAACAGTAAGTTGAGACTGCAAAATAATTCATATACAATACCAGTCAAAAGTTTGGACACACCTACTAATTCAAATGTGTTTCTTTATTTTTTTTTCTCTTTTCTACATTGTAGACTAATAGTGAAGACATCAAAACTATGAAATAACACATATGGAATCATGTAGTAACAAGAAAAGTGTTAAACAAATCAAAATATATTTGAGATTTGAGATTTTTCAAAGTAGCCACTCTTTGCCTTGATGACAGCTTTGCACACTCTTGGCATTCTCTCAACCAGCTTCATGAGGTACTCACCTGGAATGCATTTCAAATAACAGGTGTGCCTTGCTAAAAGGTAATTTGTGGAATTTCTTTCCTTCTTGATGCATTTGAGCCAATCAGTTGTGTTGTGACAAGGTATGGGTGACATACAGAAGATAGCCCTATTTGGTAAAAGACCAAGTCCATATTATGGCAAGAACTGCTCAAATAAGCAAAGAGAAACAACAGTTCATCATTACTTTAAGACGTGAAGGTCAGTCAATCCAGAAAATTTCAATAACTTTTTGCAGTCGCAAAAACCATCAAGTGCTATGATGGAACTGGCTCTCATGAGGACCGCCAAAGGAATGGAAGACCCAGAGTTACCTCTGCTGCAGAGGATAAGTTCATTAGTTACCAGCCTCAGAAACTGCACCCCAAATAAATACTTCACAGAGTCCAAGTAGCAGACACATCTCAACATCAACTGTTCAGAGGAGACTGTGAATCAAGCCTTCATGATCAAATTGCTGCAAAGAAACCATTACTAAAGGACACCAATAATAAGAAAAGACTTGCTAGTGCCAGGAAACACGAGCAATGGACATTAGACCAGTGGAAATCTGTCCTTTGGTCTAATGAGTCCAAATTTGAGATTTTTGGTTCCAACTGCCTTGTTTTTGTGAGACGCAGAGTAGGTCAATGGATGATCTCTGCCTGTGTGGTTCCCACCGTGAAGCATAGAGGAGGCGGTGTGATGGTGTGGGGGAGCTTTGCTGGTGACACTATCTGTGATTTATTTAGAATTCAAGGCACACTTAACCAGCATGGCTACGGCAGTATTCTGCAGCAATACGCCATCCCATCTGGTTTGTACTTTTTGCAGGACAATAACCCAGCACACCTCCAGGCTGTGTAAGGGCTATTTGACCAAGAATGAGAGTGATGGAGTGATGCATCAGATGACCTGGCCTCCACAATCACCTGACCTCAACCCAATTGAGAAGGTTTGGGATGAGTTGGATCGCAGAGTGAAGGAAATGCAGCCAACAAGTGCTCAGCATATGTGGGAACTCTTTCAGGACTGTTGGAAAAGCATTCCAGGTGAATCTGGTTGAGAGAATGCCAAGCGCTTTCATCAAGGCAAAGAAAAAAAATATATATAAATAATTTATATATATTTATATATATAAATAATCATTGAATGAGTAGGTGTCCAAACTTTTGACTGGTACTGTATATATCTTTTTATTATAATATTTTTTTTATTACAGAGGTCCGAACATAGGTGTCCTCATACACTGAGTGTACAAAATACTAGGAACACTCTCAGAACAGCCTCAATTAGTCGGGTCATGGACTCTACAAGGTGTTGAAAGCATTCCACGGGGTTACTGGCCGATGTTGTGTCAAGTTTGCTGGATGTCCTTTAGGTGGTCGACCTTTCTTGTTACACCTGACCGTAGAATGTATGTTAGAATTTATAAAAAATGTAAACATATAGGTCAACGTTTGTAGCACAAGTAAAGTTGCATAAATAACTCTAAATTAATCATATAGGAGGACCTGTTTCTTTGTTAACCGCTCAACACAGAAAAGCTGCATGTGCGCACTTCCTTAGAAATCGTTTTTGAGAAAATATCCTTTCTATTTTATTCAGCTATGTTCAATTGTATTTTTCATACTATAAAATAATAAAAAATAATGCCATGGAATTCCAAGCAAATCTTGTCTGCTAAATAAACTAGTGTATTTCAAGGACATTGCAAAAATGATGCAGAAAAGCTAATCCATGCTTTTGTCACTTCTAGACTAGACTACGACAATGCTCTACTGTCCGGCTACCCGGATAAAGCACTGCATAAACTTCACTTAGTGCTAAACAAGGCTGCTAGAATCCTGACTAGAACCCCAAAATGTGATCATTTTACTCCAGTGCTAGCCTCTCTATACTAGCTTCCTGTTAAGGTTGGGTTGATTTCAAGGTTTTGGCGCTAACCTACAAAGCATTACACAAGCTTTGTAGAACAGTGAGAGACAGAATAACAACCAAAAAATCCAGAAAAACGCATGTCAAAAATGTTATAAATTGATTTGCATTTTAATGAGGGAAATAAGTATTTGAACCCCTCTCAATCAGAAAGATTTCTGGCTCCCAGGTGTCTTTTATACAGGTAACGAGCTGAGATTAGGAGCACACTCTTAAAGGGAGTGCTTCTAATCTCAGTTTGTTACCTGTATAAAAGACACCTGTCCACAGTAGCAATCAATCAGTCAGATTCCAAACTCACCACCATGGCCAAGACCAAAGAGCTCTCCAAGGATGTCAGGGACAAGATTGTAGACCTACACAAGGCTGGAATGGGCTACAAGACCATCGTCAAGCAGCTTGGTGAGAAGGTGACAATAGTTGGTGCGATTATTCGCAAATGGAAGAAACACAAAAGAACTGTCAATCTCCCTCGGCCTGGGGCTCCATGCAAGATCTCACCTCATGGTTGCAATGATCATGAGAACGGTGAGGAATCAGCCCAGAACTACACGGGAGGATCTTGTCAATCATCTCAAGGCAGCTGGGACCATAGTCACCAAGAAAACTATTGGTAACACATTACGCCGTGAAGGACTGAAATCCTGCAGCGCCCGCAAGGTCCCCCTGCTCAAGAAAGCACATATACATGACAGTCTGAAGTTTGCCAATGAACATCTGAATGATTCAGAGGACATCTGGGTGAAAGTGTTGTGGTCAGATGAGACCAAAATGGAGCTCTTTGGCATCAACTCAACTCGCCGTGTTTGGAGGAGGAGGAATGCTGCATATGACCCCATGAACACCATCCCCACCGTCAAACATGGAGGTGGAAACAGGTGTCTTTTATACAGGTAACAAACTGAGATTAGGAGCACTCCCTTTAAGAGTGTGCTCCTAATCTCAGCTCGTTACCTGTATAAAAGACACCTGGGAGCCAAAAATCGTTCTGATTGAGAGGGGTTCAAATACTTATTTCCCTCAGAAATTGATTTGCATTTTAATAACATTTTTCACATGCGTTTTTCTGGATTTTTTTGTTGTTATTCTGTCTCTCACTGTTCAAATAAACCTACCATTAAAATTATAGACTGATCATTTCTTTGTCAGTGGGCAAATGTACAAAATCAGCAGGGGATCAAACACTTGTTTCCCTCACTGTACCTCAGGACTACCTGGCCTGATGACTCCTGGCTGTCCCCAGGCCACCTGGTCAGGGAACCCTGACCTGTTCACCGGACGTGCTACCTTGTCCCGGACCTGCTGTTTTCGACTCTCTCTCTCTACCACACCTACTGTCTCAACCTCTGAATGCTCGGCTATGAAAAGCCAACTGACATTTACTCCTGAGGTAAGAAGAAGAAGAAGAAGAAGAAGAAGTTTTATTTATATAGCGCCTTTCCATAGCTCAAGGTCGCTTTACATTGCACATTACAATACATTCAGAACACCCACACATACATCGCAGTCACACTACCCAAAAGGCATGTCAAACAGATATGTCTTCAACTGGATCTTGAATGCACCCACGGATGAGGTATTGCGTAGTGTAAGAGGTAGTGAATTCCATAATTGAGGAGCATTAACACCAAATGACCTCCCACCTACAGTGGACAACCGGAAACGAGGGACGGTCAACAAACCAAGTTCAGCTGATCTAAGGGACCGAGCAGGGCGGTAAGGATAGAGTAAGTCAGAGAGATATTGGGGAGCAAGACCATTTAATGCTTTAAATGTTAGAAGCAATACCTTAAAGTGGATACGTGATGCCACAGGTAGCCAGTGAAGGTCATGAGGCAGAGGAGTGATGTGAGCAGAGCGCCTAGTGGAGGTGAGAACTCTTGCTGCTGAGTTTTGAACATACTGTAATCTTGCAATAAGTTTTTTGGGAAGACCAAGAAGTAAGGCATTGCAATAGTCCAAGCGTGAAGTGATTAATGCATGAATTAGAGTTTCAGCATCAGCTAAAGTGAGAGAAGATCGGAGACGAGCAATATTACGAAGATGGAAAAAAGAGTTTTTAACAAGAGAAGAAATGTGAGAGACAAAAGATAGAGGTACTGACCTGTTGCGTCCTCTACAACCATTGTGATTATTATTTGAATCTGCTGATCATCTATGAACGTTTGAACATCTTGAAGAATAATCTGGCCTTAAATAGCCATGTACTTTTATAATCTCCACCCGGCACAGCCAGAAGAGGACCTTCCATCCCTCAGAGCATGAGTTCTTCTCTAGGTTTCTTCCTACGTTCCTGCCTGTCTAGGGAGTTTATTTTTGCCACCGTTCTTCTACATCTGCGATGCTTGCTGTTTGGGGTTTTAGGCTTGGTTTCTGTATAGCACTTTGTGACATCTGCTGATGTAAAAAGTGCTTCATAAATAAATGCGATTGATTGAGTGTAGCCCACAGCCATATGTCATAGCCATATCAGGGCCTAACATAAGGACAACTCAGAGAATGCTATTATGTTCTTCTGAAATAGACTACATGTTCTTCATATCATGTTTCTTAAGACCTGTCTAAAATAATCATGGATTTATTAGACTTTTTAACAGGCCTGCATCAGTAGCTTATAGACTATGCGTGGAAGCCAGGAGATGCTAAACTTGTTTATGTTAATTATTGGTCAATTACTGTGAGACCGGCAGTTATTTGCTTTCCGTTCACTGGCTGACAAAATTTCATGACTGCCACAGCCCTACACACCGGAAACTGTTGTGTGTGAAAAACCCAGCAGAGTTGCAGTTCTTGACACATACAAACCGGTGCGCCTGGCACCCACTACCATACCCGGTTCAAAGGCACTTAAACAGTTTGTCTTGCCCATTCACCCTCTGAATGGCACACATACACAATCCATGTCTCAATTTCCTCAAGGCTTAAAAATCCTTCTTTAACCTGTCTCCTCGGCTTCATCTACACTGATTGAAGTGGATTTAACAAGTGACATCAATAAGGGATCATAGACTGACCAGGAGAATCCAGGTGAAAGCTATGTCGCTGACTCACTCAGTGTGTGTAGCTACTTCTCTGTAGTGAGGCAAACCATTAGTCTAGCACTGACAGGATTATTTTCACTTCATTACTTCAGAGTACCAATAAATCAGCAAAGGCACATTACGGGCTGTGTCAAAGGTCCAATTATAACTATGAGAATGTGCCACAAATCGTATTTAGTTAGGACTACATGTAATGGAATAAATACATTTTATAGGCTGTTATGTAATGTGTTGGCTAATTTAATAACAGGATGGCTTCCATATGCTTGGATGTTGCCATCCCAGAAATGACATTAATTTCCTCTGCGATTGGCTCCTTTGGGCTTCAATAATTGATAGGTTACTATGCTTTGATCTACAACGACTTTGTCCCAGTGTTAAATGGGAGGTGATTTTTCCACTGTCAATGTAGCTTTCCAATGAAAAAAATGGAAAACTAAAGCTATCACATTATCCAATTTTGGTCTTAATGTTAATAGTTTTTTCATCAAGGGAATTATATAAATAGTGTAAATAAATGGATTTGTTCTGAGTGGGCCAGTGGGACATTCATCTCGTGCATTGTCTTTAGAGACCCTAAAGCGGCGGTAGGGTTGGTTGGTAGGACCGTTGCGATTCATTGTGCACAAGGCAAGCGGCTTCTCCTTGTTGACGGGAGTTCGCTGACAGAGCACCAGTTGTTTTCGCGGACAGATGTGGGCGCTACAGTAGGTGCCACCTACAGAAAAACTCGACTGAAGTGGGCTACCGGTTACAACTTTAATTTTAATGCTAAGGAAAATTCGATGACACGTACTCTTATCGCTAGTATAAACTGAAATGTATGTTTTGCGCTCGGCCACCAATCACTACAGGTAAGAATGTGCCTACGTGCTTTTTAACTTTGTTGTAGCCTATTTTGCAATATGATACAACAACCATTGAAGTTTAATTAGAGTAACGTGTTTCGTTTGTTGAGCATATTGGTTTGTTTTCCGCCAAGTCAGTACGCTCTGCTAAAGCTTCGTAGACTTTCAATGGTTTACTTATTCCGAAGGTTTTTAAATGGTTTGCTAATTTATGTTTTGAATATGAATGAATAAGTAGCCTAATAAACAATTGTTCAAGAACATTTGTAGTTTTTTTTTTTTACAAATATCTCCAATATCACATTTTTGTCATATAAAAATGAAGCACTGAACAATAGCCTATCGTATAATAATGGGATTATAATCTCGTGTATGAAGTGAAAACAGTTTTATAGGGATTGAGTGAACATATTCATCCTGTTTTGTGGATATCAACGTTGTGTGACTGTTGCGCTCATAAATATTGGAGGTTGAGTGTAAATGTTCCACTTAAAGAAAGGATGCTGTGGTGATAAACTATAATTTACTGTATGGGTAGCCATGCTTTATGTTGAATGCTTGATTGACTATTACAGAGTGCAATATTCACTTTGCCATTGCGGTTAATTAGAACATTCTAGTTGGGCTCAAGACCTCAACAAATTGCCATCAACTTTTATGCACTTGAATTATTTTTGGGAACG
Organism: Brachymystax lenok tsinlingensis; assembly: GCA_030435695.1. Lineage (NCBI taxonomy): Eukaryota > Metazoa > Chordata > Actinopteri > Salmoniformes > Salmonidae > Brachymystax > Brachymystax lenok. The sequence continues at coordinate 20,198,660 of CM059805.1, forward strand.
GGGATTTCAAGTGACAAGGAATGGCAGCGCTTACACCAGGTGCATGTCATAAACACATTTCATACAGCCCCTCATGATATATGTAGATGTGTGCGCGTTTTAGTGGAAGTGGGTGTTCATGTGCTGATGGAGTGGAGGATTTATATGATTATTCATTATGATGTAATGCAGGCTAATCTTTATTTGGTGCATACAATTAATTGATTGTTCTTATCATGGGGTAATTTCAAGGTACGTAACGATTCACCGAAACGCATCGGTCCGGGTTCATCTGTCGGCTGGAGACCAAACCGATCCAAATGAAGCATGCATTGGTCAGAAAACCGATTCGAACATTATGAATCTCCTGTTCACTAATGTTTTTTACTCATATTGTTTTATTCAGAAAATACTTCTTATCTATTGTGACAATTGATGTGTCCTCTCCAGTTCAGTAGCCCACCGAACTTGTATGCATGTAACTGCGTGTGACTGTCTGATAACAACTGTGCGTGCGCACGCCGCACAGTGCGGTAGACAGCTAATCACGCCAACAAGGGAGGTCTATCCCTGTTCTAGGCTATTCGTACATCTGCTCGGCACCGTCAGCATTCAGATTAGAATATGGCTTTTGCAATATCAAATCATAGACCTTATTAGTTGAATGACAACCAATGTAATTTGCAGGGACATTTGTTACCATTACCAAATGCGCTGTAGAAAATTATGTTTTACCATAACCTATCGGAGTGGACTCAACTCACATCCAACTGCTGATTTGGATTTTCAATCATTACGATTTTATTTCGATTGTTCAGTTTCGAAATTCAAAAATAACAGGTAATTTCATAAAGTGCATCAATCATTTATGCAAGCTGTGCGTTCTGGCATTCATTGGAAAAAGCTGGAGAAGTTCTTCAGTAAAATTCCAAACGTCTAAACATCTGGCTTTTGAGACGGGTGTAAAATTACAAAGTTGCATTATATTAATTGGCTAAATGTCATGCTAATTTCAAAAGATAAATGTTGACATAGTACTAGCTCCAAAAAAGTGTATTTGCAAAATTACAAGTTAATCAGTGGGTGATTTGAGATAAAAAGTGTGTGTGGGGGGCATAAATTGATAGTGGGGTGGTAGATGCTCAGCCTGCCCTATGGCTCAGCTCAGGGGCAATGGCTAGAAGGGAACCAGCTTTTGTCTAAATAATGGTTAGGGTTCTAAAATGTGATTTTTGACAGTAATTTGACAAAAGATGAATCCCTTCTAGCCATGACACAGCTCAGGTGCAAGTACACAACTTTGACATCGACACACACACACACACACACACACTCACTCACTCACTCACTCACTCACTCACTCACTCACTCACTCACTCACTCATCTTAGAGAAGTAATCTCAGACAGATCCAGCAGCAGATATCAGCAACAGATATTAATTTAAAATGGAAAATGAATATGTTCATGCAAAAAATGTTAGTGTATCGAATCAAACTGAATGGTATCAATTAGTTCCCCTAATCAAACCGAAACGCACCATATAGGACCCCATGTATCTAGATGCGTATCGAACTGTTCATGAAAGGAGAGCTGCACATCCCTAGTCATTTCCACTTTAGCCTATCGCTACCCTCAGGCTATGAAGCCTATCAGATTAAAGATAGCTGTCAGCTGTTGGAAAGAGTTCTTCAGCACCAAACAGCTCTAGAGTACATCGATGTTGTTTCATGTAATCAAGTAGTGTATACAAATTAGGAGTCAGGTCCGATCTTATCCCAAAAGAAAATAGAAACACTTGACCTGTTCTAGGACGCTGGAGGTTTTGAAATGTCCCTCTCTCCCAAATATATGTATATTTGTGTGATTTGAGTAACAGCCAACACAACTGTGTCTGTTCCGGTGCAGCTCTGTAAAAAACACAATGTTACTTATTTATTTTGCTATATTTCTTTATTTCAACAAATCTCACCGCAGTATGCTTAAACCAGTTGCACAGCAGATTGAGCTCCCAGTCAAGCATGATATTAAAAGAGGAAGAAGGGAACTGAAGTCAATGAGATTAACATTAACTGGGATGTGCAGAGGGGTGATGGGAAGGCCCGCTCCTTATCTTAAAAACACCAGAGCTCCGAACGTCATTTCCTCTTCCCACCCAGTGACAACATAGCAGATTTAACACATTTTTTAAAAGTAATCCAAAGGCAACAAACATGTCTTGGATGACGCACAGTGGTAAGGATCTCCTTTCTATCTGTATATCTCCCCTTTTTCCTCCCTGCTGTGCTTGTTATATGCTGTCTGAGGTGTGGGTAGAGACTATGCCCTGTGCAAACATTACTCTGCAGAATTGGTGGTTGGGCAGACAGGCAGTGCTATGAGATGATGAGGTACGGGGGCAGCTGGGACCTGGAGGGTGGCACAGAGCACCAGGTGGCTCATCCCGCCTTCCTGATTCAGATTGATGGGCCTCATCTCCCAACCGCCCAATTTCTGGCCCAGGTGCATCATGGGAGTGAGGGCCAGGGACATTTGGGTTTGGGCTGACCTGGCTGTCCCATCCGTGTGGCCCTTTGTGCCCTGTCTGACTTGTTGCAGTGGCACTGTTATCGCTCATCTGGGATGAGATCTGATGCCAAAAGTTGTCCTGATGTAGCCAACCACTCCCTCAAGAAGCACCTCAGTGTCCAGATGCACATTCAGATCAACTATTTTTAGTGATATTTTATTCAACAAAAAATAATTGATTGTCTTTTTCTTCTTCTTTGATCATTATTATCATCTTCATCATTATTATTATCATCATCTTCTTCCTCTTCTTCATCAGTACCGCCACCACCAGCACCATCATCTCAAAATGCAAGCTCCTTTCGAACCACATTAATATCCACTCAAAGTCTGCAGAGTTCCCATAATGTTTTAGGAGGCGGGAGTAAGGTCACAAGCATCCCTACGCTGATGCAGGGCGACGGGAGCCAGAAACTCATCTGGAATGATGAGGAGGATAAGTCAATTAGAGCCCAAACTGAACTCACAGACGAAACAGAATGTTGCATAGGAGAGGGATCCGCTGTAGTTAGCCGCTGTGCCTGTAAGAGGGGAGAGCTGGTCTGGTGGAACATATTTATAAAATCATCTCCGCTCTAAGTGGTACAGCAGTGTGGGAGGTAGTGGGTACTATAATACCTGTTTCCCATGGGAGAAAGCAACGTTTTGACCATTACACCAAGAGGTACTGTATATCAGTCTTGGGCTGAGAGTGACACTGATTTTGATGTCGCAGGCAGGGTTCTCTTATCACGAGACCGTGAACCTTACTCACGTTCTGCTACACCGACCCAAAACAAACTCTGCTGGCTCTGATATTTTTCCACACTATCCTTTTCAGTAAACTGGCCAACTCAGTACAGCCCGGCTTGACTTGATTGCGCTTGGCCGGTATAATGGTATAAGTCAGTGGTCAGGGTCTCAGTCCCAGTTGCCTTAAGAGGTCAGGGAACAGGTCAGGGAGCAAAATGAAAAATCAAGACCACAAGGGGTCTGACAAAGAGGTGACTCACCAAGCACACCAGGCGGGAAGCGAGAAAACACAGAATAGGGCAGAAAATTGGATCATGTGCTCAGTAACTCAAACGTATATATTTTTTCCACCCACTTTTGCCCTTTTCAAGTCAGCTTAAAATCAAATGGTAGACAAGATGACACGGTTCTGAAATATGGCTAAAAGAGGTTTCTCTTGAGAGGTGTAATTAGACACTGCTGTGTGTTTGAGGGTGGTCAGTGGATTCGGGGGGTGACAAGTAGAATTTTAGCTGACTGATATACTGCACTTAAGAACAGCTGGACAGGGCAGGTTAGGAAACAGGCCCCTACACTGAAAGGGATTGAGACAGTGACATAAATATGTATGGCCTCATATCTTAAAATAGCTAGTGCTTTGTGGCTTTGAGATGACTAAAAAGCTTTGTTGACTTTTGACTTCAACACATTTAATGAAAGTGCTGTATGGGAGTCTGCAAGAGTGTGATTATCTGCAATATCTGAATTTAAGTGTACAGTGTTCATGAGGTTGTGTGCCTTCAATTTCATTGATTGAATGTTTTGTAATAGTCAGGGTGACACTGGCATTGCGGGCTGGATGATTGACAGCTGTCTGAGAAATTGATTAAAATATTTTTTACGTTAATGTACATTTATTGATGTGTTCAGCTGTGTTCAGCCCCCAGATTAGTCCAGTAAACCTCAGATCAGTCCAGTGCACATTTACTCATGAACTGACAAAGAATTCCAATAAAGCAAATTTTGATCATAGATGAGGCATGATTCTCATGGACTTTTTCAAATTTTAACATCTCTGTTTTATTGAAGACTGTTGCATAATTTCCAGAATCTGTCCTCGGCTGTGTGTTTCTAACCATTTGTCTCACGTTAATGGGTGTCACGATCTGAGGAAAGAGTGGACCAAGGTGCAGCGGACATGGCGTTCCACATATTTTAATTAAAATGGAACTATGGAAGGAAGGAAGGAAGGAAGGAAGGAAGGAAGGAAGGAAGGAAGGAAGGAAGGAAGGAAGGAAGGAAGGAAGGAAGCTCTGACACCGTGTAGCGCACACAGCATATACTCACGAATGAACAATATCCCACAACACAGGTGGGGGATATGACAAACTAAATAGGATTCCCAATTAGAGGCAATGAACAACAGCTGCCTCTAATTGGGAACCAACTAAAAAAAAAAACATAGAAACACCTAAACACCCCTGATCACGTCCTGGCCCAAAACCCCATAGAGAACCCAGAGGGCTCTCTATGGCCAGGACGTGACAAAGGGTTAATTTGAATATTTAATAAAATCTTATTTTCCTACTTGCTGAGTGAAGACCGAGGATTGTCCAATAAACCATCCAAAATAAATTTAATGAGATGCAAATATTAGGTCTTCATCATCTGTGGTTATCTAAGTGATAATGCCAGAGAAGCCGGAGTTTGGAGGATATATTGGCACGGGTGTTGTTAGCCCCAAGACGAAGTCGAGGGCGATATCACTTTTATACAGTTGAAGTCGGAAGTTTACATACACCTTAGCCAAATATATTTAAACTCAGTTTTTCACAATTCCTGACATTTAATCCTAGTAGAAAATCCCTGTCTTAGGTCAGTTAGGATCACCACTTTATTTTAAGATTGTGAAATGTCAGAATAATAGTAGAGAGAACGATTCATTTCAGCTTTTATGATCACTTTCTCAATGGGTCAGAAGTTTACAAAGCATTGCCTTTAAATTAATTAACTTGAGTCAAACTTTTCAGGTAGCCTTCCACAAGCTTTCCACAACAAGTTGTGTGAACTTTGGCCAATTCCTCCTGACGGAGCTGGTGTAACTGAATCAGGTTTGTAGGCCTCCTTGCTCGCACATGCCTTTTCAGTTCTGCCCACACATTTTCTATAGGATTGAGGTCAGGACTTTGTGATGGCCACTCCATACCTTGCCTTTGTTGTCCTTAAGCCATTTTGCCACAACTTTGGAAGTACAGTGAGGGAAAAAAGTATTTGATCCCCTGCTGATTTTGTACGTTTGCCCACTGACAAAGAAATGATCAGTCTATAATTTTAATGGTAGGTTTATTTGAACAGTGAGAGACAGAATAACAACAAAAAAATCCAGAAAAACACGTGAAAAATTGTATAAATTGATTTGCATTTTAATGAGGGAAATAAATATTTGACCCCTCTGCAAAACATGACTTAGTACTTGGTGGCAAACCCCTTGTTGACAATCACAGAGGTCAGACGTTTCTTGCAGTTGGCCACCAGGTTAGCACACATCTCAGGAGGGATTTTGTCCCACTCCCCTTTGCAGATCTTCTCCAAGTCATTAAGGTTTCGAGGCTGACGTTTGGCAACTCGAACCTTCAGCTCCATCCACAGATTTTCTATGGGATTAAGGTCTGGAGACTGGCTAGGCCACTCCAGGACCTCAATGTGCTTCTTCTTGAGCCACTCCTTTGTTGCCTTGGCCATGTGTTTTGGGCCATTGTCATGCTGGAATACCCATCCACGACCCATTTTCAATGCCCTGGCTGAGGGAAGGAGGTTCTCACCCAAGATTTGACGGTACATGACCCCATCCATCGTCCCTTTGATGTGGTGAAGTTGTCCTGTCCCCTTAGCAGAAAAACACCCCCAAAGCATAATGTTTCCACCTCCATGTTTGACGTGGGGATGGTGTTCTTAGGGTCATAGGCAGCATTCCTCTACACATGGCGAGTTGAGTTGATGCCAAAGAGCTCCATTTTGGTCTCATCTGACCACAACCCTTTCACCCAGATGTCCTCTGAATCGTTCAGATGTTCATTGGCAAACTTCAGACTGGCATGTATATGTGCTTTCTTGAGCAGGGGGACCTTGCGGGCGCTGCAGGATTTCAGTCCTTCACGGCGTAGTGTATTACCAATTGTTTTCTTGGTTACTATGGTCCCAGCTGCCTTGAGATCATTGACAAGATCCTCCCGTGTAGTTCTGGGCTGATTCCTCACCGTTCTCATGATCATTGCAACTCCACGACGTGAGATCTTGCATGGAGCTCCAGGCCGAGGGAGATTGACAGTTCTTTTGTGTTTCTTCCATTTGCGAATAATCACACCAACTGTTGTCACCTTCTCACCAAGCTGATTGGCGATGGTCTTGTAGCCCATTCCAGCCTTGTGTAGGTCTACAATCGTGTCCCTGACATCCTTGGAGAGCTCTTTGGTCTTGGCCATGGTGGAGAGTTTGGAATCTGATTGATTGATTGCTTCTGTGGACAGGTGTCTTTTATGCAGGTAACAAACTGAGATTAGGAGCACTCCCTTTAAGAGTGTTCTCCTAATCTCAGCTCGTTACCTGTATAGAAGACACCTGGGAGTCAGAAATCTTTCTGATTGAGAGGGGGTCAAATACTTATTTCCCTCATTAAAATGCAATTCCATTTATAATATTTTTCACAAATGCGTTTTTCTGGATTTTTTTGTTGTTATACTGTCTCTTACTGTTCTAATACACCTACCATTAAAATTATAGACTGATAATTTCTTTGTCAGTGGGCAAACGTACAAAATCAGCAGGGGATCAAATACTTTTTTCCCTCACTGTATGCTAGGGGTCATTGTCCATTTGGAAGACCCATTCGCAACCAAGTTTTAGCTTCCTGACTGATGTCTTGGGATGTTGCTTCAATATATCCACATAATTTTCCTTCCTCATGATGCAATCTATTTTGGGAGTGCACCAGTGGCTTATTTCTTTTGATTTTCCCATGATGTCAAGCAAAGAGGCTCTGAGTTTGAAGGTAGGCCTTGAAATGCATCCATAGGTACACCTCCAATTGACTCAAATTATGTCAATTCAGAAGCTTCTAAAGCCATGACATATTTTTCTGGAATGTTCCAAGCTGTTTAAAGGCAGTCAACTTAGTGTATGGAAACTTCTGACCCACTGGATAGAACAGAGTTAATACGCATTTTAACGTCATAGATTTAGCCGGTGGTAACTTGTGAAATAGACACTAGCTGGAATGCGCTTTTAACCAATCAGCATTCAGGATTAGACCCAGCCGTTGTATAAAATAGCACAATGCATCTGTTTATTAATGAAATCCAGTTCAAAGAGAGCAAATTTCTGTCACTAAGCATTACTAGGTAAGTTGATGATGCCTACAGTAGCATATCACTTTGCAGCTACATTCCTTTTCACCCAACAGCTAAATGTGCAGTCATTTCAAAATCGTAAAAGGGAGTGCTTTCTAAGGAATTTAGTAATGAAATATCTTTCATTGCCTCTACCTAAGCCTAGAGCTTAATGCTTGAGTAGACGTTTCAAATCAGTCATTATTGTGAGGTGATTATGCAGTTCAAATGAAGCCCTGGTGTCATGTTAGTAGCTTAGTGAGTTGGTTGTTGGGAGGATGACTTCCAGGATGACTTCCAGCCAAAGACTTATCTTTATAACAGCACAAGACAAATGGGGGAATCTGGATGATATATGTCAGTTCAGTCATAAAATGACCAAGGAGGTCGACAGTGTGCTGTTACAAAAACAACACAGAAGGCTCAGAAACATCTGTGATGCCCCTCAGCTAATTTGAGTTTGAAAACAGCACCTGAAAAGACTGGGGTTTGAGAGTCATTTTCACTGGTTCTGAACTAAATATTATTCAGTAGATGAACATATGTGAAGTAGTGCATGCATTGAAAATGCTGGTACAAACTGTACTCGTCAAAACACAATAGACTAAGTATACCTATGTTTAGGGATTTAGTTTTCTCTGTATCCTCTTATTTCAGATAGACTCCACTAGACACCTCCACACCTCCAGCAATGATGGCTGTGCTCCGCTCTGGAGGGAGAGTGTTCGTCATGCTCCTCATTAGCAGGTAAGATACGTTACAGTAGAAAAGTTACAGTGACTGCCTGGGACCTGTGGGTATGTATGAATGGTGATTTTACAAAAGTCAGACAACATTATGAGACATTGTTAATTTTTTGGGACCAGTGTGAAGGATGCATTTGTTGTATGTGTGTGTGTGTGTGTGTGTGTGTGTGTGTGTGTGTCTGTGTGTGTGTGTGCGTGTGTATATATGTGTGTACGTGTGCAAGAGAGAGATCAAGAGGAAGATTGAGAGAGAGGGAGAGATAAAACAATTCTCCATTGGTTGTGTTACTGAGGCACATCAATACTCAATCATGACTCCCCATGCATTACTCAGAAGCTTTGGAATTCTCCACAGAAGCATTGAAATTCACGTTGACACTGCCACGGTGCAGAACCAGTGAGGCAGCCCTCAGCACCACATGCACCAAGCACTGAGTCCAATCGGTTGTGCTAATGCCTTCAGGGGTCATGCAGAGAGGATGATGGGATGTTGTGGTGCATATTTGACACTTACCGTGACAGGAACTCATCCTGTTCTTGCCAGTCCATTTTGTTGCAGGTACAATATCCTCCATGCACAACTTAGAAAAGTCCAACCCACTGGGTACCACCTTATTCTGCCATAAAATGTTGGTCCATGGCACACTAGCTCTGGCCACCATCCCCTCTGAGATTAGCATAACAGCAGGAGGCCTGGAAGTCAGTAGTGTCGAGTGTTATATGCTTTGGGTACAGATGCTTTGGTCCACAGTGTCCCATCCCACACAGGAGGCTTTGTCCATTCATGCACACAGATAATTGTTTTAATTGTTTATTTAACCTTTATTTATACAGGTTTTTCTCATTGAGATAAAATCTATTTTTCAAGAGAGACCTGGTCCAACAGCCGCAAGGGGAAAAGTTTCAGACAAACAACGTACATACACTGACACAACATTGAACAAAACTATGGACACACATACAATACAACAATTACATATTACGTAAAGAAACACAAGTGTCATAACAAAGAAACTGCTGTCCTAAAGACAATTACACTCTTCTCTGATATTTACATCGACCAAGTGTTTAAACTCCACCAATGTGACTAGATCATCAAATGTTTTAACCTGTTTGGGAGCGGCGGCAGTGTTCGGAGGTTCGAAGAGTCTGGCATGCCCAAAGTAAAATGCCTGTTACTCAGGCCCAGAAACTAGGCACATGATTAGTATTGGATAGAAAACACTCTGAAGTTTTTAGAACTGTTAAAATAATGTCTGTGAGTATAACAGAACGGATTTGGCAGGCAAAAACCAGAGGAAAATTCATCCAGAAAATCAGATTTTGTCATGTCACACTTTTTCCATTGACATGCTATTGACAGCAGGGGGATTTAGCTCCCAGATTGCAGTACCTATGGCTTCCACTAGATGTCAACAGTCTTTAGACAAGGTTTCATGCTTTTATTTAGAAAAACCAAGGAGTAAGAGCTGTTTTTGTCAGTGGACTAAGGAGGTGACTCTTCTCTTTGGCGCGCGACTGAGAGTGAGCGCTTCGTTTTTTTCCTGATTTTCATGAATGTTTAATATTACTATTTTTGTATTTTGAATTTGGCACTCTGCATTTTTCCGGATGTTGTCGTAGGTGGGTCGCCCGTGACCCACTGCTCCCAATTAATGTTCAGAAAAGAATTCCAGGACCACGGACCTGACAAACTAAAACTATTTCTACCATGACCTAATTCTTGCTACTGTTAAAAGCAAATGAGAATGGAATGTAAATTATATTTATTTACTGACTTGATAAAAAAATAACAGAGATAAAGTGTAATTTAACCCAATGTGGCCATTTAAATCAGTGCATACCAGTGTTTTTAGCCTATGCAAGACCAATGACGACCAGCCAACGGTGCTGTAGAGATCACAATGATGTGTTGGACGTTTTGATTTGTAATGAACTTGAGGGCCGGGTGATATACTGAATCAAATGCTCTCAGGATAGTGGTTGAGGCCTGCATATACAGTAGCAGTCAAAAGTTTGGACACACCTACTCATTCCAGGGTTTTTCTTTATTTTTACTATTTCCTACATTGTAGAATAATAGTGAAGACATCAAAACTAGGAAATAACACATATGGAATCATGTAGTAACCAAAAAAGTGTTTAACAAATATATTTGAGATTCTTCAAAGTAGCCACCCTTTGCCCTAATGACAGCTTTGCATTCTCTCAACCAGCTTCATGAGGTAGTCACCTGGAATTCCTTTCAATAAACAGGTGTGCCTGGTTAAAAGTTATTTGTGTAATTTCTTTCCTTCTTATTGCGTTTGAGCCAATCAGTTGTGTTGGGAAAAGGTAGGGGTGGTATACAGAAGATAGCCCATCAAGTGTTATGATGAAACTGGGTCTCATGAGGACCTCCACAGGAAAGGAAGACCCAGAGCTACCTCTGCTGCAGAGGATAAGTTCATAAGAGTTACTAGCCTCAGAAATTGCAGCCCAAGTAATGAGTTCAAATAACAGACACATCTCAACATCAACTGTTCAGAACAGACTGCGTGAATCAAGCCTTCATGGTCGAATTGCTTGCTTGGGATACTTGCTTGGGCCAAGAAACACAAGCAATGGACATTAGACCAGTGAAAATCTGTCCTTTGGTCTGATGAGTCCAAATTTGATGAGTCCAACCGCAGTGTCCTTGTGAGATGCAGAGTAGGTGAACGGATGATCTCCGCATGTGTGGTTCCCACCGTGAAGCATGGAGGAGGAAGTGTGATGGTGTGGGGGTGCTTTTCTGGTGACACTGTCTGTGATTTATTTATAATTCAAGGCACACTTAACCAGCATGGTCACCACAGCATTCTGCAGCGATACACCATCACATCTGGTTTGCTCTTAGTGGGACTATCATTTTGTTTTTCAAGAGGACAATGACCCAACACGGAGTGATGGAGTGCTGCTTCAGATGACCAGGCCTTCCCAATCACCCAACTTCAACCTAATTTTTATTAGATGTTTTTATTTAACAAGGCAAGTCAGTTGAGAACAAATTATTATTTACATTGATGGCATACCCTGGCCAAACCCTATCCCGGACTACGCTGGGCCAATTGTGTGCCACCTTGTGGGACTCCCAAACACGGCCGGTTGTGATACAGCCCAGGATCAAACCAGGGTCTGAAGTGATGCCTCTAGCACTGAGATGCAGTGACTTAGACCGCTGTGCCACTCGGGAGCAGATGGCTTGGGATGAGTTGGACCGCAGAGTGAAGGAAAAGCAGCCAACAAGTGCTCAGCATATGTGAGAACTCCTTCAAGACTGTTAGAAAAGCATTCCAGGTGAAGCTCGTTGAGAGAATGCCAAGAGTGTGCAAAGCTGTCATCAAGGCAAAGGGTGGCTACTTCGAAGAACATAAAATATAAAATATTTGATTTGTTTAAGCACTTTTTTTGGTTACTACATGATTCCATATGTGTTATTTCATTTTGATGTCTTCACTATTATTCTATAATGTATAAAATTGTAAATATAAAGAAACATTCTTGAATGAGTAGGTGTGTCCAAACTTTTGACTGGTAATGTAGATAACATCACTAAAATCTAAAGTCACCAGTAATGTATATGGTACCAGATCCTTCCTGGCCTCTTGAGAAAACAAGCCTCAAAATAAAGTGCATTTTGCTTTACCCGAATTCAGAACCAGCTTCAAATCATACAGATTATTTTGAATGGTGTTAAATGCTCTTTGGACATTTTCAAAAGCTGAAGATAACTACTTAGGGAGTGGTGGGGCGCTACCCGGTGAAATGCAAGGAGCCAAATTCAAAATCCAAAAGTTGAATTATTAAACATTCATCAATATACAAGTATTGAATAGTCATCAAAAGCTCTGCTTCTTGGCAATATCACAGCGTTGTCAGATTTCAAAAAGGCTTTACGGCGAAAGCACATTTGATTGTTTGAGGGTAGCACCTCCAATTTACCATTAGCATAAATTCATAAACCATCGCGGTTCACACAAAACACATTTCACAGCGACAACAAATCCCTTACCTTTTGAAGAATTTCTGCTGAAGGCTTCCCAAGTGTCCAACGAAGACATCCAATGGTTCTTTTGTTAGAAAAAGTCATTTATTATATCCATAAATCTTCGTTTGATTGGCGCATTATGTTCATAAAATACAGCGTCCACTTGCCCATTGAACCGTGAAGAGAACGCGTTCAACCTATACCTATACACTTGTCCAAGAACAATCAAACATCATTGATAATGTATCCTTAGGAACACTTTTATGTATATTTACTATAATATTTCAACCGGATTATAAACTGGACGATAGGAAAGGAAAAAACCACAGCGCGCTCGAGCCCCGTGAACGCGCTTCCTCTTCTGTTTACATCCGATGACCACTTCCGAAATTCTTCTATTACCATCCAGAGCAACTAAACATCATCAAACACTGTCTAGAGACTGTTGACATCCAGTGGAAGCAATAGGTACTGCAATCTTACTCCTATATATGTCTGTTTTCAATAGGGAGGGGTTCAAAATGAGGCAATGTGTCAAACACTTTTTCCAGGACAGAAATTCCTCGGGTTTTCGCCAGTTATATCAGTTCTGTTATACTCACAGACTATATTTTAACACTCTTAGAAACTTCATAGTGTTTCCTATCCAATATTACTAATTATGTGCATATCCTATTTTCTGGGCCTGAGTGGGAGGCATTTTACTTTGGGCACGCCAGACTCTCCAAAACCGTCACCTCGGGAGCCGCTCCGTAAGAAGATAAACTGCTACCACTTGAATAAAGAACAGTATCATCTGCATAAAAATGAACATCTGTTTCAATGTGATCCCCAATGTTGTTGATATACAAAATGAACAACAGTTGGCCCAAAATAGAACCTTGCGGAACACCTGAGCACAACTCTATGGACTCAGATTTACAACCATCCGCCATTACACATTGTGCACGGTTTGATAACTAATTTATAAACCAATCTAGAGCATGACCAGTAATTCCACAACATGTTAGCCTTTACACCAACACAGCATGGTCCACGGTGTCAAATGCCTTCAACAAATCAGTAAAGACAGACACACAATGTAACTTCTTGTCAAGAGCACAGTGGATGTCATTTAAACCTTCAATGTTGCTGAAACAGTACAGTGGTCACCCCTAAAACCTAATTGCATTCCATTTAAGATGTTGTTTTCTTGGAAGTAGGCCTTCAGCTGCCTACTAACTATGGACTCCTTTACCTTAGACAGTACAGACAGTGTTGACATTTGTTGATAGTTGTCAAGTAGCGAAGGATCTCCAACTTTCAGGAGAGGCAGTACAAAAGCACATTTCCATAACTTCGGGATTTCCTTAACCACAAGTGAGAGGTTAAAAATGCATGTTAAGGGGGAGCATTGATGTCTGCAGCTAGGCGTAGGAGGCGGGGATCTAGATCGTAAGGGCCAGGGGATTTCTTTCTATAAATTTCTTTCAGGGCTTTACGCACTTCTGAAACAGAGAAGGATGAGAAGGAGAACCTGGCAAAGGAGTGCACAGGGGTGTCAGGTAAATTCACAAGGGGCTCATTTAGACCTTTAACCTTTTCATATAAACTGCCTGCATCTAGAAAATGCTGATTTTAAGCCTTTCAAAATGGAGGTTATCTCAGTTACAATCTATGTGTCTACCAACAATTGTTTGGGAAGCTGTGTAACTTATTTTCACTCCAAACCTTTCACTACTTGCCAAAATTTGGAGGGATTATTTAAATGATGAAATTAAAGATCATTTGTTTGTGTGTATTGGATCTTCTCAGCTCAACTTAAGCTGCCCTTCAGCGTTCTACTGTTTTTGGACAGTATAAATACTTGTTTCCCTTCAATTAGTTACTTTTAAGAGTAGCTACTTAGTGTCTTGATTGACATTTAATTGGCATCAAATACAACTCTTATTTGTAACCCCAAGTAATTTGCCGAACTGACTTGTTGGAAAAGTGGCAACCTATGACGGTGCCATGTTGAAAGTCACTGATCTCTTCAGTAAGGCCATTCTACTGCCAATGTTTGCCTATGGAAATTGCATGCTCGATTTTATACACCTGTCAGAAACTGGGGTGGCTGAAATAGCCTAATCCACTAATTTGAAGGGCTGTCCACATACGTAGTACATATACAGTGGGGCAAAAAAGTATTTAGTCAGCCACCAATTGTGCAAGTTCTCTCACTTAAAAAGATGAGAGAGGCCTGTAATTTTCATCATAGGTACACTTCAACTATGACAGACAAAATGAGGGAAAAAAATCCAGAAAATCACATTGTAGGATTTTTAATGAATTTATTTGCAAATTATGGTGGAAAATAAGTATTTGGTCACATACAAACAAGCAAGATTTCTGGCTCTCACAGACCTGTAACTTCTTCTTTAAGAGGCTCCTCTGTCCTCCACTCGTTACCTGTATTAATGGCACCTGTTTGAACTTGTTATCAGTATAAAGACACCTGTTCACAACCTCAAACAGTCACACTCCAAACTCCACTATGGCCAAGACCAAAGAGCTGTCAAAGGACACCAGAAACAAAATTGTAGACCTGCACCAGGTTGGGAAGACTGAATCTGCAATAGGTAAGCAGCTTGGTTTGAAGAAATCAACTGTGGGAGCAATTATTAGGAAATGGAAGACATACAAGACCACTGATAATCTTCCTTGATCTGGGGCTCCACGCAAGATCTCACCCCATGGGGTCAAAATAATCACAAGAACGGTGAGCAAAAATCCCAGAACCACACGGGGGGACCTAGTGAATGACCTGCAGAGAGCTGGGACCAAAGTAACAAAGCCTACCATCAGTAACACACTACGCCGCCAGGGACTCAAATCCTGCACTGCCAGACGTGTCCCCCTGCTTAAGCTAGTACATGTTCAGGCCCGTCTGAAGTTTGCTAGAGAGCATTTGGATGATCCAGATGAGGATTGGGAGAATGTCATATGGTCAGATGAAACCAAAATAGAACTTTTTGGTAAAAACTCAACTCGTCGTGTTTGGAGGACAAAGAATGCTGAGTTGCATCCAAAGAACACCATACCTACTGTGAAGCATGGGGGTGGAAACATCATGCTTTGGGGCTGTTTTTCTGCAAAGGGACCAGGGCTGACTGATCCGTGTAAAGGAAAGAATGAATGGGGCCATGTATCGTGAGATTTTGAGTGAAAACCTCCTTCCATCAGCAAGGGCATTGAAGATGAAACGTGGCTGGGTCTTTCAGCATGACAATGATCCCTAACACACCGCCCGGGCAACGAAGGAGTGGCTTCGTAAGAAGCATTTCAAGGTCCTGGAGTGGTCTAGCCAGTCTCCAGATCTCAACCCCATAGAAAATCTTTGGAGGGAGTTGAAAGTCCGTGTTGCCCAGCGACAGCCCCAAAACATCACTGCTCTAGAGGAGATCTGCATGGAGGAATGGGCCAAAATACCAGCAACAGTGTGTGAAAACGTTTGACCTCTGTCATTGCCAACAAAGGGTATATAACAAAGTATTGAGATAAACTTTTGTTATTGACCAAATACTTATTTTCCACCATAATTTGCAAATAAATAAATTAAAAATCCTACAATGTGATTTTCTGGATTTCTTTTTCTCATTTCGTCTGTCATAGTTGAAGTGTACCTATGATGAAAATTACAGGCCTCTCTCATCTTTTTAAGTTGGAGAACTTGCACAATTGGTGGCTGACTAAATACTTTTTTGCCCCACTGTATAGTGTATTTTCCCCAGTGAGAGGCTGAGATTCACTGTGGTCCTCTGTATCAGGTCATGTCCTGCAGCCGGTCATTCAGGGATGGCACCAGGCCACAGGCACAAATTAGCCATGGCAGAACATTGGCAGATTGTTTGAACGTCATGACCTCCAGTTCGCTTGTAGCATGTTTCTCGATGACACAGTGACAGATTCAATGGCTACATCTCTATCATTGCAGAGAGGGCAGCTCAGCTCAGTGTAGCCCAGTGTATTTTATGGACAACTAAGTGAGATAACCTTCACCCTCACCGTTACCCAGGTAAATTAAAAGGGGGCTATTATAGAAGGGTCACCGGAGCATAATGGCACCAACAACCATGACGACAACAAATGAGCTGCAGCCATACAAATATGACCCTTGACTCTGACAATATTAACTCTGCTGAGGTCATTTCCCAATAGCAAACAAGCACATTTTCACACTGTTGCCTGTGTCATATCATAATAGAAATAGGACACACAAGCATTGAGGTCATAGTTCTCTACCACAGAGGTACATTTACAGTAAGAGCCACAAAACCTTACCTCACAATGGAGATGAAGACAGGCAATGTCTTAGTGTCTGTCAGTCTGCCCTCAGATAACTGTCTCCTCTCATGTCCCTGTGACTCCCCTTGAAAGCACTAGCAATTTCACTATAGTGTTTTTTTCTCCTCCCTTTGGAAAGAACAAAGAGCGAGAGAATCAAGGGGAGAGTCTGGATCACAGCTGGGTGACTTGAAAAAACAGACATGTTTGGAGAAGATGTTCAAATAATGCAACAGGTACTGTGTAACTGTGTAGCCGTGCCATGCCTTTTGTTATGACTGGGAAATCAATTGTTGACTTTTAATTGACTTTGTCTAATGTCTGAAACCTATATCAAACAGATGTAGTAAACATGTGTGTGAACTGTGACAATCACACAAAGATCAAAGGCAGTTGACAGTTGGAGTCATTTATCACGAACTCAGACAGATCCCACACCCTTTATTTATCCATCTATTACATCAAATAACCCAACTGTCAATCAGAACCAATTTGCAGTTCTACTGCTTCTGACAGGGTGTTTTGTAAGAAAGAAAAAAATCTGTCAAATGAACCTGAGTTGTTGGAGCATTCCAATGCTAACTTTACTAGGGTGTTAAGTTGTCCATGCACTTTTCACTTCATAGTCCCTATTTATACAGTACCTACGTTTTTGAGATCCACAAAGTCCCACAGAAAATCCTCTGCACAGTGGGGTCATGGATTAGCCTTGTATTAATATGTTAAGTGTTGAGGGATATCATGCCAAAACAAACCTTTTCATCTTATTTTGGGAGTTTGGCCTCCTTTAGTGCGTTGTAGTTCTCACTAAATCATGCCAAACTGGAATTAGCTGCATTCTTCGACCCTACTGTCTTTCAGAAAGATACAATACAGAAGTTTATGTTCTACACTCAAAAGTAGGGTGTTTGTAGATATCTTTTCCCCCTGAAGGGAGCTAAATTGTTAATGGCTGTGCTCTGATGTACAGAACTTCAGCCCCATAACTCACTGAGTTAGGACAAGACTCTAATTGGATCTTTAATTGTGTTAGGCCTCGATAGCTCACTTTTTTTTTACAAACAACAAACACTATTTTCAATGACCGGATGAAGAGTCCCACATGAACATATACTACAGTATACTGTAGAATTACTATATTTACAGTGCCTTCAGAAAGTATTCACACCCCTTGAGTTTTTCCACATTTTGTTGTGTTACGAGGTGGGATTAAAATGGATTGAATTGTAATCTTTTGTCAACGATCTACACAAATTACTCTGTGATGTCACAGTGGTCATTTTTGACTCTAAGACAACACAAGGGTTAACTGGCACACCTAGAAATACATATTTTCAGAGGAATATCCTTAGTATAGGCCATAAATGAATGTATAAAATTTGATAGATAAAGCATCGCAAACATCTCAACCAGCTGGTTGAGTGTCCCAATTAGGATAAACTCATCTAAAAAAGTATGTATTAGTTAACATTATGTCTGCCACAGTTACTTGACAGGCCCGGTTAAACCAGACAGGCCTGGTTAAATGAGGATGGATTTGAAATATAAATAAAATATGATACTTTTGTGTTTCCAAATATGATTAATATAAATATATATGTAAATTAATGTTTACTGTTCATATACTCATAATCTCTGTAAAATGACATGTACTGAATAATATCAGTAAATACTGATATGAATATGAAAAGACATTTTAATAAATTCATCATTCCGAATTAACATTTTAGAGGAACAACATTTTACAGTCTTGTAATATCCCATTTTCTACACAATTTGTACTGAAAATGTGCGAGTCCGATAAAAACAATACAGGAGTCCGATAATGAAAACAACATGATCATTTTACTAATTGTCATTGGTTGAGATGATAAATATGCCAAACAAAATTCATATGTTTGATTTAATTTAAAATTGGTTGAGCTGCATGTTAAAGTGTTATATCAGAATGCTATAAAAGTCAGGGTTTTATTAAATAGGCCTTGGCACTGTACTTTTGTATTGCACATTTAATTAAACTGAAGCATTTGTCAATGTTTAACTTCAGTTCACAAAATGTGCGTCAGATAAATATTTTTTTTTGTCCCTGGCTTGTATAGCACAGGTGGTGGTCACCTAAATTCACTGTAGGCCTAATATTTACTGTAGGCTAGCCTACGAATGGTGGATTAATAGCCCAGCCTTACACATCTCTGTCTTCGCTGTTCCCTTCTTGTGCAATTCATTAATCTCCGCTGGCATCTCCACTGGCCTCTCTCTCTTCCATCCTCTCTCTATTCCTTGTATAGCTCTTGAACCAGCCTAGTCCAATGCATGTCCCAGAAGTAGCAATATAGTTTGGTCACTTATTTTGAGCAATTAAAAAATATATAGAGTATTTTTGAAGAAAGTAAGCATCTTACTCTTGCTTGCTGGATATAAAATGGGCTACAGCATTCACAATTAACTGGCTGAGAAGTTTGAATGGTGAGAGCTTCTCTGGTGTGATGTGATCACATTGGTTGTTGGTATAAATGCAATAAACGGGAATCCTCTGTTCTCCCTGCACCCAATGTTTATGTTTACAATGAAATGTACTACATCAGAATGCCCAATGTTAGAATGCTTCCAATCAAATTCATGAATTAAGTTTGAACGTTTTCCTATCAGTCTAATTTGCATAAACATTGTGATTGAATGATAGCTGTGAGGGTTATCGAATCAGGATCAAATCCTCTGATCTCCTCAAGCTCATTAATGATAGAATGTTCATGTTTGAAGATTGCTGAAAGGACAGTCTTCTTGGCCAAATGAGAGGAGTGGCAAGGAGTGGAACGTAATAGCTGAACAGAGATGGCAACCAGGCTAAGATTACTACAGAATTCTATAGTAAGTACTATAGTATTCTTTTGTAAACTGTAGTATTTTTATGTGGGGTGTTAATTGTTAGGCAGCGGCAGCTGAGGGGTCGGTTTTGGAGAGTCTGGCGTGCCCAAAGTAAAATGCTTGCCACCCAGGCTCAGAAACTAGGATATGGACATAATTAGTACTATTGGATGGGAAACACTCAGAGGTTTCCAAACGTGTTTTCATTTTGTCTGTGAGTGTAACAGAAGTCATTTGGCAGGCAAAAACCAGAGATTTTTCCATCCGGAAATCTTATTCTTGTGATTTATAGCTCACTTTAAAACAGTGCCTATAAAAAACTATTTATACCAGGACCCTGAATGTAGTACCTACTGCTTCCACTGGATGTCAGCAGTGTATAGGCAAAGTTTAATGGAAATCGGAACTAATGTGTTCTATTGAGAGAAGTTCTAGCCGAGGGACCTTTTTTTTCAGTTGCACGTTTTTGAACGCACATTTTGCTGAGCGGTCCACTTTATTTGACTTATATAACGTTTAGGTGACAATCCAAGTGAAAGATTATCACATAAAAGATAAGCTAAGGAAGCATTTTTAATCGTTTTTGTTTTGTTGAGGGAAAGTTTATAGGTATAGTTGAACGCGTTCTCGTCACATTGGATTTTCTGAACACAAAGCGCCAACCAAACGGAGATTTAAGGATATAATAAATTACTTTTTCTAACCAAATACCCATGGATTGTCTTCGTTGGACACTTAGGAAGCCCTCTGCAGACGTTCTACAAAAGGTAAGGCACAGGTTTTCCCTGTGAAATGCTTTTTCTATCGACCGCGCTGGTATGGTTATGGAAAATATGTGAGGTGCTAGCCTCAAACAATCAAATGTAGTGCTTTCGCCGTAAAGCCTTTTTGAAATCCGACAATGCTGTGATACTGCCAAGAAGCAGAGCTTTTTATGAGTATGGGACACTTGTATATTGGTGCATTTTTAATAATTCAATTTTGGAATTTTGTCTTGCATTTCACCTGGTAGTGTCGGGTGCAGCCCGCTAGCGCCCCAGTGCTCCCTGAGAAGTTTTAACTATGTAGCCCACTATAGAGAGTTGCCAGGTGACGTACGACACCTGCTGGCGGCCGTGTTGGAAGACCACCGCATCAGTTCTTCCGACAACAACAGCTGAGTGGCGACCCAAGCTGTATGGTAACCATGACTAAAACTAAATGGTTCATCACTATGGTCAATTTCTGTACCGTATTTGGCTGCTCTAACAAGGCAGGAAAGACAACATGAAACACCAAGGATATCAAATCAAATTGTATTGGTCACATACACGTGTTTAGCAGATGTTACTGCGGGTGTAGCGAAATGCTTGTGTTTCTAGCTCCAACAGTGCAGTAATATCTAACAACAATACACACAATACACACATCTAAGAAAAGGAATGTAAGAATATATAAATATTTAGATGAGCAATGTCAGATGGGCATAGACTAAGATACAGTGGAATAGAATACAGTATATGCATATGAGATGAGTAATGCAAAATATGTAAACAGATAAGATGCAAGAACTGTCAGATAAGCAAAGAAACCTGAACTCAGACAGCAGTCAGTGCAGGGTCTGCTCTGATAATTTCATCACGGGTAAGTCAATGGAGATAATTAGTTGAGCACTTTATTTATAAGAGGAGGGAAAACATATGGACTTTACAGCATAGGACAAAGGCCACAATGGGATAGGATAACCTGCTGTTTTGACCAGCCCAACAATAGATTTAGTCTTTATATGACACTAAAACACTTGAATGAATTAAACAACCAAACAATCAAGAGCCCTGATGGTATAGGTGACCTAAAGAAGTGATATTCTAACATCAGGGGCTCTTTTGTCAGTTAGCGCTAAGGAGGCGCAATTTCGTCATGTAAACACTCCTTTTCCAGCCCTAACGCCATGTTCAGCAATTTACCTGTCCAACATCAGTTCGCTTGCGCTGAGGTGGGAAAGATTTGAGTTGTGTCCTTAAAAACAAATGCAAAAGTGACAATTTCATGCAGCTCTAATGGGAAGTTTTAAGACCCACAAAAAGCAGGTCTTAACTGTAATGCATTTGAGAATGGAATGAATTTGGAGAGGGGAAACGCAGCCCATCCAGCCATGATGCACAGTGCCCACTGAAGGAGACATGTGCCTTTTGTGCTAGTGAATCTCTTATTTAGAAACATAAAAAAAACGATTGGTTTCCCCTAATTTCATTTAATTAAAAACCAAGCATTGCCTACCCTCCCCTTAATCAAGGCTGGTTTAGCCTTTTATCCTGGCCATTAGCCAAAAGTAGCCTATGAATAAAAGGGTTTTAAATGGTCTACTGAGAGTGCTTTGAAATGTTTGGGGGTTTTGCATTCATGCTTTTTCATTATTCACAATTCACATACCTGCATTTATCTTGTTCAAGTAGGCAATCCAGAACCATTTTCAAAGTGTCCCTCATCTGATTACCAAAGACATGTTCTGCAAACTATTCAGCCCTCCTATAATGCCATATCAAAGGCAGAATTGTATAAAAAAAAATCCCTTGCTCTTAGGCAACTTTACAATTTACAGGAGCCTAGTATTTTGTACGTGTGAATGTTACTCGTATTAAGACATGTATGTGTTCACTGTGTGAACACAGTGCCATGGAACCAGAGAAGCGATTTATGATATCTTGCTTCTTAACCCAATCCTTTTTAGTAATGTTAGTTAAACAGATTGGTTTTTAATCAAATGAAACTAAAAACAATCAAACGTATTAGAAAGATTCACCATCCATGGGTTTATGGTGAGAATGTACATGGCTCGAATGTAATACAATTTTGTCTACTGTTTCTGGAGAAGTACAAATATGGCCTGTAAGATGGTTCCATGATGTACATAAAACATTATTTGGCAGAAATGTAACGGTGAGTGCGCATTTCCCTTTTCTCTTTATATTGGATTTTTATCCAGCTCCTGTGAAAAGTTTTTATTTGTGTGTAACCCTCCATAATCTAAGTTGCCTTGTCTGTATTATACGCCCATGGGGAGCAATTATGGTGCCTGTAACTGTATTTAGACATAGCTTACTTAAAACAAGTTGTTTCAGTTTTATTAGAATTGTATTCTTTTTAGGCCTTATCAATAGCCTAGTGAATTTAATCTTGCTTATTGTCAAAATGTGGCATGTCCAGACTGCAATTTACAATAGGCCTAGCCCCTAAATCAGTGTGAATGCTACAGCCTTTCTTTATTCATCAAAACCCACCCCTTTCGTGCCCGCCAGCTATTGCACCCATTATTCTGGTTGTGAAAAAAATAATTCTGACATACCCCCCAAACCTAGAATGCTACCGCCAGCACTAAGATTTACTATTGCGATACAGTAGGTTTGTTAAAATAGAGCTCCAGGTGTGCTTATTATTTGTCTATGTTCTGTAGGTTCACAAGCTGACCTCTATCAAGACATCCATGTCGACATGATTCCCACTGTGAAGAGGAGCAATGCTGCAGCAGCATCAGTTTCTACTTCTACTACTTCGTCCTTTTCCAGATATGAAAGGACTCAGATGAGGGCTGGGAAGAAAAGAAGAGATGTGAAGAAGCAGATGTGGCCTTGGCACAGGCTTTATATGTGGAGAGGGATGGTGGTGTTGGAAGTCAGACAAACTTGACAGCATAAGACATTGAGACACTGGTCAATGAGGTTAAAAGATTCTGAAAAACCATACACTACAGTCTACTGTAAATTAATTCATGTTTACATCAGTCTTTTCAGGATTCTGATGTGAATATACTCTACTTCACAGGTTTGACTAATTACATGGTGTTAATGTTGTTTCCGATTGTGTGGCCTGGTCTACCCCGAGCAAGGTCATACCTCACTGCCTTCCATGGACTCATGTTGCTCATAATGCGCCTCAGGCTAAATACACCTGTCCAAATTTTAAGCGACATGTTTAGAGTATCTCTATCCACTGTGTCCCAAACATTCTCCAGTAGTGTTGATGTGCTTTATTTTTACTTGAAATCTCTAATCTACTGGCCAGCTACGTAACACCATGCCTATGTGTTTTAGAAGGAACTTTCGCATATCAGTCGCAGTCATAATAGATTGATTTGAGATATTTATATAACTTCTATCAAATCTGAAAGCTAACGCACAGACTTGATCCTCCTACAAACACAAGAGTAGGTTTCCTGTACTTTGCTCTGTTCATATTTGCCTCAATCCTGTCTAGTCTCCCAGTCCCTGCCACTGACAAACATCCCCACAGCATGATGCTGCTACCACCATGCTTGAACATAGGGATGGTGCCAGCTTTCCTCCAGACGTGACGCTTGACCTTCAGGCCAAAGAGTTCAATGTTGGTTGCATCAGACAAGAGAATCTTGTTTCTCATGGTCTGAGAGTCTTTAGGTGTCTTTTGGCAAACTCCAAGCGGGCTGTCATGTTCCTTTTACTGAGGAGTGGCTTCCGTCTGGCCACTTTACCATAACGGCCTGATAGGTGAAGTGTTGCAGAGATTTCTGTCCTTCTGGAAAGTTCTCCCATCTCCACAGAGGAACACTAGAGCTTTGTCAGAGTGACCATCAGGTTCTTGATCACCACCCTGACCAAGGCCCTTCTCCCCCGATTGCTCAGTTTGGCCAGGCAGCCTTCTGTAGAAAGAGTCTTGGTGGTTCCAAACTTCTTCCATTTAAGAGTGATGGAGGCCACTGTGTTCTTGGGGACCTTCAATGCTGCAGAAATGTTTTTGTACCCTTCCCGAGATCTGTGCCTTGACACAATCCTGTCTTGGAGCTCTACGGACAATTCCTTAAACCTCATGGCTTGGTTTTTGCTCTGTCATGCACTGTCAACTGTGGGGCCTTAAATAGACAGGTGTGTCTTTTCAAATAATGTCCAATCAATTGAACCACAGGTGGACTCCAATAAAGTTGTAGAACATCTCAAGGATGATCAATGGAAACATTTCAAGTGTCATAGCAAAGGGTCTGAATACTTATTTATGTTTTTAATTTGAATCATTTTGCAAACATTTCTAAAAACCTGTTTTCGCTTTGTCATTATGGGGTATTGTGTGTAGATTGAGTTTTTTTTAAATCAATTTTGGAATAATGCTAAGGTAACAAAATGTGGAAAATGTCAAGGGGTCTGAATACTTTCCGAATGCACTGTATAGTCCTGTCTGCTAGACAGACCAAAAGTGGTACTTTTTTTACATCTGTTTCACAGTTGTTTCCATTTTGCTTGGCTAGTCAAAACCAGAGCCCCTATACTATGAATCAGGTTTGAGGAGTTACCGAGGTCAACTCTGAGTTCAACTTGGGATAACTGGTACCACGAAAGTGGCTCACCTTTTAGTCAGTTACATTTCAATGGAAACGAAACCTTCAAAACTAACTCAGGGTTAACTCCATTTACCCTGAATGAAGAGCCATGAGTTGATAAACAATGAAATCAGATTCCGTCCCTCTTGCAAAGGTTGCATCATCATCCCCTTAATTTGATGAAGATGACTGATTAAATCTTTTTCTGAAATGTTTTTTGTGTGTTGAAAAATAGTATTGTTAAAATACCTATTATTTAGTAATGACAGAATGCATTCGAAACTTCACGCACAGTAAAGCTTTGTATGACTTAATACAATTATTTTATCGATGGGGGTGGGAAAAAAGGTGCTTGTGCATTGATCAGCACACCAAAACACACCAAAGATGCCATTAATGATAAGCAATATCATAAGGCGCCACTTCTAAAAGACTATTTGCCCACCGTAGCCTGCTGAATTTGCAAGATAACTTTTCTTTCATTGCTTTCAATGAAAACGTAATACAAGCCTGCTAGAGTTACTCAATTGTCATACTTGAGTAAAAACAAGATACCTAAATAGAAAATGACTGAAGTAAAATTGAAAGTCATGCAGTAAATTACTACTTGAGTAAAAGTCTAAATGTGTCTGGTTTTAAATGCACTTACTGTAAGTACAATAAGTATTCCTTATATTATGCAAACCAGATGGCACAATTTTCTTGTTTTTTGTAATTTATGGATAGCCAGGGGCACACTCCAACACTCAGACATAGTTTACAAACACAGTATTTGTGTTTAATGATTCCACCAAATCAGAGGCAGTAGGGATGACAACACGTTAGATTGATAGGATTGCTGTCCCGCCTGAGCATTTGAAATGTAACAAATACTTTTGGGTGTCAGGGAAAATGTATGTATAAATACATATTTTCTTTAGGAATGTAGTCGACTACAAATCAAATCAAATCAAATTTATTTATAAAGCCCCCCTTACATCAGCTGATGTCACAGAGTGCTGTACAGAAACCCAGCCTAAAACCCCAAACAGCAAGCAATGCAGGTGTAAAAGCACGGTGGCTAGGAAAAACTCCCTAGAAGGCCAAAACCTAGGAAGAAACCTAGAGAGGAACCAGGCTGTGAGGGGTGGCCAGTCCTCTTCTGGCTGTGCCGGGTGCAGATTATAACAGAACATGGACAAGATTTTAAAATGTTCATAAAACAGGCAGAACAGTTGAAACTGGAGAAGCAGCACGGCCAGGTGGACTCGGGACATCAAGGAGTCATCAGGCCAGGTAGGCCTTGAGGAATGGTCCTAATGCTCAGGTCCTCCGAGAGAGAGAGAGAGAGAGAGAGAGAGAGAGAGAGAGAGAGAGAGAGAGAGAGAGAGAGAAGAAGAAAAAGAAAGAAAGAGAGAGATAATTAGAGAGAGCATATTTAAATTCGCACAGGACACCAGATAAGAGAAGAAATACTCCAGATATAACAGACGGACCCTAGCCCCCCGACACATAAACTACTGCAGCATAAATACTGGGGGCTGAGACAGGAGGGGTCGGGAGACACTGTGGCCCCGTCCGACGAAACCCCCGGACAGGGCCAAACAGGCAGGATATAACCCCACCCACTCTGCGAAGCACAGCCCCACACCACTAGAGGGATATCTTCAACCACCAACTTACCATCCTGAGACAAGGCCGAGTATAGCCCACAAGATCTCCGCCACGGCACCAGAAGCCAGTGACTCAGCCCCTGTAATAGGGTTAGAGGCAGAGAATCCCAGTGGAGGGAACCGGCCAGGCAAAGACAGCAAGGGTGGTTCGTTGCTCCAGTGCCTTTCCGCTCACCTTCACACTCCTGGGCCAGACTACACTCAGTCATAGGACCTACTGAAGAGATGAGTCTTCAATAAAGACTTAAAGGTTGAGACCGAGTCTCGTCTCTCACATGGATAGGCAGACTATTCCATAAAAATGGAGCTCTATAGGAAAAAGCCCTGCCTCCAGCTGTTTGCTTAGAAATTCTAGGGACAGTAAGGAGGCTCATGCCTTGTGACCGTAGCGTGCGTGTAGGTATGTACGGCAGGACCAAATCAGAAAGATAGGTAGGAGCAAGCCCATGTAATGCTTTGTAGGTTAGCAGTAAAACCTTGAAATCAGCCCTTGCCTTAACAGGAAGCCAGTGTAGAGAGGCTAGTACTGGAGTAATATGATCAAATTTTGGGGTTCTAGTCAAGAAAGTTGTCAAAAATATAAATATTAAAATACAGATACCCCCAAAAAACTACTTAAGTAGTACTTTAGAGTATTTGTACTTAAGTACTATACACCACTGGAGGCAGGCGGACGAGCAATATCCACCGTCATAGTGCGAATGAAGCCGGAGATGGAATGTGAAGCTAACTGAAGTTGGCTAGCTTTAGAAAACCCTGAGTAGATCTAGCTTCCTTCGTAGTGTACCCCTCAGTAAGACAAAGTTGTTTGTATATCTTTATTTTTTATACAGGCTCTCATTAACATGCCTGCCTTTTTCTGGGTGGTCAACCATTTCCCCCCAACAAGTCAATTAGTGCACTAATGGGATGGAAAGTTTGTAAAGAGTAATTATAGATTGTGTTAATAAACATCTATATTTGATGGTTCAGTTTTAGATGTTTTGTTTAGTTTTAAAGGTACACTACACTCCAATCTGATGTAAAAAAAAACATCTCTAAAGTAGAGTTCTGTTGAGATAAGTTCAAGTCCCTGGTCATCTATTTTGTAGTTCCAGCTCAATGACTCACTCCAAAAATGGATGATAGTCCCTTACATTTTTTTCCTTTGCTGAGGAAAAAATATTTTCAGCAAAGCAGCACATACTACTGTCTGCATCAGCAATTACACTAGCCTGGAGACAGGAGAATACAGGGTTTGGACTGAACCTTATATTCTAACAAGCACCTCACGTCCTCTGTATTCTGTTCCTTCCCTGAGTCATCTTCCATATTGCCAATGCCACTTACCTAATTACTGTCTCGCTTCCTCTCATATCCTGCTCAGGCTCTGCTGCTCCCAAGGAAACACAAAATTCACATTTGTGACCCAATTCAGGAAACTAGGCGTATGTCGCTACTCACAACTTCACAGGAGATGAACATATGAACTTTCATGTGCCTTAATAACAAACTTGTATGCCATCTGTAAATACGAATAAAACTGTTAAATTACGAGCCTTGATGGTTAAGCCACAGAAAAAGTTAGCAACTTTCCCACTAGCCATGATTGGCTGAGATAATGAGTGGTCTGGACATGCCGAGAAAGGAGTTCGGATTGGTTTGCCATATTGAAGGCGTCTGTCTATTTGAGCTCGTCAGTCTGTTTTGGTAATCCTGTCGAACCCGACTTTAAAAGAAATGTATTGTGTAGTGGAGCTGCATAAGTGTTGCTCTCCATTTTCTGGAAGATCACGTTTTGAAATCAGTGGAATTAGAGTATGATAGCTAAAGAGATGGAGAAAACACCTGTCTCCGGATTACATCTTCAAACTAAGGGCAACCGTGGTATGGCATTCCTGATAGGGAGACGCGCCCATGATGCATGTTAATGTATGCAGGTAAGTTAGCGTTAGCTAGCTGCATTTTCATATATTACACGTTTCTAATTTTGAAAGAAAGTGGTTTCATTTCAAGCTAAAGTGTACTGTTAGCTAGCTAGCTAATGTTAGCTGGCTGTCTCCCTAGCTGATGTTATTATTTGTTTCCCAGAGCCGTTTGCTTTTCTAGTTAGAGCATAATGTTAGGCAGTGTTGGCACTTTGTTCATTGTTGTTTAACTAGCTAACATTAGCTGGCTGGCTCATTAGCTAACGTTACGTGACGTGTGTACAACACCGTTGAATATGGCCGGTGTCAGTAAACGTCTGCAAAAAAAGCGTAATGAAATTGTTGCCAGCAGAGCTGGTTAGGCTGTTTTCATGTTATCCAGAGGTAAACAAATCATCATCGTAACAGCTAACATAACTTGTCATAACCTGTCATAATATGGTCATAAAACTGTCATGATCTATATATTTAGACCTGTTTTGACAGATATTGTGTTATTTTATGGCTGATTATGACACTTACATAAGAGTGTCAAAACCCACGAAACCTACCACACAAGGCAAAACATTCTATTACACCATAGCGTACTGGTCAACAGTATGTTATGTTATATAACATTTTCTGAAATTGAACATATTAAATGATCATTGTAATTGCGTGCACATTGATGTCATACGTGCACCTACCCCAATGCTTTGTTACTGGTGACTGGGATGAATGCGGGAGCAGATTTCAGGAGCAGGACAAGACACCGTCTTTGACATAAGGGCATGTATGGGCTACGCCTACAGTATCTGGCATACATTATTATGATGGTCATAATACTTATTGACAGTGTCATTAAGTGCATTTTCTTAGTCCAAGTAAAATGACACAGGATGGTCCTAATGTTAGTTATTTCAAATATGATGGGGGAAAAAACATGACTGTAAAAGAACTCATTAAGAATTAAGAAAAAAACGTTCCAATGAAAGGAAACTTCTTTGCAGGAAAAAAACACATTTGAATAAATGTGGGTTTTGTCACTCTTATACAGGTGTCATAACCATCCATAAAATAACACAATATATGTCACAACAGGTGTAAATATATGGGTCATGACAGTGTTATTACCATATTATGACAGGTTTTGACAAGTAATTGTGACATTACATGGTTATGACCATGTCATAATCTGTTATGACGCTGGCTGTTCAAGTAAAGTGTTACCCTTCCTATTTACTTACAGTGGCTGAACCAAAAGTTGTAGATATATACACATTGGCATTTGCCAGACATACAATTCCAGATCTTTTTGAAGAGACACACTTGGCCAGACCCGATTTAGGTTTGGGAGACATTCTTACCTAAATGCTTAGCTTCCTGTGAATTCCATATCTTGTGTCCCTAAAGATTCCTAGGCATTAAATGGAGTACTGTTTGACAAAAGCAGACATATTCCAACAATTAAAAACATATATTTTATGTTTGAATCCTGTCAACAGGTTTTTCTTGAGGTTGTCGAGTTGTGTCTGCAGTGCCTTTAATGGTTGCTGGAAGGGTCAGTGATGTATCAAGATGCTTCCTGTCAATTACTTTCTTTCTTCAGGACTGGAGGCATTCAAATGAGCGTCACTGGTTGCACTCCGTGGGAATAGCATTTTTGCATGGGACATTATTTCGGTCATTTTTTGAGAAAGGAGAGGAACGAAGCATGGGGCTCTCTACTCTCTCTCGGCCTACATAGCATCAAGTCATCCCCAGCTGAACCCATTAAGGAGGCTTTGCACATATCCAATCAATTACTCATGCCTGATTCTCTGAGCAGTGACTAGGCAATATGAGCGCCCAGATAACTGTGAACGATGGATCCATCAGACAGAGATTCTCTTTTTCTCACTGCTCGGCCCTTAATCACTAAGTTTCTTTGAATGTCAATGGGATTCTGTCTTGGGTAACTCAAGATTTTTGTTGCGGGTAGCATTGTATGCTGATTGGTGGACTGTTGAGCAGGGGCGGAAGATATAGCTTTTGCCATCATTAAAATCCTTACAGTAGCATGTTGTATTTGTGCACACAAAGCTAGTATCGACTTTCACAAGTATTACAACTTCACTGTATGTAGTAAATTCTTGACTTGACCAGTGAACAATTGCTCTGGAGAGGTAGTAGTGTAATGTATACATATTGCATTACAAACATAAGATCCTACATGATTAAACCAAACCACCATGTTAAAGAATATTGTAAAAACATCGAAGAAAATAAAGAAAAAAGCCAGAGTTGATTGAGGGTGGCTCATCCATGCTTGGATATTCATTGTAGAGTTTGTAGAGGCCATGACAGTTGTAGCTGCCAAGTTAGCAATACGTCAGCTTAATTACCAATGGGTAATAGGCTGGAAAATCCCATTGAAAAGACTCCCTCCATCTCTCCCCAGACAATCAGCAAGCCACACACACACACACACACACACACACACACACACACACACACACACACACACACACACACACACACACACACACACACACACACACACACACACACACACACACACAGTAGGCTTTAATGGCTCTTTAACAAAAAAACTGGTCATAAAATCCCAATGCTGTATGCTGGCTGGGCGGCATATCTGAAATGTATCTAAAATGTTATTTTTGGCATGTAAGATTCCATTGTATGTCATGTGCTAGTAAGCCCAAGATGACAGGTAGACAGAGGTAGGTGCAATAGGTGCCAATAAAAGGTTGCACATGCACATGAAATACATGGCTGCCAAAGAATACCCATGCGTTATTTGGTGTTGATTTTATGCTGACCAATATGAATTTATTTAAAATAACTTTCCTAACTTTATTGCGAAGTTGGGTAAAACAGCTGAAG
Source organism: Brachymystax lenok tsinlingensis (assembly GCA_030435695.1). Classification (NCBI taxonomy): domain Eukaryota; kingdom Metazoa; phylum Chordata; class Actinopteri; order Salmoniformes; family Salmonidae; genus Brachymystax; species Brachymystax lenok. The sequence continues at coordinate 20,229,976 of CM059805.1, forward strand.
GTGCACATTTGGAGAATAAGTTTGACGCTCAGGGTACTTAGGAGAGTCATGTTTAAAATTCTAAACACAGTAGCCTGGGAGAGGAAGTATGAAGTATTTGGCAAGAGAGTTTTCCTCTCCAACCATAAGTCAAAGAGCTTTGGAAGCTGGGATAGCAGGGAAGAAAGAAACATCAGTTTCTTTATCTGAACGCCTCAGACACAGAACCCACAAGGACTTTTTTGCTATGCCATCCTCAATGTCTTTGAGTGGGTGAGGGTCTGAGGACGTTGCTTAAGTCCCAACAGAGCGGGGATGAATAATCTCGCAAGAGAACAGCACAGTCTTTCATCAAATCCCATTTCACAGCAGAAACATTTATATTCTCAGGAGAAAGAAAAAAAGCACGTCTTTTAATTTGACCTGACAGGCAAAGCATCCAGTGCGCAGCCAACTAACATTTCAACTGCACACTGAGAATGTGGCTGATGCCATATGTTTTCACCTGTTCTCCCTTCCTGCCTGTCACTGGGGCATGAATGCCTCTTCTGACTTAGCCTTGGGCTGGGGGAGGAGGTCAAAAGGGTGCACTCAAAAGGGCACATTGAAACAGTTAATCGAATTTCAAAAGTCATTAGTTGGCATTTGAGAAATTAAGTTGCATGATTACATTTTTACCTTGAGGTGCAAGGATCCTTCATGCATAACAGTCTACTCAGTCTACTAGGCGCTATGGCCTTGAATATAGATGACATTTCGTTGGATGGTGTATACCATGTGTATCCCATACATGCCACAAATACAACTTGAAACTTGAAACATTAACTTCTGTGGTCTAATTTCTATCTCGATTCTGACTTATGTATTCTGACATGTACGATGATTGCAGTTACACCATCACTGCTGCACATAACATCTCATGGGCACCAAACCCCCGCCATATTTGGCATGATTGGAAAAATAATAGTTGAAATAAATTCTACAGAGATCTACAGTGATATAGATGTATGTATTCCATTCCTCTTGCTGTAGAGCGGGATTGGAATGTCATGCCATACACCACGGAGATTGTTCCTACGGGAGAAGGCAGTGTGGGGAGTGGGATTGCCATTAAAAGATGGAAGAGGTAGAGAGCGGTTTTGATGGAAGTGTGCGGCTGTGGAGTGGGAGGGATGAGGAGTGGGAGAGGGTGGGGCTGTGGAAAGTGTTACTCAGATCTCTGCAGGGGCTATGCTGGACTGAATTAATCTGTTGTGAAATGCGTGAGCACTGCCTCTGCTGACACTGGTCTCGTCTCTGTGTGAGCAGGGACCCCGTTAAGCGCTATTACACTGGAACAAGATCTGAAAAGGTGGATTCCACATGGGGTTGACTCCCCCACCCCACCACACTGCATCACCATCCCCCCATCCTCCACCCCATCTCCACAGTAACTTGGGGGCACCATGGGAAAACGTATTTAACGAGTTACACTCTCCCGAATTAAACTCCTGTAAGATATATTCATATCTATAGATAACAGTCACTTATTAATGTATTTTTACCTCATATCAGTCTCATTCTGAATGTCGCAATATTCTATAAATCTGCACGAACCCTAGTCTACATGATGACTCAGTTTACACAAATTGGCTTAATTATTTATTACTAACTAACAAAATAATTACACACAAATACATAAAACACACACAGTATAGGTTGAATTGATTACTAACATAATGCAATGAAAAGTCCCTAGTGGACTAACCCGATATGACGGCTCGTTACACAACAAACGGGTGTGGGAGAAAAGTGGGAGAAGGAGAGAAAAGGGAATTCAACTATCGTACATACAGTTGAATGATACACTCAGCGTAAATATGGATATTTAGCACCCTAACTACCACTCATTCGGATTTAGAAATGCAATGTACATATTTACGCTTGTATGTCTTTGTCGTCTCTCTCTGTGGAAATCGCCCAATCCGTCTGTGACGAATAGTTTGACAGAAAGTCTCTGGTTGTCCACCAGAGTTCACCATGTCTTTAGTAGCTGTAGTAGTAGCTTGCTTTGTTCTGGAAGTGTTCGTTAGTCTGGATACATCAGATGTTCCAATGATCGTTTGATAAGATCTTCCTGGTGTCTTTGGTCAAAGTTCTAGACTACTTTACATGCAGAGTTGTAGGCAGTGCATGTCTTAGTCTTCTTCACTCGTCGAGTTTCAGAGGGTCTTGTAGTTTTAGACCATTTGTCACGTATTCAGCTCGTGCTGCCCATATACTGATTTAGTAGTTTTAAACAATTTTACACACCGGTAGCAACCCGGGAATGTACTGATCTATATTTAAATTGCAAACATTTCAACGTGTAGCCACCGCTCCATGTTTTCTGGTCTCAATGGTTTATTATTCACGGTACTGCTAGAACCACTTTCCACACCGGCAGCAACCCAGCAGGTAGGTAGCCTAGTGGTTAGAGCGTTGGACTTGTAACCGGAGGGTTGCAAGCTCGAATCCCCGAGCTGTCAAGGTAAAAATCTGTTGTTCTGCCCCTGAACAAGGCAGTTAACCCACTGTTCCCCGGCACTGAAGACGTGGATGTCGATTAAGGCAGCCCCCCGCACCTGTCTGATTCTGAGGGGTTGGGTTAAATGCGGAAGACACATTTCAGTTGAAGGCATTCGGTTGTACAACTGACTAATAATGGTGACTTTGACTTCTGGTCGAATGTGTTAATTCTTTAGGAGTCCTTTATAAGCAAACTGGTAAAAGGGACGTTCCATCCTTTTGGCATAATGTCTGTGCGCACATGGGCGTGTTACTGACTGGGTAAAACTTTACATGAAAAACAATTCTCATTTAGAAGGCTAAAATCACATTTCATCTTCTCGCAAATAGTTTCATATTTAATCATGTACGTTTTACAACATTTAGATGTATCTCTGACATATACATTGAAAGCTGTTAACAGGATCGGAACCCTTTTTTTCTATTTTTGCCTAAAATGACATACCCAAATCTAAATGCCTGTAGCTCAGGACCTGAAGCAAGGATATGCATATTCTTGATACCATTTGAAAGGAAACTCTTTGGAGGTGGTGGAAATGTGAAATTAATGTAGGAGCATATAACACATTAGATCTAGTAAAAGATAATACAAAGAAAAAAAAACATTTTTTTGTCCCATCATCTTTGAAATGCAAGAGAAAGGCCATAATGCACTATTCCAGGTTAGGCACAATTTATATTTTGGCCACTAGATGGCAGCACTGTATGTGCAAAGTGTTAGACTGATTCAATGAACCATTACATTTCTGTAAAAAAAAATGTATCAAGACTGCCCAAATGTGCCTAATTGGTTTATTAATACATTTTCAAGTTCATAACTGTGCACTCTCCTCAAAATAGCATGGTATTCTTTCACTGTAATAGCTACTGTAAATTGGACAGTGCAGTTAGATTAACAATAATTTAAGCTTTCTGCCCATATCAGATATGTATATGTCCTTGGAAATGTTCTTGTTACTTACAACCTCATGCTAATCACATTACGTTAGCTCAACCGTCCCGTGTGTGTGTGTGGGGGGGGACCGATCCTGTAGAGGTTAAAGTTACAATGTGATTTTCAAACTGAGATTCACAGCAACGTAGGGAGCAAGAAAATATCCTCCCTTACGTTTAATCCTACCATGTGATGTCACAGATAATACATTTTTAGGACCTTCTTATATTTATAACCACAGGTCATAGAAACATGTAGTTTTAACATACAGTGCCTTCCGAAAGCATTCATACCCCTGACCTATTCCACATTTTGTTGTGTTACAGCGTGAATTCAAAATGTATTGAATATATTTTCTCATCCATCTACACATAATACCCCAAAATGAAAACAGTGAAACATGTGTTTACTCCTGAACGTATTTAGGCTTTCCACATTTCAGCTTTTCATTTTTTATTAATTTGTAAAATATTAGAAAAACATAATTCCAATTTGACATTATGGCGTATTGTGTGTAGGCCTGTGGGAAATAATCTCTATTCAATCCATTTTCACACAACAAAATGTGGAAAAAGTCAAGGGGTGTGAATACTTTCTGAAGTAGTTATTCCTGTAAAAGTTGCGTCATACTGCAGCACACCTTGAGGGCTGCCGCAGAATTCTATGGCATGTTATTTAAGCTACATCTCTTAAAATAAATCCCATATACTCTGTAAATTATCTAGTACAGCCAATACCTCTTAGGGATTGCTCGGCGGGTCTCACAAAACACATATAAGAGCTAAAATAAATCGCATACCTTTGATGATCTTCTGCTGAGGGCTATCCGAAGTGTCCAAACAAGACAATCCATGTTTCTTTTGTTAGAAGAAGTCAATAATTATATCCATAAATCTCAGTTTGGTTGGCGCGTTATGTTCAGAAAATCCACCGTCGAGTCACCCGTTGTACAGTGAAGAGAAAGTGTTCAAATTCTACCTAGCAACTTTGCCCAAACAAATCAAACATCATTTATAATGTATACTTAGGTATCCTTTTATGTATATAAATGATTATATTTCACACGGATAGTATCCTAAACGATATAAAAGGTAAATAAAGAGGATCGCGCACACGGTCTCGCGCACCGAAAACTGAACTGGGTTCTCTTACCAATACCAATTCTTCTTCTCTTCGGCTCTGTTCCATGAAAAACACATGAAACACTGTCTAAAGACTGTTGACATCTAGTGGAAGCCATAGGTACTGCAACCTGGGAGCTGTCACAAAAAAAAAAAATCTGGACAGAGATTTTTCTCGGGTTTTCGCCTGCTATATCAGTTCTGTTATACTCACATACATTATTTTAACAGTTTTAGAAACTTCAGAGTGTTTCCTATCCAATAGTACTAATTATGTGCATATGGGCCTGAGTGGCAGGCATTTTACTTTGGGCATGCCAGACTCTCCAAAACCAACAACTCTGCTGCCGCTCACTAAAGACTCTCAAAGATGCCCTCTGTTGGTAAAACTAGCACTAACTAGCATTGATGGCAACAATGGCTGACAATTAACTTCTTAGGGAGCGGCAGCAGAGGTGACGGTTTTGGAGAGTCTGGCGTGCCCAAAGTAAAATTGCTGCCACTCAGGCCCAGAAAATTTGATAGGAAACACTCTGAAGTTTCTAAAAGTGCACTAGCGCCCCACTGCTCCATAAGAGGTTAACTTCTCAGGGATCACTGGGGCGCTAGCGGGCTGCTCCCGACACTACCAGGTAAAATGTAAGGCGCCAAATCCAAAAGTTGAATTATTAAACATCCACCAATATACAAGTGTTCCATACTCATCAAAAGCTCTGTTTCTTGGCAATATCACAGCGTTGTCAGATTTCAAAAAGGCTTTACTGCGAAAGCAGCACATTTGATTGTTTGAGAGTAGCACCTCACATATCTTTCCCATAGCCATGTATCAATTAGTCATCATGGCACACACATAACACATTTCACAGCAAAAACAAATCAATTACCTTTTGAAGAACTTCTGCTGAGGTCATCCTAAGTGTCCAACGAAGGCAATCCATGGTTCTTTTGTTAGAAAAAGTAATGTATTTTATCCATAAATCCTCCATTTGGTTCGCGCGTTATAATCAGAAACGACAGCTTCCACTACTCCATTAAAACGTGACGCGAACTTGTTCATCTTATACCTATAAACTTGTCCAAGAACAATCAAACAGTTTTAAATGTATCCTTAGGAACACTTTAACGTATATTTACTATTATAAATCAACCGGAATATAAACTGATCGATAACGACGGTAAAAAAGACACTGCGCGCTTTGTCGGGAGAGCGCGCTGGGTACTGTTTACATGACAGTGACTTCCTTGTTTGCTCTTCTTCTCTGGTCTTATTCATCCAAAATGAAAAAAATACACTGTCTCGAGACTGTTGAAGCGATGGGTACTGCATTCATATGCCCTTATATGGTCATTTTCATGAGGGAGGGGTGCCCAAATGAGCAATGTGTCAAAATCACTTTTTCCAGGACAGAAATTCCTCTGAGTTTCGCCTGCTATATGCGTTCTGTTTTACTCACAGACAAATGGTTAACAGTTTTGGAAAATTCAGAGTGTTTCCTATCCAATGGTACCACATATCTGCATATCCTATTTTCTGGGCCTGAATGGGAGGCATTTTACTTTGGGCACCCCAGGCTCTCCAAAATCGACCCCTCATTAATTTGATTAATATTATGATGTTTCTATTCCATGAAAAATGTCAAACATAACCCTCAGGGTTTCCGTTAGGAAAATATGGCGCTGTACAACTTGACCGGTCGGGAGTAGGCTACAGTACTAAAAGCAAAATAATCCTAACATTTCCACACTCTAATTGTAGTCTAACCAATGCCCAAACGGAGATTCTTTGAAAATAAAAATCAAATTGATTTATCAAGACCAGTCCCCATTCTTGTCTCAGAGAAGAGTGAAATGGTGTGACCACAAGCGGTAGGCTATTGCATAAACTCCTATTGCTTCTAATTAACTTCAATATGCTTTAAATGCCACAAATAATTGAACACACACAATAAAATTGTATAATTTCTGCCCTCTGAATTCATATTCATTATTTAAATAGGCCTATGTGCACCTTGATATTGGGGGTGTTCCATGAGGCCATGCCTAACGGGGAAAGGGGGTGCGCCATGCGGCCGTGCCTAACGGGGAAAGGGGGTGCGCCATGCGGCCGTGCCTAACGGGGAAAGGGGGTGCGCCATGCGGCCGTGCCTAACGGGGAAAGGGGGTGCGCCATGTGGCCGTGCCTAACGGGGAAAGGGGGGATGGAGCCGGTCGGGCACAACCCAGGCGACATGTCAATGCTGATATCCGAGCTTGGGCGAGAGCCGAAGCCACCCTCCCGGCCCAGAACCCCGCGCCGAGGGAAGGGAGAAGTGGAGGGCGTGGGCCCCCTACCCTACCCAGTCCTCGAGAGTCATAGATACTCCTGCCGTTTACCCGTTGTGGCAAACCTCTTCAAGATTAGAAGCGTTTGTTTCCCACTTAAATTGTGGCAGTCACCAAAATCACCCCAAATTGAGAGTTATTTAGAACAGGACAGTACCTGTGTGCTTGTTTCTCCATTCTGGTGCACCCAGGCCGCTGGCAAGGTCAAGGATAGCAGGGTTCGGTACACAAATCAGGTTCTCAGTCGGTCCAAGTCCAAACGCCAACAGGTAAGTCCAAAACAGTCCAGTTCATACACGGTAAATCCAGCCAATATATTGTTTCTTCCTCTATGTTTCACAGGTCCTTCCAGAACTCTCTCTCTCTCTTCCTGGTTTGTCTTGACCCCTTATATGTGGGTTGGCCCCACCTTCTGAGGGTTCCCCTTGCTTCTGGGAATTGTTTTGGCGGTCGGCCATTTTGTGAACTGTAGTTCTGATCAGGGTTGCCATTTTAGTGATAGGGCAGAGCCCGTTTATTAGTTCTGCTCTCACATATCTGCCATTTATCACTCAACCCCCTTCTTTGCCACACCGTGTTTCATTGGTCTGTTTTGCTTGATGACCCTCCGATCTGCACTTGTTAGATGGCCCTCCGACCTGCAACCGTTCTCTACGGTTATATATGTGTTCCTGTTCTTGTGGTGTATCCTATTGCCTGTTTTACTATCGTCCTGGGCTTATAGATCGAGTCAATCCATCATCAGATGAACCGCAACATGTCGGCTAAAGCGATTTAATTAATGAATGCATTTGAATGTTTTTACTATTGTGATAGTGAAGAGTTAGATACGTCTGGGTTGCGCCCGACACGTTTTTAGTACACAATTATCTATATTATTACACAGTATGCCTACACATTGATAGGCTATATACATTTTTTTTTAAGAAAATGTACTAAAACCAAAGTACCTTTAGTTTTGGTGATCCTCTCAGCTGAGGCTCATTTTCAAGTCCTCTGGTGGTTAGTCCCAACCCTGGAACGGGTAGCGCCAAAATAAAAAATAAAATAATAAAAGACCTATAACACATACGGTAGGCCTACAGTATATCTGAACAAATATTTTTGATGAGTTCACGATCTCATTTTCAAGTCCTTGTTTAAAAAATAACAATATTTTGGAGATGATTTTGTTTTCAAATAACCAAAAGTGAGTTGTTGTAATCTGAATAAAAGGAAACAATCTATTGCCCTGCTAGTAGCCCATCCTAGAAATGTTGTTTACAGAATTCACAGCCTGCTACGCTTGTTTTCTTTCCCTGTTTTTAGAGGGAGAGAAACCAAAATCCCACCGCCCTGCCGAACCCTCCCCTAACCCAGACGATGCTGGGACAATTGTGCATCGCCTCATGGGTCTCCCGTTAGCACGGCATGGGTATCGAACCAGCATCTGTAGCAATGCAGTTTGCACTGCGATGCAGTGTCTTAAACCACTGCGCCCTCCACAAAGCTTTTCATGCTTATCAATTGCCTTACACATAGTATCAAAATACTAAAGTACTACTTAAACAAAACTCTTAAAGAATGTAATTGAAATGTTAATTTTATTTTTTTTGTTCACAGAAACAATGACAAAACATGTTTTCAAAATCACAAATTAAATATATAACTCACCTACTTTTTAAGATCTTCTGATGTTTTCAACCAGGAGGGTCCCAGCTACAAAACCGCTGTTCGTTTTGTTCGATAAAGTACATATTTATATCCCAAAAACGCTGTTTAGACGGCGCCATTGAATTCAGAAATCCACAGGAAACACCTCCGTCAAAACAACGACAAAAAAGTCAAAATTGCTCCCGGTAAACTTTGTCTTTTTTGTCAAACAAAGACTCTATATAATCCTTAGGTTGTCTAAAATGTTAATAAATGATAAAACTTCACGCGGAAACAACTATGTTCAATAGACAAGGCAAATTCCCACGCGAGTGCTCTCCCCAGAACGCGCCCAAACACTGTTTTTCTTCCGGCGCACTCTTTCCTTCATGTGAAAAAACTTACTCATTTTTCAAAATACAAGCCCAAAGCCATCAATAGTAGACTGTTACCATATAGGGGAAGCCATAGGAATAGGAAAATGGTGGATGGATTCAATGCTTTTCAATAGCTTTTCAAAATAGGAGCAGAATGAGTTTTTTTTTCTGGTCAGATTTCCTTCGGGTTTTCACCTGCCAAATCAGTTCTGTTATAGCCACAGCAGACATAATTTTAACGGTTTTGGAAACTTCAGAGTCTTTTCTATCCAAAACGAATTATATGCATATGTAGCTTCTGGGCCTGAGTGACAGCCAGTTTACTTTGGACACGTCTGACAGGCGGAAACTAGGAATTCTGCCCCCTAGCTGTAAGAGCCACTGTATGTGCACACTGATATGGTGCTGGAGATCATGAATATGAGTTTGATAAGTGGCGAAATTGTCCTTTAAATGTAACAACAAAACATTATTTATAAAATTCTATCTATAATATGTTTTTTTGTACTCTATAAATTGTTTACAAGCATGAAAGCTGTACTTTTAGATTATGGTGGACGCAGCTTGTTCGCCATTAGCCAATATGCATTTCTCAACGAGTTCAAAGCACATGAATGTATGTAACTGGTATTTATGACTTCACAACTGGGAAATTCACATCTGCCACTTGGTTATGAATGCAGCATGACTTTGCCTTACTGTGTGATGAAACAAACAAAGACTCTATATAATCCTTAGGTTGTCTAAAATGTTAATAAATGATAAAACTTCACGCGGAAACAACTATGTTCAATAGACAAGGCAAATTCCCACGCGAGTGCTCTCCCCAGAACGCGCCCAAACACTGTTTTTCTTCCGGCGCACTCCTTCATTCATGTGAAAAAACTTACTCATTTTTCAAAATACAAGCCCAAAGCCATCAATAGTAGACTGTTACCATATAGGGGAAGCCATAGGAATAGGAAAATGGTGGATGGATTCAATGCTTTTCAATAGCTTTTCAAAATAGGAGCAGAATGAGGTTTTTTTTCTGGTCAGATTTCCTTCGGGTTTTCACCTGCCAAATCAGTTCTGTTATAGCCACAGCAGACATAATTTTAACGGTTTTGGAAACTTCAGAGTCTTTTCTATCCAAAACGAATTATATGCATATGTAGCTTCTGGGCCTGAGTGACAGCCAGTTTACTTTGGACACGTCAGACAGGCGGAAACTAGGAATTCTGCCCCCTAGCTGTAAGAGCCACTGTATGTGCACACTGATATGGTGCTGGAGATAATGAATATGAGTTTGATAAGTGGCGAAATTGTCCTTTAAATGTAACAACAAAACATTATTTATAAAATTCTATCTATAATATGTTTTTTTGTACTCTATAAATTGTTTACAAGCATGAAAGCTGTACTTTTAGATTATGGTGGACGCAGCTTGTTCGCCATTAGCCAATATGCATTTCTCAATGAGTTCAAAGCACATGAATGTATGTAACTGGTATTTATGACTTCACAACTGGGAAATTCACATCTGCCACTTGGTTATGAATACAGCATGACTTTGCCTTACTGTGTGATGAAGCAGTAGGCAGGCAGGTGTGCCAGGTCTGTCAGAGTGCATGCTGGTATTTCTCACTACACAGAGCAAGGCTTTCATCTAGGACAAAGAGCTTGACTGGTGTATTTTAATATTGTATTTTTATTTACTTTTTTCACAAACAATATAGCGGATGATTGAGTAGATAAAATGCCCACTAGTACCATTGTATGCTGCGGGTATGTGTTGGTACACAGTTAGAACAAAAGTTTGTTAGTAGAACCTAAAAGGGTTCTTCAGCTTTCCCCATAGGAGAACCCTTTGAGTAACTATTTTTGGTTCCAGGTAGAACCCTACTTGGAACCAAAAAGGGTTCTACCTGGACCAAAAAAGGTTATCGTATATGGACAGCCGAAGAATCCTTTTGGAGTATTAAACTTTGATTCTCCAGACTATCCCTTGGGGGCCTTCAAAGGTCCTCTTCTCTGTATACAATGTCAGAGCTCACAGGATGAAGCCAAAGACTGTTTGGCAGGTAGGAGAAAGAATGCTTCCTCAAGTGTTTCTATAGTGTAGACATTTGGACAGTGATGAGCCAGACTGTAGTGGGATTCTTTCACTCAGTCTGCCTGCCTTCGTCCCCTCAAAGGGATTGAAATTGGGTCTGAAATGGGTTATAGGTTTGGCGGGGAATAAATCTAATGGGAGAACAATCTTATGATCATATGATCTATGATCTCATATTGTTGATTTGGACTCTAGACATTTCTAGGATCAGTCATCATAAGCATTTTTGTTATTGTACAGACAGAACCTTTCACGTAACTGTGCACTTTCTCTTTTTGTCATCCTGTTTTTCTTTCTCTCCCCATCTCACTCCATAATAATAGATCCCAGCAGACTACAATGAGTTTACAAACCATTAAGAACACCTTCCTAATAATACCTCCAGCCCTTTTGCCCTCAGAAAAGCCTCAATTGATTGGGGCATGGACTCTACAAGTTGTCGAAAGCATTCCACAGGGATACTGGCCCATGTTCACTCCAATGCTTCCACAGTTGATATCAGACCTCAGGATAATACCCAGATGCAGACAGTTCAAAGTAACACAAGTTTATTACAAACGATAGGTCAAGGGCAGGCAGAGGTCAGTAATCTAGAGCAGAGTCTGAAAGGTACAGAACGGTAGGCAGGGTCAGGGCAGGCAGAATGGTCAAAACTAGGAAAACTAGAAGACAGGGACTAGAAAGAACAACAGGAGTACAGGAAAAACGCTGGTAGGTTGACGAGACAAGACGAACTGGCAACAGACAAACAGAAAACACAATATAAATGCACAGGGGATAATGGAGAAAATGGGTGACACCTGGAGGGGGTGGAGACAATCACAAGATAGGTGAAACAGATCAGGGTGTGACAGTTGAGTCATGTTGGCTGGATGTACTTTGGATGGTGGACCCTTATTGATACACACGGGAAACTGTTGAGCGTGGAATAACCCAGCAGAGTTGCAGTTATTGACACAACCTGGTGAGCCTAGCACCTACTACCATACCCTGTTCAAAGGCCCTTAATGTAAATATTGTGTCTTGCCCATTCACCCTCCGAATAGCACACATACACAATCCATGTCTCAATTGTCTCAAGGCCTAAAAATCCTTATTTAACCTGTCTCCTCCCCTTCATTTACACTGAAGTGGATTTATTTACACTGAAGTGATATCAATAAGGGATCATAGCTTTCACCTTTGATTCACCTGGTCAGTCTATGTCATGTTTTGTACACTCAGCGTATATGCTACTGCTGCTTCAATGGACTCACCCCTGACACTGGTGGCAGTATTTTTATGTGAGCTCCTATAGATGCCAAGCTCACCTACACTGGGGAGTGTGTGTGTGTGTGCGCGCGCTTGTGTGCGTTAGAGAGAGTGTGTGACTATGTGTGTGTAGGTATGGGTCATTTCGAGGTGACCCAGTTTCATAATGAAGGGCCCTGTCACAAACATGGCTTTTCCTTTCCAGGGCTGGAGTGAAGCCTGCCTGTTATACACATTCCTGGAAGGGTTTCATCAATACTTTGCTCACGGAATCCTGTAAACTAATTTGACATGGTCAGGTAGAACAAGTCTCGGGTGTTATGAGTGAATGTGAATTATGTGCTCATGTCTTGCCATAAAAAAAAAAATCACTCTTAAAGTCATTCTTATTTTAAGACTATCCTGAATGCATTTGAGTTCATCTGGATTCATGACATGTCTTTGCATTGTTAGAATATGGCTGACGTCAGTCTGAGAGTTGTGTAGGGAATTTGATTACTACAAACTAAAGCACACTCAAAAAAGTAACTTACTAGAGGCTATTAGAGCTAGTTAAGATCCCTTTTAACGTATAAACAGTCCAGTTTTCTCAGATAGTGTCAAACGCTACTGCCATTACAAGTCACTATCTGTCTATATGCATTCATCAAGTTTTATGAGAACTTCTGAAACTGTGGCAGTGTTGAAAAGTCTACAAATGGACTTTAAATTCAACACAACAACAAATGCTCTTTGGACTCATGAGTAAAATCCTTTAACCTTGCTTGAACAGATAATTAACTCTAGTGACTGAAAATGAGTGGCTGTTGACTGTGAGCGTAATTAGGGCACGTACATGCCTGCTAGCGTATGGAGATGAATGTACTGTATCTGCCTACTACACTTGGCCTAATCTGCTTTCCTTCAATGTTCCGTACATCACTAACTAAGCTCCAGGGCTTCATCCATATTTAGATTCCAGATTGTTATGCACAAAATGGACATCACTACCACGGGGGAAGGTGCATGAATGTGTTCTTCTCCCCTCAATCCCTGTGAAAGAATCATCTCCCTACAACGCTACATGCCTTTAAGGAGAACAATCAGTGGAACTGCATATGGAAGCTGATCTGAGCTCAGGAGATGAGCAGAGTCAAGCGTGTAGAGGAAGAGGGGGGAGTTGAAGATTGCTGATGATGGAACGTTTCAAGTATTCTGACCCAGTTGGGATCGAAAGTAAACCAATTATGAAAAATTAGTTTTGTTATTTTCTCCCTTTTCATTCCAAGTTGTTTGGAGGCCTTTCAGTCTGGTGCGTGTCACACCACAGCTTAAGTTATTCAGAAGGTACCGTTGAGCTCAACTGGCAAAGCACAGAGGTAGCATAGTCAGGCTGAAAAGCAGGAACCATTTGATATCCACTGAGGATGAATGCACTGAGGGGAAGGACACTAAATTATTTAATTTGTTCTTTCTCCGTTCTTTTCTTCTCCTCAGGATGTTAGAGAACTCGTTGCTCAGCGCTGAAGTGAAAGAGGGAGAGATTCTGCCTCCCACCATTCAGAAGCTGATGAAAGGATACAACAAGTACCTCAGGCCTTTTTTTGACAGTAAGGGAAATTCCACACATCCCTGGAAAATTAGATGAGGCTCAAAGGAGCTGTTTGTGTGGGTGTGTGTGTGTGGGTGTCTGTGTGTGTGTGGATTTGTTACCATATTCCCGTATTCATTTCAATATTACCATATTTTGGCTATGCATAAATCTCCCTGAGCTTTTACCTGGCAGATGGAAGCAATCTCATTCCAAATGCATAGCACAGTATGTGAATGACGAACATTCGCTTTTACTAAATACTAATAAATACATGATGCACAACACATTAACACAGATGGTGATTTTAGTCATAGGGCTAGGCTATTAATATCAAGAGTAAGCAGCTGACGAAGTATGTTATTTGTCTGAGCAGACATAATTCCCATGCATACTCAGTGTGACTTCCTAATATGGAATCTGCACATACAGTGTAACCTCGAGACAGTGACAGAAAGGTATTGTAGCCTTTGATCCTCCGCACAGTGTTTGTAGTTCTCACAAATTTCTTGTCATTGTTGCTGCTTCGGGGGAATCCCTCTAAATGTGCCTACCGTTTGATTAGTGATCGCTGAGATTGAACCAAATCAGAGCAAATGTAGTTAGCAGAGATGAGTGCACTCTTGATTGCCATGAACCCCACACAAGAGGGCAGCTTCCTGGAAAGGATGGAGATATCTCTGTCTCTCTCTGTCTACGTCTCTGTCTGTCTACCTCTCTCTCTGTCTACCTCTCTCTCTCTCTCTCCCTTGTTTTTTGGCAAGCAAAAGAAGAAATACTCGAATATTATACAGTACAAGAATGGGCAAGAGAAAAAAAGATAGGGAACGAGAGTGGGGAAAAGCGGATTATTCATGTATGTATGGGGCTGCATGCAACACTCTTGCTGTTCCCACTGATGTCAAGTATTCAGCAATAAGTTTCTTAAACATGCCTTTTTTTTGTCTTGAGGCATTTTGAATACACTACTTTCATTTTACTGCTTAATGACTGCTGCTGAATCCTCTCTTTCTCTTTCATGTCTCTTTCAGTTTCCCTTGTTCTTTCTTTCTCTCGTTCTGTCCCTCCCTCTCTCAATGTTGAGTACAATTCAATATACTTTATTGACACGGAAAGTAAAGCAAGGACATCTCTCTCTCTCTATTCTCTTTCTGTCTGTTTTCCCTCTCTCTCCTTCCCCTCTCACCCTTTCTCTGTGTGTCTATCTCTGTAGATGGGCCAGTGACTGTGGGCATGAGTTTGGACATTGCCAGCATTGACACCATATCAGAGATCAACATGGTGAGACAACTTCCTGTGTCATATGACACATTGTACATTGGGATAATAAAATGCATATTACATTCCAGTATGTTTATCATGTTCCATAATCAGTGTTTAGACTTGAAGCTGTAATGTCATTGCAGTACAACAAAACCTATGGTGACCTTTGGATTTGCATTTTAGGACTACACTGCCACTATCTTCCTGCGTCAGCGCTGGACAGATGAGCGCCTGGTGTTTGAGGGTAACAAGAGCCTGAGTCTGGACGGCAGGCTGGTGGAGCTGCTCTGGGTACCAGACACCTTCATCGTAGACTCCAAAAAGTCCTTCCTCCATGACATCACTGTGGAGAACAGGCTGATCAGGATCTTCCCCAATGGAACGGTGCTCTACGCCCTGAGGTGGGAGAAACACACACATGCATGCACGAATGCATGCAAGTGCACTATTGGAATTAGATTTTTTTTACCAGGCAGGTGAATTAAGAACACATTTGTATTTACAATGATTTGTTTACACTGGGTTGCGTTCTGTACGACAGAGCGGTATACAACGTTGAATTCACCGGAAACGGCACTGTACTGGACGGTTATGGTGGCCCAGATGGCAGTTACATTCAGCAGTTTTGTGATTTCAGATGGTCAATCCCATATTGATCAGGCCACACCTCACCATACCAAACAAGCAGGAACAAATGTACCTCAAAGGAAATGTGTTGTTCAGCACAAACCATCACGCAACAAGGCAAACATTGAAGCGAACTGAACGCACCCCAGCTGGGGTGGTGCTGAACAAACAACATGTCTCTGCTTCTGCTTATTGGCACACATTGAATTTTCTATAGGGGTAAAAGAGTATACAGTTGAAGTCGGAAGTTTACAAACACTTAGGTTGGAGTCATTAAAACTCAATTTTCAACCACTCCACAAATTTCTTGTTAGTTTTGGCAAGTCGGTTAGGACATCTACTTTGTGCATGACACAAGTCATTTGTTTACAGACAGACTATTTCACTTATAATTCACTGTATCACAATTCCAGTGTGTCAGAAGTTTACATACACTAAGTTGACTGTGCCTTTAAACAGCTTGGAAAATTCCAGAAAATTATGTCATGGCTTTAGAAGCTTCTGATAGGCTAATTGACATAATTTGAGTCAATTGCAGATGGTGCTGAACGGACAGCAGCCCAAGGCTTCTGTTTATTGATTCACAACCCCCATCAATGATACACTGTATTGTTCTGTATCATGTGAGTAAGCACATACAGTACCAGTCCAAAGTTTGGACACACCAACTCATTCAAGGGATTTTCTTAATTCCAACATTGTACAAAATATATTTCAGATTTTAGATTCTTCAAGGTAGCCACCCTTTGCCTTGATGACAGATTTGCACAGTCTTGGCATTCTCTCAACAAATTTCACCTGGAATGCTTTTCCAACAGTCTTGAAGGAGTTCCCACATATGCTGAGCACATGTTGGCTGCTTTTCCTTCACTCTGCGGTCCAACTCATCCCAAACCATCTCAATTGGGTTGAGGTTGGGTGATTGTGGAGGCCAGGTCACTCCATCACTCTCCTTGGTAAAATAGCCATTGCACAGCCTGGAGGTGCGTTTTGGGTTATTGTCCTGTTGAAAAACAAATTATAGTCCCACTAAGCACAAACCAGATGGGATGGCGTATCGCTGCAGAATGCTGTGGTAGCCATGCTGGTTAAGTCTGCCTTGAATTTTAAATAAGTCACAGTGTCACCAGCAAAGCACCCCCTCACCATCACACCTCCTCCTCCATGCTTCACGGTGGGAACCTCACATGTGGAGATCATCCGTTCACCTACTCTACATCTCACAAAAACACAGCGGTTGGAACCAAAAATCTCACATTTGGACTCATCAGACAAAAGGGCATATTTCCACCTGTCGAATGCGACGGGAGGTAGCCTAGTGGTTAGAGCATTGGGCCAGTAACCGAAAGATTGTTAGATCAAATCCCAGAGGTGACAAGGTGAAATTCTGTCGAACAAGGCAGTTAACCCACTGTTCCTAGGCAGTCATTGTAAATAAACATTTGTTCTCAACTGACTTGCAAGGTTAAATAAAAAATGAATGTCCATTTCTCATGTTTCTTGGCCCAAACAAGTCTCTTCTTATTATTGGTGTCCTTTAGTAGTGTTTTATTTGCAGCAATTCAACCATGAAGGCCTGATACACGCAGTCTCCTCTCAACAGTTGATGTTGAAATGTGTCTGTTACTTGAACTCTGTGAAGCATTTATTTGGTCTGCAATCTGAGGTACAGTTAAAACTACTTAGGGAGTGGTGGGGCACTAGCGCTCCCCCACTCCCAACACTACCCGGTGAAATGTAAGGCGCCAAATTCAAAATCCAAAAGTTGAATTATTAAACATTCATCAATATACAAGTGTTGCATAGTCATCAAAAGCTCTGCTTCTTGGCAATATCACAGCGTTGTCAGATTTTACGGCAAAAGCACAACATTTGATTGTTTGAGGGTAGCACCTCCAAATCTTTTTCCTTTAGCATAAATTCATAAACCATCGCGGTTCACACAAAACACATTTCACAGCGAAAACAAATCCCTTACCTTTTGAAGTACTTCTGCTGAGGGCCTCTCAAGTGTCCAACGAAGACATCCAATGGCTCTTTTGTTAGAAAATGTCACTTATTATATCCATAAATCTCCGTTTGGTTGGCGCATTATGTTCATAAAATACAGCGTCCACTCGCCCATTGAACCGTGATGAGAACGCGTTCAACCTATACACTTGTCCAAGAACAATCAAACATCATTGATAATGTATCCTTAGGAACTCTTTTATGTATATTTACTATAATACTATAATATTTCAACCGGATTATAAACTGGACGATAGGAAAGGAAAAAACCACAGCGCGCGCAAGCCCGTGAACTAGCTTCCTCTTCTGTTTACATCCGATGACTAGTTCGAAATTCTTCTTCTTCTGTCTAGAGACTGTTGACGAGTGGAAGCAATAGGTACTGCAATCTTACTCCCATATACAGTATATCACAAAAGTGAGTACACCCCTCACATTTTTGTAAATATTTGAGTATATCTTTTCATGTGACAACACTGAAGAAATGACGCTTTGCTACAATGTAAAGTAGTGAGTGTACAGCTTGTATAACAGTGTAAATTTGCTGTCCCCTCAAAATAACTCAACACACAGCCATTAATGTTTAAACCGCTTGCAACAAAAGTGAGTACACCCCTATGTGAAAATGTCCAAACTGGGTGCAATTAGCCATTTTCCCTTCCCGGTGTCATGTGACTCGTTAGTGTTACAAGGTCTCAGGTGTGAAAGGTGTGCAGGTGTGTTAAATTTGGTGTCATCGCTCTCACACTTCCTCATACTGACTGGTCACTGGAAGTTCAACATGGCACCTCATGGCAAAGAACTCTCTGAGGATCTGAAAAAAAGAATTGTTGCTCTACATAAAGATGGCCTGGGCTATAAGAAGATTGCCAAGACCCTGAAACTGAGCTGCAGCACGGTGGCCAAGACCATACAGCGGTTTAACTGGACAGGTTCCACTCAGAACAGGCCTCGGCATGGTCGACCAAAGAGTGCAAGTGCTCAGCGTCATATCCAGAGGTTGTCTTTGGGAAATAGACGTATGAGTGCTGCCAGCATTGCTGCAGAGGTTGAAGGGGTGGGGGGTCAGCCTGTCAGTGCTCAGACCATACGCCGTACACTGCATCAAATTGGTCTGCATGGCTGTCGTCCCAGAAGGAAGCCTCTTCTAAAGATGATGCACAAGAAAGCCCGCAAACAGTTTGCTGAAGACAAGCAGACTTAGGACATGGATTACTGGAACCATGTCCTGTGGTCTGATGAGACCAAGATAAACTTATTTGGTTCAGATGGTGTCAAGCGTGTGTGGCGGCAACCAGGTGAGGAGTACAAAGACAAGTGTGTCTTGCCTACAGTCAAGCATGGTGGTGGGAGTGTCATGGTCTGGGGCTGCATGAGTGCTGCCGGCACTGGGGAGCTACAGTTCATTGAGGGAACCATGAATGCCAACATGTACTGTGACATACTGAAGCAGAGCATGATCCCCTCCCTTCGGAGAATGGGCCGCAGGGCAGTATTCCAACATGATAACGACCCCAAACCTCCAAGACGACCACTGCCTTGCTAAAGAAGCTGAGGGTAAAGGTGATGGACTGGCCAAGCATGTCTCCAGACCTAAACCCTATTGAGCATCTGTGGGGCATCCTCAAACGGAAGCTAGAGGAGTGCAAGGTCTCTAACATCCACCAGCTCTGTGATGTTGTCATGGAGGAGTGGAAGAGGACTCCAGTGACAACCTGTGAAGCTCTGGTGAACTCCATGCCCAAGAGGGTTAAGGCAGTCCTGGAAAATGATGGTGGCCACACAAAATATTGACACTTTGGGCCAAATTTGGACATTTTCACTTAGGGGTGTACTCACTTTTGTTACCAGTGGTTTAGACATTAATGGCTGTGTGTTGAGTTATTTTGAGGGGACAGCAAATTTACACTGTTATACAAGCTGTACACTCACTACTTTACATTGTAGCCAAGTGTCATTTCTTCAGTGTTGTCACATGAAAAGATATACTCAAATATTTAAAAGAATATGAGGGGTGTACTCACTTTTGTGATATACTGTATGTCTGTTTTCAATAGGGAGGGGTTCAAAATGAGGCAATGTGTCAAAAACACTTTTTCCAGGACAGAACTTCCTCGGGTTTTCACGTGTTATATCAGTTCTGTTTTACTCACCGACAATATTTTAACACTCTTAGAAACTTCAGTGTTTCCTATCCAATACTACTAATTATGTGCATATCCTATTTTCTGGGCCTGAGTGGGAGGCATTTTACTTTGGGCACGCCAGACTCTCCAAAACCATCACCTCGGGAGCTGCTCCCTAAGAAGTTAACTCTAATGAACTTATCCTCTGCAGCAGAGGTAATTCTGGGTCTTCCTTTCCTGTGGCGGCACTCATGAGAGCCAGCTTCATCATAGCGCTTGATGGTTTTTGTGACTGCACTTGAAGAAACTTTGACCTTCATGTCTTAAATTAATGATGGACTGTCGTTTCTATTTGCTTATTTGAGCTGTTCTTGCCATAGTATGGACTTTGTCTTTTACCAAATAGGGCTATCAATATACCACTCCTACCTTGTCACAACACAACAGATGGCTCAAACCCATTAAGAAGGAAAGAAATTCCACAAATTAACATTTAACAAGGCACACCGGTTAACTGAAATGCATTCCAGGTGACTACCTCATGAAGCTGGTTGAGAGAATGACAAGAGTGTGCAAAGCTGTCATCAAAGCAAAGGGTGGCTACTTTGAAGAATCTAAAATCAAAAATATATTTTGATTTGTTTAACACTTTTTTGGTTATTATATGATTCCATATGTGTTATTTCATAGTTTTGATGTCTTCACTATTATTCTACAATGTAGAAAATTGTAAAATAAAGAAAAACCCTTGAATGAGTAGGTGTATCCAAACTTTTGACTGGTACAGTATGTGTATGGTTAATTGCATGCCAATCTATCTATACATGTGAGCTTTACTTTTGCTTGTATTTGTACAGTGTGCATTGCATATGCATGTGACTGCATGTGTGTTTGCAGCATCAAAGATCCAACACCATATTTTACAGTAAGTATGGGGTTATTTTCTGCATTGTCATTTTGATGCCAAACCACTGGTGTGCGTGACCTTTGGCCACGCACACCAGTGGTGGGCTTGACGTCGAAATGAACCCCATTGAAAACATGTGGTTTGAATTGAACAGGGCAGTCCATAAGCACAGACCAAGGATATCAAGGATCCCGAAGGAATGGTCTAACAACCCTCCCAATGTGTTCTCCATCTCATAAAACATTTGAGAAAATGGCTCCGTGCCGTTATCCATGCAAGGCGAAGAATTGAAATGTATTGAAAAAAGGGTGTCAATCATTTCGACCCCTATTGGAGAAAAAAACATTATTACTTATTATTATTTCTCTGAACAATAGTTTTTGTATAAATAATGTAATTCCCCCATTGCTTTAACCATATATTTGAATTATTTATTTTAGTCCTTTTTGCTCATCTTTATCAAGGGTGTCAATCATTTCGGACACCACTGTATGTGATCGTATCTCAATGTAATCAAGTTATGAAATTATTGTTATCTTTAAATACAATATCTGTATTTCTCTGCTGTGTGCAGAGGTGGAAGTGAACAGGGAAGACAGAGGGCACGATAAGGATGGCAGGAGGAGAGCAAGGAAGGGGTGATAGAGAGTGAACAAGGGTGCCATAGGGAAAGGGTAAAATGAGATCAGAAAACGAAGGTTAGGATTGAGGAGAGGCCAGGGACAGAAACAGTTGTAGTAGTGCTTTCAAGTAGGCCAGAAGGAATACATGGGTAAACACAGGTGGTTC
This sequence comes from Brachymystax lenok tsinlingensis, assembly GCA_030435695.1. Taxonomy (NCBI): domain Eukaryota; kingdom Metazoa; phylum Chordata; class Actinopteri; order Salmoniformes; family Salmonidae; genus Brachymystax; species Brachymystax lenok. The sequence continues at coordinate 20,251,526 of CM059805.1, forward strand.
TGCGAGGGGGAAAGAAACCTTTGAGGTTGACAACTGTTGACCTGCGTTTTTCTCTCATCTCTCCAGGATCACCACCACTGTGGCCTGCAACATGGACCTGACCAAGTACCCTATGGACAAGCAGACCTGCACTCTGCAACTGGAGAGCTGTAAGATTTCACTTCAGATTACAGCTAAGCAGCAACATGTGGCTGTCTAATAATAATAATAATAATAATAATGTATTCATATTCTAAAGTGCTTTTCATGACAGAAAGAATCTCAAAGCACTTGAAAAAGCAAAAAATAAATAAATAAAAAATAAAAGCTATATGACAGAGTAGGTCTGGACTACGATTTTCAGCCAAGAGTTGAACGTTTTGAGTGTTTGAAGCCTCCATCAGACAGAGCAACAGTCAAGAGGGAACCACATGGCTTGAGCAGAGGGAGTATGTGGTCAACACAGTTCCCTCTCCATTCAAGGTGTCTCACCGGTGCCTCGACCGTCCCCGCCGTCTGACTGCGACTTCTCTGTGGCCGTTGACTCTCTCTGTTGTTTTAAAACGAGATTACGTTTTTGAGCTCTCCACACACTCAGGATAATGATGAAAGCCAGCTTACTACATAACTTTAAAGGAAATCTCCTGAGCAATGAAATCGTCACTGCCAGCGAGGAGTGTGTAGAAACAACAAAAAATAGGCTGGTGTATTATAATCAAATCAAAGCACACTAGCTAGCTAGTAATGCTACCAAGCTAGCTAGTGTGTTTTCATTCGGTTCGAATACACCAGCCTATTTTTTGTTGTTTATCATTTTAAGAAAGCTGATTTGCCATGAATTCACGAGCAGGAAACAAATAGAATTAGAGTTCAAACAGAAAAACACTTGAAAGTGAATAAATAGTAAGAAAATGTCCAGAGCTCTCTGCCTAAGCTGGTACTAGGGTGCCTTGGCAACTGTAGTACTAAGGAAAGGAGCTGTTGGGCTTGATTAGGTTGGTTAAAACAGAGGGAGGGGGGAGAGTGTGTGTGTGTGTGTGTGTGTGTGTGTGTGTGTGTGTGTGTGTGTGTGTGTGTGTGTGTGTGTGTGAAAAAGAGAGAAAGTGAGCAGGGGTGTGTACATGTGTAGGTGTACTTTCCCCATTTATTTTATAATATATAAGGCAAAACTGGGTCATACCCAAAGCTGCCTGTAACTCAAGGAGATAGGGACAGGGTCTGCCACCGTCAGCCCAGCTTCTTATCCTTGGCTGGCCCCAAAACCCTCTTCACGCTAGTCACCAGCCCTCACCAGCCATCCACATATTGGGATCACGCCTGTCTTGTCTCTGATACAGCTCTAGCTGTGGTTCTGTGTTACATAAGCTCAAAACCGCAGGGAGCTAGCAAGGGAGGAATGCAAAGGGTTTAGAGCAGAAGTCTCTCTTTTTCCCTTCATTTCTCTCTTCCTCGCTCTTCTCGCTCTCTTTCTCTCTCTCTCTTCATCCTTCTCTTTCTCTCCCACTCTCTCTCCCTCCCTCTTCCTCGCTCGCCTCCACACTCTTTAATGACAGCAAGTCGTGCTAAGCTATAGCCAAATCACTGCCAAAGCAACACTTCGAACATCATGTTAACAACTAACTCAACCAGAGGAAGCTCTTGTCCTACTCAATACATGTCGAGGTAAGTCAAGGATTTTCCCCTTTACATTACTGCCAGGTTAAACGTATACTCTGCATTCCCAAACTCCCACAGACTTGCTTCAGCAGCACACTGAAAAGAGCCAGACTGTGAGGTTTCATTCTTTTTCATGTGCTGCCAATTTTTTTTACATTGCTCCCCGCTCCTCCTTGCTCCCCAGCCCACACTTTACTTCCAACAAGGAAGTTTAAAGACAAGACGAGCATCAGGTGTTTAGATAGATATGGCGGTGACATATTTTAGTGACTACTGACAGCAGAAAAGGCCTGGAGTCCGAAGACATTCACAGCCATGTTTGATTGTTGCTTAATGATGAGACCACACTCACCACAGGATACTTTAGCGAGATTTGGTTTTGAAGATTTTAAAAGTCTCTATGCAGCCATTTTTAAGATGCACTCATCTTAGTGTCTCAGTGAACAGGATATTTTAAGAGGCAAAAGCTTTCACTTCTCCAGGCTGCAGTGCAGTACACTTTTCAGGCTTCAGAGCACCTTAAGACCCTAATTTCCTAATGTAACCATTCCCGCGCTATTGCACAGGACCACGGTGCCGGTACATGCTTCATATCCAATTTGCCCTGACCTGGCAGTCACAAATATCATGAGTTCCGCAATCCGTTGGTAATAGGGAAAAGATAACAACACTGAAAAAGTTACGAGAGATCCTCAGTGGCTTCAAAGTCTCTGTTACTTTTCGTCAGTGTGCTCTGCATTACATTAAATACACTTTCCTCAATAACTTATGACTCCCTGGATTTTCACACATGTTGTGTCTCTCGGGAGATGGTGAGAGGGTATAGTAAGAGCCATAAGATAATGAGTGTTTAATGTAATGAAGTACCAGGAAATTGGGATTCTGTGTGTCCCAGTTTAATGAAGATTTCTTCTTCTCCAGTCACAGCCACGTCGTAGGGCTTCTTATTCTACATCTCCCTCTGCAGGTCAATTACTAAACTACGTCTCATAATGAATCTCTAAAGGCAAGGTTGACGTGGGGATAGAAAACGTGTATTTCGGACAGACCTGGGTTCAAATGCTATTTAAAATCCTTTGAGTGTTTGCTTTAGCCTGCCTGAAGTGCCAGGTGGCTGGGCTTTGAACTTTTGAGACTTTTCTATCGGTTCTATTTCAACAGGTAAGCTCAATAAAGTATTTTAAATTATTTTTAAAAGTATTTAACAGCTTGTTCTAAAACGTGTCAGCAATAAATACTATTGAAGGGAATTAAGTTGGCCTCCTGAACCTTCTTTCAAGATTTCAGTACACGTTGAGTAAGCATTTTACAACAAATGTTAATGTGCGCTGTTATGAAGTGTCACTGCGAGCTCTTCTAAATCCTATGTAAGCTGGACTGTAGGATTATGCAGTGGTGCAAAGTACTTAAGTAAAAATTATTTAAAGTACTACTTAAGTAGTTTTTGGGGGTATCTGTACTTTACTACTTATCCTTTTGACAACATTTACTTGTACTTCACTACATTCCTAATTAAAATAATGTATTTTTTTCTCCATATGTTTTCCCTGACACCCAAAAGTACTCATTACATTTTGACAGGAAAATTGTCCAATTCACACAATTATCAAGAGAACATCCCTGGTCATCCATACTGCCTCTGATCAAGCAGACTCACTAGACACAAATGCTTTGTCTGAGTGTTGGAGTGTGACCCTGGCTATCTGTCCAAAAAAAAATAAAGAAAAAATGTAATTATGCCGTCGGGTTTGCTTAATATAAGGAATTTTAAATGGTTTATACTTTTACTTTTGATACTATAAGGGCACAAGGCGAGATGCAGACACGGGAGGCAGATGATTTGAGTCTTGATATTTATTAAACAATCCAAAAGGTGTAGGCAAGAGAATGGTTGTGGACAGGCAAAAGGTCAAAACCAGTTCAGATTCCAGGAGGTATAGAGTGGCAGGCAGGCTCGAGGTCAGGGCAGGCAGAATGGTCAGGCAGGTGGGTACTGAGTCCATAAAACATGCAAGGGTCAAAAACCGGGAGGACTAGCAAAAGAGAATAGAAGCAGGAGTACGGGAAAACCGCTGGTTGACTTGAAAGGCATACATGACAAACTGGCATAGAGAGACAGGAAACACAGGGATATATATACATCAGGGAAATAAGCGACACCTGGAGGGGGTGGAGACAATCACAAGACCGGTGAAACAGATCAGGGTGTGACCGATACTTAAGTACATTTTAGCAATTCCATTTACTTATGATACTGAAGTATATTTAAAACCAAATACTTTTACTCAAGTAGTATTTTATTGGGTGACTCACTATTACTTGAGTCATTTTCTATTAAGGTGTTTTTACTTTTACTCAAGTATGACATTTTAGTACTTTTTCCACCACTGGGATTATGTAAGGTCCTGATATATATATAAGACGTGAAATATGTATGAATCATCCACTGTCGTGTTAGGCAGGAAGGAAACTGTTAAAGCAGTGATGTCCTCATTGTCGTTCTTTCCTTCTGGCCTTCTTTTTTCCCCTTCTTTTGCCCTGCATTTGCATGAGCATTTCCTATTCAGTCATACTGTCACAGTGCTTCACAATGAGCAATGGAGGGCTGTTGCTGTACATTACTTATTTAATAAAAAGTAGTTTGAATAAAACATTAACATTGTAAAGCTTTCTTGTGGCTGTCGCACACTTACAACTCAGTGACCAGCTAACCTTTATTAATTATTTTATGGATGCTAATTTGTGTTTCTATTAGATGCATAAGTAGTACATTGGTATGTGTGATAAAGTGCTATTTCAAAACATATAGACACTTAGTGCAATAGACCCCCATTAACTATCTTGCGGTCTTTGACTTGACATTCTCTCTCTCTCTCTCTCTCTCTCTCTCTCTCTCTCTCTCTCTCTCTCTCTCTCTCTCTCTCTCTCTCTCTCTCTCTCTCTCTCTCTCTCTCTCTCTCTCTCTCTCTCTCTCTCTCTCTCTCTCTCTCTCTCTCTCTCTCTCTCTCTCTCTCTCTCTCTCTACAGGGGGTTACAACATCAATGATGTGATGTTCTACTGGACCAGAGGGAATGAGTCGGTCAGTGGTTTGGATACGCTGCGTCTGGCTCAGTACACAATAGAGGACCACTACACCTCTGCGTCTGAGGCCATCTATGAAACAGGTTCAACTTTCACGTCCTACCTCTAACATTATCCTTTCACACATATACTACTGTTTGGCTACTGTTTAGTTTTAGTCTCGTGACAGCTGAAACATTAGCGTGCGTGACAAATTTAGTTAGGGGTGCCTACAATTTTATTTAGCAGCATGAAGCTTTTGGCAATTATGGGCATGACAGGCAATTAAGCAACTCAACATAAATTATAATCTAGCTATAAATGTTAGCCACATTCATCTTTTAAATTGATGGTTGGTAGTAAATTGAAATCTTCAGGAACCTTTGGGTTCTACTTGCACACTTGTTCTCATGTCTCTGAGCTGTCATCTCGCTCTGTCTTTCTCTCACAGGCCACTACCCCAAGCTGATCTTCCATTTTGAGCTGAAGAGAAGCATCCTGTACTTCATCCTGGAGACGTACGTTCCCTCCAGCCTGCTGGTGGTCCTGTCCTGGGTCTCTTTCTGGATCAGCCAGTCTTCCGTCCCCGCAAGGATCTGTATCGGTAAACCACTGCTCCTCAAACCAGGAAGCACACCCACCAAGCAGATGCCTTACCTTAACCATTCGGAGTTCATTCCTAACCTTAAGAATTTGCAGTTAATGCCTTAACTTAAACTTGGAACGATACAGAGAAGTAACCAAACACTTGGAATAATTTCGAAGTTTGAGAAACATGGACGAATGTCTAATTCTGACGTGAGACTGTGAGAGCTTGTTGTTTTGAACCTAAAATACACTACAAGTAAAACATTTCCTGAAAGTTATCCTGCAAAGGGTGATCAAATTGAGATCCTTCATCTGTAGAATGCAGGCGGTTAGAGAAAACAGACTGTTCCACAAGTGAAACATTCTCCTGTTAGCTTACCTTCGCATAACTGTAATATTACTTAAATATCTAGCCTATGTACATTGAAAAATATAGAATTGCAACATGTAAAGTGTTGGTCCCATGTTTTATGAGCTAAAATAAAAGATCCCAGTAATTTTCCATTTATACAAAAAGCTTTCTTACTATCATATTTTGTGATCAAATTTGTTTACATCCCTCTTAGTGAGCATTTCTCCTTTGCCAAGATAATCCATCTACCTGACAGGTGTGGCATATCAAGAAGCTGATTAAACAGCATGATCATTACACAGGTGCACTTTGTGCTGGGGAAAATAAAAGGCCACTCTAAAATGTGCAGTTTTGTCAAACAGCACAATGCCACAGATGTTTTGAGGGAGCGTGCAATTAGCTTGCTGACTGCATGAATGTCCACCAGAATGTTAATTTCTCTACCATAAGCCAACCTACCTCACAACCGCAGACCACATGTAACCACGCCAGCCCAGGACCCACACGCCAGCCCAGGACCCACACATCTGGCTTCTTCACCTGCGGGATTGTCTGAGACCAGCCACCCGGACAGCTGATGAAACTGTGGATTTGCACAACCGAGAAAGTTCTGCACAAACTGTTAGAAACCGCCTCAGGGAAGCTCATTTACGTGCTCGTCATCCTCACCAGGGTCTTGACCTGACTGCAGTTCGGCATCGTAACCGACGTCGATGGCCCCACTGGCATGCTAGAGAAGTGTGCACTTCACGGATTCATCTGTTTCAACTGTACCAGGCAGATGGCAGACAGCGTGTATGGCATCGTGTGGGCGAGCGGTTTGCTGATGTCAACGTTGTGAACAGAGTGCCCCATGGTGACGGTGGGGTTATGGTATGGGCAGGCATAAGCTACGGACAATGAACACAATTGCATTTTATCGATGGAAATTTGAATGCACAGAAAAACCATTTGAGATCCTCAGGCCCAGTGTCGTGCCATTCATCCGCCGCCATCACCTCAGCATGATAATGCACGGCCCCATGTTGCACGGATCTGTACACAGTACCTGGAAGCTGAAAATGTCCTAGTTCTTCCATGGCCTGCATACTCAACAGACATGTCCCCCATTGAGCATGTTTGGGATGCCCTGGATCAACGTGTACGACAGCGTGTTCCAGTTCCTGCCAATATCCAGCAACTTAGCACAGCCATTGAAGTGTAATGGGACAGCATTCCGTAGTCCACAATCAAAAGCAAAATCAACTAAATGTGAATGATATGTGTCGCGCTGCATGAGGAAAATTATGGTCACACCAGATTATTTGTTTTCTGATCCACGCCCCTACTTTTCTTTAAGGTACAGTTGAAGTCAGAAGTTTACATACACCTTAGCCAAATACATTTAAATTCAGTTTTTCACAATTCCTGACATTTAATCCTAGTAAAAATTCCCTGTCTAAGGTCAGTTAGGATCACCACTTCATTTTAAGAATGTGAAATGTCAGAATAATAGTTGAGAGAATGATTTCCTTTTATTTCTTTCATCACATTCCCAGTGGGTCAGAAGTTTACATACACTCAATTCGTATTTGGTAGTATTGCCTTTAAATTGTTTAACTTGGGTCAAACGTTTCGGGTAGCCTTCCACAAGCTTCCCACAATAAGTTGGGTGAATTTTGGCCCATTCCTCCTGACAGAGCTGGTGTAACTGAGTCAGGTTTGTAGGCCTCCTTGCTCGCACACACTTTTCCAGTTCTGCCCAGAAATGTTCTATAGGATTGAGGTCAGGGCTTTGTGATGGCCACTCCAATACCTTGACTTTGTTGTCCTTATTTCATTTTGCCACAACTTTGGAAGTTTGCTTTGGGTCATTGTCCATTTGGAAGACCCATTTGCGACCAAGCTTTAACTTCCTGACTGATGTCTTAAAATGCTTCAATATATCCACATAATGTTTTCCATAATTTTGACATCTTGATGATTTCAAACATTTAATGAATCATCCAACCATTGTGTTGTGTATTGTGACAGGAGTGACCACGGTTCTGACCATGACCACGTTAATGATGGGTGCCAGGACATCCCTGCCCAACGCCAACTGTTTCATCAAAGCCATCGATGTGTACCTGGGCATCTGCTTCAGCTTCATCTTTGGAGCCCTGATCGAGTACGCCGTGGCCCACTTCTGCACCCTTAACCATCCCGACGCCAACATTGTCATGGTGAGGCCTTCAGCGTTGGTAACGTCAGTCGTGCGGTTATTATGGTCATGTTCATCATCATTAGCATTGCCATAATTTACATGATCTTGATCATTGTCGTCATCAGCATTATCGTCATCGTTGTCATCATCCACATCACCATCATTATCAGAATCATCATATTCATCACCTTTGCCATGTTTCGTCTGTTCATACTGTATGGATGTAAGTATCTCCACCATTTTGTTGTTTATTTCAGATGAGAGCATCAGTTGATTGGTGCGACTCTTCAATCCTCTGCTCACTGTCACTCTCTCTCTCTCTCTCCCTCCCCTCCTCCAGTACGGTCATCAGATGGGAGGCTTTGACGAGGAGATGAACGGCATGGTCACCACCATCGCCGCTGAAAACAACAGGGCCAAGAGGCGTAAGGAGAAAGCTGCAGCAGATGCTACGGCCTTAGCGCCCACAGCTGAGCTGGAACTTTGCCCCTCCAGCCCCACTGGCAGTGAGCCCAAGCCTGAGGCCCCTGAGGAGCCCCCCAACCGCTGCCTCATTGTCCTGGTCCTCCTCCGCAAGGTCCTGCGCAAAGCTGCAAACTGTTGCCACGTGGAGAATCCCCACTTAATAGACAATTACTCCAGGATGACCTTCCCCCTGTCCTTTGTATTTGTCAACCTCCTCTATTGGACATACTACCTGTACTTGTAATCACAGGGGTGTGGATGTGTGTTTGGGTATGTTTCTGTCTGTGATTCATTCATGTGTTTTACATTCATGTCATGAGTGAGGCATAGTGTGCAGTCAACATCCTTAAGAGAATAAAATGTCCATGCCAGATTTATTATACCTCATTTAGCTCATTACTGCTTTCATAATTGATTGATTTCCATGTTGTTATTTTATTCTCACCTGCTGATGGTCATAGACGACCGACAGATGTAGGATCTTAATATGAGCCAGTTTTCTACAACAGGAAAATTATCCTGCAGGAACATGAAATGTGAATTATTATAAGGACTATAATTAATGATTTTTTTTGTAGGGATTGATACATTTTTCATTACGGAAAATCAAGTGTGACATTTTAAAGTAAAAATGGCAAACTTTAGAAGCCTTTTTAAACCTTGAATTCTCTCTCTCTCTCAATTCAATTTCAATTTAAGTTGATTTATTGGCATGAGAAACATTATGTTTACACTACCAAAGCAAGTGAAATAGATAATAAACAAAAGTGAAATAAACATAAAAATATTACAAGTAAACATTGCACTCTCAAAAGTTCCAAAAGAATAAAGACATTTCACTCTCTCTCTCTCTCTTTCTTTCTTTCTCACCCCCTCCCCCCTCTCTCGCTACCATTTCCTCTTTCATTTTATTGCCATTATAAATCCAGTAGCCTTGGCTCTCTCCACCACATTATGGAAATTGACTCTCAAAGGCACCTATAAACCATTTTATTTAATTTGTCATCCTACTATTCTGTTTCCAGTATGTTTTACAAGGGACACAACTGCCAGCAACTTAACTGGAATAATGCAGGAATAATGCAATAGAATGGTGTGGATATACAGCACCTAGTGGACACACGAGTAACAGTGATATATGCAGTATTGCTTCATTGGAGCTGGTAGATAGTATTTTCCACTGTGCTTTGTGATAAATGCCGTCTTAATCGTAAAGCTAGTACCTTGTATTTGATGTTTTAGGACATTTTAAATAGAGGTGAAACCGCTACTGTATTTTAACAGGATGTCATCATCAATCATCGGCTCATCATCCAGGAAGCTTTGCATGTTGAACTAACATGCAAAGCTTCCTCCCTCAATCTTTTGTCAATGTCCTTGTCCTCTGTTGTGTGAGTGTTGTGTGTGATGATGAATGTCATATATTCCCGATAATGTTTTCACATATAAGTAATAACCAAAAGGACCAAAGATTTCAATTTGATTTGTAATCCTTTATGGTTCCCTTTTGACTTTGTTGTGTACATTTTGAAATTATTAATTCTTAGTTCCCATTGCTGTGTCAAAAATCCTCCATCGAAGGTAATAGCATGCTATATCAGCATGCAAAAGGAACACCTCAACATTCCATAGTCCTGTGCAGACAGACACAGTCTCACAATCTATGCATGTTTGTTTTTATCCTAAATATTAAGTGCATTTTTCTGTTACAATGCTTTCACCCATTTCCGTAAAGCCGGTTGTCCAGAGCATAGAACAACAAAATGATTTGTTTCATGACTATGATATTGATCATAGTAATGCATTATCTTAATTAATGTACATAATGGAAGTTTATATTTGCAATAATGCAACAGTAACATTTGTGTTAATCTCGTTTTCGCCATAAGGGTTTTCTTCTAGCCTTTTCTTTTTGTAAAATGCATTCCAATGCATTTGCTCTGCCAAAAATAGTCTTGTTCAGTGCAATATAATTAAATATCAAATATCTTTGATAATGAGCTAACTACTGATGAAAATTTAAAAATAGAAAAAAACGATTTGTGTTTTGTTTTGCATGGTTACCAATGATAACTTTATTTTGCTTTCTGTTTCTTTGCTTGTTTGGGGTTTTAATTGGGTTGTTTGCTAGACTCAGGAAGATAAGTATTGCTTGTAATGCAATACAAACGGAGGCTATCTAAAAATCGAATATGATAGAGAACTGCCCTCAATTATACTATCACTGGGGACCAAACTTAGATGTTATTTACATTGAATGTACACTTATATTGAACTTACTACAGTTTTGATACAAAATGATTCTCTATGTTGCTAGAGCAACTTTTTTATGAACAGTTTGATCTTCTCTTAGAATCTGGTTTATGGTAAAGAAGAAAAATGTGCACTGAACTAATATATATATGTAGATCAGTGCTAAATCATGACGGTCAAGTTACAGTTTGTTACATGGTCATTGTGTTGGGTCACCTGATATCTCCTAAGCTACTGTAGCCAGTGCCAAAATGGAGCAAAATAATCCACTAAATCAAACCACTAAGGAAATATTCCCTTTGTTTCATGAGAATCCCACAAATTCCCATTCCCAATTTCCCTTTACTGTGGATTCGCAACAAATGTGTTTGCTATTTAATAATGTTGTCAAGTGAGACCCTCTTTTTGGACTCCAGACTCAATGTTTCCTCTCCCAAGACGTAACTACATAATTAGTGATCTGTTTTGCTGCAGTGAATGGACAGAGTATTGGATAAATATCTGCAATGGCAGGGCACATGATACACAGGACACAAGTCCAGGTACTGCAAGGCCAAGCAACCAACCTGACCAATGAGAGTGTACTATACTACATTCCCTCCCCTACCCACTTGATGTTGTGTTATTGACATCAAAGTTCTTGGGACATCTTCCTGTAAAATGTGTTCATACTGTAACATTTGAATGTAGACATTTTGTTCGCTGAAATTGTTGTAAATAGATAGTTATACTTTGCATGTTTATTTGATGTTTCAATATTGATTAATGTAATAAAACAAACTGCCTAAAATTGTGCAAGAGTTTTTATTCAAAAACCTTCAGGAGCAGAGGAGGATTTTCCTCTCAGTGTTTAGAAGCCAATGCTGTTTGGGCAGACTGACACAAGGAATAAATACAAAGTGAATAACAGTAGAATTAGGATTAGGGTGGAATAACAATAATGAGTAAAAATAACATGGCTATTTACAGGGAGTACCAGTTCCAAATAGAAGTGCAGGGGTACGAGGTAATTGAGGCAGCTACTGTATGTACAGTACCAGTCAAAGGTTTTGACACACCAACTCATTAAAGGCTTTTTCTTACTTTTTTAACTTTGTAGAATAATAGTGAAGACATCAAAACTATGAAATAAAACATTTGGAATCATGTAGTAACCAAAGAAGTGTTAAACAAATCAAAATATATTTTATAGTTTAGATTCTTCAAAGTAGCAACCCTTTGCCTTCATGACAGCTTTGCACACTCTTGGCATTCTCTCAACCAGTTTCATGAGGAATGCCTTTCCAGTTTTGAAGGTGTTCCACATATGCTGAGCACTTGTTGGCTGCTTTTCTTTCACTCTGCGGTCCAACTCATCGCAAAAAAATTGGATTGAGGTTGGGTGATTGTGGAGACCAGGTCATCTGATGCAGCACTCCATCACTCTCCTTCTCAGTCAAATAGCCCTTACACAGCCTGGAGGTTTGTTGGGTCATTGTCCTTTTGAAAAACAAATGATAGTCCCACTAAGCGCAAACCAGGTGGAATGGCATACTGCTGCAGAATGCTGTGTGCCTTGAATTCTAAATGAATCACAGTGTCACCAGCAAAGCACCCCAACCCCATCACACCTCCTCCTCCATATTTCACAGTGGTAAACCACACATGCGAAGATCGTCCGTTCACCTACTCTAGAACCAAAAATCTCACATTTGGACTCATCAGACCAAAGGACAGAATTCCACCAGTCTAATGTCTATTGCTCGTGTTTCTTGGCCCAACCAAGTCTCTTCTTCTTATTGGTGTCCTTTAGTAGAGGTTTCTTTGCAGCAATTCAACCATGAAGGCCTGATTCATGCAGTCACCTCTGAACAGTTGATGTTGAGATGTGTCTGTTACTTGAACTCTGTGAAGCATTTATGCAGTTTCTGAATCTGGTAACTAATGAACTTATCCTCTGCAGCTGAGGTAACTCCGGGTCTTTCTTGTCTGTGGCAGTCCTCATGAGAGCCAGTTTCATCATAGCGCTTAGTGGTTTTTGAGACTGCACTTGAAGAAACTTTCAAAGTTCTTGACATTTTCCTGCATTGACTGACCTTCATGTCTTAAAGTAATGATGGACTGTCATTTTTCTTTGCTTATGTGAGCTGTTCGTGCCATAATATGGACTTGGTCTTTTACCAAATAGGGCTATCTTCTGTACACCACCCCTACCTTGTCACAACGCAACTTATTGACTCAAACGCATTAAGAAGGAAAGGAATTCAACAAATTAACTTTTAACAAGGCACACCAGAGCGTGCAAAGCTGTCATCAAGGCAAGGGGTGGCTACTTTGATGAATCTAAAATATATTTAGATTTTGATGTGTTTAACAATTTTTTGATTACTACATGATTCCATATGTATTATTTCATAGTTTTGTTGTCTTCACTATTATTCTACAATGTAGAAAATAAAGAAAAACCCTTGAATGAGTACGTGTGTCCAATTTTGTGACTGGTACTGTACATATAGGGTAAAGTGATTAGGCAACAGGATAGTTAATAGACAGTAAAAGCAGCGTATGTGGTGAGTATGAAAGTGGGGTTTCGAGTGTGTGTGTTAGTGTGGGTGTGCGCGTGTTATCTGTGTGTGGGCGTATGTAGTGTGTGTGTGTGTCAATGTGTATGTTGGGGTGTCAGTGTAAGTATGTGTGAGTGTGTGGGTAGAGTCCAGAGTGTGTGCATAGAGTCAGTGCAAGAGAGTTAGTGCAAAACAAGGGTAAATTAAGCTAGCCATTTTTTAAGCTAGCCATTTTCCGGGTAGCCATTTCAGTAGCTTTTTAGCAGTCTTCTTTAGCAGTTTTATGGCTTGGGGGTAGAAACTGTTCAAGGTCCTATTGATTCCAGACTTGGGCCTGGAAGGTGTGGCAGAGGTGTTGTCGCTGTACAAAAAAGTATAATTTGCTACAAGTCTAACTTCTTTCTCATGAGATGCATATAGAGTGGCTTGCGAAAGTATTCACCCCCCTTGTGTGAATCCTTTTTCCTATTTTGTTGCCTTACAACCTGGAATAAAATTTATTTTGGGGGGGGGTTTGTATCATTTGATTTACACAACATGCCTACCACTTTGAATATGCTACATATGATTGATAGTGAAACAAACAAGAAATAAGACCAAAAAAAAGAAAACTTGAGCGTGCATAACTATCCCCCCCCCCCCCAAAGTAAATACTTTGTAGAGCCACCTCTTGCAGCAATTACAGCTGCAAGTCTCTTGGGGTATGTCTCTATAAGCTTGGCACATCTAGCCGCTGGGATTTTTGCCCATTCTTCGAGGAAAAACTGCTCCAGCTCCTTCAAGTTGGATGGGTTCCGCTGGTGTACAGCAATCTTTAAGTCATACCACAGATTCTAAATTGGATTGAGGTCTGGGCTTTGACTAGGCCATTCCAAGACATTTAAATGTTTCCCCTTAAACCACTTGAGCGTTGCTTTAGCAGTATGCTTAGGGGTCATTGTCCTGCTGGAAGGTGAACCTCCGTCCCAGTCTCAAATCTCTGGAAGACTGAAACAGGTTTCCCTCAATAATTTCCCTGTATTTAGTGCCATCCATCATTCCTTCAATTCTGACCAGTTTCTCAGTCCCTGCCGATGAAAAACATTGCCACAGCATGATGCTGCCACCACCATGCTTCACTGTGGGGATGGTGTTCTCGGGGTGATGAGAGGTGTTGGGTTTGCGCTAGACATAGTGTTTTCCTTAATGGCCAAAAAGCTCAATTTTAGTCTCATCTAACCAGAGTTCCTTCTTCCATATGTTTGGGGAGTCTCCCACATGCCTTTTGGCAAACACCAAACGTTTGGTGTTTGCTTATTTTTTCTTTAAGCAATGGCTTTTTTTCTGGCCACTCTTCTGTAAAGCCCAGCTCTGTGGAGTGTATGGCTTGAAGTGGTTTCACACCTTGATCTGTTTCACCTGTCCTCGTTATTGTCTTCACCCCCTCCAGGTGTTGCTTGTTTTCCCCCAGTGTATTTATCTCTGTGTTTCCTGTCTCTATGGGCAAGTTTGTCTTGTGTGTTCCAAGTCAACCAGGGTTTTTTTCCCGTACTCCTGCCTTTGCTATTCTCCTTTTTCTAGTCCACACGGTTTTGACCCTTGCCTGCCTGACCATTCTGCCTGCCTTGACCTCGAGCCTGTCTGCCATTCTGTACCTCCTGGAATCTGATCTGGTTTTGACCTCTTGCCTGTCCACGACCATTCTCTTGCCTACTCCTTTTGGATTCATTAAACATCTTAAACTCCAAACATCTGCCTCCTGTGTCTGCATTTGGGTCTCGCCTTGTGTCATGATAAGTGGTCCTATAGACAGGTACTCCAACCTCCACTGTGGAGCTTTGCAGCTCCTTCAGGATTCTCATTGGTCTCTTTGTTGCCTCTCTGATTAATGCTGTCTGTGAGTTTTAGCAGGTGGCCCTCTCTTGGCAGGTTTGTTGTGGTGCCATTTTCTTTAAGAAAATGTATAATGGATTTAATGGTGCTCCGTTTATGATATTTTTTATAACCCAATCCTGATCTGTACTTCTCCACACCTTTGTCCCTGACCTGTTTTGAGACCTCCTTGGTCTTCATGGTGCCGCTTGCTTGGTGGTACCCCTTGCTACGTGGTGTTGCAGACTCTGGGGCCTTTCAGAAATCATGTGACAGATCATGTGACACTTAGATTGCACACAGGTGGACTTTAGTTATCTAATTATGTGACTTCTGAAGGTAATAAGTTGCACCAGATCTTATTTAGGGACTTCATAGCAAAGGGGGTGAATACATATGCACATACAACTTTTCAGTTAACATCTTAGGGAGCGGCTCCCGAGGTGACGGTTTTGGAGAGTCTGGCGTGCCCAAAGTAAAATGCCTTCCACTCAGACCCAGAAAATAGGATATGCACATAATTAGTACTATTGGATAGGAAACACTATGAAGTTTCTAAAAGTGTTAACACAATGTCTGTGAGTATAACCAAATGGATATAGCAGGTGAAAACCCGAGGAATTTCTGTCCTGGAAAAAGTGTTTTTGACACATTGCCTCATTTTGAACCCCTCCCTATTGAAAACAGCCATTTCTGGGAGTAAGATTGCAGTACCTATTGCTTCCACTGGATGTCAACAGTCTCTAGACAGTGTTTGGTTATGTTTAGTTGCTCTGGTTGGTAATAGAAGAAGAATTTCGAACTAGTCATCGGATGTAAACAGAAGAGGAAGCGCGTTCACGGGCTTGCGCGTGCTGTGTTTTTTTCCTTTCCTATCGTCCAGTTTATAATACGGTTGAAATATTATAGTAAGCACCCCACCACTCCGTAAGTAGTTAACCAGATTTGTGGAGGTCTACAATTTTTCTTTGCTGATTTATTTAGATTTTCCCATGATGTCAAGCAAAGAGGGACTGAGTTTGAAGGTAGGCCTTGAAATGCATCCACAGGTACACCTCCAATTGACTCAATTAGCCTATCAGAAGCTTCTAAAGCTATAACACAATTTTCTGGAATTTTCCAAGCTGTTTAAAGGCACAGTCAACTTAGTGTATGTAAACTTCTGACCCACTAGAATTGTGATACAGTGAATTATAAGTTAAATTATCTGTCTGTAAACAATTGTTGGAAAGATTACTTGTATCATGCACAAAGTAGATGTCCTAACCGACTTGCCAAAACTATAGTTTGTTAACAAGAAATGTATGGAGTGGTTGAAAAACTAGTTTTAATGACTCCAACCTAAGTGTATGTAAACTTCCAACTTCAACTGTATTAAATGTACATATATGACTTGCATCCTTGGCACAAAGTTTTATTATATTCTACTCAATTCATAGGCTTCATTAATGTCAATCAGACTGTTTTGAAATTGATACAACTGGCTATGATAGCTGAGGTTCATAGCTAGGTTCTGAACTAATATGTATACCAAATGTTTTATGGTCAATACACAGACTGGCTACATAGCTAACTACACATCCATAGACATACAGGTTTTTTTTATTCTCCATTGCACAATAAGCAAGCAAATATTTAGCTCGCTACGTTACTTCATCTATCTGCATAGCGTGGCAAATATCAGCAAGGCAAGCTTAAAAAATGGTACAATCAATTTGCAGTATATGCTTTAGCTAGCTAACGTTCTTTACATCCACTGTTTCACAAGACGACAGCCTGGTTTGCTGGTTGTTTCAGGAGCACCTAAAACATGAAACAATCAGAATTACAATTTCATACTCATGTCACAACACCCATAAAGCTAGTCAGCTAGCTTGCTAAATCGCAATTTTTGTAAATGTACTTTATGACAAAAAAATATGCATAATCCTCTCAACTGTAATTTTTTTTGCATGATTCATTGTGACGTTATAATCACTTACAATTGCTTCCGTCGTAGTATTTTTGTCAGCCGTCTTTGCTGAAGAAAGTCTCCAGCCTTGGGTCGCGTAGTGTCAAATTTGTCATGGGAAACACTCGATATGATTGGTCATCGCCCAGCGGTCGCCGCTGGTGATTTGCATAAAGTTGGGAAAAGTTTCTATTTTTCACCGCATCCCACGCCAAAGGTCCCCGTTAAATCCGCTTTTTACCGCTTTCCTTCCATTGAAAATGGTGTTTACCGCACGGCACCGCGTGCTGGTGAACACCGGGCAATAAGTTTCGACTACATAAAAGGACCCGCGCAAAATAAAGGCAAAAAAGGCGAAGGTAGCTAGCGCTAAAGCTAAGGGAGTGGTTGTCATTACGAATGACTAATTATGCCAAAAACAAAGTA
Source organism: Brachymystax lenok tsinlingensis (assembly GCA_030435695.1). NCBI lineage: Eukaryota > Metazoa > Chordata > Actinopteri > Salmoniformes > Salmonidae > Brachymystax > Brachymystax lenok. The sequence continues at coordinate 20,268,836 of CM059805.1, forward strand.
TTCCCCTAACACAGAAAAACGACTGAGAGATGGAGTTCACAAAAACACTTGGACAAGATGGAAACTACGGTGACTGTTAATGTTTGCTAACAACTTAGCTAGCTAGCTAGCATAGACACGTTCATAACGTGTCTATGCTAGCTAGTTCATAACATGTTTCCACGGCACTAGCGCCAAAGTTCATGAAGCTAGCTAGGTTAAGAAGTTATACATTATCTTGTCATTTAGAGGTAATGTTAGTTAAAGTCAAGTTAACTCGCTGGCGAACTGGATTGATGATTTAGCTAGCTAGTAGATCATCTTAAGTAGCTACTGTCACCCAGTTAGCCCAGAACACTGAACTGATCGCCGATTGTCGCTTTCTCTGAGACAGACATGCTCACAATCCTAATCTGCCAAATTACTTTTCAGTTGGGGAATTTCTAGAACCTTGACAGATCTCGGATGTAGTAAGGAAAGAAACACTTAAATGTGAGTACTCATCTTTGATAGGACTGCCACAGTTGTTATAGTGCTGTATAAAGTTGATATGATGTTCATTAAGAACATTTTTATTATGTGTATTTTACACATTGTCATTTACAGGACTTGCTAGAGACACAAAATGAATTAGAGGACCAGAGACACGCAGCTGTCTTCCCAGTGGCTGAGGTGAGTGGGAACTATATAAGACTCAGCAAAAAAGGAAACGTCTCTTTTTCAGGACCCTTTCTTTCAAAGGTAATTCGTAAAAATCCAAATAACTTTAAAGATCTTCATTGTAAAGGGTTTAAACACTGAACAATTAATGAACATTCACCTGTGGAACTGTCGTTATGACACTAAGAGCTTACAGACGGTAGGCAATTAAGGTCACAGTTATGAAAACTTAGGACACTAAAGAGGCCTTTCAACTGACTCAGAAAAACCCCACAAGAAAGATGCACAGGGTCCCTCCATGAACGTGCCTTAGGCATGCTGCAAGGAGGCCTGAGGACTGCAGATGTGGCCAGGGCAATAAGTTGCAATGTCCATACTGTGAGACGTCTAAGACAGTGCTACAGGGAGACAGGACGGACAGCTGATCGTCCTCGCAGTGGCAGACGACGTGTAACAACACCTGCACAGGATCGGTACATCCGAACATCACACCTGTGGGACAGGTACAAGATGGCAACAACAACTGCCCGAGTTACACCAGGAACGCACAATCCCTCCATCAGTGCTCAGACTGTCCGCAATAGGCTGAGAGAGGCTGGACTGAGGGCTTGTGGGCCTGTTGTAAGGCCAGTCAATACATAATTGACTGGTTTTCCTGATCAGTTCAATATGGGGGTTTTACCACAGGGGCAACTAGTATTTATCCTGGTCTCTCGATCTCTCTCTCTTTGTCTGTCTTTATTCATCTCAATCTCTTTTTATACCCCCACCCCTTCTCTTTTTTTCACATGAGTGAGAGCAGAGTAAATCCTTGATATGATAACATAAGGTCTCTGTTGTGGCCCCTTGGTAGACTGGCATTATACATCATTGTAGCTTATCCAAAACAGTCAAATATGTTGGCATTAGAACAGGATCTCTCTCTCTCTCATGAGTGAGAGCAGAGGAAATCCTTGATATGATAACATTATTGGCATGTTTTTGTATGAGTTGTTCATTTCTTTCTTACCAAGGATACTGATGAGATTGTCAGTGATGGAGAAATGCCAAACCAAACACCGGATCATATAGCAACACACGGTTGTATGGTTGTGGACTGTGCCTATGGTTGTGGACTGTGCCGACAACCTGGGGTGCAACACATAAGGGGAAATTGAACGTCAAGGGGTTTAAACATGTTTAGATGAGACACCGAATGACAGAGATCCCCAAACCAATAGGGAGAAATAGCTGAGACTGAAGGCCAGGCTATATTGGGCATAAAAGGCTCATCTGCCATTTTTGGTTTACCTAAGTTTTATTTGATCAATGGAATGTTACCTGACTACATGCACTGTGTGTTACTTGGCGTGTGAGACAGACGGCCACTTTATGGATTGATTCTAAGATCTATGCACATGGGTCTTCCAAATGGACAATGACCCCAAGCAAACTTCCAAAGTTGTGGCAATATGGCTTAAGGACAACAAAGTCACAGTATTGGAGTGGCCATCACAAAGCCCTGACCTCAATCCTATAGAAAATTTCTGGGCAGAACAGGAAAAGTGTGCGAGCAAGGAGGCCTACAAACCTGACTCAGTTACACCAGCTCTGTCAGGAGGAATGGGCCAAAATTCACCCAACTTACTGTGGGAAGCTTGTAGAAGGCTACCCGAAATGTTTGAAACAAGTTTAAAAAAATTAAGGCAATGCTACCAAGTACTAATTGAGTGTATGTAAACTTCTGACCCACTGGGAATGTGATCAAAGAAATAAATAGTAAAAAATAGTAAAAAATAAAAATCATTCATTCTACTATTATTCTGACATTTCACATTCTTAAAATAAAGTGGTGATCCTAACTGACCTAAGACAGGGAATTTTTACTAGGATTAAATGTCAGGAATTGTTTAAATAAGTATTTGGCCAAGGTGTATGTAAACTTCCGACTTCAACTGTATATTCACTGATCATGTACTCTACTTTGGCAAATAGACGTACAGTTAAGGTATGAATGTCTTTGAGATAGTTTTTCAGTTATATCCAATACCAGGTGTATCAAATTCCAGTCTTTGAATGATGCTGTGTCTGCATGTATGTAGTACAATTATACACTTCAACAATGTTTACCAGTCATGGTCCTGGGACATCAGTGGTTTCACATTGTAACTATGCAATAGACTAGAAACATGATTTAAGTAGTTAACTACTTAGGGAGCAGTGGGGCGCTATTTGTGTCATTCTCAAAACTTTTGGCCACGACTGTATAAGATGTATAAACTGAAGGTAGAAGCCTGTGTTATTGTTTATTAGTTTACCCCAATTAGGGGAAGGGTGGTAGGGTTTGCAAGGAATAATAAAGGTTTGTTCTAAAAAAAGTAGGTATGTCTATATATATATATATATATATATATATATATATATATATATGTATATATATGTATGTATGTGTGTGTGTGTGTGTGTAAATGTATGCATATGTGCATGTATATGGATATATATATATATATATTTACCCCCAAAAATATATATGCGGGATTGGAAATGATGCAGACAATTTCATTGATGGAAGCAACAATCTTTCCGCAATATTAAGCTGATCCACCCTCCGCCCCCCCCAAAAAATAAAAATAATAAATAAATAGAGTATGTGTGTGCGCGCACATGTGTTTGTTAATATCTGCTAGCTCTTAAAGAGTGTTCAACAGGAATCTGTGTGTGTGGCCTCACATGGTGTCCACACTAAGTGGCTGCAGAGTACTTTATACTGAAAAACACGAGGACAAACAATATAGCGTAGTTATAGAAATAATTAAGTGTCTTACTATTCTCCATGGTTGGCCCATTCTTTGCAGGTAGAAGGAGCCACAGTTATACACCTGACCCTGCTTACTGCACAACACAATCCATCGATCAGATTGATACATAAGTGTGTAGGTGTGGGTTATAGGGTGTCTAATTGTTCTACATTTTTTCAATATGGGTGACTTAATATGAATAACTGCAGTTGACATAGCTAAGTAAATGGAAGAAAACTCTTATTGCAGTGCCCTACACGGTAACTGTAGGCAATCCTTTTGAAGGCTTTTTTACAGACAGAAATACTCAGTTTTTTCAGTTGTCCGGGTGGCTGATCTCAGACGATCCCGCAGGTGAAGAAGCTGGATGTGGAGGTCTTGGGCTGGCATGGTTACACGTGGTCTGCGATTGTGAGGCCGGTTGGACGTACTATCAAATTCTCTAAAATGACATTTGTGAGAGAAATGAACATTCAATTCTCTGGTAACAGCTCTGGTGGTCAGTCCTGCAGTGAGCATGCCAATTACACGCTCTGTGGCAATGTGTTGTGTGACAATACTGCACATTTGAGTGGCCTTTTATTGTCCCCCGCACAAGGTGCACCTGTGTAACGATCATGCTGTTTAATCAGCTTCTTGATATGCCACACCTGTCAGGTGGATGGATTATCTTGGCAAAGGAGAAATTCTCACTAACAGGGATGTAAACAAATTTGTGCACATTTCTGAGAAATAAGCATTTTGTGTATGTGGAACATTTCTGGGATCTTTCATTTCAGCTCATGAAACATGGGACCAACCCTTTACATGTTGCGTTTGTATTTTTGTTTGGTATTTATAGCCCGACTGTCACGATCTCCTGAAGGGACAGACCAAGGCGCAGCGATGCTTCCAGTATACATTTTTATTTATCCACGTAACTGGGCAAAAACAACAAAAATGAAAACGAAGATCGTGATGCTGAACATAACTACACATATAACAAGCTATGTACAAACAATAACCCACCAACCCCTAGTGAAAACTACAAACATATATATGGTTCCGAATTAGAGGTAACGACACATAGCTGCCTCTAATTGGGAACCATTATCCCAACATAGAAACACAACACCTAGAACAGAAAAAACCCTACACTAAAACAAAACTAAACACGCCAGCCTGTCAAAATCAGGCCTGAACGTGACACCGACCCCCTTGCAGCCAAAGGTAAGGCTTAGTTTTATTACTGCTACAATATTGTCCCTCTTGTGTTCAATGAACAGTGATTGTCAGCATCACCCATATTGTCATTCATAAGATACCCAGAAGTCAGAAGAAGACATCCACTGAATAGTTCCTTAACTTGTTAGGGAGTGGCAGCTGAGGGGTCGGTTTTGGAGAGCCTGGCGTGCCCAAAGTAAAATGCCTCCCATTCAGGCCCAGAAAATAGGATATGCACATATTTAGTACCATTGTGTGTTAACCATTTGTCTGTGAGTGAAACAGAACGCATATGGCAGGCGAAACCCCGAGGAATTTCTGTCCTGGAAAAAGTGGTTTTGACAGAGTGCCTCATTGGGAACCCCTCCCTCATAAAATGACCATATAAGGGCATATGAATGCAGTACCCATCGCTTCCTTTAGATGTCAACAGTCTTGAGACAGTGTAAAATTTCATTTTGGATGAATTAGACCAGAGAATAAGAGCAAACCAGGAAGTGACCTTTTTATGTAAACAGTACCCAGTGCTTGTTCCCGAGAAGGCGCGCAGTGTCTTTTTTACCGTCTTTATCGATCAGTTTATTTTCCGGTTGATTTATAATAGTAAATATACGTAAAAGTGTTCCTAAGGATACATTTAAAACTATGTTTGATTGTTCTTGGACAAGTTTATAGGTATAAGATGAACGAGTTTGAGTCACGTTTCAATGGACTAGTGGAGGCTGTCGTTTCTGATTGTAACGCGCGAACCAAATGGAGGATTTATGGATAAAATACATTACTTTTTCTAACAAAAGAACCTTGGATTGTCTTCGTTGGACACTTAGGATGACCTCAGCAGAAGTTCTTCAACAGGTAATTGATTTGTTTTCGCTGTGAAATGTGTTATGTGTGTGCCATGATGGCTAATCGATTCATGGCTATGGGAGAAATATGTAAGGTGCTACCCTCAAACAATCAAATGTGCTGCTTTCGCCGTAAAGCCTTTTTGAAATCTGATAATGCTGTGATATTGCCAAGAAACAGAGCTTTTGATGAGTATGGAACACTTGTATATTGGTGGATGTTTAATAATTCAACTTTTGGATTTTGAATTTGGCGCCTTACATTTTACCTGGTAGTGTCAGGAGCAGGCCGCTAGCGCCCCAGCAATCCCTGAGAGGTTTACCGGTCATCAGACAGCGTTTAATTCATCCACTGTGTTCATGAGCTTAAGGATGATGTTTAGGATGATGTCATATTTCTTTATCACCAGTATACGCCCTCACCATTCTGTTGTTGGGTACACCAAGGTTGCTTCCAACACAGAAAAGATTATTTTTAACATACTTATTAAAAAGAAATTGGGGGAAGTAAAACTATTTCACTCATATTGTAATTAATTATATGTCATATTTCATATAAACCTGGAAACACTGTTACTTTAAACATGGCATCTATACAGTAGGCCTATTTCTCAATCTAGCTGGCACTATACTACACTTGTGGAAAAATTTCAGGGAAATATTAACCAAGGGCTATCATCTTTGTTTGGTACAGATTTGTTTTTTGAAATAAAAGATTTCCCGCACTGTAGACACTGTATTAGTGACTGTTTGGCATTATCATCAGGGAATCGTCATATGTTAACAAAGATGTTATACTTAACAGGTTTCCTGTCTCTTCAACATCCTTTCCCTTATAATGGACCAATTAAATTTGTATATAATTTTGTATATAATGATATACAAATTATATACAAAACTCATAACTGACAATAACATTTTATTTACAATGAATATATAAATATACTACAGTATATGTTTCTTATAGTAATTGTCGTGGGGTTTTATATGATGATTTATAAAAACAATATCAAACATTTCTTTTGTAGAGGTTACATGATCAGAACATACACTTTTCTTATAATACCCATAGAGGACACATATAAATCATATATTTTGTCTCATATGCAATGTCATACAATAACTTTGTAGGAAAATCACCACAATCATGTATTCAGTTGTGTTTGCCACGTAAGGCATATAAGTTGACACATATACAAATACACCAATGACATATAAGGCAAAACAGATACATTTTTTGATATAATTTTCTGCCATACAAGATAGATACATTGAGGGAAAAAAGTATTTGATCCCGTGCTGATTTTGTACGTTTGTCCACTGAGAAAGAAATGATCATTCTATAATTTTAATGGTAGGTTTATTTGAACAGAATAACAACAACAAAAATCCAGAAAAACGCATGTGAAAAATGTTATAAATTGATTTGCATTTTAATGAGGGAAATAAGTATTTGACCCCCTCTCAATCAGAAAGATTTCTGGCTCCCAGGTGTCTTTTATACAGGTAACGAGCTGAGATTAGGAGCACACTCTTAAAGGGAGTGGTTCCTAATCTCAGCTCGTTACCTGTATAAAAGACACCTGTCCACAGAAGCAATCAATCAATCAGATTCCAAACTCTCCACCATGGCCAAGACCAAAGAGCTCTCCAAGGATGTCAGGGACAAGATTGTAGACCTACACAAGGCTGGAATGGGCTACAAGACCATCGCCAGTGCAGCTTGGTGAGAAGGTGACAACAGTTGGTGCGATTATTCGCAAATGGAAGAAACACAAAAGAACTGTCAATCTCCCTCGGCCTGGGGCTCCATGCAAGATCTCACCTCGTGGAGTTGCAATGATCACGAGAACGGTGAGGAATCAGCCCAGAACTACACGGGAGGATCTTGTCAATGATCTCAAGGCAGCTGGGACCATAGTCACCAAGAAAACAATTGGTAACACATTACGCCGTGAAGGACTGAAATCCTGCAGCGCCTGCAAGGTCCCCCTGCTCAAGAAAGCAGGGGGAAGTTTGCCAATGAACATCTGAATGATTTAGAGGACAACTGGGTGAAAGTGTTGTGGTCAGATGAGACCAAAATGGAGCTCTTTGGCATCAACTCAACTCGCCGTGTTTGGAGGAGGAGGAATGCTGCCTATGACCCCAAGAACACCATCCCCCCTGTCAAACATGGAGGTGGAAACATTATGCATTGGGTGTGTTTTTCTGCTAAGGGGACAGGACAACTCCACTGCATCAAAGGGACGATGGACGGGGCCATGTACCGTCAAATCTTGGGTGAGAACCTTCCCTAAGCCAGGGCATTGAAAATGGGTCGTGGATGGGTATTCCAGCATGACAATGACCCAAAACACATGGCCAAGGCAACAAAGGAGTGGCTCAAGAAGAAGCACATTAAGGTCCTGGAGTGGCCTAGCCAGTCTCCAGACCTTAATCCCATAGAAAATCTGTGGAGGGAGCTGAAGGTTCGAGTTGCCAAACGTCAGCCTCGAAACCTTAATGACTTGGAGAAGATCTGCAAAGAGGAGTGGGACAAAATCCCTCCTGAGATGTGTGCAAACCTGGTGGCCAACTACAAGAAACGTCTGACCTCTGTGATTGCCAATAAGGGTTTTGCCACCAAGTACTAAATCATGTTTTGCAGAAGGGGTCAAATACTTATTTCCCTCATTAAAATGCAAATCAATTTATAACATTTTTCACATGCGTTTTTCTGGATTTTTTGTTGTTGTTATTCTGTCTCTTACTGTTCAAATAAACCTACCATTAAAATTATAGACTGCTCATTTCTTTGTCAGTGGGCAAACGTACAAAATCAGCAGGGGATCAAATACTTTTTTCCCTCACTGTATATATTTTTTCAAGATGGCGCAGCAGTAGGACGTGTGTATCTGTCTTTGTCTTTTGTCTTTTCCTGTGTAAATAGCCGGTCCTTTTCATATATATATCTTAATCTCACTTTCTATCTAAGAACTAAATATACTTTCCTGCAACCCGCCTCACCCAATGTGGTACGGATCTGCTATTTTTATTCCTTATAACTGGAACTTCCATCAGGAGCTGGCCAGCTAACTAGCTACTAGTCTTTGTAAGCCACGGCTAGCAGTCCTCCCATTTTTTCCCCGTCATCAACCAGCCTTAGCTGCGTCTGCACAGTGCGATATCAACCAAGAGCATATCGGACTCTTTCTTTCTACCATATCACCGGATTCCTGCCGCTCTGGATCATTACACCGGATCATTACTCCGGATCATCGCAGTTAGCTAGCTGCAAACGAGTGGCTACAGTCAGCTAACACCTCTGTCCCGAAGCAAGCACCAGCTAGCCTCGAGCTAGGCCCATATACCAGCTAATTCTAGAGCTACAATACCTCCTTTGCCAATTGGCCTGGACCCTTTATTGTCGACACAGAGTCCCGCCGATCCATCACAACTGGACTGCCGACGTGAACGCCCAATGTGATCTCAACAGGCTATTCTGTTACGATGTCGCTGAAGAACCAGCTACTAGCCCGGCCGGCTAGCTTTTCTGAACGCTGTGTCCCCTGCTCGCCTAGCATAGTAGTGACTACCGAACAGCACCCTGACTCACCTATTGCTGCTCTTTTGACTCTATGATCACTCGGCTACACAGCTGATGCCCCATGGACTGTTTCAATAACACGGTACCTCATTTTGTTCACCTGTCGGCCCCAGCCTCGAACTCAGGTCCTGCATGTACTCAGGTCCACTCCTATTCCCCAGGCGCTATCATTTGTTGACTTCTGTAACCGTAAAAGCCTTGGTTTCATGCATGTTAACATCAGAAGCCTCCACCCTAAGTTTTTTTTTCTCACTGTTTTAGCACACTCTGCCAACCCTGATGTCCTAGCCGTGTCTGAATCCTTGCTTAGGAAGGCCAAAAAAAATTCAGAAATGTCCATCTCCAACTACAACATGCATGTTCAAGATAGAACTGCCAAAGGGGGTGGAGTTGCAATCTACTGCAGAGATAGCCTGCAGAGTTCTGTCATGCTATCCAGGTCTGTGCCCAAACATTTCAAGCTTCTACTTTTAAAAATCCACCATTCCAGAAACAAGTCTCTTACTGTTGCCGCTTGTTATGGAACCCCTCAGCCCCCCGGCTGTGCATTATTTGCCCCCAATATCTTCAGAGTTTGTACTGTTAGGTGACCTAAACTGGTATATGATTAACACCCCGGCTGTCCCACAATCTAAGCTAGATGCCCTCAATCTCCCACAAATGATCATGGAACCTACCAGGTACAACCCGAAATCCGTAAACACGGGCACCCTCATAGATATCATCCTGACCAACCTGTCCTCTAAATACACCTCTGCTGTCTTCAACCAGGATCTCAGCGATCACTGCCTCATTGCCTGCGTCCGTAATGGGTCCGCGGTCAAACGACTACAACTCATCACTGTCAAACGCTCCCTAAAACACTTCAGCGAGCAGGCCTTTCTAATCGACATGGCCCGGGTATCCTGGAAGGATATGGACCTCATTCCTTCAGTAGAGGATGCCTGGTTATTCTTTAAAAGTGCTTTCCTCACCATCTTAACACCCTTTTAGGGCTAGGCGTCCCACTAGTGGGACAACTTCAGTTGAAACTGGAGGGCGCGCAATTCAAATAAATAATCCTAAAAAGTATGGATATTAAACATTTAGGTACATATAAGTGTCTTATATTGGTTAAAAGCTTAAATTATTGTTAATCTATCTGCACTGTCTGATTTACAGTAGCTATTACAGTGAAAGCATGCCATGTGATTGTTTGAGGATGGTGCACCACATCAAAATATTTTTCCATCGGCACAGGTTTCATAAATTCACAAATAGTGATTAAATATTCACTTACTTTTTGAAAATCTTCCTCTGATTTTTCATCCAAAGGGTCCCAGCTATAACATGTAGTGTCGTTTTGTTAGATAAAATCTTTCTTTATATCCTAAAAAGTCAGTTTAGTTGGCGCCATCGATTTGAGTAATCCACTCGTTCTACATGCAGAGAAAGGAATCACAAAAATCTACCCCTAAACTTTGTTTCAACAAGTCATAATACGTTTCTATTTACTCCTCAGATACCCTAAAATGTAATCAAACTATAATATTTATTACGGAAAGAAGTATGTTCAATAGGAAACCGACATTATCCTAACATTTCTACAAACTTCAAAGTGTTTTCTTTCCAATGGTACCAATTATTTGCATATCATGGCTTCAGGGCCTGAGCCCACGTCATTCAGGCAGAAATGGAGAAAAAAGGTGCTTAGCCCTAAGAAGCATGTACCATTCAAAAAATGTAGAACTAAGAACAGATATAGCCCTTGGTTCACTCCAGACCTGACTGCCCTTACATCCTGTGGCGTACTGCATTAGCATCGAATAGTTCCCGCGATATGCAACTTTTCAGGGAAGGTAGGAACCAATATACACAGGCAGTTAGGAAAGCAAAGACTCTCTTTTTCAAACAGAAATGTGCATCCTGTAGCACAAACTCCAAAAAGATCTGGGAAACTGTAAAGTCCATGGAGAATAAGAGCACCTCCTCCCAGATGCCCACTGCACTGAGGCTAGGAAACACTGTCACGACTGATAATCAAGAATTTCAATAAGCATTTTCTACGGTTGGCCATGCTTTCCACCTGGCTACCCCTACCCCGGTCAACAGCTCTGCACCCCCCATAGAAACTTGCCCAAGCCTCCCCCATTTCTCCTTCACCCAAATCCAGATAGTTGATGTTCTGAAAGAGCAGCAAAATCTGGACCCCTACAAATCAGCTGGGCTAGACAATCTGGACCCTCTCTTTCTAAAATGATCCGCCGCAATTGTTGCAACCCCTATTACTTCCTTCAAGTTCTCTGCTGACAATGACTGGAACGAATTGCAAAAATCTATAGTATGGGAGGGGCCTAAGCACACACCCCTGAGGGGCCCCTGTGTTGAAGGTCAGCGTGGCAGATGTGTTGTTGCCTACCCTCACCGCCAGCGGGCAGTCCATCAGGAAGTCCAGGATCCAGTTAGGAAGTGTTCAGTCCCAGGGCCCTGAGCTTGGTGATGAGTTTGGAGGGGACTATGGTGTTGAATGCTGTACTCAAGTGAATGAGAATTGGAGTGGGTCCAGAGTGTCTGGGATGATTGTGTTGATGTGAGCCATGACCAGCCTTTCAAAGCATTTCATGGATATAGTGAGTGCTATGGGGCGATAGTCATCTAGGCAGGTTACCTTGGCATTCTTGTGCACTGGGACTATGGTGGTCTGCTTGAAACAAGTTGGTATTACAGGGATAGGTTGAAAATGTCAGTGAAGACACTTGCCAGCTGGTCAGCACATGCTCTGAGTACACATCTTGGTATTCCGTCTGGCCCAGCAGCCTTGCGAATGTTAACCTGTTTAAAGGTCTTACTCACATCAGCTGTGGAGCGTGAGATCACACAGTCATCCAGAACAGCCCTTTGCTCTCATGCATGTGTAGCATGGTTCGTTCTGCGTTGTGTACTTTAATGAGGACACTGCCACAACTGGATATTTTCTTGTTGGATTTGTATTTGTTCTGCGCACGAAGAGACAACACACAATGTGGTAGCCCTTGGTGCAGTCACAGCTCTCAGGCACCTTTCTAACTGAAGGTCAGGCAAGAGAGAGACCAAAAATAAATAACAGGTGCTGCGTGCACACATTCAGTGCACAACAACACTCAATACAAGTAAAATGATATGCAACATAATTCGGACAAAATAAAATACATACCTGCGCACAAAGAGACAACGCACAATATGTTAGCACTTGGCGCAGTCACAGCTCTCAGGCACCTGCACGAGCACATGGAAACTCACTCAAACACTGTCCCAAGTATCCACAAGTTACAATAGGTACCCACAAGTTGCAATAGGTACCATAGCTAACGAGCTCAATAAAACTTTTTAACATACAATATGTACAGTATAAATATTTAACAAAACTTGTACAACCATAACAGCACATTGTGTAACATTACCACAGTTTTATATTGAAAAATAGCGGAGCCAAGGACAACATACCTTGCTAACTGAAGGTCAGGCAAGAGAGAACAATAGGAGGGTACAGTAACAAGATACCTCACGATGGACCAAACCAAAATATACAAAAATTTTCCAGTCAAGTGTATTTACAATGTAGATATGAAAAAGTGTTTGCACACAAAAAAATAACATTAGCTATGCAGCTGTAATGAAATAAGAAGCACACTGAATTATTATTATTATTATCAAATCATTAACATCCCCTCTTGACCTGGCCTATTTGAACTGGTCCTTGTGTGCAACTTGGTGCATAATCTAGGGGAACAACATTACACTGCTGCACATGGTTCAGTGTTGCTTGCCTCGTAGCGAGCATAGAAGGCATTTAGCTCATCTGGTAGGCTTCTGTTGCAGGGAAGTTTGCGTCTGGGTTTCCATTTGTAATCCGTGATAGTTTGCAAGCCCTGCACATCCGTCAACTGTCGGAGCCAGCATCGATCTTAGTCCTTTATTTGATGCTTCACCTGTTTGATTGCTCGTCAGGTCGTAGTGGAATTTCTTATAAGCGTCTGGATTAGTGTCCCCTTCCTTAAAAGCGGCAGGATCAGACCTTAAAGATAGAATCCTTAGTTGCTACATATATTTTTGGACTTTAATGATAAACCCATTGATTCTTGGAGAATATAACTTATAAATGTCATACCTCATCAGAACCCAAAATATAAGCTAAACTAGTTTTACTCCAATGTTTGTAAACAGCGTTAATGTAAACAGACACTGTACAGCCTCAAAACATGATTAGAACTCACATTTTTATATCCTGGATGGTCATCCCTTGCATCCATAGGTCTGTCTATGATTTTGAGAGTGGTTACATTTCTCCAGGCCCACCCCTCATCTTTTTACCAAAACAGAGACGGTGTGACTGCTTTGTTATTGTTTCAATTAAGGACACTAGCGTTTTTATTATTGTCACCGGAGAGTTGAAAGGTTTGATCACAGTTAGAATGCATATATCTCAGTTCATCCTTTGATCATAGCTAGATTTTCCCGAGGCAATATGGTTTGTATCTCTTCCTCTGGCAGAACTCCTACAAAATTCTAGCACACTCCTCTTAGGTAATGTAGTATTTATGAGTTTGTGGAAGCTAGTAGCACTGCAGATGAACAGATATTATATATTTGTAATATATCTATGTAATACTTTTTGCATATCTACATGTAATAACTCTTGCATATCACTAGGTAAACACATGGCCTAAATTCAGAAGTTATGATGGGTGAAGCCTTTGAGTTTTTTTATATAAATCAAATCAAAGTTTATTTGTCACGTGCGCTGAATACAACAGGTGAAAATCTTACTTACAAGCCCTAACCAACAGTGCAATTTTTAAGTAAAAAATAGGTATTAGGTGAACAATAGATAAGTAAAGAAATAAAAGCAACAGTAAAAAGACAGTGAAAAATAACAGTGGCGAGGCTATATACAGTAGCGAGGCTATGACAGTAGCGAGGCTATATACAGGCACCAGTTAGTCAGGCTAGTTTAGGTAGTATGTACATGTAGGTATGGTTAAAGTCACTATGCATATATGATAAACAGAGAGTTGCAGCAGCGTAAAATACGGGTTGGGGGTGGACACAATGCAAATAGTCCTGGTATCCATTTGATTACCTTTTACAGGAGTCTTATGGCTTCTGGGTAAAAGCTGTTGAGAAGCCTTTTGGTACCGCTTGCAATGCGTTAGTAGAGAGAACAGTCTATGACTGGGGTGGCTGGGGTCTTTGACATTTTTTAAGGCCTTCCTCTGACAACGCCTGGTGTAGAGGTCCTGGATGGCAGGCAGCTTAGCTTAGTGATGTACTGGGCCGTACACACTACCCTCTGTGGTGCCTTGCGGTCGGAGGGCAAGCAGTTGCCGTACCAGGCAGTGATGCAACCAGTCAGGATGCTCTCGATGTTGCAGCTATAGAACCTTTTGATGATCTGAGGACCCATGCCAAGTCCTCTGCTAAGTACATCTGAGAGTAGCCATTTAGTTTAGGCTGTCTGTACTCTCACAAACCAACAAATGAGTATCATGTTCTTAGAGGCATGTTTCACACTGTCCAAACAATTGCAGAGGGTGTCGGAGTCAAAGGAAATATTGACACAGTCAGAAAAAGTACAACCATTTTACAGAGCAGAAGCAGAAGTATGACAAAATGTGTGCAATTATCTTTTTCACAGTACATGGAGTATCAATACTAGCATAATCAAATGTAAAATGCCCATGAGGTCTGGGCTATGAATAATCATATTACAGCAGAGGGAATAAATGTGTATTGTTGCTACTGATGAAAGGTCACTTTGTGACGCATGTTTTCAATTTATTTTTTTTTGCAAAGAAAGGTGTGCGTGTGAGCAATAACGCAAATTAAATATATATTGCCATTCAATTCCATTGTGCATGCAACTCTTTATGTAAAAAAAGGCCCTGCACCTTCAAGGGTATTTATTGACAAGCCAGCCAGGCAATCTCTGCTTCCGTATACTGACCAATCACTTCAAAGGTGCCGTCCCCATGGGCGTCAGGTGAGTTTTCAAAAGAGGGAGGGAAATGGGCACACGGGTCGGGAGAAGTAGGGAGCGGATATGGCCAGGGCCCAGTTTCCCAAAAGCATCTTAAGGTTACGTTTATCAAAGGAACCATAGGATCCTATGGTTCTAAGATGAACTTAGCCTTAAGATAATTTTTGGAAACTGAAGCCTAGTCAATTTGAGTCATGATGTTGTCTTGGTTTGTTTGGTAGTGTTTGTAGTGCTAACATGCTAATAAGCTAGGATGTGCAAGTTTGTACTGTACCAAACAAATGGTTGCAATTTTTATGTAGAGCTAGTCTAGTTCTTTATACTTTTACTCATCAAACATAGTATGTAATGTGTTTCTTGCATTTGGTTAGCTTCTGAATGTCTTGTTTTAGTCCATATATCAGTAGGCCTACACATGTTAATGGCAGAGTTCGTTTTGCATGGCCCAGTGCCCTGGGTGGGTGCCTTAATCATTTTAGCACTTAAAGGTCCCGAACTGTCAGTGATTCTCATGTAAAATAGCCTATTGAGTGACTAAAATATCACCTATAATATTTGTTTTTAATATAAATGCTCAACATTTTTGAAAAAGTACCTTTTCTCTCATTGTTAACTACCAGGAAGTCTTAAAAGACAGGTTCAGCATGCAAATGTTGTGGTCCACAAAGCAACTTAAACATTGAAATTGCACCAACGATGTCATTTTTTTATATACATCTCCCATTTGGCATGTCTCTTGTGATGTAGTTCACATCAGCACTAACTGATGTGTTGACTTGACAATTGCGTCTGAGTTTTTAACGGCCATTCCCCCCTTTTGTTTCATGCTGACTGAAGACCTAGCTAGCCAGTAACTAGCTAACACCAGACACAGATGAAAAGGGTAACGCACATACAGTATGAGTCAAAGGTTTGGACACACCTACTCATTCAAGGGTTTTTCTTTATTTTTACTCTTTTCTACATTGTAGAATACTAGTGAAAACATCAAACTATGAAATAACACATGGAATCATGTAGTAAACAAAAAAGTGTTAAACAAATCAAAATATATTTTAGATTCTTCAAAGTAGCCACCCTTTGACTTGATGACAGCTTTGCACACTCTTGGCATTCTCTCAACCAGCTTCACCTGGAATGCTTTTCCAACAGTCTTGAAGGAGTTCCCACACATGCTGAGCACTTATTTGCTGATTCCTCTTCACTCTGCTGTACAACTCATCCCAAACCATCTCAATTGGGTTGAGATCAGGTGATTTGTGAGGCCAGGTCATCTGATGCAACACTCCATCACTCTCTTTCTTGGTCAAATAGCCCTTACACAGCCTGGAGGTGTGTTTTGCGTCCATGTTTCTTTTAAAAACAAATGACAGTCCAACTAAGCGCAAACCAGATGGGATGGCAACTTTAAATGTTCTTGAAATTTTCCGTATTGACTGACCTTCATCTCTTAAAGTAACGATGGACTGCCGTTTCTCTTTTCTTATTTGAGCTGTTCTTTCCATAATATGGACTTGGTCTTTTACCAAATAGGGCTATCTTCTGTATATCCCCCTACCTTGTCACAACACAACTGATTTCCTTAAGAAGTAAATAAATTCCACAAATTAACGTTTAACAAGGCACACCTGTTAATTGAAATGCATTCCAGGTGACTACCTAATGAAGCTGGTTGAGAGAATTCCAAGAGTGTGCAAAGCTGTTATTTAGGCAAAGGTTGGCTACTTTGAAGAATTTCAAATCTAAAATATATTTTGATTTGTTCAACACTTTTTTGGTTACTACAATATTATTATACAATGTAGAAAATAGTAAAATAAAGAAAAACCCTTGAAGGCGTAGGTGTGTCCAAACCTTTGACTGGTACTGTATATCTTTGCCATAGTCGAATAAGGTAAAATAAGGTTTAATTATTTTTGCTGACACCCTACAGTCAAAATGTGGCACCGGTAGAGTAGCTATGTAGCTAGATAAACCATGCCCCTCTGCAAACACGCCTTTTCCGATATTGGTTACAAGGTGGTACTTATTTAAGTTAGGTAAGAGAATATCATGTTACCATTGGTGTATTAAAATTAGGGTTAAGGTGATGTCAACCTATCCCCTTAATATTGAATACAAGAGTTTGACATGGAAGAGGTGATCAGTAACGTTATGATCAAATTTGATCAATGTAGATGCAACAGTAATTGTTCATAGTGTGGTCATCATACTTTGATCTGGCTTTATCCAAATATCATCCAATTTCATGAAAAACATGATTTTGACTGTTCATGACCTTTAAGAACCAAACTCCACCCACCCGGGGCACCGGGCCATGCAAGACAAACTTGACCAATGTATTTACTGGCACCTCTGCAGGCCCATAGCCTATACGCATGTTCTTATTTATATGCATTTACCTTTTACATGTGTAACTTGCCTGAATCTGGTGCTGTGTAATGGTGATTTACTCTTTATGCATGTTTCTCACTATTTATAATTTTCTAACTTACAGAAACCACACACAAAACTCTCAAGTGTAAATGTAATGAGTTGGTGGGTAGTTGGGTGACAGAGCTTTGCAAAAAATACCTACTTTTTAGGATAGCTTGACCCTTGTTTCGACCCAACAGGCCTGTGGTGGTTCAGCACAACTACTTCAGTCAGGTAAGTTTTCTATTCTTTTCAGGTAAGCCTTCTTTCTATTTGATCAGCCCAATGGCATTCAGAGTGTAAAATTCTTAAATGATCTTTCTTTTTAAAAGACTAGCTAACCATCTCTATGCCTTAGTTAAATTTGGAGTAGTTTATTGCATAGAAAACGGTCAGTGTATATAACATTCAGACTGGGACTTTGAGTATTGGAGATTAAGAGGTGTGACGGATCCATAGAAAGATAATTCTGTAAACAGTCACAGTGCAAAATCTAATCAGTAAACCAATTAACCCTGTAATATGACAACATGTCCTCCAGACAGAGGCAGCATCCTCTAGGTATGGATGTACAGTCTAACATGGCCACGAGGTGGCGATATTAACTCAGATTTAAACAACTGCAACTGCAGTACAAGGAGCTTCTCTTTTCAGTAAAACAAATTGAGATGAATTGACATTGTATTAATTAAAAAGGATCAACCAGTATCAGCGGTTATTGATAATCCATTTAACGTTATGAGCAGCTTATATCACTAAACCGTCTGTGCTTTTCTGTTTTAGTTGCCTGTTATCCAGGGTTGTTTCCATGAGAACATTGGTGGCAGTAATGCAACACAGCTAAGCACTGTCCATGGAAAAAGTATATAAAAGTACTCATACACACAAAAATACAGAAGAAAGCTTTGGCTAAAATAGAAGTGCTAAAATGATTAAGGTAGGTTATCAGAAATGTATTAAAGTTATGAAAATGTACAGTGCTTTCGGAAAATATTCAGACCCCTTGACTTTTTCCACATTTTGTTACGTTACAGCCTTATTCTAAAATGGATTCAATTGTTTTGTTCCTTCATCAATCTACACACAATACGCAGTAATGACAAAGTGAAAACAGGTTTGTTGAAATTTTTGAAAATGTATAAAAAATTAAAATATGATTTATTTACTTATTTACATAAGTATTAATACCCTTTGCTATGAGACTCGAAATTGAGCTCATGTGCATCCTGTTTCCATTGAAACTGTTGGACCAGGTCTCTCTTGGAAAGAGAAGTTATCTCAATGAGAAAAAACCTGTATAAATAAAGGTACATTTAAAAAAATAAATAATAATAATTTATCATCCTTGAACTGTTTCTAAAACTTGACTGTTTCTAAAAATTCACTTGATTGGACATGATTTGGAAAGGCACACACCTGTCTATATAAGGTCCACAGTTGACAGTGCATGTCAGCGCAAAAACCAAGCAATGAGTTCAAAGGAATTGTACATAGAGCTCCGAGACAGGATTGTGTTGAGGTACAGATCTGGGGAAGGGTACCAAATAATGTCTCCAGCATTGAATGTCCCCAAGAACACAGTGGCCTCCATCAATGTTAAATGGAAGAAGTTTAGAGGGGAAAAGGGCCTTGGTAAGGGAGGTGACCAAGAACCCGATGGTCACTCTGACAGAGCTCCAGAGTTACTCTGTGGAGATGGGAGAACCTTTCAGAAGGACCACCATCTCTGCAGCACTCCTCCAATTAGGCCTTTATGGTAGAGTGGCCAGACGGAAGCCACTCCTCAATATAAGGCACATGACAGCCCTCTTGGAGTTTGCCAAGGGCACCTAAAGGACTTTAAGACCATGAAAAACAAGATTCTCTGGTCTGATGAAACCAAGATTGAACTCTTTGGCCTGAATGTCAAGCGTCACGTCTGGAGGAAACCTGGCACCATCCCTACGGTGAAGCATGCTGGTGGCAGAATCATGTTGTGGGGATGTTTTTCAACGGCAGAGACTGGGAGACTAGTCAGGATCAAGGGAAAGATGAACGGAGCAAAGTACAGAGAGATCCTTGATGAAAACCTGCTCCAGAGCGCTCAGGACCTAAGACTGATTGACCTTAAGCACACAGCCAAGACAACGCATGAGTGGCTTCGGCACAAGTCTCTGAATGTCCTTGAGTAGCCCAGCCAGAGCCCAGACCCGATCAAACATCTCTGGAGAGACCTGAAAATAACTGTGCAGCGACGCTCTCCATCCAACCTGACAGCGCTTCACAGGATCTGCAGAGAAGAATGGGAGAAATTCCCCAAATACAGGTGTGCCAAGCTTGTAGTGTTATAGTCAAGAAGATGCAAGGCTGTAATCGCTGCCAGGTCCTTCAACACAGTACTGAGTAAAGGATCTGTATACTTATGTAAATGTAATATTTCCATTTTTTATTTTATACATTTGCAAACATTTCAAAAAACCTGTTTTTGCTTTGTCATTATGGGGTATTGCCAGCGGTGGAAAAAGTACCCAATTGTCATACTTGAGTGAAAGTAAAGATACCTTAATAGGAAATCACCCAGTAAAATACTACTAAATATACATACGTTTCAAAAGTTAATGTAATAGGTAAAATGTACTTAAATATCAAAAGTTAAAGTATAAATCACTTAAAATTCCTTATATTAAGCAAACCAGATGGCCCGATTTTTTTGTTTTTTAAATTTACATATAGCAAGGGGTACGTTCCAACACTCAGACATACAGTGCTTTGCAAAAGTATTCATCCCCCTTGGTGTTTTTCCTATTTTGTTGTATTACAACCTGTAATTTAAATTGATTTTTATTTGGATTTCATGTAATGGACATACACAAAAGTCCAAATTGGTGAAGTGAAAGGAGAAAAAAATACTTGTATCAAAAAATGACAAATAAAAAAAAACAGAAAGTGGTGCGTGCATATGTATTCACCCCCTTTGCTATGAAGGCCCTAAATAAGATCTGGTGCAACCAATTACCTTCAGAAGTCACATAATTAGTTAAATTAAATAAAGTCCACTTATGTGCAATCTAAGTGTCACTTGATCTGTCACATGATCTCAGTATATATACACCTGTTCTGAAAGGCACCAGAGTCTTCAACACCACTAAACAAGGGGCTCCACCAAGCAAGCGGCACCATAAAGACCAAGGAGCGCGCCAAACAGGTCAGGGACAAAGTTGTGGAGAAGGACAGATCACAACATAAAAAAACATCAGAAACTTTGAACATTCCACGATGCACCATTAAATCCATTATTAAAAATCTTAAAGAATATGGCACCACAACAAACCTGCCAAGAGAGGGCCACCCACCAAAACTCATGGACCAGGCAAGGAGGGCATTAATCAGAGAGGCAACAAAGAGACAAAAGACAACCCTGAAGGAGCTGCAAAGCTCCACAGCGGAGATTGGAGTATCTGTCCAAAGGACCACTTTAAGCCGTACACTCCACAAAGCTGGGCTTTACGGAAGTGTGGCCAGTACACATTTGGTGTTCGCCAAAAGGTATGTGGGAGACTCCCCAAACATATGGAAGAAGGTACTCTATGTACTCTCTCTCTAACGCTATGTCTGGCGCAAACCCAACACCTCTCATCACCCCGAGAACACCATGGTGGTGGCAGCATCGTGCTGTGGGGATGTTTTTCATCGGCAGGGACTGAGAAACTGGTCAGAATTGAATGAATGATGGATGGCGCTAAATACAGGGAAATTCTTGAGGGAAACCTGTTTCAGTCTTCCAGAGATTTGAGACTGGGATGGAGGTTCTCTTTCCAGCAGGGCAATAAAACTAAGCATACTGCTAAAGCAACACTCAAGTGGTTTAAGGGGAAATATTTAAATGTCTTGGAATGGCCTAGTCAATGCCCAGACCTCAATCCAATTGAGAATCTGTGGTATGACTTAAAGATTGCTGTACACCAGCGGAACCCATCCAACTTGAAGGGACTCGAGCAGTTTTGCCATGAAGAATGGGCAAAAATCCCAGTGGCTAGATGTGCCAAGCTTATAGAGACATACCCCAAGAGACCTGCAGCTGTAATTGCTGCAAAGGGTGGCTTTACAAAGTATTGACTTTGCGGGGGTGAATAGTCACGCACGCACAAGTTTTCAGTTTTTTTGTCTTATTTCTTATTTGTTTCACAATAAAAAATATTTTGTATCTTCTAAGTGGTAGGAATGTTGTGTCAAGTTTAATTCCAGGTTAGGAATCAAGTTTAATTCCAGGTTGTAAGGCAACAAAATAGGAAAAATGCCAAGGGGGTGAATACTTTCGCAAGCCACTGTAATTTACAAACAAAACATTTGTGTTGAGTGAGTCCGCCAGATCAAAGGCAGTAGAGAGGACCAGGGATGTTCTCTTGATAAGTGCGTGAATTTGACAATTTTCCTGTCCTGCAAAAAATTACTTTTGGGTGTCAAGGAAAATGTATGGAGTAAAAAGTACATTATTGTCTTTAGGAATGTAGTGAAGTAAAAGTAAAAGTTGTCAAAAATAAAAATAGCAAAGTACAGATTCCCCCCCCCAAAAAATGACCTACGTAGTACTTTAAAGTATTTTTACTTAAGTTCTTTACACCACTGGGTATTGCATGTAGATTGATGAAGGGGAAAAACTATTTTATCAGTTTTACAATAAGGCTGTAACGTAACAAAATGTGGAAAAATACAAGAGGTCTGAATACTTTCCGAAGGCACTGTACACTCAAAATGACCTTTAGAATTTGAATCCCATTGCAGGCTTCAATTGTACCTAGTCTCTCCAGTCAGTCATTTGATGAAAAATCCTCTGATCAGCACCTAAATATCCTGCACAAATATACTTAACTTTAATTTCCTCTCACGAAAGGCCCTATTCAGGAACCTGTTTCTTTAAAATGAGCATGATATTTTTCCAGTACATTTTGATCTGATTCTGATTCCTTCTATGTCCTATTACCATAATAAAGACATTCACATTCCTGGAGGTTAGCATGATTGTCATGATTATCTCCTGGGACAGACCAATGCGCAGCGAAGTATCCAGAATACATATTTATTGACAAACGTGACTTGACGGAACAAAACAATAAACGATGAACATGACGTGGAAACAAACGCTAAATCCTAAACTGGACACTGTGTCATGAACCTAAACACGATGGCATGAACCTAAACACGATGGCATGAACCTAAACACGATGGCATGAACCTAAACACGATGGCATGAACCTAAACACGATGGCATGAACCTAAACACGATGGCATGAACCTAAACACGATGGCATGAACCTAAACACGATGGCATGAACCTAAACACAATAACCATAACAATCAGCAATAACCCACAAACTTTAGTGCAAAACCCCAAACATATATATGGTTCCCAATTAGAGGTAACGAGACTCAGCTGCCTCTAATTGGGAACCATTACCCCAACATAGAAATACACACCATAGAACAAAAGAAACCCTACACCAAAACAAAACTAAACACTCCAGCCTGTACACTCAGGCCTGGACGTTACAATGATTCCAATCAGCGCTCCAACGTTGTCTGCCATATTTCTTTCCTATGCATTTGTACAATGGTGGAAAAAGAAGTCAACTGTCATACTTGAGTAAAAGTATTGATACCTTAATAGACAATTACTAAAGTAAAAGTGAAAGTCACCCAATGAAATACTACTTGAGTAAAAGTCTAAAAGTATGTGGTTTTAAATATACTTAAGTATCAAAATTCTATGGAATTGCTAAAATATACTCAAGTATCAAATGTAAAAGTATAAATAATTTCAAATTCCTTATATTAAGCAAAACAGACAGCACAATTTGAGTAAAAAAAAAATGATTTACAGATAGCCAAGGGCACACTCCAATACTCAGACATCATTTACAAACAAAGAATTTGTGTTTAGTGAGTCTGCCAGATCAGAGGCAATAGCGATGACCAGAGATATTCTCTTGATAAGTGCGTGAATTGGACCATTTTCCTGTCAAAATGTAATTTTGGGTATCAGGAAAAATGTATGGCATAAAAAGAACATTATTTTCTTTAGGAATGTAGTGAAGTAAAATAAAATAAAATATATATAAATAGTAAAGTACAGATACCCCACAAACCACCTTAGTACTTAGTAAGGTAGTACTTTAAAGTATTATTACATAAGTACTTTACACCACTGCATTTGTAAACCAACACCATCCAGTTGAATGTTATCTTACACTAAATGGACAGTATTGACAAACCTTAACACTCACTTTCTCTTCACTTTCTCTCACTCTCTCTCTCACTCACTCTCCTGCTCTCTCTCTCTCCTTTCTAAATCTCCCTCCTTACCACCTATCCTTCTTCCTCTGTGATGTTGCTGAAGAATAAGACCACAGAAGTCCCATTGAGATGACTGTAGCTAGGGTTGCTGGAGTGACTCCAAATCTCCTCTGAAATCTGTGTCTTTCCCTGACCTCTAAAGGCCATGTAATTGGACTGGAATGGGTGGCAGGAGTAAAGGCTTGTTTATGTAACCAATTTGTCGGAGGCGCTGTGATAGTGCTACTGCATTGTCTGTCTTTCTGCTGACTCACAGAGGAGAGGGCTTATACTAAGGGTTATGTCATGGCAGAATGGGTTAAATGACTCAATGTTACCAAGTCCTAATGGGCCTACGGTGACCAGGGACTACCAGACAGGTGATGTTGTATTAAAGGCTAAAGTACAGTATATATACCAGCCAGCAGCATACAGTATAGAGTTTATATAGCATATTGTATGCAGTATAAAGATGATACCATATGTAATTCTGTACGTCTAGTAAAGAGGAAGTGTCACGATGTTGCTATAGTCTTTGCCAGTCTTAAGGGCGTGTTTTGAAGGAGATCATAAACGATCAGAATAGTTCTGACCACATTTATATGTGAACATGTTCGGCTAGTTGTTTTGCTTATCTATCTCTCTCTCTCTCTCTCTCTCTCTCTCTCTCTCTCTCTCTCTCTCTCTCTCTCTCTCTCTCTCTCTCTCTCTCTCTCTCTCTCTCTCTCTCTCTCTCTCTCTCTCTCTCTCTCTCTCTCTCTCTCTCTCTCTCTCTCTCTCTCTCTCTCTCTCTCTCTCTCTCTCTCTCTCTGTATTCTTCACTGTCTGACCGGAGAGATCTCACTTAGTGCTGTTAATGAGTCATAGCTCAGTCTGGAGCTTCTGCATCACGGTGGGAGCAAAGAATACAGAGCAGCTCACACACACCCTGTCTCCTCTTTCCTCTTTCTTTCTTTCTTTCTTTCTCACTCTCATTTTTGGTCATCAAGGGAGGGTGTGACAGGGATTCCTCAGAGGAGCATTACAACAAGTGACTTGAGTGTGTATCTGTGTGTGTGTGTGGGGTGGGGGGTTCATGGGTGTGCCTGGTTGCAGTTGGCATAGGGAAAGCTCCAAGCTCAACGAGCCATTAATGTCCAATTAGTACACATTTTCATACAAGTTAAGCACACACGTGCACACGCATAGCCACACACAGTGCCATGGAGTGCTGGAACGTAACTGTGATATTCTTCATTTTTTTCTGTATCAAGTGGAATATCATGTTCAAGATCTCCCTTTATACTGTTATTTAAATGTACAGTATGTAAACCACTTCCGACAGATACAAAAACTTCTTCAGTCTATCCCCCATCTTTTACAAGCTGTGTTTGAGCTTCATCTCTCTGTGTGACTAAAGAGAGTAATTTCCATTCTGCCACCCTTCCACCTCTTGTTCTTTTAACTGGGTATTTGAAGACTGGCAGCCATCACTGAGAGGACTCTCTCGAGCCCTCATTAGAATATAGCCACTGCCTCAGTTCTCCACATCACAGTAAAATATGATAAAAGCCTCAAAACTCAAAAAGCTCACTCATTCCTCTTCTTTCAAATACTGTATTTAAAGGTTCCATATTCAGTCCACTTTTGAGGCACAGTGGCACATGAATGCAGATTATGTATTTCCCATAAACCTTAAATTTGGGTTCTATTTTCTGCCCTAAGTGACGTTCCCATGAATCATACTGTAAGAGCCATTTTCCAGCCAGGATGAAACGGGGAAGCCATAATTTTGAATGGCTCTGTGGCTCTGTCAAATGTTTATGGTACCGACTACTCTCTATTTATTTGATTTTCCAACATCATCCGGCCCTCAGAGTTTGATTATGTTTATACAAGACCCATTTGAAGACTTGAGGAGCGTCATCATTGGCACACAGAGCCATAGACACACATAAACCAGACATAGACAGTCTGCTTATTCTTTGATCAGCCTTTGTTGGAAACTATTTGGGGATTTCCAAGACAGTCCTCTCTTTAATCGTAATAACATTGTGTATACTGTATCAAGGAAGTCCATTGATCTTTCAGATATGGCATTTCTCCCCTTTTTTTTCAGTATGGGCAAATTTGAAAGGTCTCCTACATACGCATACGGAAAAGGTTCTAGTGAAATAGCAGGTAAATGTAGATGAATATCAAGAAAAACTAAGGGTAAGATAAACAGCAATTTCCATTGTTAACAATAGTTTTGTGACAATAAAATGTGTCATCAAATATTGTATATCGCAAAATCACAAAATCTGAAATTTATAGGAAGTGATTAAAAGAGAAATAACAGAATTGTATTGTCTTCTAACCTCCAACTAAAACATCTCCATGGACATTCTTAAAACCTACCATCCAATATTATTTGGAATCCAAGTGTGCGTAGGGGGAAAAGGGCATGTCAGGCGTCGAAAAACAACAACATAACCCACTCAACCTATTCATGAACTCTTTCATATCTCATCCTTAATATTATCTCTGTGCTACAGAGGGAAAAAAGGAGAAGAAAGGAGTTATTTTTTTATGGTGGACCCCTGCAGTCTAATCAGAGGCACTCTAAACAAAAGTGACAGCGGCAGTTTGGGATTAGAGTCAGTAGCCCTCTGAAGCACACATCAATGTGAGGGGAAGGGGTTATAACCATGCATAGAGACATGCTAATATAATTGGGTGTGCTGGGCTAGCAGCAGCAGCCAGCTGACACACTGCTGCCCCCAGGCGTTGGTTACATACAGTACAAAAATCCTCAGTCACCCCATACCTTTAATAAAGAACACATCTGCAGCTAATGCTTATTATCGCCTCACTCTGTGTAATGAAGGCAGTTTAAAAGTGTTGTGCTGTACTACGTTCATAAACAGGTGTTTTGATTGGATTTAGATATTTGGAATTAAATTGAAGAGATTATCAGTGGATGTTGACTGTTTTTGACAATGTGCCACAAACATGCCCTCATGAGCCTTTCATATATATATAGTCTCACTTGTCAGACTTATGTAAAGCAATGCATGTGCAGATGTATAGTAAATCAAAATGTAATTAAATAATATTGGATTTGACACATGTACCACGTGCCAAGGCAGCAGCTACTCTTCTGGGGTCCAGCAAAATGAAGGCAGTTCATACAATTTTTAAAACATCACAATACAATCACAGACTGAGTGCCCTCAGGCCCCTAAGCCACCACTACCAGTACAAAATCCATGTGTATAGTGCGTATGCTATCGTGTGTGTGTGTGTGTGTGTGTGCATGTGTCTGTGCCTACGTTTGTGTTGCTTCCATAAGGTGTTTTTTTTTATCTGTTTTTTACTGCTTGCATGATTTACTTGATGTGGAATATAGTTCCATGTAGTCATGGCTCTATTTAGCACTGTGTGCCTTCCATAGTCTGTTCTGGACTTGGGGACTGTGAAGAGACCTCTTGTGGCATGTCTTGTGGGGTATGCATGGGTGTCCAAGCTGTGTGCCAGTAGTTCAAACAGACAGCTTGGTGCATTCAACATGTCAATACCTCTCATAAATACAAGCATATTGTATGTGTTTGTGTGGGAGTGTCGTTGTAAGTGTGTGTGCGTGTGTGGGTAGAGCCATGTGAGTGTGCATAGAGTCAGTGCAAAACAGAGTCAGTGCAGATAGTCCAGATAGCCATTTGATTAACTATTCAACAGTCTTATGGCTTGGAGCCTGTTGGTGTCTTGGAGCCTGTTGGTTCGAGAGCTGATGCTCTGGTGCCGCTTGCCAGATGGTACCAGAGAGAGCAGTACATAGCTTGGGTGCCTGAAGTCAGGGTGCTCGGCCCCAGTGAAGTACTGAGCTGTCCGCACCACCCTCTGTAGGGCCGTGCGGTCGAGGGCGGTTCAGTTGCCGTACCAGCGGGTGATGTAGCAAATCAATGGTACAGCAGAAGAAAACCTCAGCCTCCTGGGGGAGAAGAAGTGCTGTTGTTCCCTCTTCATGACTGTGCAGGTGTATGTGGACCATTTATTAAGTCCTTAGTTATGTGGACACTGAGGAACATGAAGCTCTCGACCCAATCCACTATAGCCCTGTCAATGTGTATGGGGGCGTGCTCGCCCCTCTGTTTCCTGTAGTCCACAATCAGCTCCTTGGTTTTACTGACATTAAGAAAGAGGTTGTTGTCCTGGCATCACACTTCCAGGTCACTGTAGGCTGTCTCATCGTTGTCGCTGCCAGCAAAATGATGGTGTTGGAGTTCAGCGTGGCCAGGTAGTCGTGGGTGAACAGGGAGGACAGGAGGGGACTAAGCACACAACACTGGGGGGCCCCCGTATTGAGGGCGGCATGGCATAGGTGTTGTTGCCTATCCTCACCACCTGGGGGCGTCCAGGCGGGAAGTCCAGGATCCAGTTGCAGAGGGAGGTGTTTAGTTCCAGGGTCCTGAGCTTAGTGATGAGCTTGGCGGGGACTATGGTGTTGAATGCTGAGCTGTAGTCAATGAACAGCATTCTCATATAGGTATTCCTCTGTTCCAGGTGGAAGGGAGCAGTGTGAAGTGCAATTGAGATTATGTCATCTGTGAATCTCTTGTATGCAAATTGGAGTGGATCCAGGGTTTCTGGGATGATGATGGTGTTGGTATGTGCCATGACCAGCCTTTCAAAGAAGCACTCTATGATTACAGATGTGAGTGCTACAGGGCAATAGTCATTAGGCAGATTACCTGAGAGTTCTTGGGATCGGAACAATAGTGGTCAGCTTGAAACATGTCGGAATTCGTGAATACACTTGCCAACTGGTCTGCACATGCTCTGAGAACTTGCCCTGCTATTCCGTCTGGCCCAGGGGCCTTGTGAGTGTTAACCTGTTTAAAAATCTTACTTACATCAGACACTGAGAGCAAGACCACACAGCCATTCGGAACAGCAGGGGCTCTCATGCATGGCTAAGTGTTGTTTACCTCGACTCGAGCATAGAAGGCATTTAGCTGGTTTGGGAGGGCTGCATCATTGGAAAGTTCATGGCTCCCTTTGTAATCCACAATTGTCTGCAAGCCCTGCGACATCCAACGAGCACCAGAGCCATTGTAGTAGGATTACATTTTAATCTTATATTGTCCTTTTGCATGTTTGATGGTTTGTCAAAGGTCATAGCGGGATTTCTTGTTTGTGATCATGTACGTGTCCCATTCCTGAAAAGCGGTATCAAAAACATTTGATTTCACCTAATTTTAACATTTTGTCATAAAGAGCACTAGTTCAACTTCATAAAAAAATAATCCTATCACAAGAGGTTACATAAAGAAATATTAAGTGCCAAATAAAGGAACAGGGTTGACCGTAACAGGTTTGACTATTTTATCTTAAATCATCCATAAATGGAATGGAAGCTTGTTGTGTGCAACAGGGAGTGGCAATTGAATGCAAGCTTCATAAAAAAATAGAAATTGTTAAAACATTTCTGGCCTGTCTATGAGTAACAGGGTTGACATGATATTCTCAACCCACCACAAAACGCAAGAAAATGGCCAAAAAGAGTAGGGCCAGCTCACCTGCCTTTACACTATCATTTGACTATTAGAAATGCAATGTTCTTTTGAATAAAAAAAAGGAATCGTTTCACCATATTAAAACGAGAGTCCAGTTTTGTAACAAGTTGACCTTAAAATAAGGGACATGCATAAACGATTCACTAATCACATTAAATAAATGATCATCTTTAGAAATGACGTTGTCAAAGAAACAAAATACCCACTGTGCACAAACTTGCTGAATCAACATTGTTTCCACATCATTTAAATGAAATTATGATAAACCAATGTGAAAAAGATGTTGAATTGACATCTGTCCCCAGTGGGTAACTACGGTTTTACAATGCTGGTGGAAACTTGGATAAATGTTACGAGGTTTTTAAGTACAAATTGTGCACCAATATTGAATTTTAAAGGTCTGTTATATTATATGAAGTGCCCTTTAATATAGACCTCATGGAGATTTCAATAAACAAGAAATAAAGACTTGCTAAAGTGTCAGAACTCTGTGAACCCTCTGTGACTTCCAGGAAGATTTTCACCAATTTAAGGATCAGACCCTTTTCCAATTTTCACCTAAGATGACATACCCAAATCTAACTGCCTATATCTCAGGACCTGAAGCAAGGATATGCATATTCTTGATACCATTTGAAAGGAAACACTTTGAAGTTTGTGGAAATGTGAAATTAATGTAGGAGAAAGGCCATACATTGAGATAGGATCCGAGGTGTTAGTTAGATTTTGCCCACAAGATGGCAGCAGTTTGTGTGCAGAGTTTCAGACTGATCTAGTGAAGAATTACCTCACTACACAATATTATGCATCAAGTCTGCCAGGAGTTAGCCCAAATGTGCAGAATTGGTCAATTTATACATAACTATAGAGAACATACAAAAATGCTATGGTAATAAAAAATGCAAGTTTACACACTCCCAGGATTGTCATAGATGATGGATCATTAGCTTCCCTACAGAAAAGACACTAGCTTCACACTTCTAGATGGCCGGGTGGGGTGTGTGTGGAGCCAGAGACAGCAGTGGGGTAAAACTGTAGAACCCAGTTCCTACATTTGAATATAAAAAGAAATTCTAACAAAACTACACTACATTTTATCTCTGGGACCCTCACAATGACAAATCAGATTGAGATTACTGAATGTAAGTACATTGTTTACCCTCAAAGGTGAACCAGTTGCCATGATAAAAGTATTTTGTTGTTGTGCATTATCCACAAACAATGCATGGTATTTTGTTTGTAATAACTACTGTAAATTGAGCAATGTAGTTAGATTAACAAGAATTTAAGTTCAAGCAGAATTCCTAATATTTCAGAGAATACAGAAAACATTGGCGGTCAGCTGAGAATCAAGCTATTGTCACTACTGTCACCACACGTTCACAGACAGCTTCCATTGAATTAGCTTGGTGCACAATGTGTGACATACTGCTTAGGGCTGTTGTCCTGTTTACAGTATTGAAACAGCTGGACCCTGAGTCCATCATGGGTTCCTTAACTGCCACTGTAGATTTTTGACCTCCCCTGTTTGCTGTCATCCTCTCACTGAGCATCGGCAGCTGGTGGAACATGCTCACCACACTGAATCATGATGTATGATGTTTATATAGTGCTGAAATCCCCTCAGGACCAGCAGCCCACAGTCTAATTAAGAGCTAGCAGATATTAACAAACACATGTGCGCGCACACACATACTCTATTTATTTATTATTATTTAACATTTTTTTTGGGGGGGTGGGTGGATCAGCTTAATATTGCAGAAAGATTGTTGCTTCCATCAATGAAATTGTCTGCATCATTTCCAATCCCGCATATATATTTTTGGGGGTAAATATATATATCCATATACATACACATATGCATACATTTACACATATATATATATACACATACCTATATAGACATACTTTTTTTAGAACATACCTTTATTATTCCTTGCAAACCCTACCACCCTTCCCCTAATTGGGGTAAAATAAACTATCTAACAATAACACAGGCTTCTACCTTCAGTTTATACAAGTTTTGAGAATGACACAAATATTAATTTCCACAAAGTTTGCTGCTTCAGTGTCTTTTGATATTTTTGTCAGATGTTACTATGGAATACTGAAGTACAATTACAAGCATTTCATAAGTGTCGAAGGTTTTTTATTGACAATTACATGAAGTTGATGCAAAGAGTTAATATTTGCAGTGTTGACCCTTCCTTCAAGACCTCTGCAATCCGCCCTGGCATGCTGTCAATTAACTTCTGGGCCACATCCTGACTGATGGCAGCCCATTCTTGCATAATCAATGCTTGGAGTTTGTCAGAATTTGTGGGTTTTTGTTTGTCCACACGCCTCTTGAGGATTGACCACAAGTTCTCAATGGGATTAAGGTCTGGGGAGTTTCCTGGCCATGGACCCAAAATATCAATGTTTTGTTCCCCGAGCCACTTAGTTATCACTTTTGCCTTATGGCAAGGTGCTCCATCATGCTGGAAAAGGCATTGTTCGTCACCAAACTGTTCCTGGATGGTTTGGAGAAGTTGCTCTCGGAGGATGTGTTGGTACCATTCTTTATTCATGGCTGTGTTCTTAGGCAAAATTGTGAGTGAGCCCACTCCCTTGGCTGAGAAGCAACCCCACACATGTGAATGGTCTCAGGATGCTTTACTGTTGGCATGACACAGGACTGATGGTAGCGCTCACCTTGTCTACTCCGTACAAGCTTTTTTCCAGATGCCCCTAACAATCAGAAAGGGGATTCATCAAAGAAAATGACTTTACCCCAGTCCTCAGCAGTCCAATCCCTGTAGAATATCAGTCTGTCCCTGATGTTTTTCCTGGAGAGAAGTGGCTTCTTTGCTGCCCTTCTTGACACCAGGCCATCCTCCAAAAGTCTTCACCTCACTGTGCGTGCAGATGCACTCACACCTGCCTGCTGCCATTCGTGAGCAAGCTCTGTACTGGTGGTGCCCCGATCCCGCAACTGAATCAACTTTAGGAGACGGTCCTGGCGGTTGCTGGACTTTCTTGGGCACCTTGAAGCCTTCTTCACAACAATTGAACCACTTTCCTTGAAGTTCTTGATGATCCGATAAATGGTTGATTTAGGTGCAATCTTACTGGCAGCAATATCCTTGCCTGTGAAGCCCTTTTTGTACAAAGCAATGATGACGGCACGTGTTTCCTTGCAGGAAACCATGGTTGACAGAGGAAGAACAATGATTCCAAGCACCACCCTCCTTTTGAAGCTTCCAGTCTGTTATTCGAACTCAATCAGCATGACAGAGTGATCTCCAGACTTGTCCTCGTCAACACTCACACCTGTGTTAATGAGAGAATCACTGACATGTTGTCAGCTGGTCCTTTTGTGGCAGGGCTGAAATGCAGAGGAAATCGTTTTTTGGGGATTCAGTTCATTTGCATGGCAAAGAGGGACTTTGCAGTTAATTGCAATTCATCTGATCACTCTTCATAACATTCTGGAGTATAAGAAAATTGCCATCATACAAACTGAGGCAGCAGACTTTGTGAAAATTAATATTAGTGTCATTCTCAAAACTTTTGGCCACGACCCTTCGGAAGGTATCCAGACCCCTTGACATTTTTCACATTTTGTTAATTAAGTTACAGCCTTATTCTAAAATGGATTAAATAAAAATTATCCTCAGCAATCTACATACAATACCACATAATGACAAAGCGAAAAAATATTTTTTTAAATTTTAGCAAATGTATTAAACAACAGGAGAAGATGGAAAAGATTTTCCTAGGGTTAAAGGCAGAAGATTGGAATTTAGAATGATAGAAAGTGGCTTTAGCAGCAGATACAGAGAAAGAGAAGGTAGAGAGGAGGGAGTGGAAGGAGGGTAGGTCCTCCGGAAGTTTAGTTTTACTCCATTTTTGCTCAGCTACCCGCATACCTGTTCTCAGCCATGGAGCAGGAGGGGAGGGCCTAGCGGCCGGGAGGAAGTGTGAGTCATAGGATGCGGAAACGTAGGAGAGTAGGGTTGAAGAGGCAGATTTAGGAGACAGGAGGGAGAAGGATTTAGCAGAAGGGAGAGATGATAGTATCGAAGAGGAGAGTGTAGTGTGAGAGAGAGAGCGAAGATTGCGACGGCGCATGACCATCTGGGAAGGGGATGAGTAGATATAGTTGGAGGAAAGGGTGAAAGAAAAGGAAACAAAGTAGTGATCAGAGACCTGGAGACCTGGGGTTGTAGTGAAATTTGTAGGCGAATAGCCTCTAGTAAGATGAGGTCAAGCAAATTGCCTGCCTTGTGAGTCGGAGGGGACTGGAAAAGCGTGAGATCAACAGAGGCAAGGAGGGGAAAGAGAGAGTTGGAAAGAAATTAATCGAAGGCAGACATCGGGAGGTTGAAAACAAACCATCGTTAGGAAATTAGCTGTCAAGCTCATTAAGGAACTCTCTAAGCCAGGGTTTCCCAAACTCGGTCCTCGGGACCCCAAAGGGTGCACATTTTGGTTTTTGCCCTTGCACTTCACAGCTGATTCAAATAAGCAATTAATCATCAAGCTTTGATCAGCTGTGTAGTGTTAGGGCAAAAACCAAAACGTGCAACCGGACCTGAGGACAGAGTTTGGGAAACGCTACTCTAAGGGCAACTGGTGGGCGATAGATGACAACAATGTTAAGCATGAGTGGACAAGTGAGGAGATGGACAGTTGAGAGAGGGAGAAAATACAAAATCTCCACTTAGGAGAAATGAGTAGCCCTGTGCCACCACCGCAACGATCAGATACTCTCGGACTATGATAGAAAAACGTAGTCAGATGAAGAGAGAGCAGCTGGAGTAACAGTGTTCTCTGGGGTGATCCATGTCTCAGTCAGGGCCAGAAATTCAAGGGACTGAAGGGCAGCATAGGCTGAGATGACAAACTTGTATGCCATCTGTAAAAACGAAGAAAAGTGTTAAATTACGAGCCTAGTTGGTTTAGCCACAGAAAAAGAATAATGAGCAACCTCCCACTAGCCATGATTGGCTGAGACAATGAGTGGGCTGGACATGCTGAGAGATCAGTTTGGATTGGTCTGCCGTATAGCACACTTCTGTCTATTTGTGCTGGTCAGGATGTGTAGGTAATCCTGTTTAACACCGCTTTTTTAATGTATGACATAGTAAAACTGCAGAAGTTTTTCTCTCCACTTTCTGGAGGACCGAGTTTTGAAATCAGTGGAATTCGAGTATGATAGCTAAGGAGATGGAGAAAACACCTGTCTCCGGATGCATCTATGATGTATATGGGTAAGATGGTCTAGCTAGCTACATTTTGAGATATTACACGTTTCTTATTTTGACTGAAAGTGGTTTCATTTCAAGTTAAAGTGTACTGTTCGCTAGCTAACGTTTCGTGTATGATCTTATTCTAATCTCAGAGCCATTTGCTTGGCTAGTTATAGCCTATTTTTTGCTAGCTAACATTGATCCTGGTTGGTTAGCTACTTGCAGATTCATGCAGGGTGGTAACATCATGAGTTGGGATTATGGTTCATTGTTTAGCTAGCGACCGGGAGACCCATGGGGCGGCGCACAATTGGACCAGCGTCGTCCGGCTTAGGGAAGGGTTTGGCCGGCCGGCATGTTCTTGTCCCATTGCGCTCTAGCGACTCCTCTGGAGGGCCGGAGCGCAATGCACGCTGACACGGTTGCCAGGTGTACGGTGTTTCCTCCAACACATTGGTGTGGCTGGCTTCCGGGTTAAGCGGCCATTGTGTCAAGAAGCAGTGCGGCTTGACTAGGTTTTGTTTCGGAGGATGCGCGGCCATTGTGTCAAGAAGCAGTGCGGCTTGACTAGGTTTTGTTTCGGAGGATGCACGGCTCTCGACCTTCGCCTCTCCTGAATCCGTACGGGAGTTGCAGTGATGAGACAAGACTGTAACTACCAATTGGATATCACAAAATTGGGGAGAAAAAGGGGTAAAAGTAAAATAAAAAAATACATAAATAAAGAGAGTCTGGCTAGCCACATTTTCAGATATTACACATTTCAAATTTCGACATAGTCTTTTCAGCTAGCTAGCATTGAACCTGGTTGGTAGCTACCTGCAGATTCATGCAGGATAGTAACGTTATGAGTTGGGATTATGGTTAATTGTTTAGCTAGCTAGCTACGTGTCTAAACAAAAGACTCCACTATGCAAGCAACCATTTCGGGTGTGTTTATTAATCCAGTCTGGCCATCTACTCCGATTTCAGAGCACTCTTGTCTGAGTGTGGCAGAGCACAGAGCACAGCATAGAATAACAGAATGAATTTACAAACGCTCAACACCCTTTGAATATGGCCAGTGTCAGTAAACGTCGGCATGTCCAGTACAAACATTTTCTGAGCATGACTCCTAATCTTTGGAAAGTTTTGTTCATCGACAGATGCATAGAACCTTGTCAGTTATATTATTTTGAATAGTGCTCCAATCACTGCAGGTCAGTGGGAGCGTTATCCACATTGAAGGTGAAAGGAGAGGAAACCAACAGCATGCCATTTTCCAACACTTTGAAATCCTCAAAACGACGAGAAAACTCACAGTTCAAAGCACGCAGAAGCGATGTATACTTCTCCTGCTGGTCATCTGATAGGGAACAGACTAGTAGTGTCGGAAGATGGGTGAGATTGTTGACTTCTACTTGGCGGGTCAGGAGGAGTAATTTTCCCTTGAAGGCTTTGACAAGGCTATACATCTGATGTGCAAAATGGCCCTTCCCTTGTAGATTGGAATTCAGTTCACTCATGAGGGCCATGATGTCCACGGTGAAGGCAAAATCAGCCAACCATTCTTTATCTTGCAGTTGAGGGAAATCCACATATTTTACTTTCATTTGCAAAAACTCAGCAATCTTCGACTTCAGGTCCCACACCCTTAGCAGTTCACACACCAAGTAGGCTACTGGGAAGACATGCAGCACTTAAAGGAAATGGCCCTAGCTAGCAAAAAGAGTACTAGACAACAACAGATAAAGAGAAAAAATATACTCCCAGAGATATCAGGAGTCCTCTAGCTATAACCATAGGACAACCATGCACTCACCAAGCTTTAAGAAATATATTGTTCTCAGAACGTTATGTGCTAGCTGGGATACTACACACATTTAAACATCTGTCTGTTTTCAGTAAATATTCAATTTTGCCTTCCAGTGTTTTGAATGCTTTCACAGTACCCAGACGATATTCCCACATAATAAATTACTGTAAAGCCTAGTATTTGAGTAGTTGTACTAAGGATTTATTTTGATCAATACATCCACATTTGTTTGGGAACAAAGAGTCCTGGTGTAGACATCTGTCTTGTCTGAATGCTCTCTGGCTGATGTCTACTGACTGGAAACCTGAAGCATTGCTTGTCTGATCACATCTATCTCTTTCTCTGCTTACAGCAACGCAAGTAGTATTACAATCACATCCCTTGCCAGTATATGGGTGTGTGTGCTTGTGTGAGTGCATGTTGGTGTGTGTGTGGACTTGTTTAACTATACTTGTGGGGACCAGAAGTCCAACTGGGGACATTTTGTTAGTCCCCACAAGGTCAAATGCTATTTCTAGGGGGTTTAGGGTTAAGAGCTATGGTTAGGGTTAGGGTAAGGTTTAGGGTTAGGGTTAGCGGTAAGGTAAAATATGATTTTGATTTGGACTGAATTGTGTGTCCCCACAAAGTTAGTTAAACAAGACTGTATGTGTGTATGCGTGCACACATGCAAGAGTATGTGCACATGCAAGAGTAGGAAATCACACTACAAACTATCACCATCAGGCACTTAAGGAAATCATGAATGTCATGGATATATTGGAATTAGTGGATATTTGGAGACTTAAATACCCTGACCTAGTGAGATAAACATGGTGGAGGCTTAATCAAGCTAGTCGTCTTA
This sequence comes from Brachymystax lenok tsinlingensis, assembly GCA_030435695.1. Taxonomy (NCBI): domain Eukaryota; kingdom Metazoa; phylum Chordata; class Actinopteri; order Salmoniformes; family Salmonidae; genus Brachymystax; species Brachymystax lenok. Next base: position 20,306,015 of record CM059805.1, read on the forward strand.
ACTACTTTCTTATGCCATTCTCTCTGGCACCAAAAGTTTAAAAAGTGTTGATAGGGGACAGAATGCGGTCGGATCATCACATAATTGGCATATATATTACTCTTACAGAATTTCCACGTGGGCGAGGATATTGGAAATTTAATCAAAGCCTACTAGATTATAAATTGTTTACAACTAGGACAGAAGAATTTATAACTGACTTTTTCAGACATAACATAGGTACAGCAGATCCCCTTATTGTATGGGACACTTTTAAATGCAATTCAGTACTCATCTATAAAACAAAAGCAATTTAGATCGAAAGAGTCCATATTAACAAAGGAAATTGAAGGACTAACAGTACAGTTAGATAGCAATAAAAAGTGTACCATAAAGGCACAGAATAAGTTAGAGAAAAAACTAAAAGAAATGGAGGAACTGATTCAAGAAAGATCCAGTATAACATATAATAAAAATAAAGCGAACTGGATGGAATAATGGTGAAAAATGTACCAAATTCTTTCTCAATCTTCAATAAAGAAATGCTACCAAAATAAATGTATTGAAACTTGAAACAAATGACGGAGTCACGCATGATTCAATGAGTGATATTTTGAAAGAGGAAGTACTTTAAGAATATGTTTTCGTTCCAGTCTCCTCCAACTCCACTAACCGAAGACAATTGTATGGATTTTTTTCATAATAATAATGTAAAATTAACATCTGTACAGAAAGAGTCATGTGAAGGCCAAAATACAGAGGAGGAACTTCTTGATGCAATTAAAACTTCAGGGCTGGATTGCATACCAGTGGAAGTATACAAAACTTTTTTTGATATACTCAGAGGACCATTATCAGCATGTTTTAACTACTCCTATATAAATGGTAGATTATCAGACACGCAACAAGAAGGTCTGATATCATTATTACTGAAACAGGAGCAAATTGGAATTGTCACGATCTTCAGGATTGACAGACCAAGGCGCAGCGAGGCATCCAGTATACATGTTTTATTAAACAAAACGAAACACACGTAACTGGGCAAAACAACAAACAAACGAAGATCGTAACTTAACATAGACTTGCATAAACCAACAACGCTATGCATAAACAAACAATAACCCACAAACCCCAAGTGAAAACTACAAACATATATATGGTTCCCAATTAGAGACAACGACACTCAGCTGCCTCTAATTGGGAACCATTACCCCAACATAGAAATATATAACCTAGAACAGAAAAACCCTACACCAAAAACGAAACCAAAACACTCCAGCCTGTCATCTCAGGCCTGGACGTGACAGTACCCCCCCCCCAAAGGCGCGGACTCCGACCGCGCCATCCAAAAGTCCATGGGGGGGTCTTCGGGTGTTTTTATTTGTCCCAGGTGGCGGCTCCGGTGCTGGCCGTGCTGGTCCGAAGTCACGCACCGGAGGCCCTGGGCCATTTGCTGGACTGAGGGCCCTCACTGGCGGCCCCGGGCTGGGGACCCTCACTGGCGGCCCCGGGCTGGGGACCCTCACTGGCGGCCCCGGGCTGGGGACCCTCACTGGCGGCGCCGGGCTGGGGACCCTCACTGGCGGCGCCGGGCTGGGGACCCTCACTGGCGGCGCCGGACTGGGAAAGCACCCTGGCCCTCTGGTGCGGGGAGCAGGAACCAGCCGAACTGGGCTCGTAGCGCGCACTCTGGTGCGGGGAGCAGGAACCGGCCGCATTGGGCTCGTGAACGCCGCACTCTGGTGCGGGAGCAGGAACCGGCCGTACTGGGCTCGTAATTCGCACTCTGGTGCGGGGAGCAGGAACCGGCCGAACTGGGCTCGTAACGCGCACTCTGGTGCGGGGAGCAGGAACCGGCCGTACTGGGCTCATAACGCGCACTCCGGTGCGGGGAGCAGGAACAGGACGTACTGGGTTCCCGACGGGTACCGGAATCCTTGAGCGTGGAGCTGCCTTTCGGGCTTCCGTGCCAAGTTTTTTTGGGCTGCCTTTTGGGCTTCCGTGCCAGGCGAGTTCCAATGAACTTTTCCCTCTCCGGATCCCATGCTCCGTATAGCCTCTCATACCTGCGCCGCTCCGCCGCTGCTTCCAGCTCCTCTCTTGGCCGACGATACTCTCCAGGCTGGGCCCAGGGTCCGTCCTAAATAATTCCTCCTCCCAGGTCCAGTACTCCCGGGTCTCTCGCTGCTTGGTCTTCTTTTGGTGGGTTATTCTGTCACGATCTTCAGGATTGACAGACCAAGGCGCAGCGAGGCATCCAGTATACATGTTTTATTGGTAATAATATAAGACAAGTACTGGAAACAATATGAAATATCGGGGACACCAGGCCTGGTTTTCATAGCTGATTTTGAAAAGGCTTTTGATAAAGTACGACTGGAGTTTATATATAAATGCCTCGAAAATGTTGGGGATTCTCTTATAAAATGGGTTAAAGTTATGTATAGTAACCCTAAGTGTAAAATAGTAAATAATGGCTACATCTCAGAACGTTTTAAACTATCTAGAGGAGTAAAACAAGGTTGTCCACTATCGTCCTATCTATTTATTATTGCCATCGAAATGTTAGCAGAAATTATTAAATATTAAAGCCTTAGACCTCTCACTAAAGGCATCAGTCATACAAAAGTTTTACTTAAATTCATACTGGTTCTCTAGTAAATTGGTAAGAATGTCTCATCCTATGTTCAAGAATGGCCTTTTCCCCTTTATTCAGATTACACCTGCTAATTTTCGGTTGTCCAAAATATCTCAATTTTTTAACAAGCCTTAGAAAGTTGGTTACAATTTCAGTTTAATCCACCTGAAAAGACAGAACAAATAATACCACAAATATTGTGGTTAAACTCAATATACTAATTGATTAAAAAAATATATATTTTTCAAAGACATTTTTTTAAAAAGGTATAATTTTTGTGAATCATATCATAAATAGGACTGGTGGAAGTATGTCACACATGCAGCTAGCACAGACATATGGAAATGTCTGCTCTACCCAAAATTACAACCAACTAATTTCAGCATTACCACAAAAATGGAAGAGGCAAGTAGAAGGAAAAAAAAGTAAGGAACTTGTATGTCGGCCCTGCATTAAAGAACATAAATGGTTAAAGAAAAGTGTGATAAATAAAAACATATACCAATTTAATTTAGGACCAAAAAACTAATAGCTTAGCCATATAAATTGCAAAATAGTTGGGAAGAGATTTTCAATGTACCCATTCCATGGCACATGGTTTACGAATTGATATGCAAAACAACGCCGGATTCAAAACTTAGAATTATTCTATTTAAATTACTATATAAAATTCTTGCTACCAATAGAATGCTATATATATGGGGGATACAATCTTCCCAGCTCTGCAGATTTTGCAGATTTTGTGAGGAGGCAGATTTTGGTATTGTCCATATGTAGCTCGTTTTTGGTCACAGGTCCAGGAATGGCAGAAGAATTGCAACATTTGCCTAGAACTAACGCTGCAGATAGCAATACTGGGTGATTTGAAAAGGCATAGTCAATCAATCAATAATATAATAATTATTTTAACAAATATTTTTATTTTTCATTTACAATCTGTTGACGCTATGAGAATAGAAAGATTCAGTACTTTTGTGAAGCATCACAGCACAGATGAAAAATATATGGCAAATAGAAATCCAAAATGGATGGTGTGGAAAGATAGATTGAATGGAGCTAAAGGGTGGGACTAATAACAAGATAACTAATGTAAAACATAAGGGATCTGTAAAATGTATATAGGTTCAGATATTTTGGGAAATAGCACAGTTACAAATAGAAATCAAACTTGATGGACATCAGAAATAGAGAAAGGACAAAAAACAAACAAAATATAACTTCTGTAAAAAGTGTACAGTCATGGCCAAAAGTTTTGAGAATGACACTAATATAAATTTTCACAAAGTCTGCTGCCTCAGTTTGTATGATGGCAATTTGCATACACTCCAGAATGTCATGAAGATTGATCAGATGAGTCCCTCTTTGCCATGCAAATGAACTGAATCCCCCAAAAAACATTTCCACTGCATTTCAGCCCTGCCACAAAAGGACCAGCTGACATCATGTCAGTGATTCTCTCATTAACACAGGTGTGAGTGTTGACGAGGACAAGTCTGGAGATCACTCTGTCATGCTGATTGAGTTCGAATAACAGACTGGAAGCTTCAAAAGGAGGGTGGTGCTTGGAATCATTGTTCTTCCTCTGTCAACCATGGTTTCCTGCAAGGAAACACGTACCATCATCATTGCTTAGCACAAAAAAGGGCTTCACAGGCCAGTAAGATTGCACCTAAATCAACCATTTATCGGATCATCAAGAACTTCAAGGAAAGCAGTTCAATTGTTGTGAAGAAGGCTTCAGGGCGCACAAGAAATACCAGCAAGTGCCAGGACCGTCTCCTAAAGTTGATTCAGCTGCGGGATCGGGGCACCACCAGTACAGAGCTTGCTCAGGAATGGCAGCAGGCAGGTGTGAGTGCATCTGCACGCACAGTGAGGCAAAGACTTTTGGAGGATGGCCTGGTGTCAAGAAGGGCAGCAAAGAAGCCACTTCTCTCCAGGAAAAACATCAGGGACAGACTGATATTCTGCAAAAGGTACAGGGATTGGACTGCTGAGGACTGGGGTAAAGTCATTTTCTTTGATGAATCCCCTTTCTGATTGTTTGGGGCATCCGGAAAAAAGCTTGTACGGAGAAGACAAGGTGAGCGCTACCATCAGTCCTGTGTCATGCCAACAGTAAAGCATCCTGAGACCATTCACATGTGGGGTTGCTTCTCAGCCAAGGGAGTGGGCTCACTCACAATTTTGCCTAAGAACACAGTCATGAATAAAGAATGGTACAAACACATCCTCTGTGAGCAACTTCTCCCAACCATCCAGGAACAGTTTGGTGACGAACAATGCCTTTTCCAGCATGATGGAGCAACTTGCCATAAGGCAAAAGTGATAACTAAGTGGCTCGGGAAACAAAACATTGATATTTTGGGTCCATGGCCAGGAAACTCCCCAGACCTTAATCCCATTGAGAACTTGTGGTCAATCCTCAAGAGGCGTGTGGACAAACAAAAACCCACAAATTCTGACAAACTCCAAGCATTGATTATGCAAGAATGGGCTGCCATCAGTCAGGATGTGGCCCAGAAGTTAATTGACAGCATGTCAGGGCGGATTGCAGAGGTCAATAAAAACCTTTGACACTTATGAAATGCTTGTAATTATACTTCAGTATTCCACAGTAACAAAAATATCTAAAGACCCTGAAGCAGCAAACTTTGTGGAAATTAATATTTGTGTCATTCTCAAAACTTTTGGCCACGACTGTATATAAAAATTATAAAAGACATACAAATTTACACAAATTGTGGTCTGCATGTCAGCTGTAGGGCGCAGATCGTGTTCAGTCAGTGTGCAGTAAGTACATGGTGTAAGCAGTGAGGGTTCAAACGTGGATCCCAGCTGCTCCCCAATCAGGCCTCAGTGTGAAATAGAGCTGCAGGTCCTCATGAATATTCATTTACAGCTTTTGAAGGGAGCTAATTCAAATGAGCCCAAATAGGAGAGAGAGTAGAAACTGTTGACATATACAGTAGGTGGTAAAATTAAAGAAGGTTGGAAATGTAAATATTGGATGGTGATAATAAGTTTGAGCTTTGGGTCAGAGACTTACAAGACATATATTTTAAGTCACATGTACTTATTCACAGTTTAATCCTGCATAAAATATCCAGTATTATACAAGTATAAAGTTATTTAAGGTAAAATGTGCTATCAGAATACATTTTGTACATTCTGGTTTTGTTGCTCAGATGAGCAATATTCAAATGAGTCTACAATATGTCACAACTTTCGCCAACATCTCTCATGCGCCTAATATGTTGATTTCCTCTTTTTGTAAATACACTGTTTTTCTTGGGGGGTTTGGAGGGCAGAAAGCACTGATTGGGAAGTCGCCAGTCCGGTCAGGTCTGCAGACTCAACACAATGACAGGATGTGATGTCACAGAGTGCCAGGGGGTAGCTGGCAGTCATACTCCGGTTTTCAATCTGCAGATTGGCATTTTGCTCCACACTGCGTTGCTTTCTTGCTGCCTGGTAACCAGGCTCGACGTGGTTACCAGGCCTCAGTAAATGAAAAGGGTAAGGAACATTCAGGCTCAAGCGCTATCAGATGGAAGTAAATATGGGGTCACTTTATTTTGTTCCTTTTGTGGTGAACACTGCCACGCTACTGAGGGAGGTCCTTCGTGTTTGTGCTCTAGGAGCTCAGATGTTTTGTGAATTGGTTGCTGCACTGCATGTCCTTACCCAGAGGGTAAAAAACACAATGTTATGACTATAACTACTGTTCCCTGAAGGAGGGAAACAAGGTACAACATACTATAGGGAGACGAACTCTCGCGACTTCGGTTGAAGGATTTACAATCACGCCTGACAAGGCCAATAAAATCTGTGCCTTGCTGAGAGCCCCGCCTTCCACAGGTGATAAGCGTGAGGCTCGGATTCATTCCTTCAATTTAATACCACTCTCCACCGTGCCCAGGAATGATCGTCGTGGTGCCAAACAGGTGTTGTACCACATTTTCTCCTTCAGGGAACAGTAGTTACAGTCTTAACTTTACGTTCCCTTTCAGTCAGTCAACTTCAGTACAACATACTATAGCGAAATATAACATGCCCCAAGTCGACCCCAACGGATACTAAATTAAACGGCCCATGGCAGACCACCCAGATCTGACCCCCGCCAGATGCGTCAGTCTGGGTACACGGCACGCTGCCTAGTTACATTCCCCTGTCCCAGCTGTAAGCACACTTAAAAGGAAAAGGACCTGAGAATGCCAGCCCCTGCTCGGAAAGCTCCTGTAGGAACATAAGGATGTCCCTCAAACCTTTATCTTGGCACCAGAGCTCAAACACTTGCCACTTATATGCATGCAGCCCTCTCGTGGAGGGTCTTAAACCCTATCAAAATGTTTCCATACCTGGTAAACCACCCAGGGGTGTATCCTCCACTCCTGAGAGAGAGGGTCCCACCTGGATAAAATATCTGCACCGGAGGCAACCGGGGACATGCCTCGCCCAAAGCAAGAGCATGTGCGCACTGCTCCCCAGCAATAGAGAGTGAGCCAAGGTTACATGTCAGTTCAGACCAGCAAAAGCCTGCCGACAAAAGCCAGTCGGCTGTAATAGCCGGCGGCTCTTGAGCATTCTAGTGTGTAGGTCATTCTAGGCACGTAGGTCTAGAGTGGGACGGAAAGTCCCGTTGTATTTCTAAACCAGAAATTACTGGCTGTACCATCTGTCCTAGATCGTTGACATTGGAACCACTCGGATTGCCTGCATCTGGAGATGGGAGGATATTTCCTCCTTCAAAATGGGCGCTGAGGCCACAGGAACAGTCGACGTAATGATACTGCAGGCGCATGGACGACACACAACAATTAGTAGCCTGTACCCTCACGTCACTGTTTGCATAATCCAGGGTGACACGCATGCGCGCCATTGGTCGGAGCAGACAGCGGGACGCCACTTTGTGGACTGGGAGAGATTGGTTCCATTTCCAACACTCTTGACAACTGTGTGTCTGAACGTGGAGATGGGACACTTTTAATCGATCTCACACGTGGGAGACACAACACTTTTGACACCCATAAACACTGTGGGGTTGAAAAAACTGTGTTTATGTGCCAAGGTTTGCCTAAAGCCTGACCCACTCTGGCGATCAGTGACATACCCTGATTGGCAGTGCCACCTTGGGGTACTGTTGTCTCAACGAGCCTCACTTGGTTTAGGTGGTAAGATGCGTTCCGGTAAATGGCTGTCACCCAATGCTGGACCGCACACATTAAGAATAGACCCAGGGGAAAAAAACTTAGCATGGAGGTTACCCTACCGACAAGTCAAAGGTAGCCTACTGGGAATGAGACAGACAGCTCTGAAAAATTTACCCCTTCTGTGGTGACAGGAATTATTTGTAATTAAATCTAATTTCTAGGAATGAAAAGCACAGAGCTGGAGAAAGACAGCTAATTTCAGGGTTCCTATAAACCCAGAGACTGTGTGGGGGATAATAGCATGGTCATGTCCAACCCTGCTTGTTCCCTTGACTTATAGGGACTAGCGAGCTACTGGCAGAAATCAGCAATGAATCCCAGTAATGTGCCACATATGGGGGAGGGGTGCCCCTTTGTGGACAGAGAGCAAATTGCCCAATTTATTACTCCCAGCTTGGGAAGATTAATATAGCCCTTGAATCCCGTGAGCATCATGAAATGTGGGGGACCAGAGGGGCATTAAACATGGACAAACTTCCAACAAACGTGCTTCCCTGAGGCTATATAGCATGCACGAAGCCCGGGCCCCTTATGGGCACAGAGGGCTGACGTATTACCCTGTTTGCCATACCAAACGTGGGGCACTGTTCACACAGTAATCTTGTTGGGGAGCGGTGCAGATGATCAGGGGCTACTTCCTCATTGGAGGAGCACACAACCCCGCTTTCTCTACTCCCTCAAACTAGGAATCGAAAAAAGGAATGGGGTTGCCAAAGCACCGGGGGCACACTAGTAAGCTTCATTCAACAGGAGTTATGCATGCTAGCCAAAGTTAGCCAGGAGGCTCTTTATTATAAGCTAGGCTAGTTAGCATCTTTGACAACAGCACGGTCCGTTTAGAATAACCAAGTGACTTTAAGCTACGTATACAAAACAAGAGAGCTACCCAAGCAACAACACCGTAGGGAAGCAGGAATAATTAGTAGTAGCTAGCTCACCTCTGCGAGTTAGATAACTTGCTAGCACGCTATGCAGTGCTTGTTAGCCATTCTGGTCTCAAGTCTACGTAGGACCGGATCACGAGGTGGGACCCGGAACCTTCTGGGAAGAGAGGCAAGCGGTGCTTAACCAAGGCAGACACAGGCAGCGGGGGGATACTCACAGAACCTGGTTGCACTCTCTCTTCAAGTAGTCTCCCGTCACCGGCGACAGAGCGCACCGGAGCTAGGAGACATTAGACCCGACCAAAACCATCTCCACAACTTAGACTCAGCCGAGGTACTGGTACCCGGGAGAGGAAGTCACTATCGAAAACGCCAAGCCCCTTAAAGAATGCTACACGATTTTCAAGAGAATCTGTGCCACAGACTAGTAGGGGAACAGTACCAGCCGTCCCCTAGTCTTGATAACACAAACTGATTAGAGCAAGGGCAGCCTGAGCATGTGCCGAGCTGAGACATACAAGACAACAAATGTGAGTATATTCATTTGGGCATGGTCCCGAACCCAAACCTACCTAGTTAGCCTTCATCGTTTTGTTTGCGTTAGTCATCTTACTTATTGCTTTATCCAAGCTAAGCAATTCAAAGAATAACTAATTGTTAGTGATTAGGAAACTTATGAGAACCGTTCAAACATCATTACACAACGTCCAGGGGTGAGCACGCTTTACCACTAAGGGACAATTTATTTGGCGTAACCTACGATGGGTCTCGTGTTCCAATTGTTTGTTGTAGTGTGACTCGTTGCTGTTCACACCGAGGTGAAAGGCAGAATCATTAATAATTAAGGAAATTAATCCAAGCCTCAAGTTTATTACGTGTGGAAGACAGAGCTTCCAGCGAGGCGCGAATTTCATTGGCCTTCAACTGACTCCCCATAATATGTTGTACCAAAGTTGACTGACTGAAAGGGAACACAGGAAGGGGAAAAACATGATGTGCCTTTTCGTTGTTGTCTTTGGTTTCAAATTAAATTAAAAAATTAAGCATTTTCTGAAAATATCTTGGTAGGTTTGGAGAATGTCTTGAACTCCATCATGTCTGACCAGCAGCAGCAGTCACATCATAACAGAACATGTCTTAGAAGACACAATTCCATGCTCTGGTGTCACTTTTAGAACTTGGGAACAGTAAGAGTGAAATTAGACAATTGCATTAATCTCGGGCACCCAAAACCAAAACCGAATTACATATTTTCTTTAGATGCTCTGAGGGAGACATGTTAGAAAAGATTTTAACAAGATTAGCGAAGTCTGCACTCCTTTAAACAGAAACTCTCAACCAGTTTCAGGCAAATCTATGGGCAAAATGTCCACTGCCCTTCAGAAATTTGAAAAATCAGAGTACCGGAAACAAAGTTCCTCATTAGTCGTTGTATCCCACCACAGTCTGTCGACAGACAATGCTACTATTTATGTTACATTTATGTGTGTCTGTCCACGAGATTAACATTGCACTGATTTGATGGGTTATGGATAGTCAGTGGTTTATGCAGTGGTCTCTATCCAACTATCTTTTGTTGAACTCTCTGCCACTGCATGTGAGCCAATCCCATGAGCCCTTTTAACTACCTGCCACTGTTTGACAGCCAATCGCAGGACAGTACTGCCTGTGGGCTGCGGGAACTGAGGGCCAGGGCAGAGGCCCTCCCTGCAGAAAGGGGAGTCTGCTCTGCAACTGAATCGACCCCATGGAATCGGGGTCAGGGTTTTGCTTGGCTGGCTTCCAGCTTCATGAACTAATGGGGGGGAATTGGGGAAGGGAATGGAATGAGGAGATAAAAGAGAACAGGAACACGGCAGTGTTTTCAACTCCAGCTGTGCGTCATAGAGATGTGTGGAGCACTGCACTGGGACTGAAGGGGGGCCGGGGTGAGGCCTGTCCTGGGGTAGGACCCTCCCTGCTGTCCATCTCACCACCATCAAAATTGCAGTGGGTTCTGGGTCGTAAAGTCTTTAATAACGTGCATGGGGAGATGTAAATATTTGTTTCCCCTTCCTTACCCTCTTCCTGACTTTCTACAGTACTGTTCATCCACACTTTTATCATTCCATTTTCCTTCCTGTGTCCCTCTTTCTTTCCCTCTGACTCTCCCCTTCTCAACCTCTATTCACATTATCACTCTATTGTGTGATTTTTATTAACTGGAGATGAAATGTGATGCTATGTGTTTTAATTTGGCCGGTGTGTGAGGATTTGGTGTGTGTGTGCGCGTGTACATGCATACACGCTTGTGTGCATGGAAACCATGTGTTTGATTTATTTGATACCATTGCACTATTCCGCTCCAGCCATTCCCATGAGCCTGTCCTCCCCAATTAAGGTGCCACCAACCTCCTGTGGTGTGTACATAAGCCAGCATTTGTGCATGTGTGTGTGCTTGCATACATGCACATGTGTGTGGACCGTTCTCTGAGCCTAGTGTTGATTCAGCTAGTGCCTCCCTGAATGCCTGACTGCCAACTGACAGCATCTGTCACTGGGTGCCGGGCTTGTAATCATGACTTAATAAGGCCAGGAAATAAGGAGAGAAAGAGAAAAAACACTTTTGGTCAGAGTGGAGGGTGTATAGCAGAGCAGAGATGCTCAGGGCTGGGGAATGAAGAAGGGGAATATGGGTTCTGGGCTAAGGGTTTGGTTTCATCCAGCTCTCCCTCCAAGGTCCCTTCAGAGACAGAGTGTGAACATGAGAAATAATTCGGCCTGTGTTAACTTTAACCAGAAGAAGCATGATCTGAAAATAGAGGGACAGGGATGGGGGACTTACAACGTCATGTGGGTGCCCTTGCTGCCCTATTCCTATTACAAAGAAAAGCTGTATTTTCCACTGACCTTACCTCCTACTGAACCCATTGTTTCTCAGTCCTGGTCTAATTTGTCCGTGTTCTCAAAGAACAGGGCTGTCTGAAGTAAGAGCTTCAATGAGGTTTAATTTCCCTGTACGTATCTCACACCATTCTCAAACCACACAGTCATCCATAGGCACTTCCTGTGCGCATCTCTATGGCACTTTCTGATCTCATCAGTGGTGACAAACTTTAAAGGCTAACAAACTCTCTGAACCTTAACCCAACCCACCCCCAGAGTGAGAAGCATGTTTATTTCAAACCTCATCCATTAAAAATGTTGTTTATTGAGGGCAAAGAAAGATTGCAAAGCCTGGTAATTACAGCAAAAAAAAACTGTAATTAAAAACGCTCTGTGTATGGTTGAGACGCAACTTCAAGATTCACCATCCAAAAGCAGAGGGACTGAAATGTATTTTGCCTTGTCAATTGTATAATAATGTTAATAAATTCCCCATTTACTCATGTGTTACAGCTATAAAGCAATTTTACATAAAAGTTACATGTAAAATGAAGCAGTTGAGTAGGAACATTTACATATAGCATATTTCCAGTTGACCACTTCAGTAGAATATTTTCCCAAGGGACTAAAGTGAGAGTAATAACGAATGGAAAAACATAGCGGGTCCTGGTGTGTTGGACATCATACTGGTGGGTGTAAGTCCTGATATGAAGAGTTTCATTCCAAAACACTATATATCCATTTTCAGAAATGTTGTTAAATAAGCTTATGAAAGAGGTGTGTTTTTTCACTATCTAATCATAGCATGGGGTTGTTCAATGACAGACATGTACAACAGTGCAATAATCAACATCTAAAACAGTATAACTAAAAATATATTGGGGCGGCAGGTAGCCTAGTGGTTAGAATCCCCCGAGCTGAGGTAAAATTATGTTGTTCTGCCCCTGAACAAGGCAGTTAACTCAATGTTCCTTGCCCGTCACTGAAAATAATCGTGTACCTGGGACAGAACGTCCCCTAGTCCCGTATCACATGCGTCCGTCTGGACCACCATTGGCACCTTGAAATCTGGCGTTACGAGAATCAGATGGGAGCACAGCGCTTCCTTCAGACTGCTGAACGCCGCTTCTGTCTCGTCCGTCCATTTCACTGTTTTTGGGAGGCGGGCCCTGGTTAGATCGGTGAGGGGGGAAGCTATAGCCGCAGAGTTGGGGATAAACCGGCTATAGTATCCTGCCAGTCCCAGGAATAACTTGACCTGTGTCTTGGTGCGTGGAAAAGGCCAGTCACGTACCGCGTGAACCTTCCTCTCCTGGGGCTTGACATTCCCCCGTCCAATCAAATACCCCAGGTACTCCACCTCCTCGAAACCTAGTTTGCATTTCTTGGGGTTCGCGGTCAGCCCGGCTTGTCTTCCGCCTGGAGGCATGTCAGGTGCTCTTCCCAACCTTAGCTGTGGATGATAATATCATCCAGATAGGCCGCTGCGTACTGCTGGTGGGGTCAAAGCACTCTTTTCATCAGTCGCTGAAAGGTGGGCGGGGGCTCCGTGGAGACCAAACGGTAGCACCCGGTACTGATACAACCCGTCTGGTGTCGAGAACGCCGTCTTCTCCCGGGAGGTGGCTGTCAACGGTACCTGCCAATATCCTTTGGTCAGGTCAAGGGTGCTGATATACCGAGCCTTTCCCAACCTGTCGATGAGCTCGTCCACCCTCGACATTGGGTAGGCGTCGAAAAGGCTTATGTTGTTCACACCCCGGTAATCATTACAGAAGCGGAGGCTACCGTCCGGTTTGGGCACCAACACGATGGGGCTGCACCATGCACTGTGGGACTCTTCAATAACCCCCATCCTCAGCATAGCCTCCACTTCCTGTGTCACGGCCTTTCTTCGGGCCTCCGGAATCCAATATGGCCTCTTTTGTACTATTTCCCCGGGCCGGGGTCGGCCCGGCTTCTCGGAAAACACCCTCGTGTTACGATCAACGAGCTCCCTGAGCTCTTGCTTCTGGGCCGGGTCGAGGTCCTCATTGCTCGGGACCACCAGTGGTATCGTTGGCGTCCTGGGTCCCAACCATAACACGGCCAAGGCTGTCCTCTCGTGCCACTTCTTCAACAGGTTCACGTGGTAAATCTGTTGAGGTTTCTGTCTCCCCGGTTGCCGTACGCGGTAATTGACAGGTCCCAGCTTCTCGCTCACCTCGTATGGTCTGTGTCATGTTGCCAGGAACTTACTTTCGGCCGTGGGGATTAAGACCCTGTCTCCCACCTGGAATTCTTTGGGCTGGGCTCCCCGATTGTAGACCTGGGCGCGTTGGGCCTTTTCCATATGTTCCCTCACTACTGGCCATATGGCTGTCATCCGTTCCCTCATCGTCTCCACGTGCTCTACCACACTGCGTAATGGGGTCGGTTGGGCTTCCCACACCTCCTTAGCGAGGTCCAGTAGGCCGCGTGGCCTCCTCCCGTAGAGGAGTTCGAAAGGTGAAAACCCAGTGGAAGACTTGGGTACTTCTCGGATTGAGAACATTAGGTGGGGTAATAGCTGGTCGCAGCTCTTCCCGCTCGAAGACCTTCCGCAGGATTTGTTTGAGTGTTTTATTAAAGCGCTTGACGAGCCCATCAGTCTGCGGGTGAAAAACAGAGATCCGGATCTGCTTGATCTGCAGGAGGGCACACAACTCCTTCATTATGTGGGACATAAACTCCGTACCTTGGTCTGTCAGGATCTCGTTCGGGATGCCCATCCAGCTAAAGAGGTGGAACAGCCCCCGAGCGATTCCCTTGGATACCGCCGCCCTTAGGGGAATGGCCTCGGGATACCGGTTGGCATAGTCTACTAATACCAAGATGTACCTGTGTCCTCATGCTGTTTTACCAGGGGTCCCACTATGTCCATGGCGATGCGTTCAAAGGGCACCCCGATGATCGGCAGGGGCACCAGTGGGTTTCGGAAGTGTGATTTCGGGCAGTAAGTTGACACTCCGGGCAGCTGCGACAGTAGTCTTCTACGGCCATCCTCATCCCGGGCCAGTGGAACTGGGCGGCGATCCGTTCCCGGGTCTTCTCCATTCCCAGGTGCGCCCTCAACAGGTGGGTGTGGGCCAGCTGAAGAACGGTTCCTACGTACCATCGGGGCAGCAACAATACCTCTCGGAGTTCCCACTGTTGGCGCGACACCTGATACAAAAGGTTATTCTTAATTTGGAAATGAGGATATCGCTAGTCACTCACCCCCGAAAGTAGCTGTCCATCCACCGCAATCACTTGGGCTGCGTCAGCTTTCAAATTCGGATCCTCCCACTGGGCCGTCCCGAATTGTCCCCTTAGTTGGCCCCCAGCGGTTGTCTCAACTGTCCCCTCGAAATTGAGGAGGGGGAGGCTGGGCTCCTCCTCCAGTGGTTCCCCAGGGGGTTGGGGTTCCGGCTCCCCCTCCGACTCCAGACCCGTAGACACAGGTTGGTTAGCCGGTTGCTTCCGGGCCGCACAGGCGATGGGTCGTTCCCGCGCTCTTCTTCGGCCCGTTCGTATCTTTTTCTTCAACGCCGTGAACAGCGGACAATCCCGTCCAACTAGGAGAGGTACTGGCAACTTTGTTACTGCACCCACTCTCATCTGACAGCTCCCTTGTGGCATCACGATGTTGGTCCATACGACTGGATATCGCTTTGTGTCACCATGAACACAGGAAATGGACATCTCCCTACCCCGTTCGGTTCCCCTGGTTCAGCAGGCTCGTGGTTACGAGCGTAACCATACTGCCAGAGTCTAATAGCGCTTCCGTGTCGCGTCTGTCAACCTTCACCGGGACCAAAGGTGCAGTTGATTCATGGTGCGCCCAACAGGAGGTGACATAGGTCACGGCGTGACCCACCTCGCCTCCGGGGATAGCTGATGGCATCGACTCATCTCGAGCCGGGCAATTCCAGGCAATGTGCCCCGGGCACCACACTCAAAACACCTCCTTTGGTCTGCATCTACCTGGGGTCGTCGGTGACGGGTCGGCCCTACCCCCGGTCATTTCTCCTCAGGTTTGCGGTCCTCTGACCCTGCCGACTGTCGATTCGGGGTACACCGCGGTGGGGCTGTCCTTCCGTCCCCTCGGACAGGTCGCCGACTCGTCCCGGCTCCCACTCAGCAGGGCCTGAGTGGTCTGATGTGTCTCCACTGCTTCCAGGAGGCCCTCCAAGGTCTGAGGCGCGCATAAACTCGCTGCCCTTTTCATGTCGTGGGGTAGAGCCCTTAAGAAGCGATCCAGGACCACTTTGTCGAGGATGGAGAGGGTGGATACGTCGGTTAGGAGCCATGCCCTGGTGACGCGCGGGTAGGTCGCTCATCTGGGTTCGTGGGGATGCGTCGGTTACGAACCTCCAGTCGTGAAACCGTTGAGCCCGATAGTGGCTGAGTATCTCCCGTTTGAGTCGGTCGTAGTTAGCCGCCTGTTCGTCGTTCAGGTCCTAATACGGGCATTCCCAGAGAGGAACAGGGCCAGCAGACTTGCCCACTTCGACCTTGGCCATCCTTCCCATAGCGCTGTCTGTTCAAACGTACAGAGGTATGTTTCAATGTCATCGTCTTCTGTTAGCTTAATTAACTGGTTGGGATCTGATTCAGTAGACGCTCCTCCTTGCAGCTTCCTGACTTCCTCAATGAGGCGGGCGTTTTGTAGTCGCTGTTCCTCGAGCGTTCGTTCCTGAACCGCCTGTTCTGCTTGTTGGGCCCGGACGAACTGAGCTATCAACTCGTCCATGCTGATGCTGTGTAAACGTCAAACCTGATCTAATCCACGTTATCAGGTTGCCCGCATTCTCCACCACTTGTGGCAAACCAGGGGGTTGGGTCAAGACGTTTACACAGATCACACACAAACAAAGTAGGATTGGCTCAGTTTCAAAAGTGTTATTAAAAGTATTATTAAAAATAATAATTCAAAAAGAAAAGAATAGGTCTCCCTCATGAGACCCTCTCCGGGTTAACGTCTTCTGGGCTCCGGGTCTTGCTGTATCCTGTGGGAATCAGAAACTGAACTCACTCCTCTTACTTCTGTCACCGTCCCTCCAGCTATACAGGAGTCCTTTCTTCCCCCACGTCCAGCAGATGGAGCCATCGCCTTGTGATGTATATTCAGTCTGCCACCAGGCCTCGACGAGTCTCCCCCTGGTGGCTGACCTGCTGTACGACACAATATATATATATACATTATGAGTCAAAAGTTTGGCCCCACCTACTTATCCAAGGGTTTTTCTTTATTTTACTATTTTGTAGAATAATAGTGAAGACATCAAAACTATGAAATAACACATATGGAATCATATAGTAACCAGAAAAATGTTAAACAAATCAAAATATATTTTATATTTTTCAAATAAGCCACCCTTTGTCTTGATGACAGCTTTGCACATTCTTGACATTCTCTCAACCAGCTTCATGAGGAATGCTTTTCCAACAGTCTTGAAGGAGTTCCCACATATGCTGAGCACTTGTTGACTGCTTTTCCTTCACTCTGCGGTCTGACTCATTCCAAACCATCTCAATTCGGTTGAGGTCGGGTGATTATGGAGGCCAGATCATCTGATGCAGCACTCCATCACTCTCCTTATTGGTCAAATAGCACTTACACAGCCTGTAGGTGTGAAAAACAAAAACAAATGATAGTCCCACTAAGCCTAAATCAGATGGGATGGCGTATCGCTGCAGAATGCTGTGGTAGCCATGTTGGTTAAGTGTGCCTTGAATTCTAAATAAATCACAGGCAGTGTCACCAGCAAAGCACCCCCGCACTAAAGAAGAGACTTGCTTGGGCCAAGTGGAAATCTGTCCTTTGGTCTGATGAGTCCAAAAATTAGATTTTTGTCTTTGTGAAATGCAGAGTAGGTGAACGGATTATTTCCGCAAGTGTGGTTCCCACCATGAAGCATGGAGGAGGAGGTGTGATGATGTGGGGGTGCTTTGCTGTCAGTGATTTATTTAGAATTCAAGGCACACTTAACCAACATGAGGGGAAAAGTGGCTGAGATACAATTTATAACGTCAGCTGCCGTTAGATACCAAGCAACTACATTGAATAAAAATATTAATGCAACATGCAACAATTTCAAAGATTTTACTGAGTTACAGTTCATGTAAGGACATCAGTAGATTTAAATAAATTCATTAGGCCCTAATCTATGGATTTCACATGACTGGGAATATAGATCAGAAAACCAGTCAATATCTGGTGTCAGCCATTTGCCTCATGCAGCGCGACACATCTCTTTCGCATAGAGTTGATCGGGCTGTTGATTGTGGCCTGTGGAAGGTTGTTCCACTCCTCTTCAATGGCTGTGCGAAGTTGCTGGATATTTGGGGGAACTGGAACACGCTGTCGTACACGTCGATCTAGATTATCGATCTAGATTATCCCAAACATACTCAATGGGTGACATGTCTGGTGAGTATGCTTTATCATGCTAAAACATGAGGTGATGTCGGTGGATGTATTGTACGACAATGGGCCTCAGGATCTTGTCACAGTATCTCTGTGCATTTAAATTGCCATAGATAAAATTTGATTGTGTCTGTTGTCTGTAGCTTATGCCTGTCCATACCATAACCCCACCACTACCATGCGGAACTCTGTTAGCAACGTTGACATCAGCAAACCGCTCACCCACACGACGCCATACACGCTGTCTGCCATCTGCCTGGTACAGTTGAAACTGGGATTCATCCGTGAAGCGTACACTTCTCCAGTGTGCCAGAAGCCATCGAAGGTGAGCATTTCCCCACTGAAGTCTGTTACAACGCCGAACTGCTGTCAGGAGTTAGCTTCCGGCACCGACAGAGATGGCAGCCTCGCTTCACGTTCTCAGGAAACTATGCAGTATTTTTTTTTTTTTATGTATTACTTCTTACATTGTTACCCCGGGAAATATTACGTTTTATTACTTACAACCGTGAGGAACTATTGGATATAAGAGCAACGTCAACTTACCAACATTATGAACAGGAATACGACTTTCCCGAAGCGGATTCTCTGTTTGGTACCCCAACTAGGTCAATAGACTGGATCCCAGCCGGCGACTCAAAACAACAGCGGCGCAGGAGAAGGGGGAAACGCGGCAGTCTTCTGGTGAAGCTACGTCGACGGTCGCATCGTGCGCCTCTCTCCTGAGTATTTTAATCGCCAATGTCCAGTCTCTGGACAACAAAGTGGACGAAATCAGAGCGAGGGTTGCCTTCCAGAGAGACATCCGAGACTGCAACGTTCTTTGCTTCACGGAAACATGGCTCACTCAGGACACGTTATCAGAGTCGGTACAGCCACCTATCTGGTAAGAAGAAGGGCAGGGGTGTGTGTCTTATGATTAACAAGACATGGTGTGATCATAACAACATACAGGAACTCAAGTCCTTTTGTTCACCTGACATAGAATTCCTTACAATCAAATGCCGACCGCATTATCTACCAAGAGAATTCTCCTTGATTATAATCACAGCCGTGTACATTCCCCCTCAAGCTGACACATCGACAGCACTGAAAGAAATTCATTGGACCACATATCCTGAGGCTGCATTTATTGTGGCTGGGGATTTTAATAAGGCTAATTTGAAAACAAGGCTCCCAAAATTTGACCAGCATATCGAATGTGCCACCCGGGCTGGTAAAATCCTGGATCATTGTTATTCCAAATTCCGTGATGCATACAAGGCTATTCTCCGCCCTCTTTTCGGGCAAGTCTGACCACAACTCCATTTTGTTGCTCCCAGCCTACAAACAGAAACTAAAACAGGAAACGTCCGTTCTCAGGTCTGTTCAACGCTGGTCCGACCAATCTGATTCCATGCTGCAAGATTGCTTCGAGCACGTGGACTGGGATATGTTCCGGATAGCGTCGGACAACAACATTGATGTATACGCTGATTCGGTGAGCGAGTTTATTAGCAAGTGCATTGGTGATGTTGTACCCATAGCAACTATTAAAACCTTCCCCAACCAGAAACCGTGGATTGATGGCAGCATTCGCGCAAAACTGAAAGCGCGAACCACTGCTTTTAACCAGGGTAAGGCTACCGGAAGCATGACTGAATACAAACAGTGTAGCTATTCCCTCCACAAGGCAATCAAACAAGCTAAGCGTCAATATAGAGACAAAGTAGAGTCACAATTCAACGGCTCAGACACGAGAGGAATGTGGCAGGGTCTACAGTCAATCACGGACTACAAAAAGAAAACCGGCCCCCGTCGCGGACCACGACGTCCTGCTCCCAGACAAACTAAACAACTTCTTTGCTCGCTTTGAGGATAATACAGTGCCACCGACACGGCTCGCTACCAAAACCTGCGGGCTCACCTTCACCGCAGCCAACGTGAGGAAAACATTTAAATGTGTTAACCCTCGCAAGGCTGCTGGCCCAGATGGCATCCCTGGCCGTGTCCTCAGAGCATGCGCAGACCAGCTGGCTGGTGTGTTTACGGACATATTCAATCAGTCCCTATCCCAGTCTGCTGTTCCCACATGCTTCAAGAGGGCCACCGTTGTTCCTGTTCCCAAGAAAGCTAAGGTAACTGAGCTAAATGACTATCGCCCCTTAGCACTCACTTCCGTCATCATGAAGTGCTTTGAGAGACTAGTCAAGGATCATATCACCTCCATCCTGCCAGACACACTGGACCGTCCCAATAAGTCCACAGATGCCGCAATCACACTGCATACTGCCCTAACCCATCTGGACAAGAGGAATACTTATGTAAGAATGCTGTTCATCGACTACAGCTCAGCATTTAACACCATAGTTCTCTCCAAGCTCGTCATTAAGCTCGAGACCCTAGGTCTCGACCCAGCCCTGTGCAACTGGGTCCTGGACTTCCTGACGGGCCGGCCCAAGATGGTGAGGGTAGGAAACAACATCTCCACCCCGCTGATCCTCAACACTGGGGCCCCACAAGGGTGCGTTCTAAGCCCTCTCCTGTACTTCCTGTTTACCCATGACTGCGTGGCCAAGCACGCATGCAACTCAATCATCAAGTTTGCTGACGACACTACAGTGGCAGGCTTCACTCAACGTCAACAAAACAAAGGAGATGATCGTGGACTTCAGGAAACAGCAGAGGGAGCACCCCCCTATCCACATTGACGGGACAGTAGTGGAGACGGTGGAAAGTTTTAAGTTCCTCGGCGTACACATCACGGACAAACTGAATTTGTCCACCCACACAGAGAGCGTGCTGAAGAAGGCGCAACAGCGCCTCTTCAACCTCAGGAGGCTGAAGAAATTTGGCTTGTCACTAAAACCACTCACAAACATCTACAGATGCACAATCGAGAGCATCCTGTTGGGCTGTATCACCGCCTGGTACGGCAACTGCTCCGCCCACAACCGTAAGGCTCTCCAGAGGGTAGTGAGGACTGCACAACGCATTACTGGGGGTAAACTACCTGCCCTTCAGGGCACCTACACCACCCGATGTCACAGGAAGGCCAAAAAGATCATCAAGGACAACAACCACCCGAGCCATTGCCTGTTCACCCCACTATCATCCAGAAGGCGAGGTCAGTACAGGTGCATCAAAGCTGGGACCGAGAGACTGAAAAACAGCTTCTACCTCAACGCCATCAGACTGTTAAACAACCATCATTAACATTCGCTACACTCACATTAACATCTGCTAACCATGTGTATGTGACAAATAAAATTTGATTTGATTTGAGGTCAAGACCCTGGTGAAGACGATGAGCACGCAGATGAGCTTTCCTGAGGCAGTTTCTGACAGTTTGTACAGACATTATTCGGTTGTGCAAACCCACAGTTTCATCAGCTGTCCGGGTGGCTGGTCTTAGACTATCCCGCAGGTGAAGAAGCCGGATGTGGAGTCCTGGGCTGGAGTCCTGGGCTGGTTGCACATGGTCTGCGGTTGTGAGGCCAGTTCGACATACTGCCAAATTCTTTAAAATGACGTTGGTAGAGAAATTAACATTAAATTCTCTGGAGTCTGATTTTAGGATATTACAGGAGTTTCTTTTACAGCTTAAACTTGTTTTAAACGCTAAGAAAACAAATGTCATGTTTTTTTCTAGGTCTAAACTCTCAGTTTGTAATCACTAGCTTGGATGGTACTCAAATCAAACAGGTCTCTGCATATAAATATTTAGGGGTATGGTTAGATGATAGGCTCTCTTTTAAAAAACATGTTACTGAATTGGGAAAAAAGCTCAAATTCAAGATAGGGTTCCTTTACAGAAACAGGACTTGTCTGACCTCCGTAAATAGAAAACAAATTGTGCAGGCTACTTTTATGTCCGTTTTAGATTATGGTGATATTATTTATATGCATGCATCGGCAAACACATTAAAACCACTGGATTCTATTTACCATTGTGCACTCAGGTTTATCACAGGTGATAGTTACAAAACTCATCACTGTATCCTATATCAACATGTGGGTTGGGCCTCTCTATCTGTGAGGCGAGAGCAACATGCTCTTTTGTTTATTTATAAAGCATTTCTTTTAAAACTACCTCCATATATATCATCATTAATTTCAACTAGATATACTAATTTTATGACCAGATCACAGATGTGGATTACATTAGAGACTCCTGCGGTCTCCACAGAGTTGGGAAGGACAGCCTTCAGTTCCTTTGCACCTTATTTATGGAACAAACTGCAGATCCAACTTAAGTTAGACACTCTGGTGTCCCTTGCCCATTTCAAAAATATTATGGAGGATCAATATGATGTTGTCTGTGATTGTTTCTGTTGAATTGTGTCTTTGTTTTGTATGTTTTGAAATGTCCTTGTCTGTATGCCTAGAATTGTACATGTCAACATGTTTAAACAGGGCACAGCCGTAAAAGAGATCCAGGTCTCAGTCTGTTTTCCCTGTTAAAATAAAGATAAAAAAAAAAAAAGTTCTGATGGACAATTCCGCAGTCAGCATACCAATTGCACGCTCCCTCTAAACTTGAGACATCTGTGGCATTGTGTTGTGTGACAAAACTGCACATTTTAGAGTGCCATTTTATTGTCCCCAGCACTAGGCGCACCTGTGTAATGATCATGCTGTTTAATCAGCTTCGTTATATGCCACACTTGTCAGGTGGATGGATTATCTTGGCAAAGGTGAAATGCTCACTAACAGGGATGTCTATTGCTCTTTTTTTTCATCCGTGGTAGACTGTTGCATGGCAGACCAATCAGGACATCTCTCGGCATGACCAGCCTCTTCATTATCTCAGCCAATTAAGGCTAACCAGGAAGAATCCTTTGTTTCTCCATGAGAAATAAACTAGGCTTGTAATAAAAAAAAAATTCATACTTAGATACCCTACAAGTTTGTTATTAAAGGCACATGAAAGTTTAAAAGTAAAACATTTTTATAAAAAAGTATCTCCTGTGAATTAGGAACATCATTCTTACACCTCACTTACACCTCAGATCCAGACACAAATGTGAAACATTGGTGGATATAGCGTTTTGGAACAAAACTCTTCATTTACACTGTACTGGTGGTCCTCCCACTGTATCTTATGAAGCACTCTCACCTGCTCTCACATGCTTAGAGCAGGGATTCCAAACTTTTTCACTCAGGACTTGTAGGTTTAAAGCTTATTTCCTGCAATTCTACACATTATGTAATGGGGTGCAGAGAACATGTTGCAGTTTTAAAGCAAATTTTCTTGCAAGTCTATACATTTTGCCATGTCTAATGTTTATTCATGTGATATTTGAGTGACTCAAACATTACAACAACATCTATGGGCTAAGAAAACTAGCTAAAAAAACATTAGCTGACATGGTGTCACAATCTCCGTAAGGGACAGACCAAGTCGCAGCGATGCTTCCAGTATACATTTTATTTACGCCGAACGTAACTGGGAAAATAACAAAATATAAACGAAGATCGTGATGTTGAACATAACTAAACACACAACAAGCTATGCACAAACAATAACCCACAAAACCCCTCTGAAAACTACAAACATATATATGGTTCCCAGTTAGAGGTAACGACACACAGCTGCCTCTAATTGGGAACCATTACCCCAACATAGAAATGCAACACCTAGAACAAAAAAACCTTACACCAAAACGAAACTAAACACGCCAGCCTAAAAATATCAGGCCTGAACGTGACAGTACCCCCAAGGCGCGGGCTCCGACCGCGCCAAAAGTCCATTGGGGGGGGTATCGGGTGGGCCTCCTTGTCCCAGGTGGCGGCTCCGGTGCCGGCCGTGCTGGCTCGGGGTCCCACACCGGAGGCCCTGGGATATTTGCCGGAACAGTTTGTTTAGGACTGGGGACCTTCTCTGGAGGTTCCGGACTGGGGACCCTCTCTGGAGGTTCCGGACTGGGGACCCTCTCTGGAGGCTCCGGACTGGGAACCTTCTCTGGAGGCTCCGGACTGGGAACCTTCTCTGGAGGCTCCGGACTGGGAACCTTCTCTGGAGGTTCCGGACTGGGAACGTTCTCTGGAGGTTCCGGACTGTCGAAGCGCACTGGGACTCTGGTGCGGGGAGCAGGAACGGGCCTTACTGGACTCATGACGCGCACTGGGACTCTGGTGCGGGGAGCAGGAACGGGCCGTACTGGGCTCATGACGCGCACTGGGACTCTGGTGCGGGGAGCAGGAACGGGCCGTACTGGGCTCATGGCGCACTGGGACTCTGGTGCGGGAGCAGGAACGGGCCGTACTGGGCTCATGACGCCGCACTGGGACTCTGGTGCGGGGAGCAGGGACAGGACGTGCTGGGTCCACGACGGGCACAGGGATCCTGGAGCGTGGAGCAGGGACAGGACGTGCTGGACTCTCTAAGCGCACAGGGGGCCTGGTGCGCGGAGCCGGAACAGGACGTGCTGGACTCTCTAAGCGCACAGGGGGCCTGGTGCGCGGAGCCGGAACAGTACATGCTGGACTATCTAAGCATACAGGGGACCTGGTGCGTGGAGCCGGTACTTCTCTCCCCGGCTGTTCACTCACCCTTGCCTCATGGATGATGGGAGCTGGAATGTCACGCACTGGGCTGTGAATGCGAACCGGAGACCCCACACGCAGAACCGGTGCAGGATATCTCGGTCCCAGAAGGTGTACTGGAGACCTCGCTCGCAGAGCCGGCACCACTCCTCCAGGTTGCACACTCACCCTAGCCCAACAGATGAGTGGCGCTGGAATTGCGCGCACCGGCCTATGCATGCGCACTGGAGACACCGTGCACAAAACTGCATAGCACGGTGTCTGCTCAGTGCGACGCTCTCCCCAACGCTCCCTCCAAAGAGCACGAGGAGTTAGCTCAGGAGTCCTTCCTGAACCGGCCAACTTCCTCGTGTGCCCCGGCTGCCTTTACGGCTTCCTAGCCAGGCGAGTTCCAACATACTTTTCTTTCTCCGGGTTCCATACTCCATACAAATCCTCGTAACTGCTCCGCTCAGCCCCCGCTACTCTTTTCTCCCTGGGGTGACGATGCTCCGCCGTCTTCTCCCAAGGTCCCTTACCAGCCAAAATCTCCTCCCAAGTCCAGGACCCCTTTCCAGCCAATATCTCCTCCCAAGTCCAGAACTCCCGGGTCTCTCGCTGCTTGGTCTTTTTATGGTGGGTTATTCTGTCACGATCTCCGTAAGGGACAGACCAAGACGCAGCGATGCTTCCAGTATACATTTTATTTACGACGAACGTAACTGGAAAAATAACAAAATATAAACGAAGATCGTGATGTTGAACATAACTAAACACACAACAAGCTATGCACAAACAATAACCCACAAAACCCCTCTGAAAACTACAAACATATATATGGTTCCCAATTAGAGGTAACGACACACAGCTGCCTCTAATTGGGAACCATTACCCCCAACATAGAAATGCAACACCTAGAACAAAAAAAACCTACACCAAAACGAAACTAAACACGCCAGCCTATAAATATCAGGCCTGAACGTGACACATGGGCTAGTTGATCTGGACATTTCTGAATAATGCACTACATCCCCAATTTCGAAATTGCACCTTGTGCATTCTACTATTACAACTTTCAAGAGTAAGTTGAAAGCCGCGCCCACCCTACTGACCCCGGGTACGCCCCACAGTTTGGGAACCACTGGCTTAGAGCACCGCCCCTGGGCAATGCAGCGGGGGTGACCCAGACCAACTAGCGAGCATGCCTCTCTCAGCTGGAGGTGGCCCTGCTCTGTTATACCAGCTGGGGCCCCTGCTCTCCCCCTCACCACCACCGCACACTCAGGGAGCCCCAACAGCCGCAGGCTAACTAGGGGTGAAGGGAGAGTCTCTCTTTTTTTCCATTTAGCCAGAGCATGTCTGAGTAGAGGTAGCATAACACCAAGGCCTACCACTGTTCAAAAACGTTAGTTCTGAAATTAGCATTTGAGTTTACAAGCACAGCTGCTCAGATTCTCAAGGCTGTCTGCCTCTTAGATCTGGGATTTGTGACCCTCAGGTTTTGAGGTCATGGTTTCTAATGGCATTGTCCCCCCTTTCCATGCCCACAACCTGCTACCCGCTGCATCCTCCCAGGCTTTACTGTGTCAGCACGACGGAACATTCTGTGGGAAATCTGGGGATGCTGCCACACAAGCCAAATCGGTGGTTTGGACCATTTAGAGAGCTCTGATCTCAGAACCCTGGTTTGGATTGGACGGGAGGTTATGGGCGTGTGGAAGCATAATCAGGATAACACAAGAGGGAGGTGGGGAACAGGCAAGCGGCTCATCATTCCTTTAGATGACAGAGAGCATGTCACCACCAGAGCCCAACACGGCTTTAGTCCTCTTGATCCATGCTAGATCAAGCCTTCTGTAGAGTTCTCTATAGAGGTTCATGTGGTGAACTGTAAATCATACGATTTCTTGATTTCCACACATGCATCCATCATAAAGGTCAAATGACCCTTAGAACCAACTTCTCTGGTTTTAAATGGCCTATGTGGCATTGATATGAGTCCAAAGCATTAATTTTAGTGTCCTATTTTACTACGAAGTGTAAAATGGATCATTTTGGTTATAAAGTCCGAAACAAAGTTTTGTAAGTTATTTATTTATGACTTATTGGAGGGTTGGGTATAGATTATCAGCCTGGTCTCAGAGAAAAATGTATTATATTTGACTAAAATCCTTGCCACTCCATTTAGTATGATATGTTACTTTATGTTAGGTTTCATTACACTGGCCTATGTAAATCTGGGACACTCAAATTAGTATGATATCTTCTTAGGATCCTGCAACAACATCCGGTGAAATTGCCGAGCGCCAAATTCAAAATAAAAAATCATAATATTAAACATTCATGGAAATACAAGTGTGTTACAGCATTCAAAAGCTTAGAATCGAACTGCGTTGTCAGATTTCAAAAAGGCTTTACGGCGAAAGCATAGCATTCGATTGTCTGAGGACAGTGCCCCATGTCAACATATTTTTCAAACCAGCAAACCATAGCAATAAAATAAATCACTTACTTTTGAAGATCTCCCTCTGTTTGCAATCTCAAGGGTCTCAGCTACAACATGAATGGTCGTTTTGTTCGATAAAGTCCTTCTTTATATCCCAAAAACGCAGTTTAGTTGGTGCCATTGAATTCAATAATCCACTCATTCAACATGCAGACAAAAGAGTCCAAAAAGTTTCCGGTAAAGTTCGTCCAAACAAGTCAAACGACATTTCTAATTAATCCTCAGGTACTCTAATATCTAAATAAACTATAATATTTCATACGGAGAGAACTATGTTCAATAGGAAAGGAAAAGAACAAAGAGCGCGCCCTCAATCACGCGTGCCAAAACAATACTTTTGCCTTGGTGCTACTTTTGGAAAAGACAACATGTACTTGTTTGTTTTTCAAAAAACAAGCCTGAAACCTTGAATAAAGACGGTTGACATCTAGTGGAAGCCATAGGAACTGCAATCTGGGAGGCAGAAATTAGATGTTACAATAGCTTTGCATTGAAAGAGCCTACTTTATCAGTTCTGTTATACTCACAGACATTATTTTAACAGTTTTAGAAACTGTTTTCTATCCAATGGCACTAATTATATGCATATCCTAGCTTCTGGGCCTGAGTAACAGGCAGTTTACTTTGGGCACGTCAGACAGGCGGAAATTCAGAAAACTTGACCCTAGCCCGTAGAGGATATGCTACTTTTGGTATGACACCTTTTGGTCTGGGTAGATGAGTGGCAATATAACGCTAATGTCTAGCAACCCAAAGATTGCGTGTTGGAAATCTAATAATGGACAACTTTAGCATTTTAGCTCATTATCAACTTTGCATCTACTTACTACTTTTTAGCTACTTACTTAGCATGTTAGCTAACCCTTCACCCTTTAACCTAACTCCTAATGCTAACCTTAACCCGGGCCTGGATCCACAAGAGGGCTAAAGGGGACTTAGCCCCCCTCAGCTCAAACTTTAGCCCCTCCGTTTTTGTTCTATGTCACTATATAAAAATAGCAAGCAAGTTCAAATGATTGAGTGACAGGTTGGCGCAAGAAAAATCTGTATCTCCACTGCACTGTGTCAGCACAATGGACAGGGTGCACTGCAGTGTGTAGGGGGGCAGCCTGGTCTCATAGACTAGACGTAACATAGGAAAAGTACATCTGGGAAGCTCAGAATTAGTATGATATGTTAAGTTTGGTATGGTTACATAAAACAGAAGGTTACTTTAGGCAAAAATGAAAGAAGATTGATGGGTGGGCGTACAACATTGTACATTTCGCAAATTCTAACTTATTGTAGGTTTTGCAAATTAGTAACATTTCATACGAAATGCATGATGGACATCCACAAATTAATACATACCATACGAAACGTAACATATAATACTAAATGGAGTGTCTCGGATTTACATACAGAATAATATAAAATGCTCTGAGACCAGGTTGTGTCTTCAAGTCTCGAGTGTGGGTGATGAAGTCACTTCCATCTATCTAATGTATTACAGGTTATGGACAGGTGGAGTCAGGTGGCAGGAGGGGTGGAGTGCATGACACTCCATCTGGATATGACAGCTTGCCTCAACCCATGGGTCCAGCAGGCAGAGTTCAATAACTAGAGGCAGATGTGAGATTCAGGAGGATGGCACTCTTCTCATACCACTCTACATACTACTGACCAATTCAAAGATTCCTCCAGGAAGAACATCAGTCAGTAGCCTACAGAATAATATGATATTCTAAACAAAGTGTTTTGATAAGTTGTAGAAGGGGAGTCAGTCAGAAGGGGAGAAGTCCTAATTTCAAAACTTTGTTCTTTCCATTGCAAAGCTAGCTTGGCTTACCTCGCTGTACTCACTACTGGCCTTGTTTGTTGTGATTGAATGGCAAAGACACACCCAAGAAACACCCATGTCAAACCACACCCCCAAGACAACACTTGTTTGCCCACAGTCATGGCCACTAGCATTTCTAATGAGCATTGATGAAAAACAAGGCCAAATCAGGAAGTGCAGTCGCCCTTTAATACAAATGATAAAATGTATATTGATGTTACCACCCTTGAAAGCTAGGAGGAAGAGTAGCATGTAAAAGGACTAGTGGAACCCCGTTGAATTAAAGATTGAACAAAAATACTCTCTTTACAGGGCATGAGAGCAGAGCGGCAGTATGAACGGCCTGTTTGCACACATCCCCAGGAGGCTAGACTCAAGCTCCTCTCCTCTGCTGTTATGAGGAAGACATCTCTTCTCTTCTAAAAGAGCTAAAGCGGGTTATTTTAATAGAGAAAGCACATGTAAGGGTAGAGAGCTTTACCGACAGTCGGATAGCATGGCGTGAAATCTCTGCAGTGGAGAGTGGGAGAGCCCTAGGCTGACTTCATGATGACCCATCTCACTACAGAGAACAGGCACCAATTATTCGGAGATGGGTGGAGAAGATATACTGTACAAAGCTGAAGCCTTCGCATGGCATCCGTGCCATTCTAGCTTTGTGGCCATCAGGGTCAAAGTTCACACAGCAAACAACCTCAGGGGATATTTTTTGTATCACCTCCTTAGACAATATTTCTTTGTTTAAAATGGTTTTAAAATAGACCATTCAATAGTTAGCTTGTTTTAATATGTTACCCATCCATTTGCCTTTTTAGTACAGTATATAAACAGGGACTAGTAGTTTAAATGAATCACCATTGTTGTCGACTGTGAATGAAGAAAGTGTTCGAGTTGCCGTTGCGATTCTAAATAATTTTGGCATGGACCTCTAAGAGGAACACTGTAAACCCCCCCCAAAGTATTGTGGATTCATTCAACTGGAGACTGCTGCTGTGCGTGTGCGTGTGTCTGACTTTCTGTCTGTCTGGGACTGGGGCCTCATGTTTGGAGGCATACTGTACATGTGTTGCCCTTTCCCAGCCCTATGGAGCCTTGCTTAGACTGGAAGACAGGGCGACTGGGGAAGACAGACCTCTGTGATAACTCAGACAGAGGACATGTAAAGGACAGCAGAGAAACACTCTCTATCCACCCCCCACCCTCCTAGGAAATGTTCCCTGTTCTCATGAGACTTCATCTCCTCATTGGGTCCCTGCTCACGCAAGCCGGATTACTGCAAGGGATCGGAATACTTATGAGGTTGACTGCTGCTCCACTCACAGCGCTGGGATATGGATTCCCTTTCTCCTGTGAGTCCTGTCACTGCTACACTATATCAAACAACACACAACAGACAAAGACAACATCAGCCAAGAGGAATTTTGAGCAAAAATCGTTTTTTATTATAATCTGAATTATTGCTGATGTTGGAGAATCACAGAAAATGCTATTTACATTATACTGAGCGCTAATGATGATAACTGCTAACAATGATCTTTGTAAACATTTATTAGGACACTTTTTAGTCACCAGAGAGGAGTTGATATTGAAGACAAAATTATTTTATGAAGTTCAAAATGACAAGCAAATTCTGCACAAATACAGTCAATGCAGAAATTGAAGGTCTATCATGTCTTCAGGCTAATAAGCAGTAACTACTGTATACTAGGCAACAAATTGAAGGAATGACTGACGGCCAGCAAAGCCTTCATCATAGGCCATGCTGTTCTATTGGCGCTAGTGTATAGAGTACCACAGTCATAATACCAAGAAAACCTAGTGGTAAAACAGGGAAGCCTTCGCATGGCTTGGTCCCAAACGTTTTTCCACATAGGAGATTTTAGAAACACTTCAAATAATGGCTTTGTTTCATGTAGGCTTACCCTGGTGTGACATTTGGATAACCGTGTAAATCTCTCTAAGACAAGGTGACTTTTATCAATATGTTTGCCTGTATTAACCCCCCAAAATGAAATACTAACTAGCTGCTAATGTGGCTATAATATAGAACTACAAATGCCATGATGATGTGGATGAGGTAAGAATCTTTGGATTAACAACCTAATGTTAGCTAAATGTAGTAATTAATAAATTGGCAACATTTCTGTAAATGGACAATTCTGTGAACGGTCTTGTGCAAGTTTTAAATTGACACAATACCTGTTAGCAAAGGTGTCAGCTAGAGATGACGTGCAGGAGCTTGCAGGGATTTGTAGTTTTGCATGATGTCTACTTTGACGCTAAGTAGAATTTTTGAATTTGAGAGTAAATAGAGCCGAATATATTGATTAAAGTCATCTTGTCCCAGAGAGATTTACATGGTTATCCAAACGATACGCTAGGGTAAGCATGCACAAAACAAATCCCTTATTTTAAGTGTTTCTAGAATCCCCAATGGGAAAAATGAAGGGTAGAAGAACCATTGGAACCATTTCCCTGTTTGACTGCTATGTTTTATGGGTATTATGACACCTCCACTGTGGGCCTCTATAGTAGTATGGTGTGTGATTCTGTATGAAACACCTATACAGATCATACAACATAGGACACCTAATGAACAAAATGATTGTTTCCTCATACAATTTGTGTGATGCAACGATCATATAACCTTGTGAAATAGATTTGTCAAACAAATGCCTAGCTTACCCCTTTATTGGGCAAACAACCCAATGTAGCATATTGAACTTCATGAAATGACCAAAAAATAAGTAATTTAGGTATCTTATGATCTCTGTTTGTAACATTATGCCCGGGCCAAACCTTCCGTGAGGGTTAAGCAGTAATCAGGTGGCTGGTGGTCAGTGGTGGTTAGTGGATCGGCCAGATCTGCCCCCTGCCACTGGAACACTGTGGGTACATGGTGGGTACATCAGCAGGCCAGCTCACACAGGCCAGATCACTTGACATGCTGTAAGTTTGAAAGCAACTCTGGTTTAGTCCTCTGTTTCCTCTTGACACCATGGGTCCCGTAGACAGATTATGCCTAGTTCTGCACAATCTGCTTTTTAGTCCAGGACTAGTCTTGAAGACTATAGACCTTGGGTTTTCTACCCATGGTATTAAAATAGGTACTGTCTGGGTATTTTGGGGATTAACATTCCGTAATATGCATGATTTGACCCTGGACAAGGTTATACATTAATGTCTTCTAGTTCTAAATATGCAGATTAGTAGCATACAATTGGCAGATTAGACAAATTAATTGTACTGAACATAAGAAAGATAGAAATCCTCACATCATCAGTTCTTCACTTCGTGTTACTCTCCATATAGCCTTATCATATCTGTGATCTTTTCTAATGTGGCAGTGACTTTGAGCCTTCAGTGCTTCATAGCTAAGGCCTGCCCACTCACATTTGTGTGCCAGTCACGTTTGTGTCGCAAACATATTTGTCACAGGTGCCTTGTGCCCTTTCTTATTTGATCATTGCATTCCCTTAGATACTGTCCATGTGCATTGCCTACATGAGATGCCAGAAATGCAGTATCATTCAAAATCATTATACTGTACAGCACACTAGTACAGTACACGGGCAGGTTTAGGGTCATGAAATATTGTGTGAATGAGGATTCGAGTGGGTTGCGGGTAAGTTGAATAAAGAGAAAACAATGCATTAAAAATCCATAAATGTATAATTCTTGTGCAATTCATATCTATAAGCTACATTGAGTTTTTTCTTTAATTATTTGTATTTGGCATTAGCCTAACCTAAGCTTTAAGGTCTAATTCTAAGCTTGCCGAATACACGCTAATTGCAAAACACTTTTGGGAACTTGGGCAGAATAAGTTTAGGTCAATCCACTGAGGCAAAAATAACAATGTCGGAGTTTAATTCAATAAGAGAATAGCTGTGAAATAGTGGCAAGAAAAAGTATGTGAACCCTTGGGAAATACCTGGATTTCTGCATAAATTGGTCATAAAATTTGATCTGATCTTCATCTAGGTCACAACAATAGACAATCACTGTCTGCTTAAGCTAATCACACACAAACAATTATACGTTTTAATGTCTTTAATGAACACACCATGTAAACATTCACAGTGCAGGGTGGAAAAAGTATGGCAGCAATAACCTCAACCAAACGTTTTCTATAGTGTCAATCAGGCCTGCACAACGGTCAAGAGGAATTTTGGACCATTCCTCTTTACAAAACTGTTTCAGTTCAGCAATATTCTTGGGATGTTTGGTGTAAACTGCTCTCTTGATGTCATGCCACAGCATCTCAAATCGGGTTGAGGTTAGGACTCCTGAAGGCGTATTTTCTTCTGTTGAAGCCATTCTGTTGCTGATTTACTTCTGTGTTTTGGGTCGTTGTCCTGTTGCATTACCCAACTTCTGTTGAGCTTCAATTGGCTTACAGATAGCCTAACATTCTCCTGCAAAATGTTTTGATAAACTTGGAAATTCATTTTTCTGTCGATAATAGCAAGCTGTCCATGCCCTGTGGCAGCACAGCAGCCCCAAACCATGATGCTCCCTCCACCATACTCTCCACACATAGTGTTGTGTTCCTTCCAAACAACTCAACAGTAGTTTCATCTGTCCACAGAATATTTTGCCAGTAGCGCTGTGGAACATCCAGGTGCACTTTTGCAGCAATGTTTCTTTTGGACAGCAGTGGCTTTTCCGTGGTTTCCTCCCATGAACACCATTCTTGTTTAGTGTTTTACGTATCGTATATGTTACCCTTCCAATGAGTTTACATATAAACTACAATGCGAAAAGTATGGTTTACTTCACTTTTTAATCATGTCAGCACAGGTAACAGCCGCTTTTTTATCCATTCCCTTTTTTTCTCTCCTTCCCCAGAGTCCCCTAGTGGCTGGAATACAACTGTATTAAGCCCTTACAACACCCCCTGCAAAAACTAAATGTTGTCCCCAACATTTCACTGGCCTCAAAACAAACAGAACATGCAAGTACTGATCATGAGAACAACGGAGAAAACTGGCCTATAACTATCTAGACATGTCCAGTCTGCCTTTATGGGCAAAAGACGCAACCCCCACTAAACATTATCAAACTGTGATTAGTACAGGTAAACGAGAAACTATATCCACATCAGAATATCTCTAGTTGGTATCCCATAAGAGCTCTCGCAGCCCTAAAGTGTTATAGGTTAGAATGTCTCTGGGCCTCCTCTGCCGGGCTGAACGACGGGCAAGGTCATGGGTGACCCCAATGAATCAGTGTCCGCTTCATCATGAGATGATTGAGTCTCTGAGCCCTCAGCTGTTTCCAGATTTACCCTGTCCTCTCCGGCTCTCTCTGAGGACTGGCTGGCACTCCTTCACAGTGCAGGTTCTATCAGTCTGACCCAATTCCTCACTTTTATCTGATACTAGCTGTGTTCTCCTCAGTCTGCTCTCTTCATGCCCACGTGGCCTATTGATGAAAACTGGATAAGAATCCTCATCTGAGCTCTCAGACTCAGCGCCTCCCCATTTTGCTGCTTTTGCTGGGGCGGTTCCCTTCTCCCTGATTCTACTGGGTGGTTCAACGGGTTCCTCAAATGGTAGGGAATTACATGACATGAGCATATTGCGATGCAGAACCCGGCCCTGCCTGTACCCTCTCGGTTTGACCTCATAGACAGGACTGTCATCACCTTTCCTGGTTACCACCACATGTATTTGGTCCTCCCAGTGTGATCTTAGCTTCCGGCCCCCACGTTCTGACATGTTCCTCACCAGTACACGATCCCCTGAGACCAGAACCGAACTCATTTTCTTCCGATCGTAGTAGGCTTTTCCCTTTGCTGCTGATTTCTCCATGTTTCTACTGGCGATGTTATAGGCTTCCGCCATCTGTTGCTGCCACTTCTTAGCATAATCCTGGTATGATTTCTCCTGTTCCTTTATCTGTAACCCAAAGACAAGGTCAACAGGTAGCAGTGGAGCCCTTCCAAATAGCAGGAAATACGGTGAGAACCCAGTAGCATCACTGTGGTACAATTATATGCATGAATGACCTTGTTCAAATAATCACCCCAGTTGGCCTTTTTTCTCTTCATCTAGTGTGCGCAACATTGACAACAGTGTACGGTTAAACCTTCCACCGGATTCCCCTGTGGGTGATATGGGGAGGTTCTGGAATTGGCTATTCCTGCATAGTTCTGCAAGGCTCTGAATAACTGATTTTCAAACTCTTTTCCCTGATCATGATGGATTTTTGACACAAAGCTAAACTTTGGGAAAAAATCTTCAAAAGCTTTTTGCTGCAGTTTTCCTGACTTATTTCTGGTGGGTAGGCTTGTGCAAATTTTGTAAAGTTATCTAAAATAACCAAAATGTACCTGTAGCTCCCTCTGCTTTCTCCAAATGCACATAGTCAATGGAAATCATCTCAAAGGAGCTGTAGCTCGTATACATGTTGCATTGGGGCCCTAGTTATTACACTGGGTTTCTTTTTGTTTGATACACTTACACACTTTAGTGATAAAGTGTTCAATGTCATGTTGCATGCGCGGCCAATAAAAGCTGCTCCTGCTAAATTCAACACTCTTTCTGTTCCTAGATGGGCCATTTCAGTGTGTAAGTACTTGTAAATCAGTGTTCTATATTGACTTGGTACCACAACTTGTGTCCTTTTTTTGTTTTCCTTTGTAATAATCCATCTGGTGAGACATGGAGCCTGTTCCACTCTCTTTCAGTAACTGTTTGACTTTGTAGGACTCTTGTTGACATTCTGTTGGTTTAGGCTTAGTCCTTTGACTTTTCAGTTCCAAGATTCTCGATACAGCTGCATCCTTTAACTGAGCCTGCATGATATCGTGTGGAGAAAGTCGGTCTGTAACAGTTCCCCCCCACCATGACAGCTCATCTTGCACTGATGGCCTTAGTGTGACCGTGGATATCCACGCTAACCGTCATTCTGTTGTGTCTGAACATTATTGAGTGTTGCTTTTATCGCTCAGGTGAGTAGTTTCTCTGTGCATTCTTCCATGTAATGTTCAGCATGCAAAGGAGAACGTGACAGAAAGTCTCAAGGCCAGTGTTTACCTTTCCAGGACGATACTTCAGTGTGAGATTAAAGTCAGACAGCTCTGCCACCCAGCGATGACCGGTGGCATTCAGTCTTGCTGTAGTTAGTACATATGTCAAGGGGTTATTATCACTGTACACTGTCACAGAGGGAGCATAAAATAGGGTAATCTCGGAACCGCCAGTCACTGCCCATTTGAGGGCCAAGAATTCCAGTTTCCCTGAGTGAAGGTGATAGTTTCTCTCTGCTTGTGTCAGGGTGCGGAGCCATATCCAATGACTCTCAGTTTGCACTTTGTCGCTGGGTATAACACACCTCCCAATCCCTCCTCAGAGGCATCAACATGCAGGATAAAAGGCTCCTTGAAATCTGGGTAAGCAAGCACAGGTGGATTAGTCAACACACTCACCAAGTGTTCTAATGCTCTCTGGTGAGCATCCTCCCATATAACTTTTCTGGTGGGGCAGAGCCTGTCCCGACTGCATAGCTACCTTGGTCCTTCGCTTCCTGATGCTGGGTCTCCGACTTCACTGCTAGTAAGTCATAGAGACATTTAGCATGTTGTGAAAAGTTCTGTACATAACCCTGTAGTACCCTAGAAACCCCAGTAGTTTCCTCAGCTCTCTCAATGCTTGTTGGTGGCCTGTTCACCAGTTCTTGCACAGCTACAATTTCTTTAACATCCATTCTGTAACCCTCAGCAGAAATAATTTTTTCCTAAATAACGGACCTCATTCTTGAATAGGTCACACTTATCAGCCCTGAGTTTGATACCCCATTTCTTTTGCTGCCTGAGTACCTGACGGACATCTTCCACATGTTGTTCAAATGACTGACTAAAAATAAGAACGCCATCCAAATATGGTATACAGATTCTATCTCTTATCCTCTAAACTTTCCTCCATGCTTCTTTGGAAGGCAGAGGGACTGTTTGATAAACCAAAGGGAATTCTATTCCATTCATATAAGGCCCAAGGGGTGCTGAAGGCCGTGTATTTTCTGGACTCTTCTCCCACAAAGCCTTGGTGGTATGCCTTTCCTTGATCTAAAACTGTAAACCATGAGTTTCTCCCAAACCATCAAGTATTTCCTGTATACGGGTATGGGATGCCTGTCCAGCAACCGCCTTTCTTGTTCAATCCCCTGTAATCAACACAAAGTCTTAAACTCCCATCCTTTTTCCTGCACGCAGACCAGAGGTGATGCGTATGATGAAGTTGACTTCCTGATGAAGTTTTTGTTCAGGAGCCCCTGAAGGTGGCTTTCACCTCAGCATACAAGGGGCGTGGTACCCTGCTGTATCTCTTTGCCACTGGTATGTTATCAGTCAATGTTATCTCCATTCTGAGATTTTCAATACACCCAATGTCCATGTCATCTTTGGCTTAAACAGCTGATTCCTCTCTGAGCATCCGCCTGACTAATTCTTGTTGTTCTTGGTTCAAGTGTTGAACCTCTACAGGTGGGTCCCACCACTCTATGTGACCGCTTGTCAGGGCCAGGCCCGTGGGATCTGTCCTGAACCTGTGCTACCGTGAACCTTTTCTCCACTGGGCACAGGAACCGGGTGACACGCTACTACTCTCTGTAATGTCCCTATCACTGTTTGTCCTGGTAAGGTAATGTCATGTTTGGTGTATTCACTACTGCAATGTCAACTTTACGAGATGGCCGCTTTGATGTTTTCACGACCTGACTTTGTAGGTCCAGGCCACAGATCACTCTCACATCCGGCTCAAATAACACAATTTCATCATTGAAGGGGGCCTCTTGGGATACAGGGACTAATCCATTTTGTTTGTCCACCTGAATGACAATGTCACGTCTGCCTGCTGTAAGCAAGCATTCCTCCGTGTACTCTGAGTGCTGAAGCAGATTGAGTAGAGTCTTTGCCTTTCCCTGTCCAGCTTAAGTGCATTTCTAAGCATCTTCACTGTATACATCAGCTCTGAGGGCTCATCGTTACTTTTTGTTTTAACTATTTCTTCAATTACATTAAACCCAATGATTGGTTTCTTCCAGTCTTTCATTTGTGACTAATATCGAACCTCAACTGTTTTCCTGCAATGACCTCAGCTCTGGGATCAAGCAAACTAAAAACAAATGTCCATCCAACCCAGAAAGGGAATTTCCAGTGCCATTGGCTGCCCTCAGATCCAGTTTCTCTGTATTGCCCATGATTTCTGCCAGTGGTCTAATTTGTGTGCGTGGCAAATTACGCTTCCACTCCCTCACTTATGATGGATACCTGAGCCCTGTGTCCCATAGTGCTAGGGTCTTTACTCCTCCATATAACACCACACTTGACATTTTTTACCAATGAGCTGTGCTATATTACCATGTCCTGTGGTAGTTGGGGTAGTTGGCCCCCACTCTCTCTGTGTC
This sequence comes from Brachymystax lenok tsinlingensis, assembly GCA_030435695.1. NCBI lineage: Eukaryota > Metazoa > Chordata > Actinopteri > Salmoniformes > Salmonidae > Brachymystax > Brachymystax lenok. The sequence continues at coordinate 20,344,267 of CM059805.1, forward strand.
ATGGGACAAGGGGAGTTGTGGTCAGTCCTGCGGCAGTCTTACATGCAGGTTGGTGTTGTTTCCAATGATCCTGTTGGCACACTTTGAACAATAAGCAGCTTTATGACACAATGAATACAACTTCAACTCTGAGATTCTCTACCTTTGCACTGCAGCCACTGCAACACTGAATGGAACTAGATGGATCTGAGGTCACTCCTGCTCCATGGTTGTGACCCCAGGCGTTTCCCGATGGATGTGCATTGCCCCTGATCCTACATCCTACTGCCCAATGGCTATCACTGCCACATTGGTAGCAATGATGGCAAGTCTGTTGACCAGTCTCATAACAACTTTTGCATTTTCTTTTCTCCCTGTTGGTTGGACTTAGTTTTCTGTTAGAGCCGATTCCTAACTGAACTGTCACCCTGGCCCTGCACTGACTGTACTAATGAGGCAACCTGACAGGTCAGTTCTTTGATTGCTTCATTGCTCGCATCAATTTTACTCAGGAGAGGATTATATTTCTTGTTTCTCGGACTGTGGTCTGTGAGGGCTCTGCCTGTGCACATTCCTCTCCGCTTATCCCCTGTTATCCTCACTCTGGTACTGCTCACTGCAGGTGTGAATTTACGGAAATCCTGGCCTTTGCATGCGTTCGCCATTGCCCTGGGCAATTTGCATTTTCTCCAGCAACAGTTCATCACTGGTGTTAATATTCTGGAGATGCACTTCACCTCTGCCCTGACATTATCATTTGTTAATCCTGTAACAATGGCCTGCAGGCATTGACTCTGACTAACCCTGTGCCATATTTCAGTCCTGATTGGGCACGAGCTGAGGCTGATAACACTTTCTGTCTCAGGTCAAAGACTCGGACTAGGAAGTCCAAGGCAGACTCTCCAGGCTCTTGTGTTGCTTTGGTCAACTTGTGATACAGTTCAGTAGCATCCTTCTCTGCATAATGTGTCCTCAAGATTTGCCTTAGTGTGTAGAGTGTCATGTCTGTTTTTCCCTCCAGATAACTCCTCATCTTAAGGCCTGGGCTCACGGCTCTGATTACTGCTTCAATGATTTCTAATTCATGGTACCCTTTTCTCTGTCCATTTTCAATCTGATGTTCTAGGCTGCTGAAGCTGAGCTTATCTTTTTGATTCTGATCTCCTATCTGTCCATGGATTTTAAAGTCTTTATAACTGGACATACTACTCCATCTCTCCGTGGCGGGTGCTTTTCTGGCGCTGAGACCACTTCTCTGCTGGGCTGAGGAGCCCCTCCTCTTCTTTTTCGTTCTGCCGCAGCTCCTGTCTCTCCGCTGGGTCCGCTGTCCATTTGCATCGTTGGCGCTGACTGGCTGGGACTTGTAGGCAGACTTTTCACAGTATCCTCTGAGTCCGATATTCCTTTGATTTCGTCTTTCAGTTGAAGCAGCCAAGACATTCCCTCATCCTCTGATTCCATTAAATCCTCCTTCTCACAGTAATCTTCCATCAATTTGCGCTGCAAAGTGCGATGGCTCTTTCCTTTACTTCAGAGTCATCTACACCCTCCTATTCCACAACGTGCACACAAGTGCCGTAATTTGTCCTCAGTTAAAGTCCATAAACTCTGTTCGATTTCATCCAACAACGTTTCCTCTCTCGACTCATATTGTCCTACTCACGTGGCCACAACGACAATGTAGACAATGGCAAGATAGCTACAATCCGTTAGGTGATTAGCCTGCTAACGTTAGCTAGCTAGTTACTCTCCCAATATCTCTCACCTGTTGTCCGTTCCAGGAATATGGGCCAGTGCTCACATGAAAATAAATCTCAGCGGTGCCTCCAAATTTGTTACCCTTCCAATGAGTTTACATATAAACTACAATGCGAAAAGTATGGTTTACTTCACTTTTAATCATGTCAGCACAGGTAACAGCCGTTTTTTTATCCATTCCTTTCTTTTTTTCTCTCCTTCCCCAGAGTCCCCCTAGTGGCTGGAATACAACTGTATTAAGCCCCTTACATATACTCGTCAATAGAGATGTTAACATGTTCCAGAGATGTCTGTAAGTCGTTAACTGACACTCTAGGATTCTTCTTATCCTCATTGAGCATTCTGCGCTGTGCTCTTGCAGTCATCTTTGCAGGACGGCCACTCCTAGGGAGAGTAGCAACAATGCTGCACTTTCTCCATTTATAGACAATTTGTCTTATCGTGGACTGATGAACCTCAAGGCTTTTAGAGATACTTTTGTAACACTTTCCAGCTTTATGCAAGTCAACAATTCTTAATCTTAGGTCTTCTGGGATCTCTTTTGTTCAAGGCATGGTTCACATCAGGCAATGCTTCTTGTGAATAGCAAACTCAAATATTGTGAGTGTTTTTTATAGGGTAACCAACATCTCCAATATCGCCTCATTGATTGGACTCCAGGTTAGCTGACTCCTGACTCCAATTAGCGTTTGGAGAAGTCATTAGCCTAGGGGTTCACATACTTTTTTCCAACCTACACTGTGAATGTTTAAATTATGTATTAAAAATAGACAAGAAAAATACTATAATGTGTGTGTTATTAGTTTAAGCACACTATGTTTGTCTATTGTTGTGACTGAAGATCAGATCAAATTTGATGACAAATTTATGCAGAAATCCAGGTAATTCCAAAGCGTTCACATACTTTTTTGCCACTGTATGTCTGGACCATTCAGACCACATCTACTTCCTATGTGAATTAGATTGGATCAACCATGCATGACCCCATTTGCAATGGATGCACAGTGAGCATTCTATTGACATTGTTTGAAATGTATTAGCCTGGATGTACTCTAGGACACATTTGTATTGTTAACCTGGACAAACTCACCTGATTCAACTCATTGAGGGCTTGATGATTAGTTTACAAGTTGACAAGTCTGTACACAATTCCTGGAAGCTGAACATGTCTCAGTTCTTCCATGGCCTGCATACTCACCAGACATGTCACCCATTGAGTATGTTTGGGATGCTCTGGATCGACGTGTACCACAGTGTGTTCCAGTTACCGCCAATATCCAGCAACTTCGCACAGCCATTGAAGAGGAGTGGGAAAACATTCCACAGGCCACAATCAACAGCCTGATCAACTCTATCTGATGATGTTGTGTCGCGCTAAAATTGGCAAATGGTGGTCACACCAGATACTGACTGTTTTTCTGATCCACGCCCCTACCTTTCTTTTTTTACGATATCTGTAACCAACAGGTGCATATCTGTATTCCCAGTCATGTGAAATCCATAGATTAGGGCCTACTATATTTATTTCAATTGACCAATTTCCTTATATGAACTGTAACTCAGTAAAGTCTGAAATAATGGCCCGGAACGGAGCGAATAGAATCGCATCAAATACATGGAAACCATGGGTTTGTTGTATTTAATACCAGTCCACTCATTCCGCTCCATACATTACCACGAGCCCATCCTCCCCAATTAAGGTGCCACCAACCTCCTGTGAAAGTCAACTGCTTCAGCAGTGTGTGCCACCAAGAAGCGATGGTGACAATGATAGCCTACATGACTGCTATTTGACAATCCATGAGACTTTTCTTATTTATTACATTTTTTATGTATGATAAACTTACATGTTGTAAGGACCTCATTTTAATTTTTCCCATAAAAGCAGATGATTTCTTTCCCTTTATGTGTGTGAAACAAATAAACAAAAAAATGTGGGATTTTGTCATATACAGTATGCAAAAACTTGAAAAATGTTGTCTAACGTTAGTAGTAGCTAGTAGCCTAGTCAAGGATGTGGATTTTAACCAAGCCCAACCCTGCATAGCTTTGATATTTGTCACTGCCTAGTACCAGTGTGCTATCATGAGAATAACAATTGGGGAATCTCTTAATAACTAAATATAGTCACTGCTGCATTCAAAGTCATTCCCAAGGATAGGTTTACCAGAGCAAATGAAATGTAACCATACTTTATATATCGTATATCATCAATGAGACTATTTAGGCCTATATAGCATTTGCAGAGTCATCAACATATTTTGTTTCAATTCAACCCAGGGTTAAACTGAAAATAAACAATACATATAGGCCTAGGGTTTCAAGCTTTGGTTGATTTCTAATGTAAACTTCAAGATAATCTTTAATATGTTGTATTAACGTCTCCATCTCAACCAAAATCTAAGTGGAAGAATAGGACTAAATCAAATCAAATTGTATTTAAAGTCAAATTAACGTTTGATTAGATTTAGTCCTATTCTTTAACTTAGATTTTTGGTTGAGATGGAGACGTGAATGCAACAAATAAATGATTAATTTGAAGACAACTGGATATTGAATTGTGTTTGGTTGTCAACGCAACCCAATATCAACATTTTAAGGAGATGTACAGTTGAAGTCGGAAGTTTACATACACTTAGGTTGGAGTCATTAAAACTTGTTTTTCAACTACTCCACAAATGTCTTGTTAACAAACGATGGTTTTGGCAAGTCGATTAGGACATCTACTTTGTGCATGACACAAGTAATTTTTCCAACAATTGTTTACAGACAGATTATTTCACATATAATTCACTGTATCACAATTCCAGTGGGTCAGAAGTTTACATACACTAAGTTGACTGTGCCTTTAAATAGCTTGGCAAAATCCAGAATATGATGTCATGGCTATAGAAGCTTCTGATAGGCTAATTGACATAATTTGAGTCAATTGGAGGTGTACCTGTGTATGTATTTCAAGGCCTACCTTCAAACTCAGTGCCTCTTTGCTTGACATCATGGGAAAATCAAAAGAAATCAGCCAAGACCTCAGAAAACAAATTGTAGACCTCCACAAGTCTGGTTCATCCTTGGGAGCAATTTCCAAACGCCTGAAGGTGCCACGTTCATCTGTACAAACAATAGTACGCAAGTATAAACACCATGGGACCACGCAGCCGCCACACCGCTCAGGAAGGAGACGCATTCTGTCTCCTAGAGATGAACGTACTTTGGTGTGAAAAGTGCACATCAACCTTGTGAAGATGCTGGAGGAAACAGGTACAAAAGTATTTATATCCACAGTAAAACGAGTCCTATATTGACAACCTGAAAGGCCGCTCAGCAAGGAAGAAGCCACTGCTCCAAAACCGCCATAAAAAAAGCCAGACTACGGTTTGCAACTGCACATGGGGACAAAGATCATACATTTTGGAGAAATGTCCTCTGGTCTGATGAAACAAAAAAAGAACTGTTTGGCCATAATGACCATCGTTATGTTTGGAGGAAAAAGGGGGAGGCTTGCAAGCCGAAGAACACCATCCCATCCATGAAACACGGGGGTGGCAGCATCATGTTGTGGGGGTGCTTTGCTGCAGGAGAGACTGGAGCACTTCACAAAATAGATGACATCAACATCTCAAGACATTAGTCAGGAAGATAAAGCTTGGTCGCAAATGGGTCTTCCAAATGGACAATGACCCCAAGCATACTTCCAAAGTTGTGTCAAAATGGCTTAAGGACAACAAAGTCAAGGTATTGGAGTGGCCATCACAAAGCCCTGACCTCAATCCTATAGAAGATTTGTGGGCCGAACTGGAAAAGTGTGTGCGAGCAAGGAGGCCTACAAACCTGACTCAGTTACACCAGCTCTGTCAGGAGGAATGGGTCAAAATTCGCCCAACTTATTGTGGGAAGCTTGTGGAAGGCTACCCGAAACGTTTGACCCAAGTTAAACAATTGTAAGGCAATGCTACCAAATACTAATTGAGTGTATGTAAACTTCTGACCCACTGGGAATGTGATGAAAGAAATCAAAGCCAAAATAAATCATTCTCTCTACTATTATTCTGACATTTCACATTCTTAAAATTAAGTGGTGATCTTAACTGACCTAAGACAGGGAATTTTTACTAGGATTAAATGTCAGGAATTGTGAAAAACTGAGTTGAAATGTATTTGGCTAAGGTGTATGTAAACTTCTGACTTCAACTGTATCTTCTGCTTGGATAGTTCCATCTGTGCCACTGACTTAGTCTGGCTTTAATTCCAGTTTGTCTACAAATGAATAATTGATATGCCTAATTAACGTATCCATTGCTTTAACAACCAAACACAATTGAATATCACTTTTGCAATACAGTAAATAGCCTATTAACAAAGTATTTATTCAACCTTACAATCAGTAACACATCCATGGACACAGTTTGAGGTTAGCCGACTGTAACTATAAATGTCTTATTATGTAATCATAGAAAGTGTGCATGTTCAAGATAGCATGCAAAGGTCGCATGTCTGTGGAGATCTTCACAATTGCCATAATAACCTGTGCAGAATTTGGAACATATTTGATCACTTTTAATGTAATTTTTATGTAATATCAACTGCAACCTAGGTCATTAGGTTGTGTTATTAGATGAAGCATAGTGATAACACATTTAGTTGTATAAATACAAAATATCTGACATTGTATTCCTCTTTTGAACTTTGTTGTGCTTTTAAATGGTTGAAAGCACAGTGATAACACATTTAGATGACAATTAAATGAAAAATCAGACATTGTTTTTCCATTGGAATTTGGTTGTGCTTTTGGATGGTTGAAAGCATAGTGATAACACATTGGGAATTGAACAAACTTAAGGCTGACTTTTTGAGTGGGTGAATAGAGGTTGAAATCTCATTTATTAAGTCTCTTACAAATATTACCCAAATTTCCACATTAAAATGACATGGTGTGTCCAGTGGTTGGTTGTGTACATAAGGCTATAAGTAGCAGCTGGAATATAATCCTTATAAGGCATGTAAACAATTTCCAATATGCTGTAAAGGTTATGCTTGGCTGATCAAAATGATACTTTAATAACATGAGCTATAACAACATAGCGCTATACGAATACAAAGAACAGCGAGACTGTGAGGGCTCTGTTTTCCAATAAGGCCATGCAAGTGAACACCGATTAACGATTTATCATGCCAAATGATGATGTCAGCTCAACTTATTTTAATACACGTGTCCCAAGGGTCAGCTGGCGGTGAGATTTGCCTCCTTACTTTAGATTTGCCTTACTTACTTTTATGAGCAAGGTAAATATACATCTGTGCAAACAAGTGTGAGTGGCAGTCAAAGGGCCGGCAGCACAATATGGGAGAAAATATGGCTTTAAAAACAGGGAGGATAATGGCTCTGTAAAAATATGGCTCTGTAAAAACAGGGAGGAACAGGGAATCTGTTCTTCCCTGTGACTGTGTACTCCTATAGGAGACACTCCATGTTTGCCTGTCAGGGAGACGAACGAGAAACATGGGCTGCTCAGAAGGGTCAGGGAGCGGTTTGAAATCCTCCTTTGTGCTCCTAGTCTAGCTGTGTTGGAGACAATATGGATAATGAGAGAGGAATTTGGCGTGGAGCAGAGTGCACACACAGGGGAAGCACCTCGCCCAAGCTCAGGAGCCCAACCAGCTGTCTGGGCTTTTGTCTCTAAGGGCTCTGACTACAGGCATGCATGGGAAATGATTGATATCACTGCTGCACTCTTTGTCTGTAGACTACAGTACTGAACAACTTACAGAGACACCATATCACATCGTATATCTACTGTTTTAGTCTAAAGTTATACCATGAATTTATATATTTCCTTTATGTTCTGTTCTTTTTGGTGAAGAGGTCTATTGTAGCATGTAGGTCTTTGTTCCTACATTACTGATCTCTAATAAGTGTATACAAAACATGGCCTCTGCATTGTCGATTCGGGTGTTTTTCAGTTTCCATTGTTAGCTTATTGTTGCCTATCAACTCGACGGGAGGTATTCAATAATGAGCATGCTACTGCTTTAGCTTTTTCTGAAGCACAATGTTATATTCAGTCATAGATTACTACTGTCCCTGAGACTTCAATGTAATGTTTTTACCTGGGGTATTTTTATTTGGTTGCCAAGAGATAAAATGTATTATCGATGTACAAGATGCATTTTCTTAGTTTCTATGGTGAGACCGTGTTGATGCATTATGTCCTCAAAAAGTGAGCAATTATCTGACATCTCTCTCAGCATGGCATTGAGTTTGTATCCAGGAGCCAGGAACAAATGGATATCATTAGGCTAAACATGGGGCATGTGTCCAGGTGTCCTTCAATGATCCTTATCTAGTGGTCATCTGATCTTAGATGTGTCTGAGGCTGAACCCCTGCACCATTCCGTTTCAGAACCACTTGATAAAGGGTTGATGTAGATTGATGTAGGTTGGCACAGAAGTAGAATTACTAGTAATTATGTTTTTAGAAATGTATTTCTAGGGTTGGCCTAATGCTATGTTCACTGTGATCCTTAAAATCATGAATAAATACAATGAAATGTTTTGTTGTTTTAGAACAGGTTAAAGTCAACTTGTGTATTGTCACATTTATATGGTCGCATATGGTTTATCAATGTAATAACAATACCAACTCACGCCCCTTGCCTTGGAGGAGGAGGGACTTCTCAACTTCCATGCGCTGAATAATTGCAACAAGTCCCATGGTTGAAAGAGCAAGACGTGGATGGAGAAGCCCCTTGCGCGGCACACGTGGATGGGAATATATGCGGCAACCTGTTGATAACGGATTTATGACAATGGATAACTTTGTGGGAGTACAATGACAAAAGTGACAATAGACACATTATTGAAAGAACATCTTGTTCTTGCCCGCGGCGAAGACAGAGCAATATGCTACTACGTTCCCATGGAATTCAAACTTTTAGGATAGTGGTAACAAACTTGCTAACTTTGATCTAGTAATGCTTCGGTGGCCTACTGAGTCACACGTTTCTGTACATGTGAAACAATATCAGAAATAATACAAATGGCACTGCGCAGTGAAACAATAGTCCTACAAAGCAAACACTTTCGTTATTATCCATGATAAAACAATAATCGTACAGGTAGCCTAGTACAGTATGAGGACATAACAGATATTTTCAGAGTATTCAAGAGCAGATTTATTGGAATACATAACTGTCAAACGTGCAAATAACTGGTCGGTAGGTAACCATTCACCAAGAAGAAGCCTATTTGAAATGGTCTACACTTGCTTTACTTACTGGGAAGAGATAACTTGGAAGATAATTCAATTAAAGTCTCAGTTCACAATGAAACTGCTGAACTTACTTTGCGTTGTTGTCGGGTTGTGGAGGACATGCCTGACGAACAGAAACTGTCCGAACCTCTTCATTGACAGCTGTCATTGCTCCTCCGAGAGGTCCAAGGACTTGGGCAGACAAAAGTCCTGGGTGAAAGTGGTGTGTGATGATGTGGAATTACTGGACACTCTACAACCCAGTTTCTTACCCAACAAAACAGTTTCCCTGTGAGTATGACATCAAACAAACAAAACAGTAGATGAACAAAGGTTGTTAAAACGTTGTGTGTACGGGGTAGATCAGCTTTAGTATTGCAGATAGATTCAATGGAATTGTCAGCATCATTTCCAATCATTATATATTTTCCTTTATTATTTTTCCCTAACCCCTTCATCCCTCCCCTGTTTGGAGAAAACTTATGGACAACAACACTTAGGCTTCTACATACTATATACATTTCACACACACAGTATATTTTACAATAGTTCTCTTTTGTTTGTTTGTAAAGACTCTGAGCTAGAAAATTGTATATCATACACTACAGTTGAGCAACAATGGGAAAGTAATTCTTCTTTGAAAGTTGATTAACTTGTAACCTCACTTTTGAGAAAATGGCCCATGAATGTTTTGGTACACCTACTGGAGGGCTCTTCTTTGTCTACACCCATTCAGCATCGTTCACACCCTCTAAAGCCTTAGCCCCACCCATCTCTTTAAGGATTCACATGTGATGCCATGTACTAATCAACCAAAGATTTCAAGACTAAAGGCTGGTTTATACTACGGGTTCATAAATTTAATCTGGAGTGACAGAGTGTGCTCAGAGTGCGCTCTGGGTGTTTGTAAACTCAGAGCGTGGTCAGATTGTCAGTTCGTAAGTACAGAGTGTTTCGCTTTCGGAGTGTTCAGAGCACACACTGGACACTCTGGCCGAGGAGTAAATCAAATCAAATCCAATTTTATTGGTCACAGACACATATTTAGCAGATGTTATTGCTGGTGTAGCGAAATGCTTGTCTTCCTAGCTCCAACAGTGCAGTAATATCTAACAATTCACAACAATACACACAAATCTAAAGTAAAAGAATGGAATTAAGAAATATATAAATATTAGGACAAGCAATGTCGGAGTGGCATTGACTAAAATACAGTAGAATAGAATACAGTATATACATATTAAATGAGTAAAGCACCATGTAAACATTATTAAAGTGACTAGTGTTCCATTATTAAAGTGACCAGTGATTCCATGTCTATCTATATAGGGCAGCAGCCTCTAAGGTGCAGGGTTGTGTAACCGGGTGGTTGCCGGCTAGTGATGACTTTTTAACATGGCCTTGAGATAGAAGCTGTTTTTCAGTCTTTCAGTCCCAGATTTGATGCACCTGTACTGACCTAGCCTTTTGGATGGTAACGGGGTGAACAGGCCGTGGCTCGGGTGGTTGATGTCCTTGATGATCATTTTGGCCTTCCTGTGACATCTGGTGCTGTAGGTGTGCTGGAGGGCAGGCAGTGTGCCCCCGGTGATGCGTTGGGCAGACCACACCACCCTCTGGAGAGCCCTGCGGTTGCGGGCAGTGCAGTTTCCGTACCAGGCGGTGATACAGCCCGACAGGATGCTCTCAATTGTGCATCTGTAAAAGTTTGTGAGGGTCTTAGGGGCCTCCTGAGGTTGAAGAGACGCTGTTGCACCTTCTTCACCACACTGTCTGTGTGGGTGGACCATTTCAGATCGTCGCTGAAGCTTTTCAGAACTTGAAGCTTTTCACCTTCTCCACTGTGGTCCCATTGACGTGGATAGGAGCGTGCTATCTCTGCTGTTTCCTGAAGTCCACGACCAGCTCCTTTGTTTTGTTTGATGTTGAGGGAGTGGTTATTTTCCTGGCACCACTCTGCCAGGGCCCTCATCTACTCTCTGTAGGCTGTCTCGTCATTGTTGGTAATCAGGCCTACAACTGTTGTGTCATCTGCAAACTTGATGATTGAGTTGGAGGCATGTGTGGCCACGCAGTCATGGGTGAAGATCAGCAAAGTGGAGATGTTGTTTCCTGCCTTCACCACCTGGGGGTGGCCCGTCAGGAAGTCCAGGACCCAGTTGCACAGGGTGGGGTTCAGACCCAGGGGCCCAAGCTTAATGATGAGCTTGGAGGGTACTATGGTGTTGAAGGCTGAGCTATGGTCAATGAACAGCATTCTTACATAGGTATTCCTCTTGTCCAGATGGGATAGGGCAGTGTGCAGTGCGAAGGCGATTGCATCGTCTGTGAATCTATTGGGGCGGTATGCAAATTGAAGTGGGTCTAGGGTGTCAGGTAAGTTAGAGGTGATATGATCATTAACTAGCCTCTCAAAGCACCTCGTGATTACAGAAGTGAGTGTTACGGGGCGATAGTCATTTAATTAAGTTACCTTTGCTTTCTTGGGTACAGGAACAATGGTGGACATCTTGAAGCAAGAGGGGACAGCAGACTGGGATAAGGAGAGATTGAATATGTCCGTAAACACTCCAGCCAGCTGGTCTGTGCATGCTCTGAGGGCGTGGCTAGGGATGCCATCTGGGGGTTAACACATTTAAATGTCCTACTCACGTCGGCCACAGAGAACGAGAGCCCACAGTCCTTGGGAAGGGCCCCGTCGGTGGCACTGCGTTATCCTCAAAGCGGGCGAAGAAGGTGTTTAGCTTGGCCAGGGCAAGACGTCGGTGTCCGCAACGTGGCAGGTTTTCCCTTTGTAATCCATGATTGTCTGTAGACCCTACCACATACCTCTTGTGTCTGAGCCGTTGAATTGCGACTACATTTTGTCTCTGTACTGACGTTTTGCCTGTTTGATTGCCTTATGGAGGGAATAAATACACAATTTTTTGTATTCAACCATATTCCCAGCCACCTTGCCATGGTTAAATGCGGTGGTTCGCATTTTCAGTTTTGCGCGAATGCTGCAATCTATCCACGGTTTCTGATTTGGGTAGGTTTTAATAGTCACAGTGGGAGCGACATCCACTATACACTTCCTGATGAACTCAGTCACCGTGTCAGTGTATACGTCGATGTTATTCACAGAGGCTACCCGGAACATATCCCTGTCTGCGTGATCAAAACAATCTTGAAGCATGGATTCCGATTGGTCAGACCAGCGTTGAATAGACCTTAGCACAGGTACTTCCTGTTTGAGTTCCTGCCTATAGAAAGGGATGAGAAAAATGGAGTCATGATCTGATTAGCCGAAGGGAGGGTGGGGGAGGGCCTTGTAGGCATCCCGTAAGTTGGAGTAGCAGTGGTCAAGTGTTTTAGCAGCGCGAGTATTATTGTCAATGTGTTGATAGAACTTCGGTACCGCTCTGATATCCAAAAGTACTTTCCGGCTGTATGCAATAACACAAAAACTTTCTGGGCTAATAATGTAAGAAATAGCACACAAAAAAAAACAAAATACTGCAAAGTTGCTTAGGAGCTAGAAGCAGAGCTGCCATATCTGTCAGCGCCATCTTTCCAGTAGGGGTGATCCGAGTGTTCTGACCTAACAACTGCAGTCAAGCACCCAAGCTAATGTGGCTAGCTTGCTAGCTACTTACAGACACAAATGAGAGAAGAGCTCACTCTGACCACTTTACTTGCCCTAGCAGAGCTGGTTTGGCTGTTTTTATGTTATCCAGAGCGTTGGTGACTGCAACTGTGCTGCTTGCAACAATAGAAGTACGCTTTTTTTGTCAATGTTTACTGACACAGGCCATATTCAGCGGGTGTTAAGCGTTCGTAAATTCGTCAGTTATTCAGACGAGAGTGCTCTGAAATCTGAGTAGATAACCAGAGCAAATTTTGCAGCTACGTCTATCGACAGTTGTCGTGAACATTCTATTGAAATGGTTTCTTGCATAGTGGAGTCTTTTTTTTTAGACATGTAGCTAGCTAGCTAAACAATGAACCATAATCCCAACTCATAACGTTACTACCCTGCATGAATTTGCAGGTAGCTAACCAACCAGGTTCAATGTTAGCTAGCTAACATTAGGCTATAACTAGCAATGCAAATGGCTCTGAGATACGAATAATATACTTATACACGTAATGTTAGCTAGCGAGCAGCCAGCTAAAGTTAGCTAGCTAAGAGTACACTTTAACTTGAAATGAAAACAACTTTGTGACTAAATTAGAAACGCGTAATATCTGAAAATGTAGCTAGCTAGACTATCTTAGCCCTATACATGGCTGGACGCTTCTCCCTCTCTGTCATGGGTGCCTTGGTTGCCCTCAGTTTGAAGATGTAATCTGGAGGCAGGTGTTTTATACAACAGCCTTCTGTGTCTTCTCTTTTTCGACTCCCTCTGCATATTTGCAATCAAACGCCAGAATTCTCTCCATCTCCTTAGCTATCATACTCTAATTCCACTGTTTTCTAAACTCGGTCCTCCAGAAAGTGGAGAGCAGCACTTATGCAGTATCACTACCTGATATCAGACCAATCCGAACTCATCTCTCGGCATTTCCAGGCCACTCATTATCTCAGCCAATCATGGCTAGCGGGAAGGTTGCGCGCTTTTTCTGTGGCTAAACCAACTGGTCTCGTAATTTAACAATTTAATTTGTATTTACAGATGGCATACACGTTTGTTATTAAGGCACATGAAAGTTCACAAGTTCCAGAACAGGATTTCTGCAAAAAAACACATTTTGATAAAATGACTTGCAACATACGCCTAGTTTCCTGAAACGAGTCACAAATAGGTACCTCCCCCCTGACATGGGCATGTTTTCAATACAGACTCCTTTTGTCGTACATACTTCCATACATTGTGGGAGGGTAACCATCCTTCTAATGAATGGAAATGCATTTATTTGCCACTATAAATGCTAGGTTACACAGTTTCTTCTGATAACAGTCTCCAGTATCAACATTTCCAAGCAAACAAAAACAGGGAGAATGGAGAATCTGTTGACATGCGGAGATAAAAGAACATACCCTTTGCCAGAATTCAGCCAGCCTTCACAAGACCATAACATATGCAAATATGTCCCCTTTTTGTGTTTTACACCTCCAGCAGAATAATGACATTTCTGAATGCATGATATTCAGTTTCACTGGCATATAGTACGTTCTATGGATGGTCTTAAACTGTAGTACTTTATGTCTTAGATTATATGAACATGCCCGGGCATTCTAACATACCTGTATCCATTCATCATCATCAATAGTCTCCCAGGTCTTCCTCACATTTTTCAACCCTTTTTCCTCACATTTTTCAACCCATTTTTCACAAGCCTCTATCAACCCTTGATACAGTTTGGAAATCAACTTTGGAGGTTTGTCAGACTGCCTTAAAATAGCATCTGGCTTGTCCAGTGTTTGCTGGACAGAGAGAATAAAGTATTGTATCTGTAAAAAATCACCTCACCTCTGTCACAGACTGGTCTTCCCTGGCGCCTGAACCTGCTGAGACCCCTGTCACCATCTGACCCTCTTAAAATGAGGCATGACAAAGTATTACCTTGGTGTACAGTTATACATTCTATTATCCCAGAATAGAATAAATGGTTCAATAATAAAAATGACAGTTATTCCCAGATCCCAGACTGTAGCTTTAAGCTTAAACTGCTGTCATGTAGCTACTGTAGGTCTACCCATCATTTCAACATTTTACTTTGCATCAACACTGAATATACTGAAAAATTCACCTAATCTCCGTGGTCTGGTCTTCCCTGGCTGGCTGACCCTGCTGGGAATCTTGCCACTCCTAAAAGGTAGGCTATAAAAATAGCTCAAGAGAAAGTGCAAGTCTCTCCAACGCTACTCTCTTCAAACTACAGTGCATTCGGGAAAGTATTCAGACCCCTTCCCCTTTTCCACATTTTGTTTCGTTACAGCCTTATTTTCACTCATCAATCTACACAAAATACCCCATAATGACAAAGCAAAACAGGTTTTTAGAATGTTTTGTACATTGTACACATAAAAATTAGAAATACCTTATTTACATAAGTATTCAGACCCTTTGCTATGAGACTCGAAATTGAGCTCAGGTGCATCCTGTTTCCATTGATCATCCTTGAGATGTTTCTACATCTTGATTGGAGTCCACCCTTGGTAAATTCAATTGATTGGACATGATTTGGAAAGGCTCACACCTGTCTATATAAGGTCTCACAGTTGCCAGTGCATGTCAGAGCAAAAACCAAGCCATGAGGTCGAAGTAAATGTCCGTAGAGCTCTGAGACAGGATTGTGTATAGGCACAGATCTGGGGAAGTGTACCAAAAAATCTCTGCAGCATTGAAGGTCCCCAAGGGCCTCCCGAGTGGTGCAGTGGTCTAAGGCACTGCAACGCAGATTCTGAGTTTGAGTCCAGGCTCTGTCGCAGCCGGCTGCGACCGGAAGACCCATGGGGTGGCGCACAATTGGCCCAGCATCATCCGGGTTAGGGGAGGGTTTGGCCGGCAGGGATGTCCTTGTCCCATCGCGCACTAGCGACTCCTGTGGCGGGCCGGGCGCAGTGCATGCTGACACGGTCGTCAGTTTTACGGTGTGTCCTCCAACACATTGGTGCGGCTGGCTTCCGGGTTAAGTGGGCATTGTGTCAATAAGCAGTGTGGCTTGGTTTGGTTGTGTTTCGGAGGACGCTCGGCTCTCGACCTTTGCCTCTCCCGAGTCTGTACGGGAGTTGCAGTGATGAGATAAGACTGTAACTACCAATTGGATACCTCAAAATTGGGGAGACAAAGGGGTAAAAAAAATAAAAAAAATAACATATAGAAATAAAAAAAGGTCCCCAAGAACGCAGTGGCATCCATCATTCTTAAATGGAAGTAGTTTGGAACCACCAAGACTCTTCCTGGAGCTGGCCGCCCGGCCAAACTGAGCAATCAGGGGAGAAGGGCCTTGGTCAGGGAGGTGACCAAGAACCCGATGGTCACTCTGACAGAGCTCCAGAGTTCCTCTGTGCAGTTGGGAGAAACTTCCAGAAGGACAACCATCTCTGCAGCACTCCACCAATCAGGCCTTTATGGTAGAGTGGCCAGACGGAAGCAACACATCAGTAAAAGGCACATGACAGCCCGGAGTTCTCCAAAAGGCATCTAAAGGACTCTCAGACCATGCGAAACAAGATTCTCTGGTCTGATGAAACCAAGATAGAACTCTCCGGCATTGAATGACAAGCGTCACTTTTGTAGGAAATCTGGCACCATCGCCACGGTGAGACATGGTGGTGGCAGAATCCTGGTGTGGGGATGTTTTTCAGCAGCAGGGACTGGGAGACTAGTCAGGATCAAAGGAAAAATGAATTGAGAAATGTACAGAGATCCTTCATGAAAACCTGGAAGGTTCACCTTCCAACAGGACAACGACACTAAGCACACAGCAAAGACAACGCAGGAGTGGCTTCGAGTCAAGGCTCTGAATGTCCTTGAGTGGCCCAGCCAGAACCCGTACTTGAACCCGATCAAATATCTTTGGAGAGACTTGAAAAAATCTGATAGATAACTAGAGGCTAGAGCTGACCTGGCTGTGGTAGCTACTCACTAGCGTAGCCTATTCATTCACCTCAGTTGAGAGGGGATGAAACATTAGCTAACGTTACATGTCAGTTACAGTACTAGCTCAGTACTGCGAATAAACACTAGTTGAGGTTTTTTTCTGTTAAGTTAAACAGCAGTTTCTTTGCCAGCTACATCAGTGAACTAAAGTGTAGGCTGTTTCTGTTTTGCTACTTTTTACAACTCGGTGAAAGAGCGCAACACGTACACACTGAACCATGCTCAACTCTCCTGTGCTGGTACAGCCAGCCTTCCAGAAGCTTTGCCTTCTCACAGCCTGTCAGAATCCAGTCAAATAGACGCTCCAAACAGCCTACCTAACCGCTCGGAGGCATCCGCATGGTCCTGAAGCACACCGCAGCCGCGTTTCGTATCACATTCCAATGCTAAAACTGGGGGGGACAAAATGCAATTTCAGAATGTGGGGGGGACATGTCCCCCCATCCCCTGTCCCCAGTGAAAGTTGCACCCGTGACCAAATGTTTAGATCAATCATTCACCAGGCCACAATATTTCAGCATCCATTAACCTTTGAGGACAAAAAAGGCAAGTTATTGCTCAGATTACCAATAACCAATAGTCTTACAAACACCATACATGGAATTGTAATAAATCATTATTTAATGTACTTTCCCTTCTGCCTATGCTCAGTAAATGTTGGTCACTGAAGTAGAAAGTGTGCCTTTTCCTTTGCCTCCTTTTGACTGACCAGCTCTCTGCTAAAATTGCTGTATTTTCAGCTTTTTCCTCTCCAATATCTGGTGCGTGTTATTTGTGTTATTTGTGTTATTTGTGTTATTTGTGAAAGGATGCTCAAAGAGACTAAATTGATGAAAAAGGAACCAACAAGAGGAATCGTATTCGTTTTACAGGCACGGTCAGATTAAATAAGAGAACGCACTTTACAGTTAGGAGACCAAGCACATGTGTGGAAATTGACTAGGCCTACTAGCCTTATAGACTGTTTTAGTCATGGAAGCTGTATGGAAAGGTGTTTCATTGTGGGAAAAATAAGCAAATAAGAAATGTAAAGGAGCGCCTCTATTCCAAACACTGTGGAAGATTGTTGAAATATGCATGTTGATGAGTAATAATGAATGATGATAGCATTATGGATATTGAATTAAATTCTGAGCAGCGTTGGCCATTTCCAAGATGGCGTAGCAGTGGGGATGTCTGTTTTGATAGTCTTGTCCCGTCCCTTGTATTATCGTTTTTCTTCGTATATATTTCGTATATATTTGTATAAATTTTTTTATCTAATTTTCCATCTTCCATATGCTATTTCTACATATTTGAACCGGAACCCTCTTCTGAAGCTAGCCAGCTAACTGGCTACTAGCTAATAGTTAGCCTGGAGCTAGCCTCGAACTAGGCCCATCTCCCAGCTAGCTGAAGAGATTCCATTAAGCAATCCCTGGGCTTCTATTACCTCTTTTGCCAATTGTCCTGGACCCTTTGCTGCCGACACGGAGCCTCGCCGATCCATCACGACTGGTCTACCAACGTAAACGACCGAGGGGGTTTCTGTCTCGAAGCAAGCACCAGCTAGCCTGGAGCTAGGCCCTTCTCCTGGTTATCCAAAGAATTCCATCAGATAATTCCTGGGCTTTAATACCTGTTCTGCCAATTGGCCTGGACCCTTTGCTGCCGACAAGGAATCCCACCGATCCGTCACGACTGGTCTACCGACGTAACCGTCCGAGGGGGGTTTCAACAGACTCTTGTTGCGACGTCCCCTTGAGGCCCATCTGCTAGCCTGCTGCTAGTCCCGGCCTGCTAGCTGTCTGAATTGCCGTGCCTCCTGCTCGCCTAGCTACTCACTGGACCCTATGATCACTCGATTACACATGCCTCTCCCTAATATCAATATGCATTGTCTATTGCTGTTTTGGTTAGTAATTTTTACCTTATTTCACTGTAGAGCCTCCAGCCCTGCTCAATATGCCTTAGCTAGCCCTTCCATCATCGACACATGCGGTGACCGCACCTGGCTTAAATGGTGCCTCTAGAGACAAAACCCCTCTCATTGTCACTCAATGCCTAGGCTTACCTCCAATGTACTCACATCCAACCATACCCTTATCTGTACATTATGCCTTGAATCTATTCTTCTGCGCCCAGAAACCTGCTCCTTTTAATTTCTGTTCCGAACGCACTAGACGACCAGTTATTTTAGCCTTTAGCCGTACTCTTATCCTACTCCTCCTTTGTTCCTCTGATGATGTAGAGGTTAACCCAGCCTCTGCAGCCCCCAGCATCATTCCCATTCCCCAGGCGCTCTCATTCTGTAACCGTAAAAAAGCATTGGTTTCATGCATGTTAACATTAGAAGCCTCCTCCCTAAGTTTGTTTTATTCACTGCTTCAGCACACTCCGCCAACCCAGATGTCCTAGCCATGTCTGAATTCTGGCTTAGGAAGGCCACCAAAAATTCTGAAATTTCCATCCCTAACTATAACATTTTCCCACAAGATATAACTGCCAAAGGGGGCACCCCTCTGCCCCCAGTTATGCCCTGGACACCATATGTGAATTGATCGCCCCCCATCTATCTTCAGAGTTTGTACTGTTAGGTGACCTAAACTGGGACATGCTTAACACCCAGGTCATCCTACAATCTAAGCTAGATGCCCTCAATCTCACACAAATCATCATGGAACCTACCAGGTACAACCTTAAATCCGTAACCATGGGCACCCTATTAGATATCATCCTGACCAACCTGCCCTCTAAATACACCTCTGCTGTCTTCAACCAGGATCTCAGCGATCACTGCCCTCATTGCCTGCGTGCATACTGGGTCCGCGGTCAAACTACCCCTCATCACAAATGACTACCCCACCCTAAAAGACTTCAGCGAGCAGGCCTTTCTAATCGACATGGCCTGGGTATCCTGGAAGGATATTAACCTCATCCTGTCAGTAGAGTATGCCTGGTTGCTCATCAAAAGTGCTTTCCTCTCCATCTTAAATAAGCATGCCCCATTCAGAAAATGTAGAACTAAGAATAGATATAGCCCTTGGTTCACCCCAGACTTGACTGCCCTTGACCAGCACAAAAACATCCTGTGGCGTTCTGCATTAGCATCGAATAGCCCCCGCGATATGACACTTTTCAGGGAAGTCAGGAACCAATACACTCAGTCAGTTAGGAAAGCTAAGGCTAGATTTTTCAAACAGAATTGTGCATCCTGTAGCACTAATTCCAAAAAGTTTTGGGACACTGTAAAGTCCATGGAGAATAAGAGCACCTCCTCCCAGCTGCCCACTGCACTGAGGATAGGAAACACTGTCACCACCAATAAATCTACGATAATCGATAATTTCAAGAAGCATTTTTCCACGGTTGGCCATGCTTTCCACCTGGCTACCCCTACTCTGGCCAACATCTCAGCATCCCCTGCAGAAACTTGTCCAAACCCTGCAACTTGTCCAAACCCTCTTCAAAGGGGGGGAGACACTCTAGACCCAAACTGTTATGGACCTATATCCATCCTGGCCTGCCTTTCTAAAATCTTCGAAAGCCAAGTTAATAAACAGATCACCGACCATTTAGAATCCCACCGTACCTTCTCCACTATGCAATCTGGTTTCCCGAGCTGGTCATGGGTGCACCTCAACCACGCTGAAGGTCTTAAACGTTATCATAACCGCCATCGATAAAAGACAGTACTGTGCAGCCGTCTTCATCAACCTGGCCAAGGCTTTCGACTCTGTCAATCACCGCATTCTTATCGGCAGACTCAATAGCCTTGGTTTCTCAAATGACTGCCTCGCCTGGTTCACCAACTACTTCTCAGATAGAGTTCAGTGTGTCAAATCGGAGACGCCTGGCAGTCTCTATGGGTGTGCCACAAGGTTCAATTCTCAGGCTGACTCTTTTCTCTGTATATATCAATGATGTCGCTCTTGCTGCTGGTGATTCTCTGATCCACCTCTACGCAGACGACACCATTCTGTATACATCTGGCCCTTCTTTGGACACTGTTAACAAATCTCCAAACTAGCTTTAACACCATACAACACTCCTTCCGTGGCCTCCAACTGCTTTTAAATGCTAGTAAAACTAAGTGCATGCTCTTCAACCGATTGCTGCCCACACCCTCTCGCCCGACTATCATCACTACTCTGGACGGTTCTGACTTAGAATACATGGACAACTACAAATACCTAGGTGTCTGGTTAGACTATAAACTCTCCTTCCAGACTCATATTAAGCATCTCCAATCCAAAATTGAATCTAGAATCGGCTTACCTATTTCGCAACAAAGCCTCCTTCACTCATGCCGCCAAACATACCCTCGTAAAACTGACTATCCTATCGATCCTTGACTTTGGCGAAGTCATTTACAAAATAGCACCCAACACTACTCAGCAAACTGGATGTAGTCTATCACAGTGCCATCCATTTTATCACCAAAGCCCCATATACTACACACCACTGCGACCTGTATGCTCTCGTTGGCTGGCCCTCACTACATATCCGTCGCCAAACCCATTGGCTCCAGGTCATCTATACGTTTTTGCTAGGTAAAGCCCCACCTTATCTCAGCTCACTGGTCACCATAGCAACACCCACCCGTAGCACGTGCTCCAGCAGGTACATTGCACTGGTCATCCCGAAGCCAACACTTCCTTTGGCCGCCTTTCCTTCCAGTTCTCTGCTGTCAATGACTGGAACGAATTGCAAAAATCTCTGAAGCTGGAGTCTTATATCTCCCTCTCTAACTTTAATCATCAGCTGTCAGAGCAGCTTGCCGATCACTGTACCTGTACACAACCAATCTGTAAATAGCACACCTGACTACCTCATCCCCATATTATTACTTAACCTCTTGATCTTTTTCACCCCAGTATCTCTACTTGCACATCATCATCTGCACATCTATCACTCCAGTATTCATGCTAAATTGTACTTTTTTTCACCTCTAAGGCCTATTTATTACCTACCTCCCTACTATTGTACATTTGCACACACTGTACATAGATCTTTCTATTTATCTTTTCTTTTGTGTTATTGACTGTACGTTTGTTTATGTGTAACTCTGTTGTTGTTTTTGTCGCACTGCTTTGCTTTATCTTGGCCAGGTCGCAGTCGTAAATGAGAACTTGTTCTCAACTGGCCTACCTGGTTAAATAAAGGTGAACAGATATATACGTATATATACAGTATATATATATATATATACATATATATATATATACATACACAGTGGGGCAAAAAAGTATTTAGTCAGCCACCAATTGTGCAAGTTCTCTCACTTAAAAAGATGAGAGAGGCCTGTAATTTTCATCATAGGTACACTTCAACTATGACAGACAAAATGAGGGAAATAAATCCAGAAAATCACATTGTAGGATTTTTAATGAATTTATTTGCAAATTATGGTGGAAAATAAGTATTTGGTCACATACAAACAAGCAAGATTTCTGGCTCTCACAGACCTGTAACTTCTTCTTTAAGAGGCTCCTCTGTCCTCCACTTGTTACCTGTATTAATGGCACCTGTTTGAACTTGTTATCAGTATAAAAGACACCTGTCCACAACCTCAAACAGTCACACTCCAAACTCCACTATGGCCAAGACCAAAGAGCTGTCAAAGGACACCAGAAACAAAATTGTAGACCTGCACCAGGTTGGGAAGACTGAATCTGCAATAGGTAAGCAGCTTGGTTTGAAGAAATCAACTGTGGGAGCAATTATTAGGAAATGGAAGACATACAAGACCACTGATAATCTTCCTCGATCTGGGGCTCCACGCAAGATCTCACCCGTGGGGTCAAAATGATCACAAGAACGGTGAGCAAAAATCCCAGAACCACACGGGGACCTACTGAATGACCTGCAGAGAGCTGGGACCAAAGTAACAAAGCCTACCATCAGTAACACACTACGCCGCCAGGGACTCAAATCCTGCAGTGCCAGACGTGTCCCCCTGCTTAAGCCAGTACATGTTCAGGCCCGTCTGAAGTTTGCTAGAGAGCATTTGGATGATCCAGATGAGGATTGGGAGAATGTCATATGGTCAGATGAAACCAAAATATAACTTTTTGGTAAAAACTCAACTCGTCGTGTTTGGAGGACAAAGAATGCTGAGTTGCATCCAAAGAACACCATACCTACTGTGAAGCATGGGGGTGGAAACATCATGCTTTGGGGCTGTTTTTCTGCAAAGGGACCAGGACGACTGATCCGTGTAAAGGAAAGAATGAATGGGGCCATGTATCGTGAGATTTTGAGTGAAAACCTCCTTCCATCAGCAAGGGCATTGAAGATGAAACGTGGCTGGGTCTTTCAGCATGACAATGATCCCAAACACACCGCCCGGCAACGAAGGAGTGGCTTCGTAAGAAGCATTTCAAGGTCCTGGAGTGGCCTAGCCAGTCTCCAGATCTCAACCCCATAGAAAATCTTTGGAGGGAGTTGAAAGTCCGTGTTGCCCAGCGACAGCCCCAAAACATCACTGCTCTAGAGGAGATCTGCATGGAGGAATGGGCCAAAATACCAGCAACAGTGTGTGAAAACCTTGTGAAGACTTACAGAAAACGTTTGACCTCTGTCATTGCCAACAAAGGGTATATAACAAAGTATTGAGATAAACTTTTGTTTATACTTATTTTCCACCATAATTTGCAAATAAATAAATAAAAAATCCTACAATGTGATTTTCTGGATTTCTTTTTCTCATTTCGTCTGTCATAGTTGAAGTGTACCTATGATGAAAATTACAGGCCTCTCTCATCTTTTTAAGTTGGAGAACTTGCACAATTGGTGGCTGACTAAATACTTTTTTGCCCCACTGTATATATATATATATATATATATATATATATATATATATATATATATATAAATAAAATGTAAATGGAGTAATGCACTGCTCTAAGATACATGATTAATTATGCACTAAGGCTAATCTTGTATTCACTTGCTTAAACTGTTGTTGCAGTTGTGCCTGGAGGCATTATCAAGTTTTGATTGGAGGAAGTGTTCTTCACTGACAATCTTGGGTCACGGTCATGTTTTAAAAGTCAGTGTTTATATTGTAAAGCTCATAAACGGTAAATGAACCAGACTAAATTAATTATCCCCCTGAAATAGCATAAACATTGTCTCTTTGTCCAATCAATGCCTCTTGGCAGGAAATGAGGAGTATCCTTCATTGCAACAACAGTTTACAATTCAAATAGTCTACTCTTTTTAAGAATACAAATTACAAATCCTTTTTAACGTTACATTTAAGGTGATACATATCATGCTCACTGTCTTTCCCCTTGGTCAACAAGCCTCCAGCAGGCCTCTTGGTTGGCCAGGAAGCAGTTTTCCTGCATTAGGAAACGTGACCTTTGTCGGGGCTAAGTGGCCTCCCACGTCTCCCTTTTGTTTAGACGTGCTGTGAAAATAAACAGATATGAGAAGAAAATAGGCTATGCGCATCATGTGGCTTACACTGAGCGAATTCCCTTACTAGTAGATCTCTCCTAATGCCTCCCTTGGCCTCCTTCATTGTCCCTTTTATTCACTTCACCTCTCCAGATAACGAGTTCTGTATTAGTGACCTTCTTCATTATGGCACTTACAGTAAGTTTTCATAAAGTAGATGCATTCTATTCACAAATAGTGTATAGTGGTTGTAATTAAGTGGCAGCACCGTCCCTATGTCTTTACTTTTATTTTTACTCAATTGTATTATTTTTATGTGCATCTGTAGTCTATTTAATACAAATTCCTATGCAGTATAAAACAACTTCAAACATAACAAATTGAAAAGAAAATGGATT
The DNA here is from genome assembly GCA_030435695.1 of Brachymystax lenok tsinlingensis. Lineage (NCBI taxonomy): Eukaryota > Metazoa > Chordata > Actinopteri > Salmoniformes > Salmonidae > Brachymystax > Brachymystax lenok. Next base: position 20,368,627 of record CM059805.1, read on the forward strand.
GTTTGTGAAATGTCCATAATTCTTAGCCCTCTATTAACACCTCTGCATGTTTCCCTCTCCGACACGTGAGAGAAGTTGCTCCGGAGTTGGAGTGGAGTCTGACAGCTCTGTTGACCTTGACCTATCTGGTGTAATCGTTTCAGCGGCAAGTATGAGAAAGAGAGAGAGGCACTGTGTCTCTGTGGAGAACAGTAGCAGAGATTGTAGCTGACACCTGTCTCAGGCAATGCACTGGCTAGGGAGCATAGCACTGGCCTAAGAGAGAAGAGAGAAAGAGAGAGGAAGAGAGAAAGCCAGAGAGAGAAGCTGGAGGCAAATGGATGGAGGGAGGGAGGGATGGAGGGAGAGGGAGAAAATGAGAGAGAAACATTTAGAAAGATAGAGGGAGTGACAGGGATAGAGACTTGGAAAGAGTGACACAGAAGAAATGCACAGGGAGACAGGAAGTGTTGTGAAAAGAGATGTTTGGGTTGGTGAGATGGAAGGAGCAATAGGGAGAACATGACAAGGAAACACAAACATTGTCTTTGCAGGCAGTTGTTGTTGCTCAGTCACAGTTGAAATGCAAACCTACCCGGCGAACAAGATTTAATCAACTTTTAGATATTGTATGTGACAAGGCGTGTGCTCTGCACTTGCAAAGCTGACAGCAAAGAGAAGTTTGGACTTCTCCGTCCGTCTCCTTCTCAGAGATTTGCAGTGCAACAGTCCTGTCAGATTTTTTACCTTGTCAGAATCCGCGAAAAAGAAAAAAGCAGTATAAGCATGCATGTACTAACCGAGCAGTTGCCATACCAAGCAGTGATGCAACCAGTCAGGATGCTCTCGATGGTGCAGCTGTAGAACCTTTTGAGGATCTGAGGACCCATGACAAATCTTTTCCGTCTCCTAAGGGGGAATAGGTTTTGTCGTGCCCTCTTCTCGACTGTCTTGGTATGCTTGGACCATGTTAGTTTGTTGGTGATGTGGACACCAAGGAACTTGAAGCTCTCAATCTGCTCACTGCAGCCCCGTCGATGAGAATGGGGCTTGCTCGGGCCTCTTTTTCCTGTAGTCCATAATCATCTCCTTTGACTTGATCACTTTGAGGAAGGTTGTTGTCCTGGCACCACACAGCCAGGTCTCTGACCTTCTCCCTATAGGCTGTCTCGTCGTTGTCGGTGATCAGGCCTACCACTGTTGTGTCATTGGCAAACTTAATGATGGTGTTGGAGTCGTTCCTGGCCGTGCAGTCAAGAGTGAACAGGGAGTACAGGAGGGGGCTGGGCACGCACCCTTGAGGGGCCCCTGTGTTGAGGATCAGCGTGGCGGCTGTGTTGTTACCTACCCTTACCACCTGGGGGCGGCCCGTCTGGAAGTCCAGGATCCAGTTGCAGAGGGAGGTGTCCCAGGCTCCTTAGCTTATTGATGAGGGCACTGTGGTGTTGAACGCTGAGCTGTAGTCAATGAATAGCATTCTCACATAGGTGTTCCTTTTGTCCAGGTGGGAAAGGGCAGTGTGGAGTGCAATAAAGATTGCATTGTCTGTGGAACTGTTGGGGCGGTATGCAAATTGGAGTGGATCTAGGGTTTCTGGGATAATGTTGTTGATGTGAGCCATGACCATCCTTGAAAGCACTTCATGGCTACAGACGTGAGTGCTACGGGTCGGTTGTTATTTAGGCAGGTTATCTTAGTGTTCTTGGGCACAGGCACTATGGTGGTCTGCTTAAAACATGCTGGTATTACAGACTCAGACAGGGAGAGGTTGAAAATGTCAGTGAAGACACTTGCCAGTTGATCAGCGCATGCTCACAGTACACGTCCTGGTAATCCGTCTTGCCCTGCGGCGTTATGAATGTTGACCTGTTTAAAGGTCTTACTCACATCGGCTGCGGAGAGCGTGATCACACAGTCTTCCGGAACAGCTGGTGCTCTCATGCATGTTTCAGTGCTATTTGCCTCGAAGTGAGCATAGAAGTAGTTTAGCTCGTCTGGTAGGCTCATGTCACTTGGCAGCTCTCGGATTTGCTTCCCTTTGTAGTCTGTAATGGTTTGCAAGCCCTGCCACAACTGACGAGCATCAGCGCCGGTGTAGTACGATTCGATCTCAGTCCTGTATTGACGCTTTGCCTGTTTGATGGTTTGTCGAGGGCATAGCGGGATTTCTTATAAGCTTCCGGGTTAGAGTCCTGCTCCTTGAAAGCGGCAGCTCTAGCCTTTAGCTCAGTGCAGATGTTGCCTGTAATCCATGGCTTCTGGTTGGGGTATGTGCGTACAGTCACTGTGGGGGCGAAGTCATCGATGTACTTGTTGATGAAGCCAATGACTGATGTGGTGTACTCCTCAATGCCATCAGAGGAATCCCGGAACATGTTCCAGTCTGTGCTAGCAAAACAGTCATTTAGCTTAGCATCTGCTTTTTTTGATCTAGTCACTGGTGCTTCCTGCTTTAATATTTGCTTGTAAGCAGGAATCAGGAGGATAGAATTATGGTCAGATTTGCCAAATGGAGGGAGAGGGAAAGCTTTGTATCCATCTCTGTGGGTGGAGTAAAGGTGGTCCAAAGTTTTTTCCTCTGGTTGCATATTTAACATGCTGATAGAAATTTGGTAAAATGGATTTAAGTTTCCCTGCATTAAAGTCCCTGGCTACTAGGAGCTCCGCCTCTGGGTGAGCGTTTTCTTGTTTGCTTATGGCGGAATACAGCTCATTCAATGCTGTCTTAGTGCCAGCCTCTGACTGTGGTGGTATGTAAACAGCTATGAAAAATACAGTTGAAAACACTCTAGATAGATAGTGTGGTCTACAGCTTATCATGAGATACTCGGCTCCCGAGTGGGACAGAGGTCTAAGACACTACATCTCAGTGCAAGAGCTGTCACTGCAGTACCAGGTACCTGGTTGAAATCCAGGCTGCATCACATCCGGCTGTGATTGGGAGTCCCATAGGGCGCCGCACAATTGGCCCAGCGTCGTCTGGGTTTGGCCGACTCGCCTATTTAAATACTCTACCTCAGGCAAGCAATAGCTCAAGACTTTCTTAGATATCGTGCACCAGCTGTTATTTACAAAAATACATAGTCCGCCGCCCCTTGTCTTGCCAGACGCCGCTGTTCTATCCTGCCGGTGCAGTGTATAACCTGCCAGCTGTATGTTGATAGTGTCGTCCTTCAGCCACGACTCCGTGAAGCATAAGATATTACAGTTTTGAATGTCCCGTTGGTAGTTTAATCTTCCGTGTAGGTCTTCTATTTTATTGTCCAAAGATTGCATGTTTGCTTACAGAATGGAAGGAAAATACCAGCGACGCTCCACATCCAACCTGACAGAGCCTGAGAGAATATGCAGAGAAGAATGGGAGAAACTCCCCAAATACATGTATGCCAAGCTTGTAGTGTCATACCCCAAAAGACTCGGCTGTAATCGCTGCCAAAGGTGCTTCAACAAAGTACTGAATAAAGTGCCTGAATACTTATGTAAATGTGAAATTTCAGCATTCTTTTTTACAAAAAAATCTAAAATACTGTTTTTGCTTTGTCATTATGTGGTATTTTGTGTAGATTGATGAAGGAAAAAAAACAATTTAATACATGTTATAACAAAGCTGTAACGTAACAAAATGTGGAAAAAGTAAAGGTGTCTGAATACTTTCCGAATGCCCTGTAGCACATTTTCATCTGTAGTCCCTGGGCGGTGTGGTCCATGGCATTGTGGGCCACGGTCACACTGTGGAGAAAAGAGGGGCTGTTAGTGGTAGTCTGGAAGGAAGTGATCAGGAGGTCATGTCTGGTGCTTGACCAGTACAAGGACATCCTTCGCATTATTCTGGGAATAGCATTGTAATGTAGATCATTCATAGATGGGGTTGCAGCCAGGGAAGGCAACCCAATAACAGTGCGACTGAAAGGAAGTGCTTTAGCATATGCGTTATCTTCCCCACTCATCGTGACATTTGATTGTTTACCTTTGTTAGACTAGCAATGTGAGGTCCGTATGAACAATAGATCAGCTATGAAACTAGCAGACAGATTAGTCTAACATTACTTGCATCATTTCTGATCCCCCCCTTAGAATGTTTTTTTTTTTGCCCCTACCACCCACTTCCCTGGTTGGAGGACCTGGTTGAAAACATAATAAAATCTCTCTCTGTATATATATACATACAGTGCCTTCAGAAAGTATTCATACCCCTTGATTTATTACAGATTTTGTTGTGTTACCGCCATAATTCAAAATGGATTAAATAATTTTTTTCCACACATCTACACACAATACCCCATAATGACAAAGTGAAAACATGTTTTTACAAATTGTTGCACATTTATTGTAAATAAAATACAGAAATATCTTATTTACATAAGTATTCACACCCCTGAGTCAATACATGTTAGAATAATCTTTGGCAGCGATTATGTCAAAACTGTAACTAGGCCACTCCGAACAACATATATGTCATCTTGGTATCAACTCCAGTGTATTTTTGGCCTTGTGTTTTAGGTTATTGTCCTGCTGAAAGGTGAATTCATCTCCCAGTGTCTGGTGGAAAGCAGACTGAACAAGGTTTTACTCTAGGATTTGGCCTGTGCTTAGTTTAATTCTGTTTAATTTGATCCTAAAAACCACCCTAGTCCTTGCCAATGACAAGCATACCCATAACATTATGTAGCCACCACCATGCTTGGAAATATGAAGAGTGGTACTCAGTAATGTGTTGTGTTGGATCTGCCCGAAATGAAAAACTTTGTATTCAGGGCATGAAGTTAATTTCTTTGCCACATTTATTGCAGTTTTCTTTTAGTGCCTTATTACAAACAATATGCATTTTCACTGCTTGACTGAGGGACCTTACAGATAATTGTATGTGTGGGGTGCAGAGATGAGGTAGTCCTTCAAAAATCATGTTAAACACTATTATTGCACACAGAGTGAGTCCATGCAACTTATTATGTGACTTGTTAAGCAAATGTTTACTCCTGATCTTTTCATTCTCAATTAATTTGTAAACATTTCTAAAAACATAATTCCACATAATTCCGCTTTATGAAGCCTTTACTGTATAAGCTGAACATCATTTGAAGCAGGGCCGATTTTTGTATTGGATTCTAATTGGATCCTTGTATTGGAGTCATACACTGTAGGATTTCAATGTTTTTTCTCCTATCAGATACCCAATAATTTTGTTGATGGGAATTGTATAGGTATTCACATTACATTCTAAAGGATTTAACCTCAAAACTTGGCTATTCACTATAGTTAACTTAGCTGCTTAACATATGGAGCCCCCACCCCCCAAACCAATTACCTGTTGCATCTGCATTACACATTAAAGTTACTGTACATACATAATTTTGTTGTGTATGCATGGCTGTATGCATTATATATTAAATGAAAGAAATGCTCATATCTTTGTCTTACTGTACCTAAACATTTATTTTTCTTTCTACTTTTTATTTACATATAAGCAATGTAAAGATGATGTGGATTCTAAGGGGACCCCCCCACCCCCACCCCCCAAAAGAAATCTGGTGTTATTTTAAATAGTATTGTATGTCATATTGTAATGTCTAATTTAAAGACAAGAAGTTGCATGAATAGGAATCAAATCAAATAACTAAAGTAAGTGTTTTGTTGAAAACAATGTACTGTACTGGTGGTCATACTGTAAATGAACTAAAGGAATCACTTCCATATTGTGGTGGTGAATAAAACTGAAAATGAATATAGAACTGTTGATTCTGAAAAAGTTTATAATTAATGTTGTTGTATTGTACTGGAACAACTAGCAACAAACTATAATTTAATGGGTTCAAATAAGAAAAAAAGTTACAATAGGATTCTAAACGGGGTGACAAAAACCTATAGGATCCAATTGGATTCATTTTTATCTCCAATAGGAAAAAAGTAGTCCAATAGGATTCTGATTGAGACGACACAAAATCTTATAGGACTGTGAGAATCCTATAGGATTCTATGGAAAAATGCACTAATTTTAATAATTCACTACATTTTTGTTTATACTTAGTACTCACATTGGTGGTGGCGACAGGCATATTCTCTCTTCTGCACACAGTTGTTGTCATTCCAGTGTCTGTCATGGAACATATCTACACAGTTCTCTTCTCCCACGAACACAGGGTTGAAGGCTTCGTTGGGCTCATTGGGCGCCCAGTTTAGGGAAGCCGAGGACTGCATGTCTGTCCAACTCCAACCAACTGGAAACAGTGGAAATCACTAATACAATAATAAACACTTTTATTCGTTTTTTATTAGTTGTATGTATGGGATACATATTGTATACACCGTCCAAATAAATACTTACTTGGGGTATTGTGTGTAAGCCAGTGACACAAAATCTAAATGTAATCAATTTTAAATCAGGCTGTAACATAACAAAATGTGGAAAAAGTCAAGGGTATATGAATACTTTCTGAAGGCACTGTATAGCCTCCTCCTATTTGTACTGGACTCGCAACAACGATTGCCCTAAAAATAAATACTATGTAAGAGTATAATCATATTTCCCATTGTTTGATCATGTTTTTTCAGGTCTCCTAACAGTACTGTTTGTAAGACCATTTCAACACAGGCGTTATGACTCAACAACCACTCCTGGACCTGAAAAAATTGGTCTTTCCTCTATCTGTACATTGAAGTTTAGCAGTGCCCTTGCTTATGAAAGATGACATTTTTGTCCTCGTGGACTGTTTTTGGTGTGCTATCTATAAATCTATTTCCTTGCGTTCCTAGCTCTCTCGTTCCTCAGGTGGTATTTCCGTCCGCTCCGCTCTGTTCTAAGTGGTTTATCATGAATATTTAATAGACATGCACGCGAAGCCCCTCTATATTATCTGTGCATTTTCACACAGACTCTTCTGTTAGCAAGGATGGAGCAGAGAGTGAATGCCTCTCGGTCCGCAAAAGGCTGCAGTTCAATACACTTCATGCAGGCCTTTAAAGGGCGACTACACTTCTTGATTTGGCCTAGTTAGATTTGGGTAATTAAGAAATTGTTGGTTTCGGGGTGTGGTTTGATGTGGGTGTCTCGTGTGTGTTTGTAGGTGGGAAGAGTTAGCCAAATTATCACTAATTAGCTTTAGCCGGCTGGTGTGTGACCGTGGCAAAGTTGGTTTGATGTTGGATAGTCTATCTCTGGGGCTAGTTAGGGGGACCGTCAATAAATTACACAATGTAAATGGCACAAGTTTGTCATGTTGCACATCTTTTAGTTTTCTCATTAACCTCATGCGGAGCAGTGGGGCGCTAGCCGGTGAAATGTAAAGCACCAAATTCAAAATCCAAAAGTTGAATTATAAAAAATGAATCAATATACAAGTGTTTCATAGCCATCAAAAGCTCTGACTCTTGGCAATATCACAGCGTTGTCAGATTTCAAAAAGGCTTCACGGTGAAAGCACAACATTTTATTGTTTGAGGGTAGCACCTCTAATATTTACGCATTAGCATAAATCCATAACCCAACCCGGGTCTCACAAAACGCATAAAATCGCTAATATAAAATCGATTACCTTTGATGAACTTCTGCTGAGGGCTTCGCAAGTGTCCAACGAAGACAATCCATGCTTCTTTGGTTAGAAAAAGTCATTTATTATATCCATAAATCTCCGTTTGGTTGGCGCGTTAGAATGAGAACATACAGCCTCCGATCGTCCATTGAAACTTGAAGAGAACTCGTTCAACTTATACCTATAAACTTGTCCAAGAACAATCAAACATCATTTTAAATGTATCCTTAGGAACACTTTTCTGTATAAATAGCATAATATTTCAACCGGAATATAAACTGGGCGATAAGAAAGGAAAAAAACAAAGGACGCGCCTGGCTCTTCTTGTAAAGGACATCTGTGAGGGCACTTCCTTATTCCTCTTCTTCTCTGCTCTAAAAGCATCAAAAATCTGAACACTTTCTCGAGACTGTTGACATCCAGAGGAAGCGATAGGTACTTCAGAGTGTTTCCTATCAGAGTGTTTCCTATCCAATGGTACTAAATATGTGCATATCCTATTTTCTGGGCCTGAATGGGAGGCATTTTACTTTGGGCACGCCAGGGTCTCCAAAACGGTCACTTCGTGCGCTGCTCCCAAAGAAGTTAATAAAATCCACCGTCGAGTCGCCCATAGAACCGTGAAGAGAACGCATTGAAATTATACCTATCATATTTCTACAAACAAATCAAACATCGTTTCCTTAGGTATTCTTTTATGTATATTTACTATAATATTTCAACCGGATTGTAGCCTGAAATATAAGAAAGGAAAAAACAGCACTCGGTTGCGCGCCTGCAAAAGCTTGTTGACATCTGAGCTCCCTGGACCATGTTCTCTCCCTATCCGTTCTGGTCATGGCTAACGTTTCCTGGTTTTGTATAGAGACTGTGGACATCTAGTGGAAGCCATAGGTACTGAAATCTCGGAGCTGCTTGCCTTTGAAATAAATTGGGAGACTGTCAAACAGAGCAAAGAACACAAAAAAACTGTAATTCCGGATGGATTTTTCTCTGGTTTTCGCCTGCTATATCTGTTCTGTTACACTCACAGACATTATGTTAACACTTTTAGAAACTTCAGAGTGTTTCCTATCCAATAGTACTAATTATGTGCATATCCTATTTTTTGGGCCTGAGTGGGAGGCATTTTACTTTGGGCACGCCAGACTCTCCAAAACCGTCACCTCGGGAGCCGCTCCCTAAGAAGTTCAATTAAAGTAATTGAAATTTGGAGCTATTGACATTTTAACATATTGTCCCATGTACATTGTGTAAATTACCAATGGTCTCTAAAAGAGAATCGTTGTACCATAAACCACTGTGAAATATATTTTCTATAACCAAAAATATTGTATTTTCAGATCTACCCCTTCTTAGACTTCTATGTGAATTTGGTCGGGTTGCCAAAAAGTTACATATTGCAGCTTTTACGGCAATTATATTACATGACTGCTGCCTCCCGTTTAAGTTAATTGTGATGGTAATGGCGTTGGTCTTATAAAGGTATTAAATAAAAAGTGTTGACAGTGCTGAGTAAGAACTGTGTTCATTGACAGTCTCTCTCTAGTCATGGTTTTAGACGTTTTGAAGTCTCACAATATCAACTTTGCTGCAGCTTTCTTTTATGCCTGCTATGTTATTGCAGACAAGGTAATCGGAGCCATCCAATTGGCCAGCGGTAGGCCTATAGTGCACTTGATTTGCTCTGGGCCCGCCGGGAAGGCAGAGTTTGTACCTTCAGTGAACCACTGAAACCTTGTTTTTGTCAAGTACTATATCTGTTTGGGCTTCTTAACACGTGCTCCCCGGGCGCTGATGACGTGGAAGGCACCCCCCCTCACCTCTCTGATTCAGAGGGGTTGGGTAAAATGTTGAAGACTCATTTTGGTCGAATGCATTCAGTTGTGCAACTGGTTAGCTATCCCCTTTCCCTTCCCCTTCTTGCGTCAATTTGCAGAGTGCAAATGATTTATAATTATGTTACGGCCCCCTGACCATCCGCTTAAAGAAAAGTCTAGTTGATGACCCCTGCTATATACAGTCGCAGGGGATTGTGACTGAAGCTACTATGGTCTGTTTCTCTCTCCCTCGCCATCTCCCAATGCTTTTATCCAGTGCCCTTAGTGAAGGTTTGAAAAGTGACAGGTTCATCTTTAGACTAGTGCCCTTTCCAGTAATAATCTCCCAAGCCCATGGGAAACTGTTCTTGGAAATCCTCCCTTTTTTCTGCAAAAGCTATCATATCCCAAAATGCTACTTTAGGGTCCATAAAATCCAGGGATTCAGAAGTCAGGCTTATCCATTACCCTGTATGATCACCCTTCCAAAGCCTTAGGCCTTATACCTTTATCACACTTGACATTGACCCACAGTAGCAAGACCACAACTTGAGGGATCTCTACTACCTGTGGCTATGATGGTTTGTTGTGAGAGATGTATCTAAACTGTGTGTTATTGTTATGCAGCTTGAAGTGGTTTGTTGTTGTTGTTGGTCTATAGTGTAATTGTTCGGCTCTCCAAGAAGCCACACTTCTCAGTGCCCAGTAATGAATCATGTCAAGCCGCTAGCCTTCTCTGGAAAATACTTGTTAGCCCACTTGTTATCATTGGGTGTCAAATACTGTGTTATAATTTATGTTGTCGTTTCAAAGGACACCCTGATCAGTTTTGCTTTATGAGATGATAATGACTCGCAGCACCGGAGTTCGTGACCATTGGGGGAGCGAAAATCTTGCAAATCAATGTGTCCAAACGTAGTGTGAGTGTGGACCGTATAAAAATATTAAGAAAAATACAATGAAGGATACTCTCTGGTCTGTGATCCCTACCTCCTCCCTTCACCATTGAGCAAATACCAAGGTTATTTACGCTGTCACAAGTCTGCTAAGGTGCAGGCAGCCCAACCTTTGGAAACATATTTTGTTTTCCCACATTGTTTTGAGACGTTGTAAAACACAGCGATTAAAAGCCTGCTGTGTGCTGCTTCTGTTGCAGGGTGTGATCACAGTAGGAAACAAATTAACTCCCTCCCAGGCTCAGCACTGCCGGGGCCTCAGCACACATGCAGCACCACTTACTCAGTGTGCAGTCTGCTCTGTGTATGTCACCCTCTCAAATTTCGAACAATTCCAAACCAATTCACACGTTGCTCAACCATCGATACTTTGTGATTTTGTCTTAGTAAATGGAATTGACTATTTGAAACGTTCCATGCCCCTCAGTGTAAGCCTTACAATGATAGGAAAATAAAGTGGCTTTTGCAAGGATACTGATTTGCAGTAATAAAGCCAACTTCTTTTGAGGAAACCGTTTTATGGTCACAGAGTGTACTACCTCCCTAGTCCTGTGGGGCGGTGACATGTGCAGATGTGCTCAACTGTCAGCCAGGGCCTATTTGAAGCTCCAGAGAAATTTCTGTTTTGCTTCCAAAGTCAATGTTAGTCGATATGAAATATGTTATTTTGGTTAGCTGTGGATAGCAACTCGATATTATAGGATAACAGAGGGTTTGCGATGTTTGAAGATAAGTGGCTGGAAACCATGGGGCCGTGCCTATCTGAATGTTTGTAATAGTTCACAATCTGATCTTTACCCTACTTGGTCCCCATGATTGGAGCACATCTATTGAAGTTATTTTGGTTTCTGCACTTTTATAATAATACAGTCGAATGTCTCTGGTGTACTGCTGCCTCCGTTCTATAATGGTGCTTTTTGAATTGGGCCTCAGAGAAATATCCCAACTGTCTGTGGTCAGAGAGCAAAATGAAAGCCAGGGTTGTTCACCAAGTTCAACCAATCAGAACAACACACAAATCCAATGAGAAACGGAGCTAACCCCTTGTTCAAACAAGAAAGAGAAATTACAACATTTAAGCCATTTCAGGAAAACGTAACTTTTTAAATTGTCATGTCAGCCTATGTTTGTGTGTGTGCGTGTGTGTGCGTATGCATGCGTGTGCATAATGTGCATGCTCCTCTTGGGGGTTAGTGCTAATCAGAGAAACACAGAGAGCTATGACATAGACCATTTCCTATACAATATTACATTTGTCCGTTCCCCTGAAAGCACCTTATCCTAGGGGAACATAATTGATCATGTAAATATAAAGTTGGAAGGACACTAGAATTTGGTTATGCACTGTTTACGTAATGTACAATTATGTTTTGCCTCTGATTTCCTGGACTTTGTGCAGAGGCCTGAGAGAGGCATGTGGGGGTTGCCGAGCGGCTGCTTTCCTCTGCCTACACAGCGCAGGACACGCTCGAGTTTGCACAGAGGCTGCCTGTACCTCAGAGGGGGGCTCTGCCCATACAGGGAGGATGGGGAACACGGAGGAGAGATTTGACAGTACACAATGCTCTTAACCACATGAGTACAAGGCCATCAGACTGTTAAACAGCCACCACTAACATTGAGTGGCTGCTGCCAACATACTGACTTAAATCTCTAGCCACTTGAAATAATAGGATTGGATGTAACAAATGTATCACTAGCAACTTTAAACAATTTTGAATATAATGTTTACATATCCTACATTACTCATATCAAATGTATACACTGTACTCTAAACCATCTACTGAATCTTGCCTATGCCGTTCGGCCATCGACTCAAATCTCTAGCCACTTTAATAATTAAAATTGGATGAAATAAATGTATCACTAGCCACTTTAAACGATGCCATTTATATAATGTTTACATAACCTACATTACTCATCTCATATGTATATACTGTACTCCATACCATCTACTGCATCTTGCCTACGCCGTTCAGCCATCGCTCATCTATATATTTATATGTACATACTCGTATTCATTCCTTTACTCTTGTGTGTATAAGGTAGTTGTTGTGAATTTGTTAGATTACTTGTTAGATACTACTGCATGGTCGGAACTAGAAGCACAAGCATTTCGCTACACTCGCATTAACATCTGCTAACCATGTGTATGTGACAAATAAAAATTTGATTTGATTTGCATACTAGTTTTCTGTTCAAAGCAAGGTGAGCAACCTTTGTTTTGTTGTTTAGAGTCAAGGCATTTGGAGGTTTGCAAAAAATACTTTTTTAATGAGCTTCTGCTTTTGAAAGTCACATCTGTGTTTTCAGGTTTTGATTGATTGATCAGTTGTGTCCTCCAAATAGTCTCTCACCCAGCCCCAATTGACTCCGTAACCTTGTGACTGTTTAGATTTTCCTCCCTACATCGCTTTATATCAGATGGAATCTAAACTGACAGAGCCCCAATAGGATATTGATGTCTAAAACAACAATAAAAGTTCTTATGAACTGTTGCTTACTCAGTTTTAGGCTCCCCTCGGCGTTGTATTAGTGTTGCAGTATTTTCTCACTGAGCTTAGATATAGGCAATTCCTCAGTAGTGACTGACCAGCTCAAATCGGTCTTGTGTAGCAAAATTTGAAATTGTTTTAGAGACTCAGCGCTACAAAATGGTATATCATACACTGCAATTGAGGAACAATGGGAAAGTAATTCTGCTTTGAAAGTTGATCAACTTGTAAACGAAGGTTTGAGAAAAGGGCCTTCAAAAGTTTTGGTACCTACTGGAGTCCTCTCCTTTGTCAACACCCATTCAGCGTTGTTCACACCCTCTTAAGCCAGCCCCATCCATCTCTTTAAGGATTCACATGTGAGGTCATGTGCTAAACAGTGAGTAGTGTAGTAAAGATTAAGACTAAAAGTGGTAGTAGCCTACAATAAGGAACAATTCCATGTAAACATAGTGTCCAGATATATGTATTTTTTATAAATATTAGACACTTACCCAGACACACTTGTCTAAATTGATGGGTCATGTGAAATAAATGCTATAACACCCAGCCCAGTGGTGGAAAAAGTACGAAATTATCATAGAGTAAAAGTATAAATCATTTCAAATTCCTTATATTAAAACAGATGGCACAATTATTTTATTATTTATATACTATTGACGATAGCATAGGCCTGAAGTACGGAGTCAGGTGTTGTTGCCAGCCATAGCTTTCCACCAGCACCGTACCATCCTCCAGTCCAACCAGCTGTGGTATGTTGACCCCTGTCACAGTGCTATCCTTCACAACACCAGCAATCTCAGACAAAGTGTTCACTTTCTGAAGCACTGCTTGATGAGGCCGAAGCAGCAGTCAGGGGCAAACTTGGTGTGGCCTGTGATCAGGAAGTGAAGACCCATATTGTGGAGGAGCTTGTGCATGGTCCACCAGGCACAATAACAGAGCACAAACTTGTTCTTGTTTTGGCCACTGCAGTTATCACAATTCAGGTCCACACATGTTTTCCCAACTCTGTAGTTGGTGAAGAAATGATGCATGTAGTTGATGACTGTGCTGCTGCCTTTTCTTACTTGGGCCAGCTCTCTTTTTGATGACTGTATGACTGGTGGATAAGAGTCAGACATTTTCTACTGATTGCTGCTGAAAGACAAATTCCAGATACAAATATTTTAGCTTTATTATACAATAGATGCGAAATGGCATTCTGAGATATCACTACACAGTTCATACAGGGAATGTTAGCTACTGTAGCTAGCTAGCCATCTAACGTCAGCTGGCTAGCTAACAGCAAGCTTTAACTAGCAATACAAACCAATTGTCATAGCTAGCTAAAGTTAACCAATAGGTTCAATGTTAGCTAGTTAGCTAGCTAACATTAGGCTATAACTAGCAATGCAGAATTGCAGACATTTCCGTGCGTCGGGGAGAGGGTACTGTCATGTGTGTTCCCTCTCCCCGACGCACGGCTCCAGCCGCAGGACATCGACCAAAATGACGATCCCGGGGATCAGGAGCGGACCGGTCACCTCTGCTGAGGCGCGGGAAACCTGTCAGTCCGGCTGAGACGCGGGAGCATGGTGACCTAGAGTGCCGGAGAGAGCATACATGACGGTACCCCCTGCCCGCTGTGTTCAGCTCCAACCGCAGGACGCCAACCAAAGGGACGATCCCGGTGATGCACGGGAACTTGATGCCGGCTGGGGCGCGGGAACCTGACAGACCGGTGGAAGCAGGGGAGCCTGGCGATCCGGCTGAGGCATGAGAGCCTGACGAACCGGCGGAGGCAGGGGAGCCTGGCAATCTGTCTGAGGCATGAGAGCCTGTAGCGGCTCCCGTATCCAACGTCATTCCCACCGAAAAAAAATAAAAATACTCCCTGATGCTTCCCTTAGGTGAGGCATCATTCTGTAACAACGTGCGCTGAGAGTCTGGAAGCAAGTTCAGGGAGTAAGTGTTTTAATAAATAAATGGTACAAAATAAGAAAAACGGACAACACACAGACACACAGTCAGGCTCTCATGCCTCAGCCGGATCGCCAGGCTCCCCTGCTTCCACTGGTCTGTCAGGTTCCCGCGCCCCAGCCGTCTCAGCGTAATTCTGTTACTGTGACATGACTTGCGACATACGCCTAGTTTCCTGAATCGTGTCACAGTAACAGAATTACGCTGAGACTCCGATTTTTCACTCTAAAATGTATGCCAAACAAAAAACACTGATTTAGAAGTTTAACAAACTATACAACTCTATGCATAATACCTACTTTGAACAATTTACACAGAATATTTCACAAAAACACATTTATTGTAGGAACTGTGCAGATGCAAAGTTTAGTAACAGAATTATGGTAAACTCTCCCTCAGTTTTATATGCAACCACGTTTTCCAAAAACGAAATATCTGCTTAAGATTCAAAGATGTCTGAAGAAAGAATGGGGTTTCAGCTATTACATAACACTTTGAGTAAAATCTGTCTTCTGCAGCACGTGTCGTTTTTCTTTGTTGAGTTTTTCCCTGTCCCTCTGATGATAAAAAATTGACAACCAATCAAAACGTGTTCTTTTGAAGCGTTCTTGGTTCTAGGTGCGCACGGCAGAGTGCACAGTAAGCCAGTAAGCAGGCATTTGTGAGCATATTGGTGGCCACGTTAATTATAGGATGACTTGGGATAATGATGATCCAAGACAAACAGCGCATGAGAAGGCCGTATTTTCCGGTGGTAGGCCTATCTGTTAATGCCAATACATCCTGACAAAATACACACTGGCCTGCTAATGTGCCTTTCTGGACCTTGTAAACCACGTGTCAAACTCATTCCATAGAGTGCCGAAGGTCTGCTCGTTGTACTTGATTAAGGTCACTAATTAGTAAGGAACTCCCCCTCACCTGGTTGTCTAGGTCTTAATTGAAAGGATAAACCAGGGGCCTACCAAGTGGCACTGCAGTCTAAGGCACTGCATCGCAGTGCTAGAGGTGTCACTACAGACCTGGGTTCGAGGCCCTGGGCTGTATCAAAACCGGCAGTGATCAGGAGTCCCATAGGGCGGCACACAATTAGCCCAGCGTCGTCCGGGTTAGGGGAGAGTTTGGCCGGGGGGGCTTTACTTGGCTCATCACGCTCTTGTGGCGGGCCGGGCGCCTGCAGACTGACCTCGGTTGTCAGGTGAACAGTCTTAATTCCCACACAGCTGGCTTTCGGGTTAAGTGGGCGGTGTGAACCTTTGCCTCCCGAGCCCGTTGGGGAGTTGCAGCGATGGCAAGAGTGAAATTGGGGAGAAGGGGGTAAAATAAAAGGATAAACCAAAAACCCACAGACACTCGGCCTTCTGTGGAATGAGTTTGACACCCCTGTTGTAAACTGTGGAGAAAAGACTGATTACTGATCCAAATGGTTGCCTAATCAAGCCTAGGCTACATTATTATTATTATTTCCGAATGAAACATGCATTCAAAACGCAGGGATTTTTTGCAGGTATTGAAATTACATAGAATTAGACTAGAATTATTTACTCTAAATATTCTTTTTTTTTATTCATTATTGTGTTGTGTTGTTTTAGCCTAGGTATGATCATTTTCTTGGCCCTAAAAAGCTTAATCAATTGGGGAGATTTTAGAGCTGCATGCCCGCCAGGATGGAGCACAGCCTGGGGAGCACACAATCCTAGGCTACCTGTCATTTCATGATCTGATTACAAAATATATTTGACTGTGTAAATTCATTGGGAATAGGCTATTCACTGCGGTATTAGGCACATAATTAATTAAAAAAGTCCACCTGTGTGCAATCTAAGTGTCACATGATCTCAGTATATATACACCTGTTCTGAAAGGCCCCAGAGTCTGCAACACCACAAAGCAAGGGGCACCACCAAGCAAGCGGCACCATAAAGACCAAGGAGCTCTCCAAACAGGTCAGGGACAAAGTTGTGGAGAAGTACAGATCAGGGGGTTTTTCTGCTAAGGGGATAGGACAACTTCACCGCATCAAAGGGACGATGGACGGGGCCATGTACCGTCAAATCTTGGGTGAGAACCTTCTTCCCTCAGCCAGGGCATTGAAAATGGGTCTTGGATGGGTATTCCAGCATGACAATGACCCAAAACACACGGCCAAGGCAACAAAGGAGTGGCTCAAGAAGAAGCACATTAAGGTCCTGGAGCGGCCTATCCAGTCTCCAGACCTTAATCTCATAGAAAATCTGTGGAGGGAACTGAAGTTTCGAGTTGCCAAACGTCAGCCTCGAAACCTTAATGACTTGGAGAAGATCTGCAAAGAGGAGTGGGACAAAATCCCTCCTGAGATGTGTGCAAACATGGTGGCCAACTGCAAAAAACGTCTGACCTCTGTGACTGCCAACAAGGATTTTGCCACCAAGTACTAAGTCATGTTTTGCAGAGGGGTCAAATACTTATTTCCCTCATTAAAATGCAAATCAATTTCTAACATTTTTCACATGCGTTTTTCTGGATTTTATTTTTTTATTCTGTCTCTCACTGTTCAAATAAGCCTACCATTCAAATTATAGACTGATCATTTCTTTGTCAGTGGGCAAACGTACAAAATCAGCAGGGGATCAAATACTTTTTCCCCTCACTATACTTCCAGCTTATACATGATATACAAATTTTACAGAAACAATGTATTTTACAATAGTTATCACTTGTTTGTTTTTATTGATTTCTATTTGCCATATATTTTTAACTGAGCTGTTTCACAAAAGTTATGAACCTACAGTGCCTTCGGAAAGTTTTCAGACCCCTTGACTTTTTCCACATTTTGTTAGGTTACAGCCTTATTCTAAAATATATATATGTTTTATTATCCTCATCAATCTACACACAATACCCCATAATAAAAGAGCAAAAACAGGTTAAAAATAAAATAAAAAAGTATTCAGACCCTTTACTCAGTACTTTGTTGAAGCACCTTTGGCAGCGATTACAGCCTCCAGTCTTCTTGGGCATGGCTCTACAAGGTTAGCGCAACTATATTTGGGGAGTTTCTCCCATTCTTCTCTGCAGATCCTCTCAAGCTCTGTCAGGTTGGATGGGGAGCGTTGCTGCACAGCTATTTTCAGGTCTCTCCAAATATGTTAGATCGGGTTCAAGTCTGGGCTCTGGCTTAGAGTCATTGTCCTGTTGGAAGGTAAACCTTCACCCCAGTCTGAGATCTTGAGTGCTCTGGAGCAGGTTTTCATCAATGATCTCTCTGTACTTTGCTCCATTCATCTTTGCCTCGATCCTGACTAATCTCCCAGTACCTGCCGCTAAACAACATCCCCATGCATAATTCTGCAACCACCATGCTTCACCGTAGGAAACCTGGCACCATCCCTACGTTCAATCTTGGTTTCATCAGACCAGAGAATCTTGTTTCTCATGGTCTGAGAGTCTTCAGGTGCCCTTAGGCGGGCTGTCATGTGCCTTCTACTGAAGAGTGAATTCCGTTTGGCCACTTTACCATAAAGGCCTGATTAGTGGAGTGCTGCAGAGATGGTTGTCCTTCTGGAAGGTACTCCACAGAGGAACTCGATCGGGTTATTGGTCACCTCCCTGACCAAGGCCTTTCTCCCCCGATTGCTCAGTTTGGCCAGGCGGCCAGCTCTAGGAAGAGTCTTAGGTGTTGCAAACTTATGTAAATAAGGTATTTCTGTTTTATATATTTAATACATTTGCAAAATTGTCTAAAAACCTGTTTTCACTTTGTCATTATGGGGTATTGTGTGTGGATTAATGATGACATTAAGAATAAGGCTGTAACGTAACAAATTCTGGAGAAAGGGAAGGGTTCTGAATACTTTCCGAATGCACTGTACATTTTCATCATGATTTGGACCGTATATATTCATGTATTTTCTAACTACATATACATTGAAGTATTATTTGCAGTTGTCACTATGACAATGAACACACCCTGACACACTGAATGGTCTGTGTTACCACCTTATTAATAGGCCTACAGCGTGCTGTAGGATGCGTTGATCAGTTGATTGACAGGTGTAACCTTCTGCAGAATGATAAACCGTCTGCTGGTGTGGAGGCTCGCCAACGTTTATAGTTGTATGTATAATTGATTGTTATCGTTATACTGTAGTTATCATCCTTGGTGTGGATGGCCCTTTGGAGTGGCCACTTGAGTGTCTGAGCAATGTAATGGATAATCCATGGTGACACACACGATAACTGAAATTTGATAGTCACACTGGATATCTCAATTGGTCCTAGGGCGGGCGATGCATCATTATTGGGGGAAGACATGTTTACTGTTGCCTTGTTGGTAATGGTGATGTTACGATTTCCTGAAAGGACAGACCAAGGCGCAGCGAAGCATCCAGTATACATGATTTATTTCGAACGTAACTGGCACAAAACAAACGAAGATCGTAACATGAACATAACAAACGATAACGAAGCTATGTACAAACAATAACCCACAAACTCCTAATGAAAACCCCAAACATATATATGGTTCCCAATTAGAGGCAACGACACTCAGCTGCCCCTAATTGGGAACCATTACCCCAACATAGAAATAGAACACCTAGAACTCAAAAAACCCTTCACCAAAAACGAAACCTAAACACGCCAGCCTAAAACTCTGGCCTGGACATGACAGGTGAGAGTTTAGCATGTCTTGGGGGTATGATCTTTGACCCTCTAACTTCATCACTCATCATTATTCACGATTCATTCAGGATTATCCATTATCATAGTAGAATTCACATTAATGTAGAAGTGTTTAGAACAGCGTTTCCCAAAATAGGGCTTGTGGTCACCTGATTTGAAAATGGGGTCGCTAGAGAAACCCCAGAACTTTTTTTTTTGCTTGGTTCATAGAATCGGGGTTACGTCAGTAACCTCTGGTAGTCGCTAGATGCGGTACCCGCAAAACTCCAGTCTCAACATCAACAGTGAATAGGCGACTCCGGGATGCTGGCCTTCTGGGCAGAGTTGCAAAGAAAAAGCCATATCTCAGACTGGCCAATGAAAATAAAATATTAAGAAGGGCAAAAGACCGGACAGAGGAACTCTGCCTAGAAGGCCAGCATCCCGGAGTCTCCTTTTCACTGTTGACATTGAGACTGGTGTTTTGCGGGTACTATTTAATGAAGCTGCCAGTTGAGGACTTGTGAGGCGTCTGTTTCTCAAACTAGACACTCTAATGTACTTGTCCTCTTGCTCAGTTGTGCATTGGGGCCTCCCACTCCTCTTTCTATTCTGGTTAGAGCCAGTTTGCGCTGTTCTGTGAAGGGAGTAGTACACAGTGTTGTACAAAATCTTCAGTTTCTTGGCAATTCCTCGCATGGAATAGCCTTCATTTCTCAGAACAAAAAATGTGCTTTTTTTTTTCAAAAACAAGGACATTTCTAAGTGACCCCAAACTTTTGAATGGTAGTCTCATTCATAAACAAAAATGTACTGTATCAGTAAAAACTAGCATTGTAGTTATAAAATAAAATAACAAAGCGACAATTGAATTATTAGCTTAAACAATAAATAGGCCTAAACCGCTCCATTTTGGAAATTGAATCCACAAATGAATGTGACTGTTTTTAGTCTTTGATGTAATAAAGGCTTTCCAAAAAAATTACAAAAATGTTACAGCAGACTCTCAGGTATACTTATATTGTATTTAGTGTTGCTTACATTGTTCCAAACTGTCAAAAAAATGACATTGTAATCTTACGTCATGTGTTTGGCTCACTTAAAACCTCTTAGGGATACCCGGCGCGCTAGCGGGCCATTCCCGACATCCGGTGAAATCAATATACAAGTGTTGCATAGTCATCAAAAGCTCTGATTCTTGGCAATATCACAGCGTTGTCAGATTTCAAAAAGGCTTTACGGCGAAAGCACAACATTTGATTGTTTGAGGATAGCACCTCACATATTTATGCATTAGCATAAATTCATAACCATCGCGGGTCACACAAAACCCATATAAGAGCTAAAATAAATCACTTACCTTTTGAAGAACTTCTGCTGAGGGCATCCCAAGTGTCCAAGGAAGACATCCAATGGTTCTTTTGTTAGAAAAAGTAATTTATTATATCCATAAATCTCAGTTTGGTTGGCGCGTTATGTTCAGAAAATCCACCGTTGAGTCGCCCATTGAACCGTGAAGAGAAAGCGTTCAAATTGTACCTATCAACTTTGTCCAAACATCATTTATAATGTATCCTTAGGTACACTTTCATGTATATTTACTATAATATTTCAACCGGATGATAATCTGAACGATAGGAAAGGAAAAACCCAAAGAGCGCACGAGACCGTGAACGCGCAAGTCATTCTATTGACTTCCTGGGTCCACTTCTAAATTCTTCTTCTATTCGCTTCTAATTCAACCTAACGTCTTGAAACCCTGTCTAAAGACTGTTGACATCCAGTGAAAGCCATAGGTACTGCAGTCTGACTCTCCAAAACCGACACCTCAGCTGCCGCTCCCCTATGCACACAGTTCTTGCTCCTTACCTTTGTTTTCTTGATCTCCAGTATTTTCCACAACTTGTCAAATTTATTCCACAAATCTGACTTCCCCTTTACCTCCTGAGCAACCAGTAAACATTCCCCCATTTCAAGTTTATTTGTCAGGTCCACTGCATCCATTTTGCTGTTACATGTGTTACGGTGTTCAGAGTTTGTTATAACCAATTTATTGATGTGATTATGATATGCTATAGGTCAGGCCCTATTGGTCATGTGCATGCAATGCATACAGTGGGGAAAAAAAGTATTTAGTCAGCCACTAATTGTGCAAGTTCTCTCACTTAAAAAGATGAGAGAGGCCTGTAATTTTCATCATAGGTACACTTCAACTATGACAGACAAAACGAGGAAGAAAAATCCAGAAAATCACATTGTAGGATTTTTTTATGAATTTATTTGCAAATTATGGTGGAAAATAAGTATTTGGTCAATAACAAAAGTTAATCTCAATACTTTGTTATATACCCTTTGTTGGCAATGACAGAGGTCAAACGTTTTCTGTAAGTCTTCACAAGGTTTTCACACACTGTTGCTGGTATTTTGGCCCATTCCTCCATGCAGATCTCCTCTAGAGCAGTGATGTTTTGGGGCTGTCGCTGGGCAACACGGACTTTCAAAGATTTTCTATGGGGTTGAGATCTGGAGACTGGCTAGGCCACTCCAGGACCTTGAAATGCTTCTTACGAAGCCACTCCTTCAAGTTGCCCGGGCGGTGTGTTTGGGATCATTGTCATGCTGAAAGACCCAGCCACGTTTCATCTTCAATGCCCTTGCTGATGGAAGGAGGTTTTCACTCAAAATCTCACGATACATGGCCCCATTCATTCTTTCCTTTACACGGATCAGTCGTCCTGGTCCCTTTGCAGAAAAACAGCCCCAAAGCATGATGTTTCCACCCCCATGCTTCACAGTAGGTATGGTGTTCTTTGGATGCAACTCAGCATTCTTTGTCCTCCAAACACGACGAGTTGAGTTTTTACCAAAAAGTTCTATTTTGGTTTCATCTGACATTCTCCCAATCCTCATCTGGATCATCCAAATGCTCTCTAGCAAACTTTAGACGGGCCTGAACATGTACTGGCTTAAGCAGGGGGACACGCCTGGCACTGCAGGATTTGAGTCCCTGGCGGCGTAGTGTGTTACTGATGGTAGGCTTTGTTACTTTGGTCCCAGCTCTCTGCAGGTCATTCACTAGGTCCCCGTGTGGTTCTGGGATTTTTGATCACAGTTCTTGTGATCATTTTGACCCCACGGGTGAGATCTTCGTGGAGCCCCAGATCGAGGAAGATTATCAGTGGTCTTGTATGTCTTCCATTTCCTAATAATTGCTCCCACAGTTGATTTCTTCAAACCAAGCTGCTTACCTATTGCAGATTCAGTCTTCCCAACCTGGTGCAGGTCTACAATTTTGTTTCTGGTGTCCTTTGACAGCTCTTTGGTCTTGGCCATAGTGGAGTTTGGAGTGTGACTGTTTGAGGTTGTGGACAGGTTTCTTTTATACTGATAACAAGTTCAAACAGGTGCCATTAATACAGATAATGAGTGGAGGACAGAGGAGCCTCTTAAAGAAGAAGTTACAGGTCTGTGAGACCCAGAAATCTTGCTTGTTTGTATGTGACCAAATACTTATTTTCCACCATAATTTGCAAATAAATTCATTAAAAATCCTACAATGTGATTTTCTGAAATTTTTTTCCTTATTTTGTCTGTCATAGTTGAAGTGTACCTATGATGAAAATTACAGGCCTCTCTCATCTCTTTAAGTGAGAGAACTTGCACAATTGGTGGCTGACTAAATACTTTTTTTCCCCACTGTACATGTGTCACGTAAAGAGAGCAAGGGTTTAGGGAATAGGGAGTGTTTTTCCTAAACATATTAGGGATTTTGATAGCATTACCTTTCAGTCAGAAATGGCTGTACAGTAACTTCATCTAGTCATTTGTGTGTGTGAAATTATTTCATCAAACAGTTCGCCTAAAGCATCAGACAAGCTCAGAGAATATAGTTGATTTGATTAAAACACATAGGATGTGTCTATATATATTAAAATACACGTTGAAAAATGTAGACTAGTCAATTGGTCGAAAGTACAGACGACTCTTGGTAAAGCAAGATTGTTTTGGGGCTGGGACAGCCCTAGTAAAAACACTAACTAATTGGTAGGTCTACCTTTACTTGTTACTTCTGTGAACTTTCATTATCCTCCCTCCTCATGAGGGACAGAAAATTGAAAATATCATAAAGATACAGTATATGGGTTTTTGGTAAAGGAAATACAAGGCAATGTTTCTTAAACTTACAGAAGGCAAATAATTTCTCCAAAACTAAATGTAAGTGTTTTTTTTATTTTATTATTTATATATGGTTAAAAATATATATATTTTACTTTTTTATTTTCCCCTAACCCTACCACCCCTCTCCTAATTGGAGTAAACTAATGGACAACAACACTTAGGCCTCTACTTCCAGATTAACACAATGTATTTTACAATAGTTAACTTTTGTTTGTTTTTAATCCCTAAATATAAGTGTTGATATTAGTTGGCAGGGGTCTTTTCTGCAATTTTGAGCAATTGTATTAGTGTAAAACAATATTAATGCAATTTTTGGGGAGTATACAATATAGCTCAGTATTTTAATTATTTATTTTAAACCGTCATTATTGCTCATCTTTATCAAGGGTGTCAATCATTTCGGACTCCAATGTATATAGGTATTACACTGGCTATCACTGTAATGAGCTCCGCCCCAAACAAGAGCAAATTAGGTTGGGCAGGACTGGATCAATTCTGAACTAATTCACAAGTTTAGACATCACAGTACAGCACATTAGAGCACAGTAGAGTACACCACATCACAGTAGGTGCACTGTACTCTACTGTACTGTACAGAACTGTACTTTACTCTACTTTTCTTTACTGTACTGTACTGTGCTGTGCTGTCCAAACTTGTGAAGCAACATTATTGTGTTTTGATGTATTTCTAATAAAAAATATATATATATATATTCTGGTAGATGTTTTCTAAGACCACTTTTCCATCTGTTTGTCCAGAAATCAAATCCATTACGTATGCCTAATTTTAAAGATGGAAAATTTTAGAAAAATACCTTAATTTCCCCAAAATATAGTATTAGCTTTCATTTGGCACCCAATTTGATATGCTCCTATAAACTTCACGTTGGTGCTTCTGGGTCCTTTTTACATGGAAAATGGAAATATCTTGTGATTTACCAGTACTGCTCGATGGGAGACCCAAAAAGATAAGATCTCTTGAACATTTGATGTGAATGAATTTGACACCACTGTCTCTGTCCTGTCTGCCCTCTCAGAGCTGTGGGGGACTTCCTCTTCTCTGTCAGTTCATTGTACTTCCTGCCATGATCAGTCATGGATCAGACACACACATAGGATTGTCTACCGTTCGCCAGCCGTGAGTGTTTAGCACCTCTGAACAGAGTCCCGGCTGAAGTTTGTACTTGTTCACATATAGCCGATCTCGGCAAAGTACTTGAGTTTCAAGTTTTCATGTCACATGCACAACAAGTACAGTGAAATGCCTTTCTTGCTAGTTCTAACCCTAACAATGCAGTAATCAATAACAATGTAATACTAAAAATAACAAGGTTGAATAAAAACACACAAGATATAAAAATAAGAAATAAAAAGCAATTTACAGCTGGTACTTGTTTTATCAGGTTTAGGCCTTTGGCTGATTGAGGAGGAAAAGAAGAGATGAAGATGAAAGATTAGTATAAAGCGCAGAAAATGGGCTAAGTCATGGATACTGCAGCGATAGGATCAATGTGCATATCCACATTTTTGCCGTGAGCTGGAATCACATGAAATATCTGATTTCAAGAATTTTGCCCAACTCTTTCCTGAGCAGTTTCACATGTTGAAAGAGTAGGTCACTCCACTCATCCAGAGGCAGAATGGAAACTACAGGGATTGCATCTCGGTGGGAGAACGTCTCATAATTACGCTGTGCTTCTTGGCAATGGGTAAGCTAATAACGTTTTTCGAAAGATACCACAAACTGGTTTTCATGAGCTAAAGTAATAGCTAGCTAGTAACGTAAGCTGGTTAACTAAAATTTTCAGCCAGAAAAGATAAATGTTGTAGCTATACCATAGATGGCATATACTTGAACAAAACACTTGGCTAGATAGCTATCGTCAAACAATTTTGGTTGAGTATAACATATTTGCCTAGTTAAATAAAGGTTAAATAAAAAATTACAATGTTGAATCTTGATACTTGGTTTTGTATAGTTCTGAGTATAGTATAGTTATAGCTTTGAGGTTGGCCTGTTGTTTACAATTTCTGTTTTGGTCTGCCATCACCTAATGGGTCTACCATTTGTACTGTAAGCAGTTTGATGAGTTAATTTGTGTTTGACATGATCTCTGGAGTTGATGTGATATATATATTAGTTTCCACCATCTGTTTTCTATTCTGTTTTTCAGTACCCATATGCAGTAGACGAGTGGTAGGAAGTTTACGAGTGGTAGGAAGTTTCCTCTTTGTTTAGGAGCATTGGATGGAAAACATGTAACCACGGTCCGGATCCATATTCTACAGTTACACAACTCTATTGTGTTGATGGCACTGGTGGACAGCAATTACAGGTTCCTGTACGTTGATGTTGGATGCAATGGACAGGTTTTGAATGGCGGCTGTTCTTTACAGGATGCCCTGATGAAGAGGACTGCCAACATCCCTGCTGCTGCGCCACCTTCCTGACACTGACCATCTGGCTCCATACACTTTTGCTGCAGATGAGGTATTTCCCCTGAGGCCGACCTCATGAAGCCATATCCACAAAGGCAAGTTGAAGACCCCTAAAAGGTCTTCAACTACAGGTTGTCATGTGCTCGGCGGGTCATGGAAAATACCTTTGGCAACCTAGCTAATCGTTTCTTCCTGACCACCATCAACCTTTATCTTGAGAGAGTGGTGGAAGTTTTGTTGGCTTGCTTCGCTTTACACAGCTTCCTGCAGAGTGAGTGCATGGACCGATACGCACATGACATTGTTGACATGGATGGGGCCAATCATGAAACTTTCCCAGGAAGATGGAGACAAGACCCTCTCCTACCGCACTCCTCTCTGCCATACACCACTAATACTGAAGTGAGAGCTAAGCAGCACAGAGACACACTCTACAGTTACTTCATGTCAGTGCATGCAGTGCATTTTCAGTGGGACAAGATAACTATAGCCTAGCCCATTTGATTAGATATTAAGCCCAGCAGTCACCACCACAGTCATTCATGTGGCATGTTTAAAAGCAAAGAGCATGCATGTTGTTTTGCTCAGTAACTGAGTGTACACCTTTTTACTTATTCTGTGCTGGCGTTTTTTATTTTTTTATTTAACTTGGAAAGTCAGTTAAGAACAAATTCTTATTAACAATGACAGCCTAGGAACAGTGGCTTAACTGCCTTGTTCAGGGGCAGAACAACATATTTTACCTTGTCAGCTCTGGGATTTGAAGTAGCAACCTTTCGGTTACTGGCCCAAAGCTCTAACCACAAGGCTACCTGCCGTGTTTAAGTTGGTTGTAACCCCATGCGAGACAAAAACAACATTAAAATGCTACTTTGACTGCCTGTCTGTTTCTGGCTTCTTTAGATTTGTATTGTTATATCACATACAATATGTCATAACTTTGTAGACAACACTGAGTAAGAATGATCAATAAATGACTGTTTAGCGAGTCTAAATACAATACTAGCCACCCAAGCCTTGATTAAAGGAAAGGAAGGTACCTAGTCAGTTGCGCAACTGAATGCCTTCAACTGAAATGTGTCTTCCACATTTAACCCAACCCCTCTGAATCAGAGAGGTGCGGGGGGCTGCCATAATCAACATGCCCATCTTCTGTACCCGGGGAACAGTGGGTTAACTGCCTTGCTCAGGGGACAAAATACAGATTTTGACCTTGTCAGGTCAGGGATTTGATCCAGCAACCTTTCAGTTACTGGCCCACTGCTCTAACCACTAGGCTACCTGCTGCCATTAGCATGTGTATGATCTACGCATCTCCAGGCCATTAAACTGGAATGGTTTGTTTTTAATCTGCAAATCAACACACAGAGACAACTTTTGTTTAGCATGTGTATTATGAAGAGAATTAGGCATGTTCCCCCTTCATCTGATAGAACTGACTAGACAGGCAGATAGTTACAGATTTAAACCATGCAAAAGTCTGAACTTCTTTTATTTTGTGATAAGTGCAGTGCATTCGGAAGAATTCAGACCCCTTCCCTTTTTTCCAACAGAAATGCTAAGTATTCAGACTCTTAGCTATGAGACTCGAAATTGAGCTCAGGTACATCCTGTTTTCATTGATCATCCTTGAGATGTTTCTACATCTGGATTGGAGTCCACCTGTGGTGAATTCAATTGATTGGACATGATTTGGAAAGGCACACACCTATCTATATAAGGTCCCACAGTTGACAGAGCATGTCAGAGCAAAGACCAAGCCATGAGGTCAAATTAATTGTCCGTAGAGCTCAGAGACAGGATTGTGTCAAGGTACATATCTGGGGAAGGGTACCAAAACATTTCTGCTTGAAGGTCCCCAAGAACACCGTGGCCTCCATCATTCTTAAATGGAAGAAGTTTGGAATCACCAAGACTCTTCCTAGAGCTGGCCGCCCGGCCAAACTGAGCAATTGGGGGAGAATGGCTTTGGTCAGGGACGTGGCCAAGAACCCGATGGTCACTCTGACAGAGCTCTGGTTCCTCTGTGGAGACGGGAGAACCTTCCAGAAGGACAACCATCTGTGCAGCACTCCACCAATCAGGCCTTTACGGTATAGTGGCCAGACAGAAGCCACTCCTCAGTAAAAGGCACATGACAGCCCGCTTGGAGTTTGTGAAAAGGCACCTAAAGGACTCTCAGACAATGAGAAACAAGATTATCTGGTCTGATGAAACCAAGATTGAACTCTTTGGCCTGAATGCCAAGCCACAAGTCTGGAGGAAACCTGGCACCATCTCTACGGTGAAGAATGGTGGTGGTAGCATCATGCTGTGGGGATGTTTCCAGCAGGACAACAACCCTGAGCACACAGCCAAGACAACGCAGGAGTAGCTTCGGGACTAGTCTCTGAATGTCCTTGAGTGGTCCAGCCAGAGCCCGGACATGAACCTGATCTAACATCTCTGGAGACCTGAAAATTGCTGTGCAAATCAAATCAAAGTTTATTTGTCACGTGCACCGAATACAACAGGTGTATACCTTACAGTGAAATGCTTACTTACAGGCTCTAACCAATAGTGAAAAAAAAGAGAGGTTATATACAGTAGCGAGGCTATATACAGTAGCGAGGCTATAAAAGTAGCGAGGCTACATACAGACACTGGTTAGTCGGCTGATTGAGGTAGTATATGTACATGTAGTTATCGTTAAAGTGACTATGCATATATGATGAACAGAGAGTAGCAGTAGCGTAAAAAAGGGGTTGGCGGGACACAATGCAGATAGATAGCCCAGTTAGACAATGTGCGGGAGCACTGGTTGGTCGGTCCAATTGAGGTAGTATGAACATGTATGTATAGTTAAAGTGACTATGCATATATGATAAACAGAAGGTAGCAGCAGCGTGGGGGGACACAATGCAAAAAGTCCAGGTAGCCATTTGATTACCTGTTCAGGAGTTTTATGGCTTGGGGGTAAAAACTGTTGAGAAGCCTTTTTGTCCTAGACTTGGCACTCCGGTACCACTTGCCATGCGATAGGAGAGAGAACAGTCTATGACTAGGGTGGCTGGGGTCTTTGACAATTTTTAGGGCCTTCCTCTGACACCGCCTGGTGTAGAGGTCCTGGATGGCAGGCAGCTTAGCCCCAGTTATGTGCTGGGCCGTACGCACTACCCTCTGTAGTGCCTTGCAGTCAGAGGCGGAGCAATTGCCATACCAGGCAGTGATGCAACCAGTCAGGATGCTCTCGATGTTGCAGCTGTAGAACCTTTTGAGGATCTCAGGACCCATGCCAAATCTTTTTAGTCTCCTGAGGTGGAATAGGCTTTGTCGTGCCCTCTTCACGACTGTCTTGGTGTGTTTGGACCATTCTAGCTTGTTGTTGATGTGGACACCAAGGAACTTGAAGCTCTCAACCTGCTCCACTACAGCCCTGTCGATGAGAATGGGGGGGCGAGCTCGGTCCTCCTTTTCCTGTAGTCTACAATCATCTACTTAGTTTTGGTTACGTTGAGGGAGAGGTTGTTGTCCTGGCACCACACGGCCAGGTCTCTGACCTCCTCCCTATAGGCTGTCTCGTCGTTGTCGGTGATCAGGCCTACCACTGTTGTGTCGTCTGCAAACTTAATGATGGTGTTGGAGTCGTGCCTGGCCATGCAGTCGTGGGTGAACAGGGAGCACAGGAGGGGACTGAGCACGCACCCCTGGGGAGCTCCAGTGTTGAGGATCAGCGTGGCAGATGTGTTGCTACATACCCTCACCACCTGGGGGCGGCCCATCAGGAAGTCCAGGATCCAGTTGCAGAGGGAGGTGTTTAGTCCCAGGGTCCTTAGCATAGTGATGAGCTTTGAGGGTACTAAGGCTGTTGAACGCTGAGCTGTAGTCAATGAATAGCATTCTCACATAAGTGTTCCTTTTGTCCAGGTGGGAAAGGGCAGTGTGGAGTGCAATAGAGATCGCATCATCTGTTGATCTGTTTGGGCGGTATGCAAATTGGAGGGGGTCTAGGGTTTCTGGGATAATGTTGTTGATGTGAGCCATTACCAACCTTTCAAAGCACTTCATGGCTACGGACGTGAGTGCTACGGGTCTGTAGTCGTTTAGGCAGGTTGCCTTTGTGTTCTTGGGCACAGGGAGTATGGTGGTCTGCTTGAAGCATGTTGGTATTACAGACACGTCCTGGTAATCCGTCTGGCCCCGCAGCCTTGTGTATGTTGACTTGTTTAAAGGTCTTACTCACGTCGGCTACGGAGAGCGTGATCACACAGTCGTCTGGAACAGCTGATGCTCTCATGCATGCCTCAGTGTTGCTTGCCTCGAAGCGAGCATCGAAGTGATTTAGCTCGTCTGGTAGGCTTATGTCACTGGGCAGCTCTCGGCTGTGCTTCCCTTTGTAGTCTGTTATATTTTGCAAGCCCTGCCACATAAGGCGAGTGTTAGAGCCGGTGTAGTATGATTCAATCTTAGCCCTGTATTGACGCTTTGTCTGTTTGATGGTTCGTCGCAGGGCATAGCAGGATTTCTTGTAAGAGTCCCGCACCTTGAAAGCGGCAGCTCTACCCTGTAATCCATGGCTTCTGGTTGGGGTATGTGCGTACAGTCACTGTGGGGACGACGTCCTCGGTGCACTTATTGATAAAGCCAGTGACTGATGTGCTGTACTCCTCAGTGCCATCGGAGGAATCCCGGAACATGTTCCAGTCTGTGCTAGCAAAACAGTCCTGTAGTTTAGCATCTGCTTCATCTGACCACTTTTTTATAGACCGAGTCACTGGTGCTTCCTGCTTTAACTTCTTAGGGAGCGGTGGGGCGCTAGCGTGAAGAGAACTCGTTCAACTTATACCTATAAACTTGTCCAAGAACAATCAAACATAATTTTAAATGTATGCTTAGGAACACTTTTATGTATAAATAGTATAATATTTCAACCGGAATATAAACTGGGCGATAAGAAAGGAAAAAACCAAAGAACGTGCCAGCCGGGAGCGCCCATTTACTTGTATTGACATCTGCGTGGACACTTCCTTATTCGTCTTCTTCTCTGCTCTAAAAGCATCTAAAAAGAATCAGAACACTTTCTCGAGACTGTTGACATCCAGAGGAAGCGATAGGTACTGCATTCATATGCCCTTATATGGGCATTTTCAAAAGGGAGGGGTTCTAAATGAGGCAATCTGTCAAAACCACTTTTTCCAGGACAGAAATTCCTCTGGTTTACGCCTGCCATATCCGTTCTGTTATACTCACAGACCAAATGTTAACACTTCTCGAAAATTCAGAGTGTTTCCTATCCAATGGTACTACATATGTGCATATCCTATTTTCTGGGCCTGAATGGGAGGCATTTTACTTTGGGCATGCCAGGCTCTCCAAAACGGTCACCTCGTGTGCTGCTCCCAAAGAAGTTAATTTTTGCTTGTAAGCATGAATCAGGAGGATAGATTTATGGTCGGATTTACCAAATGGAGGGCGAGGGAAAGCTTTGTACGCGTCTCTGTGTGTAGAGTACAGGTGATCTAGAATTTTTTTTCCTCTGGTTGCACATATAACATGTTGATGGAGATTTTGTAGAACTAATTTAAGTTTCCCTGCATTAAAGTCTCCAGCCACTAAGAGCGCCGTCTCTGGGTGAGTAGTTTCCTGTTTGCTTATTTCCTTATACAGCTGACTGAGTGCGGTCTTAGTGCCAGCATCTGTCTGTGGTGGTAAATAAACAGCCACAAAAAGTATAGCTGAAAACTCTTTAGGGAAGTAGTGTGGCCTGCACATTTATCACAATATACTCTACTTCAGGCGAGCAAAATCTAGACTTCCTTAGATTTCGTGCACCAGCTGTTGTTTACAAATATGCACAGACCGCCCCCCCTCGTCTTACTGGAGTGTGCTGTTCTATCTTGCCGGTGCAGCGACACTCCATCCAAACTGACTGAGCTTGACAGGATCTGCTGAGAAGAATTGGAGAAACTCCTCAAATACAGGTGTGCCAAGCTTGTAGTGTCATGAGTAAAGGGTTTGAATACTTATGTAAATGTGATATTTCAGTTATTAATAAACTTTGTCATCATGGGGTATTGTGTGTAGATTGATGAGGTGGGTGCTGAGGAGTATTTCTGTCTGTAATAAAGCCCTTTAGTGGGGAAAAACTCATTCTGATTGGCTGGGCCTGGCTACCCAGTGGGTGGGCCTGGCTGCCAAGTGGGTGGACCCATGGCTGCACCCCTGCCCAGTCATGTGAAATCCATAGATTAGGGCCTTATGAATTTATTTCAATTGATTGATTTCTTTCTATGAACTGTAACTCAGTAAAATCTTTGTAATTGTTGTATGTTGCATTTATATTTTTGTTCAGTATAGCTACATACCCACACTTTCATATCAAAGCAGCAGGATCTGATCTTATGGGAACAAGTTGCTTCAATTTATGTTTATTTACCTGGGAATTCAAGTTGGATACAGAGGCTCTCTGCTTATATGGGGCACCAGAAAGTTCAGTATCTGAAGGATGAAGATTTTTCTTCCCGTGCCTTCCATCAGCACTACCCGAGGGCGCCGCCTTCCTGGCCTTGGTGTAATGTGTCCTCAGTCTTCCATCTTGTTTCGACTTCTACCACTGAAAGTCAAAGCAAGGGGGAAATATTGAACAGTGTTTTTATGAGGAAAGAGCACAATCTTCTGCAAATCATTCAAGCTTTATGGACTTTGAGCCAATCTCTTCAAAGTCAAGTTGTCGGCCACTGTGGAGCATTGTGATTCTACAAGTAGAAATGTCAGGGTTGTCTCTATCAAGTAGGTACACCTTTTGTTCTAGCAAGAGAAGGCCTCCAACTGTGATAAGTACCTATCGGCAGTCAGATTCTCAGTGTGTTTCACACTTTAGGAGCAGGACAGTTTCTCTTTAAACTTCTGGCAAAACTCTTATGGTGATCTGTTTTTAACTCACAACTTGTGCTCATACCACTGCAAAATATGTAGTAGCTTGTCTCTCCGTTGACCAATTTCATATGCATTTGCTCAGCACAGTATCTATTAATGGTGTTTATTGCAATTTTACACTGTATTTATGCCCGCAAAATGTTCTTGAATGTAATTTTTTTTATGAATGCGTGTCCATTTTCACTGTATGGGTCCCACACCATGCCATTTCCAACATAACTACTTCACACAGCCATTCCGCCTTGGCCGGTTAGCAATTTGCCTTTTAAGCACAATGCATTGTGGTATCCGACTGCTTAATCCTGGGGCATTAGAATGGAGGATACGTTCCTGCTGGCAAAAGGATTGCCCTCTCGTCACAGAGGTGACTCGTGGACATCCCAATTACCACTCTTACCAAACCTCTGCCATCACTCTTGAGAGTGGAAGGAAGACTACCTTGTTAAAGAAGTGGTGGAGGAAGAAGAGCGAGTGATTTGACCTTGGCCATCTGTCTGCATGTAAAGCAGCAGGTCCCGTCTGAATGCAGACTCACTGCCATGCTCCACCACGCACTGCACAGTCATACTGCCAGGCCAACCTTGCAGCAGACAGGATGATATAAGGTCTGACAAGAGCGATCAATATTTTAACAGATATGAAATCCCAAAAATGACATTTGAGGTGTATTTGAAACTATGTGGATCTGGGCTGAGCAACAAGTGTGACATCAATCATTACACTCTTGTCCACTCTTAGCCTACAGCTCTGAGGGGAAGGAGGGCTAGTAGAGAGGGGTTGGACTGGTTGTCTCAGTATTCAAAGTCATAATAATGTACTTCTGTATTCCTCCCCAGGAGTGGAAATCAATGGGAAAACTTTGCAGAGCTCCTGGACTGGCAATACTGTGTTTCCAGGCAGGGTGTGCGTGCTATTGGACAAAGACTGCTGTTTTTTTTACTGGCGTGTGTGTGTGGAGTTTATATTGTCTGATATGTTTGTTTGTTTCACTAGAGCAGCAGGTAACACAGACCCCCGTCTTTGTCCTAACGAGTCCCTCTCGACTCTCCAAACGCAACATTGACTGAATAGCTACTGTTTTTCACTATGAGTGTTTGTGTGTGTATCTGTGTCTGTGCACTGCAATCGTCGTTGCTTTTGTGTCAGTGTGTCTGTGATAGTGGATTATCTGGACCCATGCCGGAGGCTCAGTGTGTTATGACTAGCGGTGTAACGGTACACGTATTAATGAAACATTCGTATGGGGTCCTCGGTTTGGTCCGAACTGTGAACCTGAATGAATACATAAACAAATACACACATACTCATTCAAGGATTTTTCTTTATTTTTACTATTTTATACATTGTAGAATCATAGTGAATACATCAAAACTATGAAACAACACATATGGATTAATGTAGTAAGCAAAAAAGTGTTAAACAAATCAAAATATATATTATATTAGAGATTCTTCAAAGTAACCACCCTTTACCTTGATGACAGCTTTGCAAACTCTTGGCATTCTCTTGACCAGCTTCACCTGGAATGCTTTTCCAACAGTCTTGAAGGAGTTCTCACATGCTGAGCACTTGTTGGCTGCTTTTCCTTCACTCTGTGGTCCAACTCATCCCAATCCATCTCAATTGGCTTGAGGTTGGGTGATTGTGGAGGCCAGGTCATCTGATGCAGCACTCCATCCTTCTCCTTCTTGGTCAAATAGCCCTACACAGCCTGGAGGTGTGTTAGGTCATTGTCCTGTTGAAAAACAAATGATAGTCCCACTAAGCGCAAACCAGATGGGATTCTAAATAAATCACAGACAGTGTCACCAGCAAAGCACCCCCACACCATCACACCTCCTCCTCCATGTTTCACGGTGGGAACCACACATGCGGAGATCATCCGTTCACCTACTCTGCATCTCAAAAATACATGGCGGTTGGAACCCAATATCTCAAATTTGGTCTCATCAGACCAAGGACACATTTCCACTGGTCTAATGTCCATTGCTCGTGTTTCTTGGCCCAAGCAAGCCTCTTCTTATTGGTGTCCTTTAGTAGTGGTGTCTTTGCAGAAATTCGACCATGAACGCCTGATTCACACATGGGCTGCAATTTCTGAGGCTGGTAACTCTAATGAACTTATCCTCTGCAGCAGAGGTAAGTCTGGGTCGTCCTTTCCTGTGGCGGTCCTTTGCGACTGCAAAAACCATTACTTACAAAGTTCTTGACTTTTTCCGTATTTACTGACCTTCATGTCTTATAGTAAGGGTGGACTGTCCTTTCTCTTTGCTTATTTAAGCTGTTCTTGCCATAATATGGACATGGTCTTTTACCAAATAGGGCTATCTTCTGTATACCACCCCTACCTTGTCACAACACAACTGATTAGCTCAAATGCATTAACTTCTTAGGGAGCGGCTCCCGAGGTGACAGTTTTGGAGAGTCTGGCGTGCCCAAAGTAAAATGCCTCCCACTCAGGCCCAGAAAATAGGATATGCACATAATTAGTACTATTGGATAGGAAACACTCTAACATTTCTAAAAGTGTTAACATAATGTCTGTGAGTGTAACAGAACAGATATAGCAGGTGAAAACCCGAGAAAAATCCATCTGGAATTACTAGTTTTTGTGTCCTTTGCTCTGTTTGACAGTCTCCCAATTTATTTCAAAGGCAAGCAGCTCTGAGATTTCAGTACCTATGGCTTCCACTAGATGTCAACAGTCTCTATACAAATCCAGGAAACGTTAGCCCTGACCAGAACGGATAGGGAGAGAACATGGTCCAGGGAGCTCAGATGTCAACAAGCTTTTGCAGGCGCGCAACCGAGTGCGCGCTCCACTGTTTTTTCCTTTCTTATCGTTCAGGCTACAATCCGGTTGAAATATTATAGTAAATATACATAAAAGAATACCTAAGGAAACTTAAAAATGATGTTTGATTTGTTTGTAGAAATATGATAGGTATAATTTCAACACTCTGAAGTTTCTAAGAGTTTTAAAATATTGTCTGTGAGTATAACAGAACGGATATAGCAGGCGAAAACCCAAGGAATTTCTGTCCTGGAAAAAGTGTTTTTGACACATTGCCTCATTTTGAAACCCTCCCTATTGAAAACAGCTATATATAGGAGTAAGATTGCAGTACCTATTGCTTCCACAGTCTCTAGACAGTGTTTGATGATGTTAGAATGCTCTAGATGGTAATAGAAGAAGAATTTCGAACTGGTCACCAGATGTAAACAGAAGAGGATGCGCGTTCACGGGCTCGCGCGCGCTGTGGTTTTTTCCTTTCCTATCATCCAGTTTATAATCCGGTTGAAATATTATAGTAAATATACATAAAAGTGTTCCTAAGGATACATTATCAATGATGTTTAATTGTTCTTGGACAAGTGTATAGGTATAGGTTGAACGAGTTCTCTTCACGGTTCAATGGGCGAGTGGACACTGTATTTTATGAACATAATGCGCCAACCAAACAGAGATTTATGGATATAATAAATGACTTTTTCTAACAAAAGAACCATTGGATGTCTTCGTTGGACACTTGCGAAGCCCTCAGCAGAAGTTCTTCAAAAGGTAAGGGATTTGTTTTCGCTATGAAATGTGTTTTGTGTGAACCGCGATGGTTTATGAATTTATGCTAATGGTAGCGCTAGCGCCCCACCACTCCCTAAGTAGTTAAAGAAGGAAAGGAATTCCACAAGTTAACTTTTAAGAAGGCACCCCTGTTTTTTGAAATGCATTCCAGGTGACTGCCTCGTGAATCTGGTTGAGAGAATGCCAAGAATGTGCAAAGCTGTCATCAAGGCAAAGGGTGGCTACTTTGAAGAATCTCAAATCTCAAATATATTTGTATTTGTTTAACACTTTTTTGGTTACTACATAATTCCATATGTGTTATTTCATAGTTTTGATGTCTTCACTATTATTCTACAATGTAGAAAATACTAAAAATAAAGACAAACCTTTGAATGAGTAGGTGTGTCCAAACGTTTGACTGGTACTGTACGTATATGCTATGCTTATGCTGTGTTGTTTGCCCCTTGAGTAAATCTGAGCTGAAAAAAACATTGAAAGCATCGTATCCCTTGAAATACATATTTCAACTATAAGAGAAAGTGATATCCACATAGGGTCCTGGGGCAAATCTTAATTCATTGCCTATAACCCTGTGGAGCACATAATTGATTTGTTTGCGCTTCATAGTGGTAGTTGTAGATGATTGAATTGTGCTGAATTGACGATGCATTAGGTGTGTTCTCCAAGGGTGATATTCTGACACCGGGGGTGTTCATTAACTATTTTAACCACAAACAGCCATAAATAAGACCGTAATGCGTCCGAGACTGGATAGTTACGGACAGATCTAATCAGAGATAAATAGAAATCTCTCACCAAGTTATTGACAGGAAGGATAATTTATTAAATGTGTTAAATCACTCCACAGGGCTCTATTTCTGTGGTATTTACTCATATGTCCCTAAGGTCACCATCTCACAGTTCACCTTTCCACTCTTCTGTCCATAGGATTCTCAGTAACAACAAGATCTCACTACTGAGAAACGCCTCCTTCTTTGGCCTGACAATCCTGGAGAAACTGTAAGTAAGCCATCTGCTGCAGGGAATTGTTCTGTTTGTCCTCCCCTGGGCCATAATAGCGGTCATCATGAAATTAACCTGCCTGCGCTGTGGAAGGGACAGTGCAAAAGGAACAGCCATGGGGGCTAGGGTAACGCTCAAGGGGCGGTTGTTGTTAATGCTAGCCCAAATCAAGTCGTTGACTGCTTCCACCTTCAAGCCACCACACTTAACCTCAATTGCCCGAGTCAATGTCTTATAATGCATAATACATCAATTGTAAATCGGTACAATTTGGCTTTGTAATGTGATGGGGCACTGATTGTGATGATAACTCTGCTGTCAGTTGAGATGTCACCGTGGTCTGCATACAAATTCATTTCTAAGTCAAATTTCTCCTTGTGGACAATAAAGTATATCATATCATACACTGCTCAAAAAATAAAGGGAACACTTAAACAACACAATGTAACTCCAAGTCAATCACACTTCTGTGAAATCAAACTGTCCACTTAGGAAGCAACACTGATTGACAATACATTTCACATGCTGTTGTGCAAATGGAATAGACAACAGGTGGAAATTATAGGCAATTAGCAAGACACCCCCAATAAAGGAGTGGTTCTGAAGGTGGTGACCACAGACCACTTCTCAGTTCCTATGCTTCCTGGCTGATGTTTTGGTCACTTTTGAATGCTGGCGGTTCTTTCACTCTAGTGGTAGCATGAGACGGAGTCTACAACCCACACAAGTGACTCAGGTAGTGCAGCTCATCCAGGATGGCACATCAATGCGAGCTGTGGCAAGAAGGTTTGCTGTGTCTGTCAGCGTAGTGTCCAGAGCATGGAGGCGCTACCAGGAGACAGGCCAGTACATCAGGAGACGCGTGGAGGAGGCCGTGGAGGGCAACAACCCAGCAGCAGGACCACTACCTCCGCCTTTGTGCAAGGAGGAGCACTGCCAGAGCCCTGCAAAATGACCTCCAGCAGGCCACAAATGTGCATGTGTCTGCTCAAACAGTCAGAAACAGACTCCATGAGGGTGGTATGAGGGCCCAACGTCCACAGGTGGGGTTGTGCTTACAGCCCAACACCGTGCAGGACGTTTGGCATTTGCCAGAGAACACCAAGATTGGCAAATTCGCCACTGGCGCCCTGTGCTCTTCACAGATGAAAGCAGGTTCACACTGAGCACGTGACAGAGTCTGGAGACGCCGTGGAGAACGTTCTGCTGCCTGCAACATCCTCCAGCATGACCGGTTTGGCGGTGGGTCAGTCATGGTGTGGGGTGGCATTTCTTTGGGGGCCGCACAGCCCTCCATGTGCTCGCCAGAGGTAGCCTGACTGCCATTAGGTACCGAGATGAGATCCTCAGACCCCTTGTGAGACCATATGCTGGTGCGGTTGGCCCTGGGTTCCTCCTAATGCAAGACAATGCTAGACCTCATGTGGCTGGAGTGTGTCAGCAGTTCCTGCAAGAGGAAGGCATTGATGCTAAGGACTGGCCCGCCCGTTCCCCAGACCTGAATCCAATTGAGCACATCTGGGACATCATGTCTCGCTCCATCCACCAACGCCACGTTGCACCACAGACTGTCCAGGAGTTGGCGGATGCTTTAGTCCAGGTCTGGGAGGAGATCCTCAGGAGACCATCCGCCACCTCATCAGGAGCATGCCCAGGCGTTGTAGGGAGGTCATTCAGGCACGTGGAGGCCACACACACTACTGAGCCTCATTTTGACTTGTTTTAAGGACATTACATCAATGTTGGATCAGGCTGTAGTGTGGTTTTCCACTTTAATTTTGAGTGTGACTCCAAATCCAGACCTCCATGGGTTGATAAATTTGATTTCCATTGATAATTTTGGTGTGATTTTGTTGTCAGCACATTCAACTATGTAAAGAAAAAAGTATTTAATAAGATTATTTCATTCATTCAGATCTATGATGTGTTATTTTAGTGTTCCCTTTATTTTTTTGAGCAGTGTATATACTATATACAGTGGGGGAAAAAAGTATTTAGTCAGCCACCAATTGTGCAAGTTCTCTCACTTAAAAAGATGAGAGAGGCCTGTAATTTTCATCATAGGTACACTTCAACTATGACAGACAAAATGAGGAAATAAAATCCAGAAAATCACATTGTAGGATTTTTAATGAATTTATTTGCAAATTATGGTGGAAAATAAGTATTTGGTCAATAACAAAAGTTTATCTCAATACTTTGTTATATACCCTTTGTTGGCAATGACAGAGGTCAAATGTTTTCTGTAAGTCTTCACAAGGTTTTCACACACTGTTGCTGGTATTTTGGCCCATTCCTCCATGCAGATCTCCTCTAGAGCAGTGATGTTTTGGGGCTGTCGCTGGGCAACTTTCAAAGATTTTCTATGGGGTTGAGATCTGGAGACTGGCTAGGCCACTCCAGGACCTTGAAATGCTTCTTACGAAGCCACTCCTTCGTTGCCGGCGGTGTGTTTGGGATCATTGTCATGCTGAAAGACCCAGCCACGTTTCATCTTCAATGCCCTTGCTGATGGAAGGAGGTTTTCACTCAAAATCTCACGATACATGGCCCCATTCATTCTTTCCTTTACACGGATCAGTCGTCCTGGTCCCTTTGCAGAAAAACAGCCCCAAAGCATGATGTTTCCACCCCATGCTTCACAGTAGGTATGGTGTTCTTTGGATGCAACTCAGCATTCTTTGTCCTCCAAACACGACGAGTTGAGTTTTTACCAAAAAGTTATATTTTGGTTTCATCTGACATTCTCCCAATCCTCATCTGGATCATCCAAATGCTCTCTAGCAAACTTTAGACGGGCCTGAACATGTACTGGCTTAAGCAGGGGGACACGTCTGGCACTGCAGGATTTGAGTCCCTGGCGGCGTAGTGTGTTACTGATGGTAGGCTTTGTTACTTTGGTCCCAGCTCTCTGCAGGTCATTCAGTAGGTCCCCGTGTGGTTCTGGGATTTTTGATCACCGTTCTT
This sequence comes from Brachymystax lenok tsinlingensis, assembly GCA_030435695.1. Lineage (NCBI taxonomy): Eukaryota > Metazoa > Chordata > Actinopteri > Salmoniformes > Salmonidae > Brachymystax > Brachymystax lenok. The sequence goes on from CM059805.1 coordinate 20,409,094, forward strand.
GTGATCATTTTGACCCACGGGTGAGATCTTGCGTGGAGCCCCAGATTGAGGAAGATTATCAGTGGTCTTGTATGTCTTCCATTTCCTAATAATTGCTCCCACAGTTGATTTCTTCAAACCAAGCTGCTTACCTATTGCAGATTCAGTCTTCCCAACCTGGTGCAGGTCTACAATTTTGTTTCTGGTGTCCTTTGACAGCTCTTTGGTCTTGGCCATAGTGGAGTTTGGAGTGTGACTGTTTGAGGTTGTGGACAGGTGTCTTTTATACTGATAACAAGTTCAAACAGGTGCCATTAATACAGATAATGAGTGGAGGACAGAGGAGCCTCTTAAAGAAGAAGCTACAGGTCTGTGAGAGCCAGAAATCTTGCTTGTTTGTATGTGACCAAATACTTATTTTCCACCATAATTTGCAAATAAATTCATAAAAAATCCTACAATGTGATTTTCTGGATTTTTTTTCCTCATTTTGTCTTGAAAATTACAGGCCTCTCTCATCTTTTTAAGTGAGAGAACTTGCACAATTGGTGGCTGACTAAATACTTTTTTCCCCCACTGTATGTATATATATATATATAAAATACATGTGACCCACCACCTGGATTCAGTCCTACAGTATGTAGCAACATTTGAAATGGTGTGTTTTACATTGGATAAATTGGATTTACATTGGATAAAAGTAGAGATGGTATATCATACACTGCAGTTGAGGAAAAATGGGAAAGTAAATCTGCTTTGAAAGTTGATAAACTTGTAACCCCACTTTTGAGAAAATGGCCCTTGAATATTTGTGGTACACCTACTGGAGAGCTTTACTTTGTTCTACACCCATTCAACGTCGTTCACTTCCTCTTAAGCCTTAGCTCCACCCATCTCTTTTAAGGATTCCCTTGTGGGGCCATGTGCTAAACAGAGTGAGTAGTGTAGTAAACAACCAAAGATTTCAAGACTAAAAGTGGTCAAAGTAGTAGCCTACAATAAGGAAAAACTCCAGGTAAAAATACACTGTTAGCTAGTACTTGGCCTATATCCTAATCTGGCTGATGCAGGTCGTGTTGTTCTTCACAATACCATCTCTGGTAAACACACACTATGTCGAATAAAGTCTATGTTTATTTGTCACATGCACAGGATACAGAAGGTGTAAACGATACAGTGAAATAGTTACTTGCATAGTAGCAAAAACAGAAAGTGTCCAGATTTTTTTTTTTTATGAATATTTTATAATTATAAGATGACACTTACCCAGACACACTTGTCTAAATGGATGGGTCATGTGAAATAATTTGGAAAATAAGTTTAAAGTTTTTTGAGCAAGAATTAAGACGTCTTTTGGGTAGTAAGACGTGTAAAAGCAACAGATACCATTAATAAGAAGGAGCTAGAAGCGTCTTATATGGTGAGCTACCGAGTGGCTAGGACAGGCAAGCCCCATACTATTGTGAGGACTTAATTCTTCCTGCTGCCGCGAATGTGGCTGGGACAGTGCTGGGGGAAAAGGCCAAAAAACTATACAGACAATGACTTCATCAAACAACACCGTTTCATGACACATCAGTGACATGGCAGAAGATGTTTTGAAATAATTACTGCTTTGCATACAAGCCAGTGAATTTTATGCGTTACAGCGGGATGAGTCAAAAGATGTGGCAGGCCTGGCACAACTCCTGGTATATGTCCATTACGTTTATGGGGGGTCAATTAATTAACAGCCTCTTCTGCAAACCACTGGAAGCCAGGACAACAGGAGAGGATATTTTTTAAGTACTGGACAGCTTTGTGACATCAAATGGACGTTGGTGGTCAAGATGTGTTGGTATCTGTACTGATGGCGCAAAAGCCATGACAAGGACACATAGTGGAGTGGTAACGAGTGTGCAAGCAGTTGCTCCCGACACAACTTGGGTACACTGCAGCATCCACTGAAAGGCTCTTGCTGCCAAGGGAATGCCTGACAGCTTGAAAGACATTTTGGACACTACAGTAAAAACAAATTACTTTGTTAATGCTGGTGCTAGAGGGGGTATGCAGCAGGAGGTTGAATGTTTAAAGTAGTACGGGACTATAAAAAGTTTGGGAACCACTGCTCTACAACATTACGAATAATCTTCCAGCGATCACACACTGGTTAATATTCAGTGTTGCACACAGTGTCTCTACTGGATGTCGTAGAATCCTGTTTAGTGCTTAACCCTTGACATTCCATTTCAATTTGACAAGTAACCCCTCATGAACTTTAAAAATGACCCTCTCTGTACTGTTTAGAGAATGATATCATCGGTCTCAGTTTGATTGAGTTGTGCCATTAGGGACTGACCCTCTGATGATATACCCCGCTGATTTGATGGATAGACAATAGCTACTGGTCCAGATCCAGGTCAAGGTTCTTCATCTATTCTGTGACTTTTGACCTCATGGCTGCCAGCTGTAGCTATTGGCAGCGCCTGCCGCCTGTGCTCTTTCGAGCAGTGGGTGCCAAAGCACTGCTTGCAGGCGCCCTCAGTGAGTGGGCTGTGGCGGCCAGCTGTTGCAAAGTCTGCCGTTTGGCACCCAGAGGGCCGTGGTGCTGACTAACAAGCTTACCCAGCACAGTCTGTGATAATGTGGAGTGTACTCTACCACACTGTGACCAGAGTCCTCATTACTGTACCCTGGATCTGGAAGGAAGAGGATGTAGCTAGACACATTAGGATAAGACTGAGCTGATGATTATACAGCATATTGCTTGGTTACTCAAGCATTTGAGGGTCTGGCATGCATGCACCATCTGTGCTGCTGTGTTGTGTGGACTCTACCACTGTGAGTGTAACAGAGTGTCCCATTACTGTACCCTGGAACTGGAAGAGGAGCAGAGGTAGTTGGACATATTAGGATGACACTGGGCTGATGATTATACAGCATATTTCCTGGTGATTACTCAATAATTTGAGGGCATTGAATATGGTTCTGATAGTTTTAATAATATAATGGTATGATTATTGAGCTGCTGCCTATGTACCATTGATTAGCATATATTTGCAACCACTTGCTCAAAATTGAGATTTATATTCGTGCAATCCTTTTGCCTTTTATGTCACCCCGCTGGAATACAGTAGATACCTTTCACCACATCAGAGAAGATATGTGTTGGGTGGTGGCCTGGGCTCATTATCTGTCAAAGTGGGTCAGATTTATAGCATGCATATGAACAAAGCACACCAAACATATGTCATGATTTGACGATTTACCAGTTCAATGCTTTCCCACAATGTAAACTATCCCCATTCCATGTAATTTAATTCCCTTGAATCTTATGTCATCACATTGAGAATTCAATAATAGTATGACCTAAGTAGCATGTGATATGTATGTACAGTGCATTTAGAAAGTATTCAGACCCCTTGACTTTTTCCACATTACAGCCATATTCTAAAATATATATTTTTTTAAAGCAATTGGTGCAAATGTATTAAAAATAAAACATAAATACTACATTTACATAAGTATTCAGACCCTTTTTACTGAGTAGTGGCTTCCGTCTGGCAACTCTACCATAAAGGCCTGATTGGTGGAGTGCAGCAGAGATGGTTGTCCTTCTGGAAGGTTCACCCATCTTCACAGTGGAACTCTGGAGCTCTGTTAGACTGACCATCGGATTCTTGGTCACCTCCCTGACCACGCCCTTCTCCCCCTGTTGCTCAGTTTGGCCGGGCAGCCAGCTCTAGGAAGAGTCTTTGTGGTTCCAAACGTATTCAATTTAAGAATAATGGAGGCCACTGTGTTCTTGGGGACCTTCAAAGATGCATAAATCTTTTGGTACCCTTCCCCAGATCTGTTTCTCAACAAAATACTCTCTCGGAGCTCTACGGACAATTCCTTCAACCTCATAACATGTTATTTTCTCTGACATGCACTGTCAACTGTGGTCCTTATATAGACAGGTGTGTGCCTTTCCAAATCATGTCCAATCAATTGAATTTACCACAGGTAGCATCGTGATTCAGGATATGACCCAGATGCATATATATGGGGGGAGGATAGTACAGTTCTCAGATCATTTATTACAGGCATGTCAGGGCAGGTCAAGGACAGGCAGAGGTTTGTGATCAGATCAGAGTCAGGCAGGTGCAGGACGGCAGGCAGGCTCGGGGTCAGGGCAGGCAGAGGTTGGTAATTAGGTCATAGTCAGGAAGGTACAGGACGGCAAGCAGGCTTGGAAACAGGAGACAAAGGGCTGTGAGACATAGGTTTTATCCTAGACACATGAAAAGTGGGATGTATACAGAGGGTATGAGGCAACAGAAGATGAACAGCAGAGGGGCGAAGAATCTTGGAGACGGGGAAAGGGACAATAAAACCGGGGGAATGTTTGAGGGATTCTACCCGATGGCCATACCCTCTGCCCGAGACGATAACGTCGATACATGTAGGTGGTCTTGAGAAGAGTCAACCGGGCTCTCTTCCAGGTATGGCGACAGCGGCGGACGAACATCTGGGCCGAGGGTATGCTGACCTCTTGCTCCAGGAAGAGCGGGGACTGATATCCCAGGGAGCACTCAAAAGGCAAGAGACCAGTGGCTGAGCAAGGGAGGGTGTTGCATGTGTACTCAACCCACATAAGCTGCTGGCTCCAGGTGGTGGGATTGGCGGAGACCAGGCAGCAAAGAGTCATCTCCAGGTCCTGAGTGGCTCGCTATGACTGGCACTTGGACTGGGGGTGGAATGACAGGCTGGCAGACGACACAATAAGCGTGCAGAATGCCTTCCAGAACAGGGACGAGAACTGAGGACCCCGGTCGGAGACCATGTCCACCGGAAGTCCATGGATCCGGAAGACATGCTGCACCATGAGCTGGGCTGTCTTCTTGGCTGAGGGTAGCTTGGGGAGAGGAATGAAAGGTGTGGCTTTGGAAAACCGGTCCACCACGGTAAGGATAACCGTGTTGCCATCAGACGGGGGGAGACCAGTGATGTGACCAGTGAAGTCCAGGGATATATGTGACCAGGGACTGTGAGGGACGGGAAGTGGTTGAATTAGGCCAGTCGGAGCTTACCGAGGAGTCTTATTCTGGGCACACACGATGCAGGCGGTGACGAACGTGGATACTTCAGGAACCAAGGTGGGCCACCAAAATGTTGTCATACAAAGGCCAGGGTCTGACGGGAGCCTGGATGGCAGGCCAGTCGAGAGGAATGAGCCCATTCCAGAACCGAGGACAAACTTCCGGTTAGCCAAGAACACTGCGCCCCATGGACCCGGTTCTCTATGCCCCAGATGAGTGCAGCCGTGAGACAAGAGGTAGGGAGGATGGTCTCGGGGTCCGATGGTGTAGCAGTGGGAGTATAGAAGCGTTACAGGGCATCCGGCTTCACATTCTTGGACCCCAGGCGGTAGGAGATGGTGAAGTTGAATCGGGTGAACAGCAGGTTCCATCGAGCTTGCCTGGAGTTGAGGCGTTTGGCAGTGAAGCGATATTCCAGGTTCTTGTGATCTGTCCATACTATGAATGGGTGTTCCGCCCCCTCTAACCAGTGCCTCCACTCTTCCAATGCCATCTTCACCGCAAGTAGTTCCCGGTTACCCAAGTTGTAATTCCTTTCCGTGGAGTTGAGACGATGGGAGAGGAAAGCGCAGTGATGCAGCTTTTGGTCTTGGGCCGAACGCTGGGGGAGAGGACCACCCCCACTCCAACGTCCGAGGCATCGACCTCCATCACGAACTACCGAGACGGTTCCGGATGGATTAGGATGGGGGCGGTAGTGAATTGGTGCTTGAGGTCCAAGAACGCCTGGTCTGCAGCTGGAGACCACGTAAACTGGACCTTGGGAGAGGTGAGACTGGGTCAGTCATGGCCAGTTCGTACTATCACGACTCAGAATATGACCAAGATGCAGACATGGGAGGTGGATAGTACAGTTCTCTGATAATTGACAGGGGGGAAGCCTGGGTGCTGTAGCCTCCAGATGAACCGGCGGTAGAAATTGGCGAACCCCAGGAAACGTTGCAGTGCACTCTGGTGGTGGGTTGTGGCCAATCCACCACCCCTCTCACCTTTTTCAGGATCCATCTGTGTGTTGCCTGCAGCTATGATGTACCCAAGGAAGGAGATGGTGGAGCGATGGAATTCACATTCTTCCGCTTTGACGAACAGCTGCTTCTCCAGAAGATGCTGGGGGACTTGTCTGACATGGAGGACATGTTCTTGAGCCGAGTGGGAAAGCACGAGGATGTCATCAAGGTAGACGAATACGAACCGGTTCAACATGTACCAAAAGATGTCTGCAGCATTGAAGGTCCCCAAGAACACAGTGGCCTCCATCATTATTAAATGGAAGAAGTTTGGAACCACCAAGACTCTTCCTAGAGCTAGCTGCCCGGCCAAACTGAGCAATCGGGGGAGAAGGGCCTTGGTGAGGGAGGTGACCAAGAACCCAATGGTCACTCTGACAGAGCTCTGCGGTTTCTCTGTGGATATGGCCTTTTTGGCCACTCCTCAGTAAGAGTTTGGAGTTTGCCAAAAGGCACCTAAAGACTCCCAGACCATAAGAAAGAAGATTCTGTGGTCTGGTGAAACCAAGATTAAACTCTTTGACCTGAATTCCAAGCATCACGTCTGGAGGAATCCTGGCACCATCCCTACTGTGAAGCATGGTCGTGGCAGCATTATGCTGTGGGGATGTTGTTCAGCGGCAGGGACTGGGAGATTAGTCAGGATCGAGGCAAAGATGAACGGAGCAAAGTACAGTGAGATCCTTGATTAAAACCTGCTAGAGAGCACTCAGGACCTCAGACTGGGGCGAAGGTTCACCTTCCAATAGGACAACAACCCTAGTTGTGTCATACCCAAGAAGACTTGAGGCTGTAATCGCTGCCAAAGGTGCTTCAACAAAGTACTGAGTAAAGGGTCTGAATACTTATGTAAATGTATTATTTCAGTAAAAAAATATACATAAATTAGCAAAAAAGTCAAGGCATCTGAATACTTTCCGAAGGTACAGTGCCTTCAGAAATTATTCACACCCCTTTGTAACATAGACGCTGGGAGTCAAGAAGCAGGTGCAGATGTTAAGTTTAATAAACCAAAGAACAATACAGTAGCGTCTTGACATGAAACACGCAATACTGCCTGGGAAATTAACCTAAGGGAGTCCCAGATAAAGGGGAGGTAATGAGTGAGGTAATGGAGTCCAGGTGTGCCTTATGATGAGGGCAGGTGCGAATAAGGTTTGATGCCAGGTGCGTGTGATGATTGTTGCCAGGACTGGTGGTTAGTAAACCGGCGACGTCTAACGCCGGAGGGGAGGAGCGGGAGTAGACATGGCACCCTTGACCTTTTCTCACATTATATTTGTGGCCAGTGGCCTACACACAATGCCCCATAATGTCAAAGTGGAATTATATATATATAATTTTTTTAAATAAATTTATAAAAAATGAAAAGCTGAAATGTCTTGAGTCAATAAGTATTCGACTCAGTTCAGGAGTTGTCTTAACAAGTCACATAATAAGTTGTATGTTTAATAATAGTGTTTAATATGATTTTTGAATGACTACCTATTTTTGTTACCCCACACATACAATTATCTGTAAAGTCCCTCAGTCCAGCAGTGATATTTCAAACACAGATTCAACCACGAAGACCAGGGAAGTTTTCCAATGGCTCGCAAAGAAGGGCCCCTATTGGTAAATGGGTTTTAAAAAATGCAGACATTGAATATCACTTTGAGCATGGTGAAGTTACAAATTACTCTTTTGATGGTGTATCAATAAACCAAGTCACTACAAAGATATAGCCGTCCTTACTAACTCAGTTGCCATAGACGAAGGAAACCACTCAGGGATTTCACCATGAGGCCAATGGTTACTTTAAAACAGTTACGGAGATGAATGGCTTTGATAAGAGAAAACTGAGGATGGATCAACAACATTGTAGTTACTCCACAATACTAACCTAATTGACTGAGTGCAAAGAAAGAAGCCTTAACAGAATAACAATATTCAAGGCACTAAAGTAATACTGCAAAGAAATAGGCAACGAAATGCACATTTTGTACTGAATACAGTGTTATGTTTGGGCCAAATCTAATACAACACATTACTGAGTACCACTCTCCATATTTTCAAGCATAGTAGTGGCTGCATCATGTTATGGGTATGTTTGTAATCATTAAGGACTGTGGAGTTTTTCAGGATAAAAAATAACCAAAATGGAGCTAAGCACAGGCAAAATCATAGAGTAAAACCTGGTTCAGTCTGCTTTCCAAAAGACACTGGAAGATTAATTCATCTTTCAGCAGGACAATAATGTAAAACACAAGGCCAGATCTTCACTGGAGTTGCTTCCGAAGAAGTCAGTGAATGTTCCTGATTGGCCGAGTTACAATTTTGACTTAAATATACTTGAAAATCTATGGCAAGACTTGAAAATGGTTTTCCAGCAATGATCAATAACCAACTTGACAGAGCTTTAAGAGTTTTAATGTGCAAATATTGTACAATCCTGGTATGCAAAGCTCTTAGAGACTTACCCAGAAAGATTCACAGCTGTAATTGCTGCACATGTGCAAATGGAACACAGGGTGATTCTAACATGTATTGACTAATGGGGTTAAATACTCATCTAATCAAGAGATATCAGTGTTTTATTTTTCATATACATATACAGTACCTGTCAAAAGTTTGGACACACCTACTCATTCAAGGTTTTTTCTTAACATTGTAGAATACTAGTGAAGACATCAAAACTATGAATGAACACATATGGAATCATGTACTACCAAAAAAGTGTTAAACAAATCAAAATCTATTTTATATTTTAGCCACCCTTTGCCTTGATGACAGCTTAGCACACTCTTGGCATTCTCTCAACCAGCTTCACCTTTTCCAACAGTCTTGAAGGAGTTCCCACATATGCGGAGCACTTGTTGGCTGCTTTTCCTTCACTCTGCAGTCCAACTCATCCCAAACATCTCAATTGGTTTGAGGTCAGGTGATTGTGGAGGCCAGGTCATCTAATGCAGCAATCCATCACTCTCCTTCTTGGTCAAATAGCCCGTACACAGCCTGGAGGTGTGTTGGGTCATTGTCCTGTTGAAAAACAAATGATAGTCCCACTAAGCGCAAACCAGATGGGATGGCGTATCGCTGCAGAATGCTGTGGTAGCCATGCTGGTTAAGTGTGCCTTGAATGCTAAATAAATCACTGACAGTGTCACCAGCAAAGCACCCCCACACCATCACACCTCCTCCATGTTTTACGGTTGGAACTACACATGCGGAGATCATCCATTCACCAAATCAACGTCTCACAAAGACAGCGTTGGATCCATAAATCTTACATTTGAACTCATAAGACCAAAGGACAGATTTCCACCTGTCTAATGTCCATTGCTCATGTTTCTTGGCCAAATCAAGTCTCTTCATCTTATTGGTGACCTTTAGCAGTAGTTTCTTTTCAGAAGTTCAACCATGAAGGCCTGATTCTTCTGAACACTTGATGTTGAGATGTGTCTGTTACTTGAACTCTGTGATGCATTTATTTGGGCATTCTGAGGCTGGTAACTCTAATGAACATATCCTCTGCAGAAGAGGTAACTCTGGGTCTTCATTCCTGTGGCGGTCCTCATGAGAGCCAGTTTCATCATAGGGCTTGATGGGTTTTGCGACTGCACTTGAAGAAACGTTAAAAGTTCTTGAAATGTTCCGTATTGACTGACCTTCATGTCTTAAAGTAATGATGGACTGTCATTTCTCTTTGCTTATTTGATATGTTCTTGCCATTACCAAATAGGGCTATCCTCTTTTTACCACCCCTACCATGTCACAACATAACTGATTAAGAAGGAAAGAAATTCCACAGATTAACTTTTAACAAGGCACACCTGTTATTTAAAATGCATTCCCGGTGACTACCTCATGAAGCTGGTTGAGAGAATGCCAAGAGTGTGCAAAGCTGTCATCAAGGTAAAGGGTGGCTACTTTGAAGAATCTCAAATATAAAATACATTTTGATTTGTATAACACTTTTTTTTACTACATGATTCCATATGTGTTATTTCATAGTTTTGATGTCTTCACTATTATTCTACAATGAAGAAAATAGTAAAAATAAAGAAAAACCCTGGAATGAGTAGGTGTGTCCAAACCTTTGACTGGTACTGTACATACATTTTTGAAAATTTTAGATTTTCTCTTCCATTTTGACATTACAGAGAATTTTGTGTAGATCTTTGACAAAAAATGACAAGTAAATCAATTTTAATCCCACTTTTTAACGCAACAAGGTGTAAAAAGTTAAGGGGTCTAAATACTTTCTGAAGGCACTGTATGTGATAGTATGTGACTTAAATCAATCTGCGTTGACTGCCCAACAGCCATTTACTGAAGAGAGGACATTGTTTTGGTCACTCAGTTAAAACCTTGACCAACATTTCCTTTGTGACATGATGAGTAGATAAGTGAAGAGAGGCAGAGAGATGGAAGAGAGCGAGATGACCTCACCTCTGGGACATCATCAGAATGCAGGGTGGCGACTGCCATTTCTCACTCTGTAAGTGGATGTCAGGACGGTGACTTGTCCTCTAAAGTTTGCTCTTACTGTTGGAGACATACTGACATTTTTCCACACCGCTTTAGGGTAGTGCCTCCTTTGCTATTGATTAATGAATGTATACCAGATCCTTGAAGGACAAATCACTCTGCCTGGTTGTGCATATATATGTATGTGGAGCAATATAGCAACAGATTCTGAACTAGGGATGGGCATGGGTAATCAAATATGCAAATGAGCGTCAAAGCTTTAACCAGAGATCTCATTTTTCAAATACTTCTAAACTATTTGGTGGAATGTGCTTTGTGGCTGCCTGAACCGGCAAGTGAAAAGAAACCAAGCCAAGCACCACACAATTCTTCACCCTAAATTAACTTTCCCGTCCATGTCTCTTTCACTCAATTGCGTTCCGACCGCTCCCTACACACACATGTGCTGAGTGCGCACAACAACTGCCGTCTAACTGATGGGATATACAAGCCAATTTCCTTTCCAAATGATGATAGTTTTGTCACAAATTCAAAATGGACTGGTTGATTGAGCTGGTTAGCCTAGGCTATAACCCCCCAAACCATAGACAGGTTCCACACTGAAAATACGCAAAACATTAGTTTAATAAAGACAAAAAGCAATTTTTTTATCAGAATCATTAAGCCTAGGCCTCCTCACCAAACGGATGTCGTAGCCGTAATTCATCGGTGTTCAATGTGGAAGTATGAATCCATTTTTAAACTTCCAAAGAACAGGCAGAATAAACTAAATTGTATATCTGTATATCGAAAAGAAGACAGCTTTCATTTTGTAACCCTGAAAAACTGGGTTCAACGCACCAAATTGAGCCCTTTTCAAATGAGCACTCTTTGAGAATAGCTGTTCCAGACTCGAGATGTGCATCACATCGCAGAGACAACTTTTTTCATTTGGAAAAATATTCTGTTCTATTTTATTCTGCTATAAAATTGGTATCTTGACTGTGATGAGGGCTCGGGAAATAAGGGCATCTTGTATGCTAAATTAACAAAGCACAGCCATAGGCTTCTACAAGCAAGTGCCACTGCTGAGGTTACTGCCTTTAATATTGTGTTCCACGATATACTATAACCAGTTGATATTACGGTTTCATAAATTAAATTAATCTTCAACGGCACTTTTCTATTTACTGAATATATATATAGGACAGTTTAGCAATAAGAATTTGTTAACTTTAATGGTTATGATAAATTAAGCATTGTCTCGCACTGTTGGCATAGGCCTAGATTAATGCGCACATTTCTTTCCAGTGTGGGCCAAGTGCAATTTTGTTCACAATGGATTAATATATATATATATAAATATTCAAGGGATCATGTGACTGTAGGATTTATAAACCTGCTTCCTTGGTTAAAGTTCTATAGTAATTAAGAGGGCAGGGAAGCGATATAATTGACTCTGAATTGATTAATGCTTTCATGTCAAAAATGTACTTGATTGAGTATGGCAAATTGAAAATCCATGCAATTATATACAACAATCTTTTCAGAGAGCACAGATGTTGTTTTTTTTGCGCAGTATATTTCATGTGATGATATAACGCAGTTTTGTCAGGTATCGTAAATTCAAGCCAGAGAATACAATGTATGTATTTTAAAGGTTCCAAGTGCTGTTTTGATATGGCAGGGTTTTCAGAGCTGCTTTATGTGAGTCAGTTGCAGGGTCACAGATGAGGTTAAAAGTGATAGCGCTCTGGGCCTGCTGATTTACCGAGCAGCCTTTGAAAACACAAGAGGCCGATTTCTCTTTCTCTTCATCGTTGGCTCTGTGATGCCTGGTCTCAGTGGTTTTCTCTGCGAGGCTATCTATCAACTCTGTTTTTTCAGCATAAAAAGAGAAGAAATGCTCACCCCCTTGCATACGATCTTTCAAAATGGTTTTGATTGAAAATTAGAACTACATGATTCATTTTAAATATTTGTAACAGTTTCCAGACAGAAAGTGTTGGAAACACCATTGGTCTGCAGTTATTCTATATAACAGGTTTAAATTAGAAATTAATTAAGCAATACATATCATAGAAGAAATACAGTATGTTCTTACACTAAACAAAAGTATAAAGCAACATGCAATAATTTAAACAATTTTGCGGAGTTACTGTTCATATAAGGAAATCAGTCAATTGAACTAAATTCATTAGGCCCTAATCTATGGATTTCTTATGACTGGGAATACAGATATGCACCTGTTGGTCACAGACACCTTTAAAAAAGGTAGGCACATGGATCAGAAAACCAGTCAATATCTGGTGTGACCACCATTTGCCTCATGCAGTGTGGCACATCTTCTTTGCATGAAGTTGATCAGGCTGTTGATTGTGGCCTGTGGAATGTTGTCTCACTCCTCTTCAATGGCTGTGCGAAGTTGCTGGATATTGGTGGGAACTGGAACACACTGTCGTACACGTCGATGGCGGCAGATTAATGGTACGGCAATGGGCCTCATGATCTCGTCACAGTATCTCTGTCCATTCAAATTGCTATCGATAAAATGCAATTGTGTTCGTTGTCCATAGCTTATCCCTGCCCATACCATAACCCCACCACCACCATGGGGCACTCTATTCACAATGTTGCCAAAAGCAAACCGCTCACCCATACATTGCCATAGATTCTGTCTGCCATCTGCCCGATACAGTTGAAACCGGGATTAATCCGTGAAGAGCATACTTCTTCAGCATTTCAGTGGCCATCAAAGGTAAGCATTTGCCCACTGAAGCCGGTTATGACGCCAAACTGCAGTCAGGTCAAGACCCTGTTGAGGACGACGAGCATGCAGATGAGCTTCCCTGAGAAGGTTTCTGACAGTTTGTACAGAAATTCTTTGGTTGTGCAAACCCCCCAGTTTCATCAGCTGTCCAGGTGGCTGGTCTCAGATGATCCCACGGGTGAAGAAGCTGGATGTGGAGGTCCTGGGCTTGCATGGTTAAACGTGGTCTGCGGTTGTGAGATCGGTTGGATGTACAGCCAAATTCTCTAAAACGATGTTGGAGGCGGCTTATCATAGAGAAATGAACATAGAATTCTCTGGCAACAGCTCTGGTGGATTCCTGCAGTCAGCATGCCAATTGCACGCTCTCTCAAAATTTGAGACATCTGTGGCATTGTGTTGTGTGACAAAACTGCACATTTTAGAGTGGCCTTTTATTGTCCCCAGCACAAAGTGCACTTGTGTAATGATCATGCTGTTCAATCAGCTTCTTGTTATGCCACACATGGATTATCTTGGCAAAGGAGAAATGCTCACTAACAGGGATGTAAACAAATTTGTGTAAAAAAATTTAGAGAAATAAGCATTTTGTGCATATGGAAAAATGTTGGAATCTTTTATTTCAGCTCATGAAACATGGGACCAACACTTTACATGTTGCGTTTATATTTTTGTTCAGTATAGCTCAGGTTTTGTAGCACAGTAGTTTGTCGTTTGACAAATGTCACACCACTCCAAAGATCTACATACTTTTCTCAGGAGGGGAGGAAGATGGGGAGACAAAAAATGTGTCATTAAAAATGGGCACTATTAGTTAAGGTTGAATGTTTGGGTCCTTAGTGAGCCGCCAATAAAGTAATCCAAAGGAAACACTGCACAAACACACCTAAAGTATTCCAAGTCCTGTTAGCTAAGCCTCCAGGAATACATTGCTCTGGAGTTGCGTCTAAGAATTTAGTCATCGTTTGGGTTGGAAATAGTGGCGCAGTACTGAAAGAGTAAAGAATTTCTCACACTTACCTCTCTAAAGGAGGAATGACTTCTTAAAAGCCAGGTGCAGTCAAACGTGAATTTACTGTGTTTTATACATATTTCCACACTGAGGTTGGAATAATACTTAGAAATTATGAAAAGAACAACTGAAATTTCAGCCTGTTTTGGTGGGATATAGTTTTGGCCTGCCTAGTGACATCACCAGGTGGTAAATTAGTTAATATACCAATAAATAAGAGAGTTCCAAACCTCTCTGCCAATAACAGCTAGTTTTCAGTTTTCCCTTCCACACTCAGAACACTCCCAGACAGTCCTAGCTAAATTGTTGCTTGAGAAATTGCTCTTTGCTAAGAAGCTATTTTTGTTTCTTTTTGACAATAAAAAAACCTATAACAGTAAGATACTTAATTGTTACGCAGAAATGATTTGATGCCGAGATTAAAACAGCTGCATTGGACAATTAACATATCTTAAATGTTATGAAAATATAAACTTCTATACCCACAAAAGTGTGGGCATAGGTTCCATCAACAGGTGGTATTTATTTGTCATGCATTTATTATTAATGCATGATGGTTGGTCCAGCCAGAGTGCTCTTATGTAAATGTTATTAATGGAAGCCCAGTGCCTTTTGATGCTCTGGCAGTGGTTGCGACTACTGTCACATCGCATACACTCAGTCGCTCTAATTGGACTGAACTGTCTTACTTATCCCTCTTTTACTCTCCTCTGAGAGATCTCAAAGCATATTTATTTACATTAGGTGGATATCCATCCTAATTAGATGTGTATGATCTAATTTGAAGTGTCTGATGAGACGTTTCTTCCTGCCAGCTTGTTTCCTCAGTGGGAGAGCAAATTGACCCAGGATATGTAATATGAACAAACTAGTTATAACTGTACCATGGAGAATGAGAAAGGATGTTTCAATATGTTCTTATCAAATCCCAGGCAAATTAGCATGTTTGTGTTGTTGTGTTATTCTGTGCTGTGCATACATGGTTGCATTGGAATACAGTATGAGATGTTTTAAACTGAGGGGGGTCTGTGGTGTCCAATGCAGTCCCACCTTGAGAGGAAGCAGTTTTTCCATTGTTAGGCTATATAGTGGCCTTTTTCTCTCTGTCAGAGACTGCTCTCTACTCTCATTAGGGTAAATTCATTTGAATTCAAAACATTTCTGACAGAACATCTTTTGATTTGAACGAAACCTGTAAAAGTGCCCATTGTAAAAGTGCTCAGAAAATGACTTTTTGGACCTGAATGCCAAAACATTCAAAAGATAAAGGTGCTCAAATTTGGACCATGAGACATCCATGACTTGATCACAGGAAAAGATAAACGGTTGACATTGATATAATTTATAGCTGCTTCATGTAACCTTCTCGAGGCAAACCGACCAAATTCACATAGAAATGTAAGTTATAGATCTGTCATTCTCATTAAAAGCAGGTCTAAGAGGCAGTAGATATGTACTACTGTATGTGCGCTATTTCTATGTTTCCTGGTCTTAAGTTTAGTTTTTGCTTCTTAACTTACGGTTTAGTTGGTACAATGATTCTCTACACTATACTTGCTTGTTTTGTCACATAAACAAAAATTATGCAAACTATTAGAATTTGAGCAACCAGGAAATGGTGGAGCAATTTCTGCGTAGTGCATCTTTAAAAACTTACAAACAGGGTTGTCAAAATATCTATAGTTTCAGAAAAAATATGTTTTTGAATAAAAATGTACCTTTAATGTCAATTGTCTAAAAACATTTTTTTCTTCATATTCGAATAGACCCTATTTTACATTATCTACGGCTGTTGTGTTGTTGTGGTTTCAGATTTTGGCTGATAAATGTACTAAAATGGGAATAACATTTACATTTCTACTTTCAAATCGTACCACAAAGATGGTTGGAGGTCCACACATCTGAGAATGTTGACTTGATGTGGAATATCTGTTGTTTTAAATTATACTAGGAAACCTATTGAAATCATAGAAATATAGATAATAGTTGACATTCAACA